>CM068369.1:110284801-111484801 GCA_034769895.1 Magicicada septendecula
AAGCTGCTTTCATGTCTTTGACGGAAAAATCATTCAAGAAATTTCCATTTTACTCTTAAAAGATGGTTCAGAAAATGTCGCACACTTTTAATACTACACTTTTAGCCTGCACCCGTACCATCTGAAAGAGGCATAACTCTGTTAACCCAGTACAAAAAACAATATTCAGTTTTATTTTTTGTTCAGACAAAGCTTTTCGTCATCTCTGACATCATCAGGTCTTGAACAGAGCAAAAAATTATAGCAGTTTAGCAATTTCATAAAAGAAATAATATTCAGTTTGTTTCATGATCAGTGTACTGTATGCATTTCATGATGTCACAATACTTGTGACAGTAAGTAGGAGTACAGTTTTATAAATTGTATGTATTACAAATGTATTTGGTTTTTTTGGAGGCTTTAATTTTTTTCTACAAAGTTTCGGCTCACTTTATAAGATGCTAAATAGAATAGATGATATTTTATCACTAAATTCTTCAACATTTGTGTATTGTATAGTTCTGTTAATAAATTCCTGCTAAGTAGCCAACATATAATTAATTAATAAATAATTACCTTAATTTTATCCACTAAGTGATCTTCTTTTCTAAATTACAACATGTTTTAGGGCTTATATCCCCATCTTCAGGTAAAAAAATAATCTACCCTATTGTTAGGGTTTCGTTAAAAGTTCACAAAGACACAAACACATAACACACTTAAATAAATTAACATAGAATATTGAGTTTGCATCGGAACGCGCTACAACCGAACCAGTGCACTGGCCTAAGTCCGACTTCCAACTGATCCGTTCACGCTATTCACGGTTTATTTTCATTGCTGTGTCTAAATATAGTTTATTTGACTTGAACGACAATTGTTCATTAAGTACCTGACTTTTATTCATTCTTAAGGCCTTGTAAATTTCAAATTCCTCTAGTGCATCTAGTAGTTGACCCTTTTTACCTATATGTAAAGGTTCCAGATTCTCATTAAATCCAGTGTATGTATGATTCTCATTTATTAGGTGTTGTTCGTAATGCGATACATTAGTATTGGGGAACTTCTTAGGTAAATGTTCTTTGAATCTCTCGGAAAATTTTCTCCCTGTCTGGCCTATATAGATTTTATCGCATTCATTACACCGGATCCTATAAACACCCGAACAATCCTCTAGTAATGCTGTGGTATGAGGCTTAAGTATATTTGTTAATTTATTCGTGGTCCTGAACGAGACAATAATCCCTAGCTTTTTTAGTTCATTATGTAGTATATTAGGTAGTATGTTGGTATATCTAGCGGCAACATATTGGGCTTTATCTTTAACTGTGTCGATCGTTTTAATTTATTAGCGTGTTTATATATTATTTTATCAATGATTTTACTATTGTAACCATTCACTATTGCTATATGTTTTATTATATAAATTTCATCATTATAGTCTTCTATGTCCATCGGTATATTCATCAATCTATGTGCCAGTGCGTTAAAAGTTGCCATTTTTTGTGTATAAGGATGGTTGGAACTAGCATGTATACTATATCAGTTGTCGTTGGCTTTCTATATATTTTAAAGCTAAGGAGGTTATTACGTTTATATGTGGTTACGTCCACATGTGGTTACTTAATGAACAATTGTCGTTCAAGTCAAATAAACTATATGACACAGCAATGAAAATAAACCGTGAATAGCGTGTACGGATCAGTTGGAAGTCGGACTTCGGCCAGTGCACTGGTTCGGTTGTAGCGTGTTCCGATGCAAACTCAATATTCTATGTTAATTTATTTAAGTGTGTTATGTGTTTGTGTCTTTGTGAACATTTAACGAAACCCTAACAATAGGGTAGATTTTGTTTTTACCTAAAGATGGGGATATAAGCCCTGAAACATGTTGTAATTTAGAAAAAGAAGATCACTTAGTGGATAAAATTAAGGTAATTATTTATTAATCATATACAGTGATCTGGAGACCATACAGTAACTATGTATATAATTAATCTTTCTATAAATTAAATACTGGTATGCAAAAATTAAAATAATATAATTAGAGTACTCAGTATACAGTATTGTATTGGTGGATAGAATGTCTAATAGATTCATATTAATCTTAAAAACATTTAAAGAAAATCATAATCATTTAAACTTATATAGCCATGTAATTTAATGTTTAGTGTACTGAGCTGTTGAACTATGGTGCAGATTAAAAGTACCATCTAGTACATAAGCTATGGTAGTAGAAACATCTGTATATATTGTTTAATGACTTGCTGCTAATAAAAAGAAAAGTAAAAGATGATATATATAAATGTTTAGTTGAGAGATGCATAAATTTTCTCAATTGTATGAGGGGTGTACTGAAAGTGATGTACACATGTCCTTTACTTCTTTATTAATTAATCTAAATCATTCATGATATGCATGTTGATAGAGTAAATCTTCGTCTACAGAAAAGTAATACTCAACACAGTCCCCATTAGAAGTGATGCATTTGTGTGCCACCATTGAACCCAACTCAGGAATCAAAGAAAAATTCTGATAATGTGGGGTCCTTTCAACCATTTCTTTACAGCCACTTTCATATCACCTAAATTATCAAAAGATGTTCCCAAGCTCGTCTTTGGGCCCATAAGTGGAAGTCATCTATATAAAATTTATGCATAGAGGATAATTCATTTGATGCAGTTCAGGTATAATTAATAAGTTCAGATACCTGGGTAACATAATATATAACGAAGGCTTCATAAACACGACAATAAATAACAGGATACAAATAGGATATAGGGCATATTATGCTAATAGCAAACTATTGAGACGCAAACTCATTAGTTGTAACACAAAATAAAAATGTAAAAGATATTTATCACACCGGTTGTTACTTATGGAGGCAAGACACTGTCAAAAAAGGAACAAGAAACACTAAGAAGGTTTGAAAGAAGGATCATAAGACATGTTTATGGTCTGTTTAAAGAGGATGACGATTGGAGAATAAGAAATAACCAGGAGATAGATGCACTATTGAATACAATGGCTAGGTCATGTAGAGTGGATGGTTGATCAGCATATGCCAAAGAAAATCCTGAGAGCGCAAGTCTACAAAAGCAGAAAGAAGGGCCGACATAGGATAAGATGGTTGGATGATGTGCTAGAAGATCGGAGAAGATTGGTGTTGGAAGCCAGGGCTCATGTTGGGCTGTCGTGCTGAAGAAGAAGAACAAGTGGAAGTCATAGGGCACCACTTCCAGGTTGTATGGAGCATGAGGCGCCATTGACAAGCTCATTGAACAGTTTGTAGATTGTCAAAGTTGTTATCAAGGCATGAATTTGAATTTCTTTTAGATGTTTGCCCTGTGTCTTCCTTAAAATGGTTTCTGTAAGCCTCATAAGTGTCTTGATATATTGCTGGCTATTCACATGGTGGCTTTATTCCAGAAATTTGAGAAGAATGATGTCTTGGTTATCCCAAACAACAATCACCGTGGCTTTCTGTGTTGATCACTGGCTTTCGGATGTTTTCGTTATTGGAGGAGTTGTGTAGTGCCATTCAAAGAATTTCTTTTCATTTCTGGATCATAAAAATATGCCCAAATTTCATCCCTAGTCACCATATTGGCCATATTAAAAAATGTGTCTTCATTGACTTAAGATGCTTCCAACAGTTCAGAGTTGACTTTTTCACTATTCTCCCCTTTTAAATTGGATGATAGTCCTGACACGCAACAAAACTCCCAAATCATGACTCAAGTCTGTCCCATGCATATCAGTCATCCAGTTTTTAAAGATTTGCAAAGCTTGTGGCTAGTGGCTTCTCTTCAATACTGGTTTCCCTACTAAAGTTTCTGTACTGTGTTCTCTGGAAATGTTCCATAGTCTTCTATGGATCACAATCATACTACGCCACGTGTTGTTTATGCTCAGATTCTAGGCAATGAAAAAAAAAAATTGGTATGGAGAACCATACATGACTTCTATGTCCTAAAATTTATATTTAAAATCATTTAAAAATTAATTAAATAAGTGGATGCTTGAGTTCTGAAGAAATTACATATCAGCTAAAATGATACCACCATGTCAGGTGGATTAAGACTATCCTCAACCTTCGTGAGGAAGGATTGTACTTTTGGATAAAATGTCTGTAGGTCGAATGAAGAGCTAGCTAAAGGTAGCTGCAATCTGATTCCTGTATTGAAATTGGACTCTCGCTGCGAGGGGCCGAGGGATGTCTATAGTGTTATCAAAGTCTTTTCTGTCAATACTATACTAGTCATTTTTCTTTTTTAAAATCGAGTCTTGATTTCTTTCTTTCCATTTGTCTTCTGATTTCCTGAACGACTATTCTGTTCACCCGTATAATTATACATTTCTCAGCAAAACATTTCTTCCTTAATAGGTTTGTGTCTCCTGTTTAACACCCAACATTCTGATTCATGTCATAACGCTATATTCCACACAGGCTAGTAAATAACTAGCCATCAGGGAGGTCAAAATATTTTCCAAAGGAGAAAAATATATATTTTTCATACACACACACATGCACATATTAGTTTATAATTCTCATATTATAATAGAAATAAGTACACAGATTGTATTAATTGCTTTAATACAACATCACTGCCCAGCGATCCACAAGGAAGCAAATCGATGTCCACCTTTTTGGCTTGCACACGTTGTGTTGGTGTGGGTTTCGGCACTTTCAATTTAAAAAGCGTACAAACATAAGAAAATAAACATGAGTGAGGGCAGAAATAACGCGAATTGTGTGTGTGTGTGTGTGTGTGTGTGTGTGTGTGTGTGTGTGTGTGTGTGTGTGTGTGTGTGTGTCCTTCCGGCCTTTTTATTGCGGTAATCGCAATAATAAAACTTTGGAAAAGTAAACATTACATAATTGAGATATGCTTGCCTGCCAGGAACGATATATTTTCACTCGTACATGATTTAAATTAAAATGAAAAATATAGAATTTTGTTAAAGTGAAATGATATGTTTCCATACAAACTACTTCTTTGTTGTCATTAACGTATTACACATATAAAATTTACCTCCTCCATCATCAGCTACCATTTTAATTTATAAAAAAAATTATCCCCCCCCCCCCACCATCAACTACCCTTTTCATTTATAGATATTTCATCTACCTTTCTACAGTGGATTATTATGACCTTCTTTTCAGGATACTGTATGTATGAAAATTAAGCAATTTACTCTTGTTAAAAGGTAAAATTGTGACGATTTAATACGTCTAAATCCCACAAAAATAAAAAAAAAATTTATAATACTAAAATACTGATGAACCCTTCCTCCATGCCCCAAACCGGTAGTAACATGCCGATTTGCCAATGTGGCAGTTAATAAAATTAGATTTAAGAAACTCAATAAATCCATAACGCCCCCGTGTCACATAAAAGAATAATAAAAGTATGGAGTAATGTAATTAAGTTGTAAGCAAATTAAAGGAAAATAATTAATAATAATTGAGAACTACTTTTCGCGCTGAGAAACTACCCGTGCGCGGACAGCGCCATTACCCCTATAGTTAGTTGGTTCAGTTGAATCAGAGACTCCGCTGGTGAAACAGCGTACAGAAAGTTATGTAGACAATATAAAACATGTAAACTAGAAAAGGCTTGTGTAATAGCCGGATGATGTGAATGTTGTAAATGACTTGAGTGTGCAACGATGACATCTCTATAACTAACTAACATCACCTAAATGTGATGTTAAACTTTTAGAATGTAACTGTTAACCATAAGCAATATGTGCGGTACAACAATGTGAGCACCAGTGAAAGTTACAACCCAAAACCGACCACAAGAATCTACAGAACAGACAGACTACTCATGTTAGGAATGACATCAAATTTCACCAACACACGATAGCCAGAAGATCTCCAAGACACCCTGCACAACCGATAGAAGCGCCGATTCGCCGAGGATATGTTACACACAGGTGACACGGAAGTTCTACTTCTGTGGTTCAGAACTTAACTTAAACTAATACATGGAAGACACTTAAATAACAAAATAAAAGTAAAGTAAAACACGAAAGACTGACCTAATTACCATAAAATTGTAATTTCATGATAAGTAATAATATGTGTTAAGTTTAATGCTTTTTATGAATATAACACGCTAAAGTTAAATAAGCCCATTCTTCAGATGGCACAAAATAAAGATGATTATTTTAATATCATATACAGAAACAAACTACTCGGATCCGAGGACAGTACAAGCTATGTTAACCCATGAATTACACTAATTCCATTTGTACAAGATGTGTAAATGTTTTATCTTTAGTATACACATTGCTAATTTTCTTCTGTGATGTTAAAACAGTATGTAATAAAGAGATGTCATGGTCCAAAAAGGTGAGTGAATAAATCTACAAACCCCTGTCAATATTCCTCAAATTACGGGATCCTATTTAGCGTTTGTTTATATTTCAGTTAATTACAGTCCCTGGCCAAATTATTAGGCCACCCATTGAAAAAATTAAAATTTACAGTTTTGTCACTGATATTGTGTTTTCAGTGTATTTTAATGTGAACAGTCAATCTTAATTTTAATATTTCATGTTATTAGACAAAATATTTATGCCTATCACTAATGTTGGCAACACTGTAAGCTTGTTATATTGTGTTTAGGTATTACACAACAATGCAGTCAGCTGTGTGGTTCAATGAATCTCTTCTGAAGTTGTTTTAATTGCCAGTTTACGCATCAGTTGTTATTTTTTTGTTTTTTATTGTTATTTTATTTTATTTAAAGTGTTAATTCTTTTAAAGTTTAAGTCTGTTTAATTTTTTTTTTGTCAGATTAACATTGTAACCTCAAATATTGGAAAATTCTGCCATGGGCAAAGTAAAAGATGTCAGTGACGATCAAAAAGCTGTTGTAAAACATTTACTTGAAGTAGAAAAGTGTAATATCAGTGAAATCGCTAGGAAGTGCAACATTTCTAGACAATCAGTGAGAAGAATAAAGGAAAATATAGCGAACAATGTTTCACTTCGTAGTAAGAGAAAGGGAGCATGTGGCCGTAAATAAATTATTTCTCCTAGAACTGAAAGGAAATTAATAAAAATAATTAAAGGAAGTAGGGCTGCCACAAATGCAACCATCACACAAGAGGTGCAAGATTCTGGAGTAGCAATATCTGAAAGAACTGTTCGCCGAAGTCTGTATGCGCTGGGATTCAAAAGTCGACGACCTGTCAAGAAGCCCAAGCTGATTACATCAATGAAACGGAAAAGACTACTATGGGCTAGAAAGTACAGAACATTCACTTCTGAAGATTGGGATAAGGTAAGTTGCTGTACAGTATTTTTGAAAGGTTGGGTCTGTTTTAAATTCTGGTTCAACTCTACTGTAATGTTGTGTCAATTTTTGACAGGTGTGCTTCAATGATGAGTCCACGTTTCAAGTCCTCACAGACAAAAAGCAGTATGTTAAACGAAGACCTGGAGAAAAATTTAATGAAGACTGTTGTAAGAACCATAAAAAATCCTCCGTCAATTATGATATGGTCTGTCATTAGCTCTAAACTAAATGACTTGGACGGCTTTACGTTGTTGTAGGGACAATGCGGCAGGACCAGTACATCACACTTATTCAAAGAAGACTTATTCCCCAATTAAATGAATGGTTTCCCAATAATGAAGAGAAAATATTTATGCAAGATTCAGCTCCTTGCCACACAGCAAAAAGTGTTAAGACATTTCTTGCTCAGAGCTCAATACCACTTCTTGAATGGCCAGGAAATTCACCAGATCTCAACCCAATTGAGAATGTGTGGGAGCTTTTAAAACGGGAAATAGGAAAAGAAAATATCACCACTAAGCACCAACTAATTGCAAGAATAATTTGGCACTGGAATCACAATGACAAGTTAAAGGAAAAGGCATTAAATTTCATTACAAGCATGCCGAGAAGAATTGAAAGCGTCGTCAAAGCTAAAGGAGGGATAACAAAATATTAAAATAATTTTAAAACTACTGTAATTTTTTCTGTAATTAATTATTAAAATATATGTAACAGTAATTGTTTATAAAATAAATGTTTTACAACAGCTTTTTGGTCGTCACTGATATCTTTTACTTTGCCCATGGCAGAATTTTCCAATATTTGAGGTTACAATGTTAATCTGAAAATATCGGTATGGAGAACCATACATGACTTCCATGTTCTAAGATTTATATTTAAAATCATATTCGAAATGAAATATTTCCATAGAAACTACGTCTTTCTACTTATTGCTTCAGCATTAACCACAGTACTGTGGTCACTAACGTATACCACCTCACGTTTTCGCACTCGATTTTCACCGATGATGGCAGTCGATAGCACTGCCGAAAAGTCTGGTTTTGCAGAAAACATTGGACTACGGCTAAAGAGCCCGGGAAGCAATTTTAACAAAAAACTACTTCTTTGTTGCCGATAACGTAGTACACATATAAATAATTCTCCCCTCCACCTTCAAATATAATTTTTAATAATAGAAAATTACCCCCACCCCGTTCACCTAACCTCTTCATTTATAGATATTTCATCTACGTTTCTACAGTGGAGTACTATGAGCTTCTTATCAGGATACTTTATTTATAAAAATTAAGTACTTTACTCTTGTTAAATCATAAAATGTTTCAGGTAAACTACCCCTTTCTCTTAACCGATCTTCTCCAAAATCAATAAACCTCCCTGCCTCTACAATTCAGGGAAGCATGCAAAAAAATATTTGATTCTGTTTGAATGTGCGGCAGTTATAGTTCGTCATGGAAACATTTCTCTTGTTACAACATAAAATGTTGCAGACTACCCCTTTCCCTTAACCGATCTTCACCAAAATCAATAGACCTTGAGCTGTCTGCAACTCAGGAAAGGGTGCAATAAATTATTTGATTCTCTTTGAATTTTCGGCAGTTATAATTCGTCATAAAAAAAATTACCCTTTTTAAAACATAAATCGTTGCAGATAAACTACCCCTTCCCTTAACCCATCTTCAATAAAATCAACAGACCTTGAGTTCTCTTTAGTTCAAAAAGGTATGCAAAAACCTAGTTGATTCTGTTTGAATTTACGGCAGTTATCGTTCGTCATATAAAAAATTACCCTTGTTAAAACGTAAAATGTTGCTGGTAAACTACCCCTTTCCCTTAACCGATCTTCACCAACACCAACAGGTATTGAGAACTCTACAATACAGGGCTGTATGCAAAACATCATTTGATTCTGTTTGAATTTGCGGCTGCTATCGTTTACCATAGAAAAAAATTACCCTTGATAAGCAGGTAAACTACCCCTTTCCCTAAACCGATCTTCACCAAAAATGACAGGTCTTGAGTACTCTACAATTCAGGCCTGTATGCAAACAATTATTTGATTCTGTTTGAATTTGCGGCTCTTATCGTTTGCCATAGAAAACACCCTTGATAAAACATAAAACGTTGCTGGTAAACTACCCTATTCCATTAACCGATCTTCACCAAAAACAATAGATCTTGAGAACTCTACAATTCAGGGCTGTATGCAAAACATTATTTGATTCTCTTTGAATTTACGGCAGTTATCGTTCGTCATAGAAAAAATACCCTTGTTACAACATAAAACGTTGCAGGTAAACTACCCTTTTCCCTTAACCGATCTTTACCAAAACCAAAAGGTCTTGAGAACTCTACAATTCAGGGTAGTATGCAAAACATTATTTGATTATGTTTGAATTTGCGGCTGTTATCGTTTGCCATAGAAAATACCCTTTTAAAACATAAAATGTTGCAGGTAAACTACCCCTTTCCCTTAACCGATCTTTACCAAAATCAACAGATCTTGAGAACTCTACAATTCAGGGCTGTATGCGAAACATTATTTGATTCTGTTTGAATTTGCGGCTGTTATCGTTTGCCAAACAAACAAAATTACCCTTGATTAAAAAAAACCGTTGCAGGTAAACTACCCTCTTTCCCTCAACCGATGTTCAATAAAAACAATAGGTCGTGAGTGCTCTACAAATCAGGGCTGTATGCAAAAAATGATTTGATTCAGTTTGAATTTGCAGCTGTTATCATTTGCCATAGAAAAAAAACTACAGACGGACACAAAGACACACAGACAAACACACACACAGACACTTTTTGAAAAACGACTTTTTCATGTTTTGAGTGTAGTACAATCAGAATCTGCAATAATCTCGAACACGATTTTTTTTGCCATCACCACATACTTCCATTTCCTTAAGGAACATGGAAGTAAAAAAAAATTAAACAGACTTAAACTTTAAAAGTAATTAGCACATTAAATGAAATAAAATAACAATACAAAACAAAAAAATAACAATACAACACCAAGAAAATAACAACTGAATGCATAAACTGGCAATTAAAACAACTTCAGAACAAATTCATTGAACCACACAGCTGACTGCATTGTTGTGTAATACCTAAACACAATATAACAACCTTACAGTGTTGCCAACATTTATGATAGGCATAAATATTTTGTCCAATAACATGAAATATTAAAATTAACATTGATTGTTCACATTAAATTACACTGAAATCACAATATCAGTGACAAAACTGTAAATTTTAATTTTTTCAATGGGTGGCCTAATAATTTGGCCAGGGACTGTAATAGTTTGATAATATTATGGCAGCCTGATTAATTGACCTGAGCCAATTAATCAGGTTCCCGATATAACATTAAGACGTTTTAAAATGCGCCACTCTGCTAGGTTTTTTTCTGCTATTGTCATTTAATACCTTGTAGAATTATTCACTCTGTTAGTTTAACTACCATGTTAATTTAAAATCTCTCCCACTTGCGTGAAGTAAAATAATAAAGACTACTTGGAACTACGATAATAAATATAAATAAAAAAAAGGTCAGATATTAACCCCTATTAACCAGTAAAAAAAAAAAAATCAAAATAAGAACTTGTATTAAAATAAGTAAAATCATAAATTAGGATAAAGAGTTTTATAATCATTATTACGCAAAATATTATAGGTAAGGATATTTAAATGTTGTAACCCCAGGTTCTTTCCTGCACAAAAAGTCATTCCCCAACCTGTCGGTTTGACGACAATCGTGGACAGGAAAATAACGTGTTACAGTCTGTAGGAAACAATCCCATTGTTATCAGCTACAAAGTTGAGCTAGACAATACACTGCCTACCTCTATTGTCTAATACAAAGCGCGTGACTCCCCTTGCCCAGTAACAACATATGGTTAAAATATTTTATGTCTGTGTGAGATTCCTCTTCTCTCTCTCTGAGGCGAGATACGATTCTCTCGTATCGTCTATTTGTAAATATCTCTCATGTATTTAAATTTTACTAAACCTGAAGATAGTAAAATAGAGTGTTTAGTATAAGTAGAATAAGTAGTGTATAAGACGTATCATCTTAAGAGCATAGACCCAGAACGCACCCGTGCTATCAGAGAATTTTTACCACCACGGGATACAAAAGGAATAGCCCGATTTTTGGGAATGATAAATTACTTCCACAAGTATATCCCTCACCTCTAGCTGATATAGCAGCACCATTGAACGCATTAAGAAAAAAAGGAGCGAAATTTTAATGGACTCCACAACACCAATCGGCATTTGAAAAACTGAAAGAAAGCATAATATCACCCCCAGTATTACAATTAGCTGATTTCACTAAACCATTTGTAGTACAGACTGACAGTTCAAGTGTAGCACTAGGAGCAGTAATATATCAAGAAGTAGATAATTCTAGATACCGATCAGTTATGCCTTGCAAACTCTAACCGACCAGGAAAAGAAATTCTCCGCATACGAATTAGAATGTTTAGCTGTAGTATTCGCATTTGAGAAATTCAAACCCTTTTTAGAACAAAAAGAATTTCTGTTAGAAACTTATAATCAAGCCTTATCTTGGTTATTAAATCACCCTAAATAGTTAGGTCGTATCGGAAGATGGGTATTGAGATTAAATTGTTACAAGTTTAAGGTACAACACATTCGTGGCACCCAAAATGTAGCTGCCGATACACTGTCCCGTATGTTCCAGCCGACTAATAAAATATCCGAGAGTAAGGAAACTGGTGAGACATCGATAATCAATACGCTAATTACGAATTCCCCCTTGCATTTACTGATATAGCTCAGTATCAACAACAAGACCTGTATTTAAATAAGATAATAGAACAGTTAGATAAAGGAAATAATTCAGAGAAATATATATTGAGTAAGAGAGTATTATGTTATAAAGTAGCTAATGGAAAATCCTTGAGAATAATTGCCCCGGATATTATTAAACCAATGCTTCCGGAATACTACCACTCATCCACCATTGGAGCACATATGGGAATAAATAAAACTATACATCGCATTCGAAAAGAATACCATTGGGAAAATATGAACAGCGAGATAGCTAAATTCGTAAAACAGTGTAAGTTGTGTGCATTGAACAAACCAGCGAAAAACAGCCACATAGGTAAATTAATCTCGGAGACTCCCACAACACCCTTTTCAAAAATCTACTTAGACTTTTCTGGCCCCTACCCACGTTCAAAATCAGGTAATACCTTGCTACTCATTTGTGTAGACTCATTTACCAAACTCGTCCGGATGTATCCCATGCGACGAGCGTTAGCATCTACCACCGTGAAGATTTTGCAAGATAGATTATTTAAAGACTTCGGTACACCTGTACATCTAGTGTCAAGATAACGGACCCCAGTTTAAGTCCAAAGAATTCAAGGACATGTGTTTCAGACTAGGCATAGACCACATTACCGTTACAGAGTATTGTCCACAAGGTAATATAGCTGAAAGGTATTTGCGAAATCTAAAACCCGCTTTAATAGCCTACCATGCAAAAGACCAAACATCTTGGGACCAGAACCTATCCTGGATACAATTTGCATTCAACTCAGCATATCATGAAGGACATAAATCGACACCCTTTGATTTGTTGTATAAATATAAACCGAATCACCCATTATCCACAAAGTGGAAAATACATGAATTGCTACCCCGCGAAATCAGTGGTACAAATATAAAAAAGATATGGAACAAAGCTCGCGCTAACTTGAGAGTGAACTTGAGAAAATCGCGAAAATATCATGAGCGGGATAGTAAAGAAGTAAAGTATCAAGTCGGAGACTTAGTGATGTACAAAACTCACCCGACGAGTAGTGCAGTTGATAATACCACCTCCAAACTATCTTACCGATGGTGTGGCCCTTACAAAATTTACAGATACTTAACTCCCGTAACCGTAGCACTGTATGAACCCACTATGAATAATTATGTACGTAGAAGTCATGTTTCCCAGATAAAATATTATCACGGAAACCAAAATGCTAGTGAGCAAGAAAAGAAACGAAGTAAAGAAGGATAAATGTATTAAGACGTATATTTGCTATATCGTAATTGAGTTACTACTTAATTACCAAATCGTATAAATAGGAATGAGGCCTGATCAACCTTAGATCCTGTTCACCGAGAAAGAATAAGCAAAGTGAGAAGTCAGCTGACAAAGAATATAAGTAACGTTATTTTACTATTACTTTACAAGTACTTTAGTAAAATGATTCGTCAACCACAATTCAATGAAATCCTTGAAAGAGAAAAGGAAACACAGTAAGGATGTGAAACATACTCTGTGAAGAGTAACTCCATGAAAAGAGTAACACAAAGCTAAACAGAAAAAAACCGGTAGTAGTCTTAAGTAGTAGAATTTGGGTGAATTTTGTGTATTTTATATATTTTATGAACTTTGAATTTTATGTATTTTAAGTATTAGTTAATATGGTATTGTATCTCTTGCTAATAGTAAATAGTGAATTGAGAGTGATTCATGTACCTCATGAGGAAATTGCTTAAAGAGAGAAAGGAATTTCACACGGAAATTCCGAGCAAACTCCCTGTGCAATTCCAATCTATTTCCCCGTTGAAAACACATCGGTCCCTGACCCTGTGTCTTGCTTAAGTGGAGGAGTATGTGACGATTTAATACGTCTAAATCCCACAAAAATAAAAAAAAATTTTATATTACTAAAATAATTTTATAAGGTACTGATGAACCCTTCCTCCATGCCCCAAACCGGTAGTAACATGCCGATTTGCCAATGTGGCAGTTAATAAAATTAGATTTAAGAAACTCAATAAATCCATAACGCCCCCGTGTCACATAAAAGAATAATAAAAGTATAGAGTAATGTAATTAAGTTGTAAGCAAATTAAAGGAAAATAATTAATAATAATTGAGAACTACTTTTCGCGCTGAGAAACTACCCGTGCGCGGACAGCGCCATTACCCCTATAGTTAGTTAGTTCAGTTGAATCAGAGACTCCAATGGTGAAACAGCATACAGAAAGTTTTGTAGACAATATAAAACATGTAAACTAGAAAAGGCTTGTGTAATAGCCGGATGATGTGAATGTTGTAAATGACTTGAGTGTGCGACGATGACATCTCTATAACTAACTAACATCACCTAAATGTGATGTTAAACTTTTAGAATGTAACTGTTAACCATAAGCAATATGTGCGGTACAACAATGTGAGCACCAGTGAAAGTTACAACCCAAAACCGACCACAAGAATCTACAGAACAGACAGACTACTCATGTTAGGAATGACATCAAATTTCACCAACACACAATAGCCAGAAGATCTCCAAGACACCCTGCACAACCGATAGAAGCGCCGATTCACCGAGGATATGTTACACACAGGTGACACGGAAGTTCTACTTCTGTGGTTCAGAACTTAACTTAAACTAATACATGGAAGACACTTAAATAACAAAATAAGAGTAAAGTAAAACACGAAAGACTGACCTAATTACCATAAAATTGTAATTTCATGATAAGTAATAATATGTGTTAAGTTTAATGCTTTTTATGAATATAACACGCTAAAGTTAAATAAGCCCATTCTGCAGATGGCACAAAATAAAGATGATTATTTTAATATCATATACAGAAACAAACTACTCGGATCCGAGGACAGTACAAGCTATGTTAACCCATGAATTACACTAATTCCATTTGTACAAGATGTGCAAATGTTTTTATCTTTAGTATACACATTGCTAATTTTCTTCTGTGATGTTAAAACAGTATGTAATAAAGAGATGTCATGGTCCAAAAAGGTGAGTGAATAAATCTACAAACCCCTGTCAATATTCCTCAAATTACGGGATCCTATTTAGCGTTTGTTTATATTTCAGTTAATTAATAGTTTGATAATATTATGGCAGCCTGATTAATTGACCTGAGCCAATTAATCAGGTTCCTGATATTATAACGTTAAGACGTTATAAAATGTTACAGGTTAGGTTAGGAAGTATGGTCATGGCAAAAAAAATCGTGTTCAAGATAACGGCAGATTCTGATTGTACTACCCTCAAAACATAAAAAAAGTAGTTTTTCGAAAAGTGTCTGTGTGTAGAATTTTTTCTATGGCAAACGATAACAGCCACAAATTCAAACAGAATCAAATAATTTTTTGCATACAGCCCTGAATTGTAGAGGGCTCAAGGCCTATTGTTTTTGGTGAAGATCAGTTAAGGGAAAGGGGTAGTTTACCTGCAACATTTTACGTTTTAACAAGAGTAAATTGCTTAATTTTCATAAATAAAGTATCCTGAAAAGAAGGTCATAATAATCCACTGTAGAAAGGTAGATGAAATATCTATAAATGAAAGGGTAGTTGAAGGGGGAGGGGGTAATTTTTTTTATAAATTAAAATGGTAGTTGATGATGGAGGAGGTAAATTTTATAAGTTTTATATGTGTAATATGCTAATGACAACAAAGAAGTAGTTTCTATGGAAACATTTCATTTCACTTTAACAAAATTCTATATTTTTCATTTTAATTTAAATCGTGTATGAGTGAAAATATATCGTTCCTGGCAGGCAAGCATATCTCAATTATGTAATGTTTACTTTTCCAAATTTTTATTATTGTGATTACTGCAATAAAAAGGCCGTCAGGACACACACACACACACACACACACACACACACACACACACACACACACACACACACACACACACACACACACACACACACACACACACACACACACACACACACACACACACACACACACACACACACACACACACACACACACACACACACACACACACACACACACACACACACACACACACACACACACACACACACACACACACACAATTCGCATTATTTCTGGCCTGAAACATCATTATTTCCTTATGTTTGCACGCTTTTTAAATGGAAAGTGCTGAAACCCACACCAACACAACGCGTGCAAGCCGAAAAGGTGGACAGCGATTTTCTTCCTGTGGATCGCTGGGCAGTGTTGTTGTATTAAAGCAATTAATACAATCTGTGTACTTATTTCTATTATTATATGAGAATTATGAACTAATATGTGCATGTGTGTATGTATGAAAAATATATAAATATTTTTCTTCTTTTGAAAATTGTTGGCCCCTCCTTGAAAATATTTTGACCACCCTGATGGCTAGTTATTTACTAGCCTGTGTGGAATATAGCGTTATGACATGGATCAGAATGGTGGGTGTTAAACAGGAGACACAAACGTATTAAGGAAGAAATGTTTTGCGGAGAAATTTATAATTATACGGGTGAACAGAATAGTCGTTCAGGAAATCAGAAGACAAATGGAAAGAAAGAAATCAAGACTAGATTTAAAAAAAGAAAAATGACTAGTATAGTATTGACAGAAAAGACTTTGATAACACTATAGACATCCCTCGGCCCCTCGTAGCGAGAGTGCAATTTTATTACAGGAATCAGATCGCAGCTACCTTTAGCTAGCTCTTCATTCGACCGACAGACATTTTATCTAAAAGTACAGTCCTTCCTCACGAAGGTTGAGGATAGTCTTAATCCACCTGACATGGTGGTACCATTTTAGCTGATACGTAATTTCTTCAGAACTCAAGCATCCACTTATTTAATTAATATTTAAATGATTTTAAATATAAATTTTAGGACATGGAAGTCATGTATGGTTTTACTGCATGACTCATAAAATTTTAATTTAAAGTTAATACAAAATTTTAAAAAATCTTCCATGCACTGGAGGAACAAAGAGTTTTTTTTATATAGAATCAGTTATTATCCTAGTTCCTAAACAAATATAAATACCGACGCCTTGTTAGTTGGCGTTTAGAATATGTATGATACTGCAAGTTTTTCTTTTATACAACTGACACATGTCTAAACAAAATAAAGTTTGTTTGAGGATATTATTGTCAATATGTATTATTTAAAAGGCCATAAAAAACATTTTATAAGAAACCAAACAAATTAATAAAACATGTAAGTAAGGTAAATACATAAATGGTTTGTAAAATAAAGATGTTTGGTTGTTTTCAGGAATTTAAATTCTTCCTTATAGGGACTTATATTTTTTTTAAGAAAATAGTTTTTTATAACAATACACAAAATGTTAAGATGTGAAATATTTGAAGCTAATGAAAATGTTATATGTTATGTTATTTCCTATTAGTTTTAAAATAAGGAAAATTTTGATGGAATATGTAAAACTTTTTTGTTATTGTTTCAGGTTTTGTGTCATACGATAATGTTCTTAGTGCTCAGGTGGCAATTCAGAACATGGATGGGTATCATATAGGTCCAAAGAAGCTCAAAGTGCAGTTGAAACGCCAAAAGTCGGCAGCCAAACCTTACTAACCTTATAACCATTGGCCAAAAAACTGGCTTTATTTTATTTAGTACTCGTGGAAATATTTTAGTTTTTCCAATTACTTTTTAAGTTGTTTACACTTGTTTTTTTTCTTTGCATACATTTTGAAGAAAAATATTTTTTGGGTTGTTTTTTTAATGAATACATACTTTTTGTGTTGGACTATATTACGATAAAACCAAATACATATTTTAAAAAATCAAATAAGTCTGATGTATTACTTTTTGTCTTTTTATTTATTCATAGTAAGAATATAATTGTTTAATTGTTTATTTTAGTTACCAGATTTACTAGTGTCTTCATTTTGTGTCCAAATAAGGGACAGATTTGTCCCACGAACTGGTTATTAATATTGTTAAACAAATGAGTAAGTGTGGCTTTGTGAATATTTTGCAAAAAAAAAAATGATAGTTACATGTGACGTAGTTCCCTGAGTGTTGTCTTCACTTTGTACTGAAATGACCAAAATCAGCTTGAAAAAGAGGTGACAAAACAATACTGTTTCTCCTCATGGACCAAATAAAAGTGAAATGTTACAAGATATATTACACAAAGCATTTGGGGTTAAATAGTCGGACATAGTGTGAATTGTTTCTGGATTCACAAGTACTCCAGTTGTTTTATATAGTTTGTTGATTAATTATTTGTTTATTCTTGTACTGCATGAAGTGATTGTATGCAAGAGTCTCTGTAATATCAGAGTATTTAAAAATCATATCAAAATTTGTAAGTAAAAAAAAATTGAAAAATGTATATAATGACACTAATATGTACAATTTGTATTGCCTTCATCGGAATGGCCCATTTTGGTTAAGAAAGTGTTTGTAACTTTAATTGTTAATTTAATTTAATGTTTCGGTATTTTAGTAAAAATGCTTTTAAAACTAGTGATTTGTTAGTTTATAACAGCAGGGAAGAATTTTTGTATTGTATTCGAATAAGTGAACAAGTCTGTTGTGCTGAAATAGAAAAATATTTCTGATAATCAAAACTGCATAGGCTTTATGTACAAAAAGTGAGTGGATTTTCAAATATAAAAAATGCTGTTTTTGTTTTAATGTTTGATTTTCAGAATTATTATATTTGTAGTGGTCTTTATGTTTTGTGTTAGTTTGTAGTAATTGGTGTATGAAATTGTTTCATAACCGTTTCTGTGAATAACTGTATTCCGTAAAATTTATTGTAAATAGTTAAAATATATGTTGTGTGAATTAATTGGAGCATATTTGAAAATTCATGAACTTTATGTGGTATTTGTTATTTGGGAATCAGTGTTGCATGTTTTATTTTACATGGGGTAGGAAGTGTTCCTATTGTCATGATAACCGATAAAGTCTCTTTTGTGATATAACTATAATAAAGTCACGCATTCATAAAAAAATTTCTAAGTGTTTTCTTTGCCCATACATGTTTTATTTCATAGTAAATTATATTAAAATCAATAAGAATGCAAGAATATAATAAAAATAGGTCACCATAAAAACGTAAGTCACTTACTGTGCATTGCAACATTTAGCACACACTTTGCTCAGTTCACATAAAATTTTTTGTTCAGGAACTTGACGTTGTTAATAATGATGACTGTATTAATTTACTTTATGTGAATTGATAGTATATAAATAGGTTATAATAAATATAACTGTGAGAATTTTTTTTCGTAATGAGTATATATCTTTTTTGTGGGAAAATGTTTATTGAAAATTGTGCTATCTAAAATATATTGTTTATATGTTATAGTTAGTGTGATTATATATGATTATATTATTTGTTTGTTATTAATATATTATTAATCTCTACTATTGTGGGCGACAATATTAACAAAGATAAACTAGCCAAAGATACACATTTGAAGTTGTAAGTCAGAATATTTTTTTAAGTTGTACAAGTGCATGAAGATCAATCAAAATTCTTTTCACTGCAACTATGGTTTCAATTGTTATTATGTAATTATAGTTCCTTTAAGTTAGGAAAAGTATTGAAAAATATAGGAATTTAAATAACGTTTAATACGTCGTGTTAACTTGACAGCTGCCAAACAAAAATTATTAAAAAAAAAACACCTAATGCTGAAAATTTTTGTTCAGTAGCTATGTCAATGGAAGACTGTCTCATGTGTCTGTAGTGTGGCTTTCTGCCTGGGCAAGAATTCCTGTGTCTGGGTAAGAATTCTTGCCTTCCACAGTAAACTGAAAGCAGAGATGTAAAATCATCCATGCGTATTCAATTTTTAAAAGCCATTGAAAAGTGAACAAACTTGGAAAATCTTTCTGGCAGTATTAACACTTATGGCTAGGCATTGTTTTCAGAACTCGCACAGAACATTATAGTAAATTATATTCACAATGCCTCACAAGTCCATCAGTTGTAGAATTACATTTCACATATAGAAAAAAAATGGTATTTGCACGTATTTATATGATTGATGAATTTCTGCATTACAGTTGGATATTTTTAACTATGCTAGCCATCATGAAATCTGTCAGTTTGGATAAAATTCATTTTCATTATACCAGTGTGAAACAGCCAGAGGTGAAGGTGGATCTGGGTGTACGAGATGCTATAATTAATCTCTCCTTCCATACTTATTTTATAAATGCCAACAAATTTAGTAGGAGATGGTAAGATTAATTTATTATGCATTATATTTTTACACATGATTAAACACAACAGACTAATAAGATAACCAGCAAATGTATAAAAAATTGTAATAAAACTGGAAAATTTTGTTACTAAAATTTCCATTAAGCAAGGATTTTTTTTAACCAGAAACCTTTCATCTGCAGCAAAGTTGAAAAAACTTTTCAAAGTGTATGTGAGTGTCTGTTTGTGTGTTCAAATATTAGTTTTATATCTGCTATAGTATAAATAAACTTATTTGTAAAGTGTGTGGTTATAATTGTATCAGCAATATCCATCACATGCATGTTAAATAGGGATCATGATGCAAGTAAATTGGGTTTTATTATTTCTCCTTAATATGGAGCAGAAAATAACGTGGGCTCTGTCTAATTGTATGTTAGCTCATTTTATTCTTATATCTGTATTTTTTTATTTGGAGCAATTAAAATAAAATACTAAAAACATTCCCCCTATACAGGCCAGTCACATTTTTAGGAAAATTTATTCTTTCATTGTCATTTGTTTTTGTTGTTCACTTAGCACATGTGAAAAAGACACTAACACTTCTTCCTGATATCTTCTACATTTACAGTGCTAACTGTTTACTTCTACTAACTGCCCTCATTATGAACATTACTGTTCCTTATTTCTGCTGCTTGTTACCTTATATGATAATTATAACTTTTTTGACAGGAGCAAGACTAATTACCAGTAGGTAGACAAACCCTGTATAAGGAAGAGCTGTGGACACAGGTCTTCATAACTAGGTAACACTATGACCAGTTTGTACCTCAGAGCAAGAGAGTCTAAATATCTCTGTACATTGTCAGTTCCGTTTCTAGTAACTGCATAATTTTGGTCTACATACCTCATTTTGTGATGACTAGTGTAGTGTTGTTTGATGTGTATTATAATCTGAAAACACATCTAAAATTGATAAATTGGCTGGCTTTCAAGTCTCCAAGAATTTTAAAGTGTAATTAAACCCAGTTCTCTGTACTTATCAAAAAAATATCAGGTACTGGTCTTTTTCCAGTAAAAATACAGTAATATTCAGTTCTCCTTTATATAGTAAAAGTGTGCAAGCATTCTTCGTATGTCAAGAAAACTCAGTTCTGACAACAATGAATAGTGACTGAGAGTAAGTACCAAATATAAGTTTTTTTTTTCATATGAGCATGATACAGTATCAACAATCATACTGTTACTGCCAGAGTTTCCTATATTGTAACACGGTTTGATTAAAAGCTTGTAAATGTTTTAACTATAAATTATATTAAATGATAGAAAAGAAGTTTTAAAATTAATTGCCATGGTAAACATACAATAAAGATGCATTTATGCAATACAAAAATATTTAGGCCTACATATTGAAAAATACTAATTTTGGGGGGGTACAATTTAAAATGTTTTAATGTCTTTAAAATTTAGTGTTAATAGCATATAGATTTCATGTATAAAAAGGGTATTTGCAGCAAGGTATTGACCTTCAGAAGTAAATTATTAAATCATTTAATTTCTTAATGTCACAGCTGTTGTAGAACTTGCAGAGTTGGTCACTAATATAATTATTTTACTTTTATAATTAGTTTTCACCCAATATTGTTTCATAACCAAAGTGACTCCCAAGTAATAATAAAATTTAAATGTAGTGTTCAATACTTTACAAAAGTACTATATAAAGTAATTTGTAAAATAATATTGAATTTATTAAAAAAAATTCATTCAATAAATTAAAAATTTCTGAAGGTGTCATTAGAACGTCATGTATTAATGGCATTTATAGGCTACTATTTAATTTTTTGTAACTATATCATACATATTTTTGCAATTGTTTATTCAATTTAACAAAATGGGGTGAATGAGACCAACTTGAAAAAAAAAACATTTCTTATAAACTAATAATCTCTGTTTAACTTAAAAATGTAAGATTAGTCTTGAGATACAAGGACTTGCAAGAACATGCAGTTCATTTAAGTATAGATTTATCCCAGACATAAGCATGTATTCTGTTAATTAAAAATGTTTAATGCACATAATGAATGAACTATATGCTGTATCATGTAACGTTTTATATTTTCTAAAGGAAAATTGTTTTGTTTTGATTAGTTTATTTGCAAGTGATATTTAACGTTACGATAAGGAGCGTCTCTTCAATTTGCAGAGTTGGATCGAGTAAAAACATGTTTTAATTTAAAGTAAAAAGCCATAGTTGCAGCCAGACATTTATTCTTCACTGTCTGTGTTAGTTACCAAATGGTGTTAGCGTAATAAAGAAGTAACCTTTTTGTAGCCTTACAGTACAGTCACACAATTTAAGCATTAATACTTGCTTTAGCTTTGTTTTTTTTTGTTATAAATTTTATAGTTTATTTATAGATCTCTCCAGTGAGTGTTTGTACATACGTAATATGTATGTGTCTATTTGTTTGTTTAACCACAGTTATATATGTGTTTACATGGTTTAACAAATCATCATCGCTCAGGAACTTTCATGTATTGTGTGTATTATTCTGTTGTTATGAATGTCTTTAATTTGTCGTATTTTTTTAACAACAGTGACTAATTTTAGAAATAAATAAATGTTAAAGCCATTTAAGGGAAATAATGTAATAGTGTTATTTTGTGTGTTCATGTTATATTTGTACTGTAGGTGCTAAATTATGTTTAATTGTATTTCATTTAATTAATTTTATTATTATTATGATTATTATTATTACTGTTACTTTATGTCAAGAGTACTTAGAAGTCATTATGTCGTACTTTGTTAATAAGAGAGAAAAAGATAAAAGAAAAGAAAATACTATTGATAGATATATATGCAATTATATTACTTTTTCAATAATGCATTGTAAAGTCTTTAGATTGAATAAAAAAACCTATTTTGGAAAAAAGTGTATCAATAAAATTTGTATTTACAGTTCTGTATTATTCATATTTTCCTTCCTTTTTCTATTCCTGTAGCTAAGAAACATTTTGTAGTACTTTTTGCAATAGACCTTATCATAACAAATAACTTCTTAGCAGGAGACTGCATATTATGAGTGTCCCCCCGGACATTTGTTATTTCACTATTAATTATGGTAGAGCTATCTGGTTTTTTACAGCATACATGTCTTATTAGAAATATAAATGCATCTTTAACAACATAAACCGAAGATTAACTTACTTTTGTTATATCAAAGAACGACTCCCCTTAATTCATTACTATACTCATGGGTTACTCACCCCCCTAATCCGGTGACTGTGGTTGCACCTGCATGACCTTACTGGACTTCCTTCCTCAGGATCCCAACACCATAAAACCACACAGGCACTCGACATCCCTGCCTTGACAACGGCCAGCACAGGTACGCCCCCACATTATCACCAGATTCTATAACAAATAATAAAATATCAATAAATGGTCTTCCACTATACCATATCCTTAATCGATTTGTTTTCCTCTTAGCCGTACTGATTTGTATTTTGCAAAGTACTGGTTTTATATTTTACATTTCCTAACACACAACATGATCACTACAAAAGCGAAAAGTTATTAACTACAACAAATACATATATATAAAACATGTACTCCATTATTACCTTATAATAAACATTTCATATTTGAATTGGAGTAAACATTCCCCACATTACAACTTTAATATTCATTTTCTATTTAATATTCCATTTATCTCTTTATCATTTCAACTCTGATTCTATTCACTACTTTAATCATTTAATTTTAATCATTTATCATACAATTCAATTCTAAAAAAAAAATTAATTCATTACCCAAGTCTCTTTTACAACATCTCATATTAATTAAATTCTCTCACAATGCTTTAATTTCATAATAAAATTCGTTGACCATTTATGATAACCCTCAAATCAAAAACTTTCAAATTGATTACCAAGATTTCTATCTTTTAAACATTTTACATTACTTTAATTTCATTATAAAAATTCATAATTACATATTGACAATTATTCAATAAAAAAATTATTACTATCATAAAATCAATTACAACTATAAATTGGTTACACAAAATATAATGTACACATAACACCATGTATCAGCTGATATCTTATCATAACAACATAACCTTACTACATAAGTACATGTAAATATAATACAACTTTAATTTCAACTTTCTGTTGAATCTTTCAATTGTTACATTATAATTTCTACTCAAAATTTTTTATTTCATTCTCATCTATTAATAAAAGGGTGGCTCCCCTTTCAGGCATAATAATTTTGTGAAATCACTTATTATCACATTTAATTGTTAAAATTTATTTCATTGTTATGACACCTTTTAGTCCAAAGTCCGTTGCACGAACTGCGACATACAAGTATGACCTTCAGGTTACCTTAATAACGTACTCGACTCTCTTTTCATTTGAAACAACTTAATTTAATTGCATTCTCTACTTCTTTCAAATACACACTTACTCATCCTTCTACCTCAATTCACATATTATTACAGCTCTTTTTTCTCTTTTTAAAACAGATACAACATAAACATTTATTTTAACATTTTCTTATTCTAATATCTTTATGAATATATTAAAGCGACCCAGATTGCCCATCCACTCACTCATACGAAAACTCCCTTTTATATAAGATCATAATAAGTTTGATTTAGATACAATTACAGTTTACCGTGGCGTCTCCTTCAACCGCATGGCGCGTCACACACTTTCTTTCCCGGTAAAAATGTTATTGCTTCATTGATTTTGGAAGCTACACTTAATGACTTGTTATACCACTTTACTTTGATTTATATTTTTGTTATTTATACATACTGTTATGGTCGGCCAACCTTCAAATTTGCCTTAGCAGAAAATTGAGTTGGACCATGCATGGCCTATATTGTTAGTCGACTGGGGAGCGTCACCAAAAAATCTCCCACCACCTCAGGTTGCAGGACAGGGAAACCAATGCCTTCTTGTGTGAAAATGTTCGTCAATGTACACTACGTACGCTGTTGTTCATGAGCATTTGGGTTGACGATATTTTGAGGTCACTAGTCATGTCACTCAAATGGGTGTGGTTTCAATTACATTTCCGGCCTCAACCTCACACGTGTCAAACAAATTTTTTCCGTCTCGACATTTTGTTAGCATCGGTTGAAGCTGCTTGGCGTCCTGTCCGCGCGCCTGTTGGTGTCGCGCGCACTAGAGTGTCACACACATTTGATTTCTTGGAATTGTAATGCGTCTTGCCGTGCCCGCTTGCAAAATCACAACGTTGTTACTGCGTTCTTTGTTTGACTGTAATCGTTTTACGCAGGGGACTTGCTGCCTTATTTACACATTGATTAAAATATGAAATAAAATAAAACACCCCATTTTGCCCCATTACAATACCCCCCCCCCCCCAATGAGAGGTCTTTTGTCGAGACAGAAGAACTCTCATTGCTACCCCTAAGAGGATCGGTGAGGATATGGTGCCAACAACCCCCTTTATATCTTTACACATCATGGGTAAACTACCCCCCTAGTTCGGCGACTATAGCTGCACCTGAACGAGATTACTGGACTTCTCTGTTCAAGATCCCAACACCATAAACTCTGACCAGTACTCACCATAGTACACCTAACCTTCTATCATTCACTCCAAAATCCAAACTTGGCCTTTTACCATACCAGATCCTCAACCGATATGTTCCCCCTTATATGCATACTGGGTCGCTTTTGGCAAATACTGGGCGCGTACACATTCTCATTATTATGTTCTAGACAACTCCCTAAAATATTTTAAAATCATCTTTCCAAATCAAAATATAGCAAACAAATTAAATTCAAATCAGTAAATTTGGTTAAAATTTCATTTAAGTTCAAAATCAAACTGTTATATTACCATTATTTTCATCTGAAATACCGAAAATCTTTTATACGAATCTATCAAATTATCAATTTTCTTCATTACTACTAACAATCATAAAAACAAACTGGACATCTTATTAAATCATGAATTCACTTATTCTAACATTTGTTTATAATACCTGTATACTAAACAATGTAATTCAATAAACACACTAGGAATACATGTAAACACTAATATACTTGAAATTCAAAATATCACCTATATGCAGGCATTAAAAAAAAAAAAAAAAAAAAAATTAATTTATCTAAATATCACTTTTACCTATTTCAGAAAATTTTTAAATCATTTAATTCAATTAAGCGACAAAATTGCATCAATCCATTGCTAGAAACTGGTCTTGTCTCTAACATCAACCATCAGCTGATCTCTCTGGGTCAAGTGAATGACCTTGACATACATATGTTACACAAAGCTACATTGTAAAATACGTGAAACATCTGTAAAATTTTTACCTTCAACCATAATACAACATAATAAACATATAGCATTCAAAATTAACATGATTATTATTGTCTTACAATAAACAATAAAATTCACAATTAAATTGACCAAAATTTACACATTTTATAGCTTTATATTATTTTCAAATTCTATTAAAATCTTTCGCTTTGTTTCAATTATTTTTACATTTTTCTTTAATATTTTCATTCTCAGTTAGTTTGGGTGACTCTTGTTATTCATAACCTTTCGATTTACTAACTTGGCATTTACATATATATAATCTTCCCCCCTTCTGACTCTTAACAGTCACTAACAGATTTTACCTAGCATGACACCCACCTATCAAAACATCTATCTCCACTAACTTGCTACTCTAACTCCCATTTACTCATTCTACCCTTATCACAAAATACTCTCTACCCCTTTGTACTCAGGATGTGTGTTCCCTTCCCAATGCTCATTCCCTTATTTGGTTCCTGGACCCTCCCTAGGTAACCCTTTCCGGCTCCTATCGGTTCCCCTCCCGCCACAACGCCTGTCTTTGAGGACTCCTTATCACACCACCCCCCTTACAAAATTCCCCATCAGCTAATTACTCTCCCATTACATCACTTTCATCTACAAAATACCTCCATTTATTTATTACCTCACTATATCACTCATTACTCTACATATTTTCCCCATAGCTACTGTGTCACCATCAATACTCAAATTCTACATTACGTTCATTCACAATAATCTTATTCTCTCTAACACCCCTTCAAAATTGATTTGATTTGCTTATATGCCCTACGTAAAACATTATTATCACCCAAATTCTAACCTTTACCATATATTACATTACATTTACTGTACCATTGAAAATTCAAAATTATCTCAATACATCTCATTTAAATTAAAATCTTTTAACCACATTTAAAATCTATTATTCAAACATTAATTCTATTCAAACATTTAATTACATTGAAAAATCTGCAAATCACTGAAGTATTACATTTATAACCAGTAATCAGCTGATGTCTTACCGTCATGTCAATGACCTTCCTATAGCTACGTTTCAACAATTATATAAAGTACACATTTTTACAATCTTTACCCCTAACATACTACATACAATTAATACAAATACACAAAATTATATAGTCATTATCATACAATGCTATCTGAAATCATTACAAGTAAATCTAGTGCTTAAAATGGTTTTGCTCTCATATGGACATACATCGCTACTCATTGAGTCATAGTCATAGCAACAGTTACTGAACAGCTCTATGGATTGTCAACCCCCAACTCTCTCTATAGAGTCGTGTTATAAGCTGACCGCCCGCTGTTTACAGAGGTCGTCACCCTCTCACTGAATTTACAGCTACTCTCCTACTTCATCATTTTATTATTTCCCCCCTTTTACCCAGTTACAATTAGGTAAACCACCTGCCGGTCGGTCTAGGTATTTACCTTGTGCACAGATGTGTTATCTGTGCCCCTGGCTTGTAACTGCCAGCTCCTTTTCAACACACACTATTGTTTCCTGGGGTTGGACTGTGGCATCCATTTGCATTCCCAAGAACTGAAGTTACATATATAAGGTATAGACGCTGCCTATACTGTTCTTGGTTCAGCGTTATATAAAAATTCGGTATTACTGATGTCCGAGGACACCAGTAATCCTACTAAAATGATTCACACACCCTTAATACGGAACTATCGACACCTTCGCCGATAGCCACTGTTCCATAGTTATGTAGTTTCCCCCGAGTTACCCCCCTGTCAATTTCAAAGTTCACCAATTTGGTATCTACTTACATAATTCCATGGCCAGGGTCTAGTGAAACCGTGACCGCCCGAAATGTGGGGACACTACCAAAGACATATAAGGCTCACACTGACACTGTTACTACAATTCACGGAAGGTCAACTCTTATATGTTTGGGTATATTTAAAATTTCTACACTAACATAATACATACAATACTTTCATAATTAACATTGTGATTATTCCATTAAAACAAACAATTCACATTTAAGGTTGATCAGAAATTACACACCTTACATCCTTACATTTGCATATAAATTATAAACATTATATTTTAATTTCAATTGAACTTCTATTAATTAATTATCAGTTATTTATCATTTACTATACCATTAACTTTTCCAAAATTTTTTCTTTGTTATCAACCTTCCTTTCATATAACATTTCATTTAAAATTTGCTATTTAGACATTGAACATTTTACTTTCTTTAAATTGCATTATAAAATTCATAATTACATTACATCACTCACATACTATCATAGACACACAAATATAAACACCAAACACCAATAACTCCATATACCTTCTGAAACATTTTAACAACCATGTTATTCCACAAACTAAACACAATTTAACATTTATTTATTTATAAATTATTATCAAATTTAAATCTCATAAAATAATTTAAATTCATCATCAAAATTCAATGATATAACATTTTAAATCAATCAAAAATATTTAAACATCTCAAATTACTTTAATTCCATCAATTATTAAAAATACAAGTTACTTTACTTTACTCCCAGACAATTACAATTTATTTATTACCTTCATACTTATTCTTGTTATTTATTTAGTCTATCAAAATTTTACTATTATTGTTAAATTGATTTCTACTACCTACACACATTGTTTACATTACATACATTTTTATAACACAAATGTAATTAATTTCACTATCAATTTATTTACAAATCTTTGTCATTATTGTTCAGTTTTCCACACCTCATTTCCTAATTCAGCAAGGTCATAACCACAAATTAAAATATTTAAAATGTCCATTTATTGAGTTTATAATTACCCTCCGTCGTGTAAATATCTAATATATTTAAAACATAAATCATTTTTATCGACCTTCAATTTGTTATTTTTATTATTATAATAACTATCTGTGTTCTCAAATGTTTCCATTATCCAGTAACAATGTTTTATAGGCTTACCCCACATTATTATTATCTCATACAACCTGTCTACATTTGGAATTCTGGTCTCGTCACCGTCAGTGTTTTTGTTTAACATTCTATCATCATACTCTTCCACTACATTCATCACAACATCAGGTAAGTTTGCATCATTTACAGCAGTATTATCAAAATATTCATCTATCTCTATTTCACAATGTCACTTTTTTCATCTCTCTCAATATCTAAAACCTGCACCAACATTTCATAACTTCTATTTATTTCAGAAATCTCTATCTTTCTCTCTCTCTCATCCCAATACCTCTCATAACCCCCCTGAACTATCTCATTCCATGCAAAGGGCCACACAAACTTACTATATGTCTTGGCACTTCCAAGACCATCACAAAAAATAAACGGACCATCTGAAGACACCTCGTCTTCCATACAACTACCGGAGGAAACTCAGTCCTCATACAACATTTGTGAAACCTCTGTTTCACCATAAACTTGGGGAAAACTTGCCCTTTGCCTATCTAACCTCTCTAATCTCTCTTCCCACTCTTTCTCTAATTCATCAACACTAATTACTACTCCGTTACTAACACCAACTAACTTTCTACTCTCATTATCACCCCCACTATTACTCAAGATATCTACAATATTTTTATTCAATAATATTTCACTCTTGTTAACGTTATCATAACTAACATTATTACTCACCTGGTTTACTGCCACCTGTCTTACATTTAAACTGACCCCATTATGATTCGTAATCATTTCTCCCTTATAATTATAGTTGTCACTGTTATTTCCACTTACCTTGTCAATTAGCGCCTTGTTTGCACTTAAACTAACCTCTTTCTGATTTTCACTTGTATTCACCTCACCTACCTCGTTTTTTATCTTCACTGCACTTAAACTAGCACTATTTCCTGTAAACATATCATCATTACTACCTCCACTATCACTTACCTGTTTTGATTCACCTGTATTCTCCTTTAATCGGTCTGTCTTTAGTTCCCGCAACCATTCATCCCACTTTTTGTCACTTTCGTCAAACCGTTTATTAATAGCACCACTTGGTTCATCATACATTGTTTTCAAAAGATTCATCACATCATCCAACGAATACTCTTTTTCTTCCACCCCTACACTGTCGTCATTATCGTTAGGCCTATTCACTGTCTTATTCTCTACTCCTATCACTTCAACTATCTTACCTTTATCATTTGTCATTTTGCTACCAATATCATCACTGTGCTTTTTAATTTCAGCAAATATTCCCTCTTGTTCTTCCATCTGTCTAAAATTATCGTCCCAATTACCCCACTCCTCGTCCATCATTTTATCTACCATCCCTCTAAATTCGCCTTCCCATATATCCCACTCGAAACCAATATCCTTCTCTGTACCTCGGCCGTGTTCAAACAATTTTTATTATAATACCCTTTATACAAAACAATTACAGCCCTCCCAATACACGATAATTACACACATTAATTCAAAATACTCAACACATAAAATCGTAATCAATATGTAAACGTACACTACCCAAACATAACCTAGTCACACATACATAACGTAATACCAAATCCTACTTTCTGTGTTTTAAAATAGGTCTGCCTCGTATAAAATTATATCAGGATCCTGGCAGCGAGTCGCCAATTGTTGTTTAACAAACTTAATTGAAATAAATAAAATAAAAATACAACTGCCAGGAACTTGCCTGCGATCTTTTTTGCTTACTTACCTTTTATAAATTCCAATCAGAAGCCCAGAGTCGCCAACATATTTTTTAAAGTTAAAATATGTAAAACTTTTATACACTTCCTTAATTAAAAAACGGGATAATTTTGCAATCTGACTAACCCCCAATAATTCAGAAGAAGCCCGGAAACGTTAGACGAATCTTTCAGCACAGAACACTAGGAAATTGAAATGGAAATAACTAAGCTAACACATGGTTATATTCTGTTAACACAAATCTTATTTATTCAAATTGAATTACTTCGGTCTCTCTCTTATTTTATCTCTTTTTCATTATTCTCCTTTCTCTCTTAAATCAACTACAATCATAACTTCTCCCTCTATTCTCCAATATTTAAATTAACTATTCAACCTTGAGGTGAAGCCCCGTTTAATCAACAACAAAAATTAACATGTTTTCTTACTTATATCTAACTTATATTATCAAATTAATTAACGACAACGCAGCTTTTTGATCACACATACATTCATTCAATTTAATACCCCATTTATTTGATTGAGCGCTCTGTTATTTAAAGAATTTTTTATAGTTATTGAAAATGGATTTACGCGAGGCTGCTTCCTTTCCTGCTGGTCTCGTCGTCAAGTGTTTGTAGTTCGGTCGTTTTGGTGGTTTACCGTTTGATATCCGAAAAGTTCTCACTTGTAAATTTATGTCACGTTCTCACTTTCGTTATAAATTTCACTGTTTTGTCCGAATTACGTTTTCACTGTTGGTTAATTTTTTCGCGTCACTGCATTGTACCTGTTTTTTACATTTAGTTTCTATTAACTTATGTCGCACTCTCGACCCAATTTTATAAAATTTAATAGGTTTTCAGCTTGCGGGGACTCCGTGGGTTGCACCGGCCGCAGCCACCGTACGTAATAACTGATACTGTTCTTATTTACATTTTTTATATGCGAGCGAGACTAAAACTGTGTCCAGCCGGCGGACGCACACACTGCTCGCGTCTGTTGCGTTGAGATGTTTTTTGCCGACTGCCTTTGTTTTCCGCGCGCCGGGCCAGAAAGAATGTACCAGTTCGTGCTGTTAGCGTGAGAAACTTGGCCGACTGTGCGCGGTTGAAAGTGCGGGCGCGCCCTCTTTACAATATGCACATACCAATGCCAATCCACACCCGTCTCGACGTTACAGTCTATTCACCGTAATTTACTAGTTGCAAATAATGTTGAAAAGATTTCACTTACAAAACCCCATCGGTCTGTACCGTTACAATTTGTTTTATTCTATGGGTATTTAGACAAACTCACTCTACCATCCTTTTTTCCAACAATCACTAACGGTTTTGAATAGGGTGACACCGTTCTCTCAATTATATCCCCCTCCAACCCTTTATCTATCTCTACCTGAACAGCTCTTCTTTTCGAATAGGGCACCGTATAACCTCTTTGTACATAGGATGTGTGTTCCCTTGTAACTTTAATTCCTAATTTTACTTTTTTATTAATAATATTTTTATTTGTACTTACCTTGTAACTCAAGATACACATCCGGTATGCACACGTGGCTTTATGGCCACCATTACTTTTCTCACTAAGGGCCAGGATACGTTATTAAGCGAGCACAGAAACAGTTTGGGCGTTCGAAATAATAAGTCTAACAACATTTAGGTTCAACAAAACTTGTGGTTTAATATTTCTGAATTTCAATCGTTAGAATTTACAAAAACCAAAATGGAGTCGTATACACACAAAGCAAAATGGCGGCTATGTACTTCCGCCTCACTAACTACACATCAATTTTATTTATTCATTTCTTGTATCTCCTGTATTTAATTTATAACAAGAGTAATTTTTATTAAACTGCAGTTATCATTGATTTTATTTACTACGTATCAGATTATATTACAACACAAACCAATGCCTCATTGTATAACTTGTAGATGCCGGCATTCTCTCGCACGCACACACACACACTCTCTCCCCATACATTAATTAGTGGTACATATTTTGATTTAGAAATTTTTTGAGCTCGGATTATAAAATTGATATGTTTAATGAAGAAATTTGTGTTAGTGGTTGAAATCACAATCAGAATGATTACAGTTGCACACCACTATATAAAAATTATCCCGATTAGCGCTTTCAAGCCTCACAGCCCATCGTCAGATCGGAATAGGCAGAAATTATTTTAAAAACAAACCCTTCACCCCTCTCCCCCACCCTGCTCACACACAACAAGCTATAATATAAATGACCCTTCCCCACCCCCCTAAACCCTGTCCACACCATCTGTACAGTTACATATTTTTCTAGCAAATTCCTTGTGTTTCAGTGTGTGTGTGTGTGTGTGTGTGTGTGCGTGCGTGCGTGCGTGCGTGCGTGCATCCTTTTAAACTTACCCTACTTCCTCTCCACACACATGGGTCAGTCACACACCCTTATTTTAACCATCCAATTAGTACTATGCAAATAATTCTTAATCTTGTCTATCTGTCCTCTATCATTTACTTCTTAATCATGTTATAAAATATTTCTTCATTATCAAATTTAATTTTAATATTAATTAAATTGTCTAACCCTTTTTCTCTTTCTTTTAATATTTCTAACTCCTCTCTAAGCTTCCTTTCAACTGTGTTATTTACTACTTTTACAATTTCGTATTCTTCCAAAGGATTAACAAACTTATGGTTGTCTTCTATGAAATGTCTTGCATATAACGAATTGGTTGTTCTATTACCTTCTCCACGTTTGTGGTCAGACAACCTGCATACGAATTTTCGTCCTGTCTCACCTAGGTACACTTTGTTGCAGTCTTTACATTTTAATTTATAAATTCCGCTTTTCTGTAATACTGGAATTTTTTCTATATTCTTATTCCTTATCTTATCAAATACCGTTTCACATTTTTTAATAGCTATATCTACTCCATATTTATTAAAACATTTTATAATTTTTCTAGTATGTGAACCTATGTATGTCAATGACCCTGCATAATTCTTTTGTTCTGGTTCTATTTTAGCTTTTTGTATGTTAACCCTTCTCATAACTTTATCCACTATGTTGGTGTTATAATTATTATTCCTTACAATTCCCTTTATCGTTTTTAACTCCCTAACTTTTGATTCGGTCTCTTTTAAACACTTCTGAGCTCTGTAACAAAATGTATTGATTGCCGCCATTTTATATCTATATGGGTGGTAAGACTCTCTTGGTATAATTATATCAGAATACGACTCTTTCCTAAATATCCCAAACTGTAGTTTCTCATTATCCTTAATTTCTATGTTCAAATCTAAGTAATTTATTTTCTTACCTCCTATCTCTTCTTTAAATTGTAAGTTTTTATCCTTATTATTTACCTCATTTATAAACTCGTGCACTTCTTCCATGCTTCCTTCCCAAATTACTAATACATCATCAACGTATCTAGACCATAATTTTATATCGTCTTTATACTTAGTGGAAGTTATTAATTGCTTTTCAAAATCATTCATGTATATTTCAGCAAGAATAGGGGATAATGAAGACCCCATAGGTAAACCTTTTTTCTGTATATAAAACTTGTTATTAAACCTAAAATAGTTCTGATTTACACATTCTTTAATTACTTTCATCAACTGCTTTTTATACCTGTATTCTCCCATATTATTATCGTTTATTAACTTAATAACTTTATTTACTGTGATATTGGTAAACATGTCCTTAACATCCAGTGATATCAATTTTGTATTCACATTAATCCTAATATTTTCTAATTTTTCTATCAATTTTACATTATTCTCTATGTTGTATTTTGTCCCAAATTCATATTTCTCTCTCAGTACTCTGCTAACTTCCTTTGATAATTTATAAATAGGTGCATTAATAAAAGAAACAATCGGTCTAATTGGTTTTCCTTCTTTATGTATCTTAACCTGACTTTTAAAAGTTGGTGCTGTTGGATTACTTTCCAATAAATACTTTTTCTTATTTTCTTCTATAAATGTTATCTGTTTCATCATTTGTTTTATCCTTGACTGGTACTTACTTGTATAATCATACTTTATTTCCTCGTATGGTCCTTCCCTTATAAATTCTTCCGTTTTCTTTATGTATTCGTCCTTTCTCAGTAGTACCATTGTATTTCCTTTGTCCGCCTTCGTAACTATAATATCATTTTTCTTTATTTTATTCTTTAGTTTAGTTACAGTTGATTTGATTTTTTGTTCATTTTTTGAATTATACAAACTTTTCTTAAATATTTTGTCTACTACATTCCCTACTTCCCACCTTATTCTTTTTTTATCATTTTCATTTCCTAGTTTTTGTATTATGCTTTCGCATTCAATAATTGTTTTTTCTTGATTTAATTCTGGTGGCGGTGCGTATTTTAAGCCTTTTGCTAACATTTCTTTTTCTTCTGTATTGAAATTCACCTCTGTAAGGTTTATTACTCTTTTTTCATAGTTATTCTTAGAGAGGTGTTCCTTTTTTACTTCGTTCTTTCTTATTAATTTATTTAACTTATCTACCATTTTTTTATTTTTCTTTTCCAATTTCTTTTCTACGTACCCCAAACCAAAATTATATAATATTTCTTCTAACTCTACATACGAGTATATTCTTAACAATTCTATGTGTCTGTCATATAATTCCCTATTATATCTATTGATTAAGCCGTAGAGTGACCTTATTTCCAGTTTTATCCACAACTTCTCGCTTTGTTCTTTTACTTTTTTGGCTACACTGTTCTTATTTTTAATTTTAACTTGAGCGTACTTTGGGATGACATTATTATCCAGACATTGTTTATTAAACCATATTTTACTTAAAACCCTCTTCAATTTAACTTTTAACTTAAGATATTTAAAAACTTTACTTACCTTATTGTTGTCGTTTATTACCTCATTGTTGCTGCCCATTACCTGTAGTCGATTGCACATCTTAACAGACGTTTAATGAAGAAATTTGTGTTAGTGGTTGAAATCACAATCAGAATGATTACAGTTGCACACCACTATATAAAAATTATCCCGATTAGCGCTTTCAAGCCTCACAGCCCATCGTCAGATCGGAATAGGCAGAAATTATTTTAAAAACAAACCCTTCACCCCTCTCCGCCACCCTGCTCACACACAACAAGCTATAATATAAATGACCCTTCCCCACCCCCTAAACCCTGTCCACACCATCTGTACAGTTACATATTTTTATAGCAAATTCCATGTGTGTGTGTGTGTGTGTGTGTGTGTGTGTGTGTGTGTGTGTGTGTGTGTGTGTATTTTAACCAACTTTTAAAAGTCAGGTTAAGATACATAAAGAAGGAAAACCAATTAGACCGATTGTTTCTTTTATTAATGCACCTATTTATAAATTATCAAAGGAAGTTAGCAGAGTACTGAGAGAGAAATATGAATTTGGGACAAAATACAACATAGAGAATAATGTAAAATTGATAGAAAAATTAGAAAATATTAGGATTAATGTGAATACAAAATTGATATCACTGGATGTTAAGGACATGTTTACCAATATCACAGTAAATAAAGTTATTAAGTTAATAAACGATAATAATATGGGAGAATACAGGTATAAAAAGCAGTTGATGAAAGTAATTAAAGAATGTGTAAATCAGAACTATTTTAGGTTTAATAAGTTTTATATACAGAAAAAAGGTTTACCTATGGGGTCTTCATTATCCCCTATTCTTGCTGAAATATACATGAATGATTTTGAAAAGCAATTAATAACTTCCACTAAGTATAAAGACGATATAAAATTATGGTCTAGATACGTTGATGATGTATTAGTAATTTGGGAAGGAAGCATGGTAGAAGTGCATGAGTTTATAAATGAGGTAAATAATAAGGATAAAAACTTACAATTTAAAGAAGAGATAGGAGGTAAGAAAATAAATTACTTAGATTTGAACATAGAAATTAAGGATAATGAGAAACTACAGTTTGGGATATTTAGGAAAGAGTCGTATTCTGATATAATTATACCAAGAGAGTCTTACCACCCATATAGATATAAAATGGCGGCAATCAATACATTTTGTTACAGAGCTCAGAAGTGTTTAAAAGAGACCGAATCAAAAGTTAGGGAGTTAAAAACGATAAAGGGAATTGTAAGGAATAATAATTATAACACCAACATAGTGGATAAAGTTATGAGAAGGGTTAACATACAAAAAGCTAAAATAGAACCAGAACAAAAGAATTATGCAGGGTCATTGACATACATAGGTTCACATACTAGAAAAATTATAAAATGTTTTAATAAATATGGAGTAGATATAGCTATTAAAAAATGTGAAACGGTATTTGATAAGATAAGGAATAAGAATATAGAAAACATTCCAGTATTACAGAAAAGCGGAATTTATAAATTAAAATGTAAAGACTGCAACAAAGTGTACCTAGGTGAGACAGGACGAAAATTCGTATACAGGTTGTCTGACCACAAACGTGGAGAAGGTAATAGAACAACCAATTCGTTATATGCAAGACATTTCATAGAAGACAACCATAAGTTTGTTAATCCTTTGGAAGAATACGAAATTGTAAAAGTAGTAAATAACACAGTTGAAAGGAAGCTTAGAGAGGAGTTAGAAATATTAAAAGAAAGAGAAAAAGGGTTAGACAAATTTAATTAATATTAAAATTAAATTTGATAATGAAGAAATATTTTATAACATGATTAAGAAGTAAATGATAGAGGACAGATAGATAAGATTAAGAATTATTTGCATAGTACTAATTGGATGGTTAAAATAAGGGTGTGTGACTGACCCATGTGTGTGGAGAGGAAGTAGGGTAAGTTTAAAAGGATGCACACACACACACACACACACACACTGAAACACAAGGAATTTGCTAGAAAAATATGTAACTGTACAGATGGTGTGGACAGGGTTTAGGGGGGTGGGGAAGGGTCATTTATATTATAGCTTGTTGTGTGTGAGCAGGGTGGGGGAGAGGGGTGAAGGGTTTGTTTTTAAAATAATTTCTGCCTATTCCGATCTGACGATGGGCTGTGAGGCTTGAAAGCGCTAATCGGGATAATTTTTATATAGTGGTGTGCAACTGTAAAAATTGATATGGTTATAAATTTTGAACTTTCCTGAATTGGACATCGCAGTTTCTCCTCAGACGCTCACCATTTCCAGCAGGTGATCAGCGAACTTCACTGTTGAGTCTGTTCCTTCACTGCACTGAATTTACTTTACATTTTTACTTTTCTGGTTAGTTAATGGTACTTGCTACCTTCGATTACATTTTATACCGTTTGAAACACTTTGGCTGGCAATAGTCGGCCAGCGAATTTTGTAGCGTGTTACTGCACTGAATGTAGGTTGAAGACGGGGGCGGATATTATGTTGTAAATTCGTCAGGTGGAAGGGATTACTCGTCATCAACCCATTGTCCACAGCAGATGACGGCATTGTTTTACATCACTGTTGTTACGTCTGTCGTATTATTTATGACGTTTTCGTATGGTTCGATTCTTGCTTTGTCTGAGTATGTGTCGTATGTCACGTAGGCCAGTGACCTTGAAGTCGAGTTGCTCTGGCAAACTGCGTTGTATGGTATATATTGGGAAATTTTAACCTCACCACTTTTAATACATTAAATCAATAAATTAATTTTGCCTGTACCCACAAATTCCTACACGGACTTATGTACCGTTACAAAACCCCCTCAATGAGAGGTTTTATGTCGAAACATAAAAACTCTCATTGACTCATTCACACTTTCTAAAGGGATCAGCCCGGGTATGTCGCCACAACCCCCTGTACTGTTTATATAAAAGAAATACAAAATCACTTACCCTTGGTCCAATGATGATGACAGTACCTGCCTGACCTTACTGGACTTCTCTTGCGAGATCCCAACACCGCAAGGCCACCCAGGCATTTGACGTTCCTGCTCTGATGTGCCGGCCAGCCCAGGACCGCCGTCACAGCATCACTAAACTCTGAAACATCGAATACAAAAATTTAAATAGTGGCCTTGTATAATCCCATATCCACAACTGATATGTCTCCCTCTAGCTGCATTGGTTTATGTTAAGAGGCATTGGTTTTCTTAATTCCTAAGTTTGCAAAAGCAACAAACAAGATTTATGACAGAATGTCTCTCTCTCCTTTTTGCATTCCTACATTTACCAACTTTCTGACTCCAGTCAATACTACTTTATTCTTTTCACCACAAGAAAAATATACTCTTATGCTAAGATAATAACACGTAAAATAATTCCTTAGGTTTCCTAAAACTAACAACAATTATCTATATCTCTATCATCTAGAATTCAAAACACAACTTTATTATGGCAAACAATCTAACTATTTAAACTTCATTGGTCAGTTTTCCTGATTTTAATACTTCTTTAAACCAGAATCATAATTATATTTTTATTCAACACCATTATCAATATCATATACTTAATGCTTAATATTTATTTAACGTTTCTACCCCTGTAGCAACTCCTAGCCACACACACTATGACCCTATTTATGTTTGATCATTTACTATTCTTTAGGTAATCTAAATCTCATAAAATTCAATCAATAAAATCATTTAACTTCATTATCAACTCTTTTATACAACATTTTAATTAATCTTCAATTATTTAATTCAAACAATTTAACAACACAAAGTTACCTTAATTACCTTGGACTTCACAATTATTCTCATTTGTTTAGTCAAAAAAAAAATGTTATACTTTATTATTAAATCAACTCTTACCTATTACCTACATGGTTTACATAACATATAATATACAACATAATGTAATACACAAATACCTTTAACATTGACACACAAAAATATACAATCCAACTTATTCTTTGTTATCATTGACCACAACTCGTTTCATAAGACAATCCATTTCAAAACCATACTGTTCACATAATTAAATGTTCATACACAATAAAACACTTCCTACACCTCCACCCTCACTACAAAACTTATATGCCCTGTTCTCCCATATTCGCTTTTCACTTTCATCGTTCTCTCTCTTTCTCTCCAAATACATTCACTCTCACTTCTGTGTCCCCCCTACTGACCCGTTTTTATATCACTTTTAGTCCCGAAACTCAAGTGTCTAATACCCGTTTAAAACTAACCCTAACTGTTTAATTTCATTATCTAATTCTAATACCCGTTTATTTGAAATCAATTACTGCTTTATTAAAAAATCGTTACCCAAAATCCAAATTTAACAACATTTTAAATTCATTTACTTTCAAATTAATTCACTTCCATTATTTAAAACATTTTACATTCATTTAAATTCATTATAAAATTTCAATAATGTTAATTCTTTCATCATAATAAAATATTATTGATGTTATAAATTCAATCAAATCTGTAAACATTGATTATAGAAAATACCATGTATGCACACAACACTGTAATTTCTTTGATTGTAATCTCTTTACCATTACATTATAAAACAATAATTACCTACTGTTAACCATTTCATCAATTATCATTATTATCATGTACGGTACTCTATAAGAATTATCAACGTCAAGTACCCAAAATACAATGTACATACACTGTATTATAATATAACCTAGTGTACAATACATATTACATGTAATACCAATACGATTTTATATACAATCTGTTTTACATTAAAAGTCATTGTTTACAAAAAAAATCATTACCTTATTCAGTCCAGTATTTAAAACCATTAACTCAAATAATTAAATGTTCATCAACAATAACTGTCTAACCTCCATCATCAAAAATTAATCTTGTGTTACTCTTACACATTTCAGTTTTATTTACATACATTATTATATTATCTTTTTTAACATAATGTCCCTTTAAATCTACTTTATCCGTTATACTGTCATAATAATTAATAGGATTATCCCCCATTATTATTTTATCATACATCATGTCTACTGCAGTATTTTTGGTCCATTCTCCATTAGTACAGTATTTTCTATTACCATTAAGTACTTTATCACTGCATCACTACTATCATCACTTCATCATGTACTATAGTCATCTACTACTAGTATACCCTTTTTATACCCAGGTAAGTGCATATTCTCAATACCCTCAAAATAATCATCTGCTACTGTGCTATTTACTTCATAAGGTAAGTCTTTATTATTAATCTCGCTATTTAACCTCTCAACTAACTCTCTTTATAACCCCTATTAACCTTGAACAACTCTCTCTCTCTCTCTCTCTCTCTCTCTCTCTCTCTCTCTCTCTCTCTCTCTCTCTCTCTCTCTCTCTCTCTCTCTCTCTCTCTCTCTCTCTCTCTCTCTCTCTCAACCCCATTTCACATTTACATTCCACGCAGAGGGCAGCACTACATTATTTAAACACCATCTGGGCTTACCAGATACACAAAAACTTAAGGGATCCTTTTGAGACCAATTTACCCTCTGCACCCTATTTTCTCTTAAACTCTCCCTCCATTCTTTCTCCAACACATCAACACCCCACTAAATTCAACTCCCATTATATTCCCATTATCGCTAATATTATTCACTGTATCGTTCTTATATACCCCATTTTCAACTACACCATTATTACTTGTTAATTCACTATTATAGTTATCACCCTATGATTATCACTTACCTCGTTAATTATTCCTTCGTTATTCATATTTTCATTAGCACTTAACATGTCGTCACTATTATTATTTTCGCTTGTATTAACCTCACTTACCTTGTTATCATAAGATTCTCTCCCCTGATTATTATTCGTAATTATCTCCCCATTATAATTATTGAAATATACCTTACTTTTATTGATTTTTTATTTTTTTTTTAATTTTATTATTTTTTCTTACCATAACAACTTTCACTTTACACTTGAACAGCTGTGCATCAGTACATTTACTGGCCGTCATTTGCAAATTTCCATCAGCGCTTTTCAAAATGACTGACCCAGAGTTCGTGTGAAGCGAGTTTTATATTGAAGACAGAATTAGGTTATTCAAAGTAAATAAATATTCGCTATTAGCTTCAAATAAACTTAATTTTATTAGCTATTTTATATGAACTCATTTCTTCCTCCCTTTCTCTACATAGACAACTTGTGGTACGAATTATAACATAGACAAATATAATAATAATAATAATAATAATATGAAAACTTTAATTTTACCCCCACAAACCAGCATTTCTTAATGAGTTGCATACCTTTACACAAACACACACACACACTCATGCGTTACATATTTTATTTGTGAGATCTCATTTGTTTTGTAAACCTCGTTTCCTTTGAAAATTTTGATATTTATTTATTTTTACGTTTAAAAACTCATATTAGAACTTTAAATTTTGCCCCATTTTGTACTTATCTTTCGCAGTCCAGCGGTAGCCAGCTTCGTCACGCACTTTCACTGTTCTTTACATTTCTACATTTCCCGAGCCTTTTGTGGTTCACTGATTTTTTGCCGAAATATTTAATTCATAGTTTCATAATTTTAACACTTAATTTATATACAAACTGCTACATTTTTGACTGGGCGCGCCCTTAAAATCGTCCATGGACTTTATCGCACAGCATGTTGCATTCAACTGGGAAGACTGAAACTGGTCAAAAATCTTAGCTGGAGGGGCGATCACGTGGTCTCGTTCCTTTGTTTGATTTCTGTTACATAGCCAGATTTTAAGGCGTTGTTGAGCCCGACCCAGATTTCAAAGTGAGATTGTCGGGGTTTGGCTCTAGACGTCATGTAGCGTGACTCAAAATGCATATAGTTCAAAGTTCATGTTGCTAAAAATAGCTGCCTTCCACTGCTAGATCGACGACCTTGATGCTAACTCGTATACTGCTTTTTCCCCAATACAGTTTACAAATAAAAATATTGATATTCCCAATATGTCTCTGGACGGTAGTATTTGTACCATCACATTATCACCTGTCTTGTCATCTATCACTTCATTATTTTCAATATTTACTCCCAAGCTTATCTAACTTGTATCAATTTAGTATTTAATTTATTAAATTTACTATCAATTTTCATATTCTGTTCATCCAATTTCATATCATTTACATCAAAACATTTATTAATATCGCTGTTTACTTCATTTAAATTACTGCTTAGTTCATCAAATTTAGTATTCGTACTGCACAACGTGCTACACAAATACCTCATCATATAATTATCAGATTTATTACTCTCATTTGACACGACAGGTGGATTGTGCCCCAACTTCACTCATTATAATTGATTCAGTTAAACTGATTTCTGGTACATGAGTTGACTGAACTTCTGACTCACCCATGACAGTTGCATTAGTTGCATTTACATCATATTTAACAATTAATGTAATGAAATATTTCATTCAGTGCAATTTCGTCTATAAAATTTACTCTTCAGTTCAATGTGCTACTATGAGCACTTTCAGTTACACTAGTACATTATACTACCTAACATAACCACACTTATATTCATCGTAATTATTTACGACAATTTCAAATAGAATGTCGCTTACCACAACCTGTCTCGCATTTCAAAGGAGGCCTACTCATATAGAAAGTCTATACAAGATCCTGGCAGGGATACGCCATTTGTAACTACAAACTTTTTATACACCAAAATAACCACATATTTTACCACGTGTCTACTTACCCCCGCTTCTGATGTCTTTTCAATATTCACTCAACTTGACTCGAACAGAAGATTCCAAAATTACTTGCAGGTCGCCACCTATATTTTTAGAGGGAAATATGGAAACCTTTATACACTTTACCCTTTTTGAATCTAATACTTACCAGGTTTGTTTTAGGCGTGCTTTTCAACACAATACAGATTATGGTTACGGTGGAATAATTTACTTAACACATTTCTCTTCTAAACAAATCTCATTTATTTGATTTTAATATTCATTTCTTTCTTTTCCTTCTTTACTTTTTCTATAATCTTGTTAATAATGCTACAATTTCAAAATATGTAAATTCTATATACAAACCAGTACTCTCTTTAACGTTTTCTTTCTCCCCCCTTATTACATCACTCACTCTCTCGGTCTCTTTACACTTTTTGTTAGCCCCCGTTTATTGCGCTCATTACCACTTCTCTTTACCGACACACTTCTGGCCAAAAATAAACGAACTTGTAAATGTATCTCCTCCTTGTATTTATAAATACATGGTTCAAACTACGGCATACTATGGTCGTTTCCGCATTCTTCACAGAACTATCCACATTCACCTTCTGAAAATTTTTCTGGCAGTATTATAAACTGTTCGCTGTTATATGGTTTAAATTCACATTTTGGTAGACCTACTTAGAACTTGTCGGTCTACCAAAAAAATCGTCCAAGGCTACGGTTAGTTTTACGTACGTTCACTATGAAGAGTTATGCTGAACTGCCGCATTGCTCGCGTGGTTGCCTACATGCCAGGCATTAGGCGTCGGCCACGCTGTTGTCAACTTACTCTCTGATTGGCTGGTGAATGTCTCACGCCTTTCTCGATATCTTGTGAAAAACTGTAAGCAGTCCACGAAAAGGCGGCACACACACGAGCTCTTATGCATTCCATTGTTATAATTTCCGTCGTACCTTGCACAGCATAGCACCGAATCAGCCTCCGGGTGTCCCCAAAAGTCACACATTGCGTGGTGAGAAAGTGTTGCCTAATCTGCCCCGTTACAATACCCCCCCCCATGAGAGGTTTTATGCTGCAGCATAAAAACTCTCATTGCCTAAAACCTAAGAGGACGAGCAAGGATATGGCTCCACGACCCCCCTTAATTCATTACTATACTCATGGGTTACTCACCCCCCTAATCCGGTGACTGGTTGCACCTGCATGACCTTACTGGACTTCCTTCCTCAGTATCCCAACACCATAAAACCATACAGGCACTCAACGCCGCCACTGCTTATAAGGTGTATGCAGGCAAAGAGAAATCACCTGGTGTTCAGGTTTCTAACTTGGAGGTGAGCTGGTTGGTCCTCGCCCTGCCCCTGGATAGCTGCTTGTCAGTGAACCAAACGCCAGCAGTTGCTTTCCTTGAGGAAGCCCCGTAGTATGCCACAAACGCAGAGCACTACAAACAGCCCTTTTCAGGGCTCACGACGAGTTTCAACTTCGAAACGAGAACACCCTGACAGACTAAAGACAAACATATGGGCAAAGAGAGAACAAAGTATAAAATCTATATGGAAAAAATTTAAAATTGACAAAGAATTCATTATGAGGATAAGAGGTGTTGGCATACTAAAGAGAGTAGAAATATGGTGCCCCACTAGGGCTTCAGCAAGAGATCTTCACCAAAAACTAACAAGAAAAGCAAACAAGAAAGAAGGGCACATCTCCCTAGGACAGTCCTACTACGAAAGAAAGAAGAAGAGAAGTACAAATCCAGCCAAACAAACGTCGCCTCCAAATGCAAGTTCAGTAAAGACCTTCGAAGAAAAGGTTCTCCTGATGCATTGGAATGCTAGATCATTAAAGAAAAAACAGAAGAACTCAAGAGGGAAATCACTGAAAATAATGTAAAGATCATTTGTATACAGGAGTCCTCCTTGCCAAAGGATACATCCTTTTATCCAAAATTCAAAAACTTCAGCATGTTCAACTTATCACGAGAAGATAACTTTGGAGGCGAACTGGTTACACTTATCCATGATTCCCTGCATGTGGAGGACTGTGCTATGAAGACAAACAACAACATTGAATATATGAAGATGAAAATAAAGTGACCAAGGATTGTGTTTTTACTTTAATAAACATGTATATACCTTCCTAAGGCATTCAAGAAAAGGACCTAGATGTGCTTATTCCGGATAGTCAAAACTTCATGCTGATGGGTGACTTCAACAGCAAACACCTTAGCTGGAACAATCGGCCGGAAAACAGAAATGGTCCAGTACTCTTCAGGTGGATTCAAACACAAAGTCATCCTCCTAAACCAAAACAAAGAAGCTACCTACCAATCTCCCTCCACATGGACATTAAGCACCCTGGACCTGACTCTGGCGTCCCCAGCATTCGAAAGGTCAATAAAAAACTGGTGCATTGGGGAGGACTTAGGAAGTGACCATTTTCCAGTATTCTGCGACCTCACATTGACCTGGAAACTGGTGCACAATCCTTCTGTCGTACATAGTAAATACAACATGAAGAAGGCCAACTGGGAAGTATTCACGACCACAAGTGAAATACTGGATGAAGACTGTTGCGTAGAGATGATTGAAAAAATACTTCATAATGATGCTGAAAAAGCAATTGCCAAAAAAAGGACATACCGAAGTCCTAAACATATGAACAGTTGGTGGAATGATGAGATTAAAGCCCTCAGAAGAAAACGACTAGGAGCAAGGAAAAAGTGGAAGGAAAAGCGTAACAAAGAATATCAACAAACATACAACAAATGGAATGCCATCTTGAGGAAAGCAATCCTAGCCTACACTGATGGATCCGTGGACAGTGGCATAAGTAAATCAGGAGCAGGATACTATAACCAAAAGACCGGCAAGTGCTTCTACGTCCCAGCAAATGCAGCATCAAGTATGGATGCCGAGCTATTGGTGCTGGATGCGGCCCTGGTGAGCTGTCTACAGATTGAAGACAGAGAAATATGTATTCTCACAGACTAAAAATCAGCCATGGAAACTCTGACACAGACAGGCCCAAGTGACAATTACTTCCGCATAAAGGAATTGAGGGCGCTTCTATCGTCTCTAAAGATCAAAGGAAAACACATTGTATTCCAATGGACACCGGCCCATTGCGGGGTGGATGGAAAAGAAGCTGCAAACATGGGACCAGTCCAACACCCCCAATACTCGCTGGCAAGATGCAAGAAAGCTGCAGCTGCTCGGATACGAAAGGAATGGACAGAGCGCTGGTGCACAGGAGTGACAGGGAGACTTTTTCGACTCCAGAAAGAACCTGCAGACCCTTCCTTATACCGCGACATGGCAAGAGCCACAGCTACTTTTGCAGCAAGGGCCAGAATTGGCCACATTGTCACTGGACATTACCTGCACCTTTTCAACTTGAGAGATTCGCCAACCTGTGAGAGCTGCCAGACGGAGGAGGAAACTCTTGAGCACATTCTGCTCAGCTGCTCTGTACAGAATCCAGCCAGGGAGACCCTGAGGGCCGTGATGGGAGAGAATGGTGGCCTGGACCAGATTCTCAGGAACAAGCGTTTTTGGGCACTCGCTGCTGCGGTATACCATGGACATCGGACCATCGGGGTCACTTGACCCTGGAAGTCCTCTACAAGAAGTAAGTAAGTAAGGTTTCTAACTCGTACACATTTTCTTAAATTTTGGCAGAGCACTTTACATTGATACACTAGCGTAATTGGTACACTAGCGTTGACTTAGCTCACCAAATGAAAGAAAATGAGACACACATCAGCACTCTATGGAAATATCATAACATAAGCCACTTAATGTTGTTAATGCTAAGTTAAAACGTACACTATGCCACAACCTTACCAGCAGATACAATTTTTTGCCTTCTCTGGAGTCGGTTCGCCGTTTGTGTCCACTTCTTTTACTGTTGTTTGATCTCATAAGTATTGTGGTGAACCCATGTCTTAACAGCGGTTATAAAGCTGCACAAAAATTTGTTTAGTTTGCACTTATAGAATGCCAAATAATCTATTGAAACATCTTTCTGTCATTGTTTTTGTTCAGATGTGAGTAAACTCAGCACCCATCAAGCGCACAGCTTTGTCATACATAAATGGTCATGTAAAACATTGCACACAGGTTTATGTGTATAACAACAGTTTCTGTCAACTCGATCACTTTCACTCCCTGGTCTGTAAAACGGTTTTGTGGATTTTTTGTATTTTTTCTGCCATAGTCATTTCAATGGGATTTCTACTGCATGGTTCATCACTTGGCTTTTCTGATCCATTTTAAATTCAGCAATCCAAAATTTAACTATTCTATTTAATAGAAAAGAGTCACCCAACATTGAATCCAGCTTCTCTTCAATATCAGTTCAGTTAAACCTTCAGTAGATGAATTTTCATTCTGCCTTCTGTTAAAATAATGCTAGACGCGTATTTTTGGTGTATCTTTAAATTCAACTAATATTCTTGGATTCGTTGTCCATGACATGTCCGTTACTTAACTAAATATCACTATTGTATTAACGACTCGGAACACTAAGTTTTTTATAAGTAAAATCATAGTCTTACCTTATAGCCTAAACCGGTTTTCTCCTTTAAAAGGCTTCTTCAGAATCGACATCGACACTAACATGAACATTCTACACGTACACACAAAAGGCCGAAAACTAGACACTCTAGAACAATTGTACATAGGCCAGACAGGACGTAGCTTCAAACAGAGATACATTGAACACACAAAGGCACTCCACTCCACTACAGAATCTACCTTTGCAAACCACCTCATTGAAGCAAACCACACATATAAAAACATCGACAATAACATGAACATTCTACACGTACACACAAAAGGCCGAAAACTAGACACTCTAGAACAATTAGAAATCTACAAACACACAAAAACAAATAAAAACGACATCCTAAACAAACAGACACAATTCAAATCGCACGCATTATTTGAACACATCTCACCCAACACACAGCATCGATCTTTCGAAAATCTATCCCGTCGCCAACAACAAGATGGACAGCGCTACCTACGGCAGCCTCTGAAGACGCCTTTTAAAGGAGAAAACCAGTTTAGGCTATAAGGTAAAACTTTATGATTTTACTTATAAAAAACTTAGAGTTCCGAGTCGTTAATACAATAGTGATATTCAACTAATACTTAACAAGTCAAAGACTTCGAAAATCAAAACTCAGCCTACAAAGAATGAAATCATACACCATCAAAATAATGAGCATAGTGGCGCCATCCCTGTGTGAGGTACAGAACTTTTCACCCTACCCAGGTACAATATCCATTAATGATACACTGTGACTGAACTTTTTGAATGACCAAGGCGAGTTCTCAGTTGCAATTAGGCTATTTGGCGTTTTGTCTATCCAATCTGGGAGATGTCTTGTGATCTTTTGAATGCACCAACTGATTTTCTTAAATTTAGCCTCTATGTCTATTATACTCATACTCCACAGAGCCCTATTGTTTTTGAGATTGAGTACCCCAAAAATAGGGGATGAGAGGCAAAAACAAAAAGTGAAAATTGCAAAAATCCGTGTGGTTATCGTGGATGTGAATACAGTGTTCAGTTTTGGCAATTTCAAAATTTTTGGACACCAAGGCCCACAAAGTGGATCAAACGTTTGTCACAATTGTACAAATCTACACAAGATACAAAATTAAGAGAATTTTAACCAAAATCTGAATGTAGTGATCAGTTTAGTTGATTTCAAAATTTTTTGACACCAGGGACCAAAAAATGGATAACAATTTTGAACAAATTGTAAAATTGTATGTTGTATTTCATATGAAGAGGAATTTTACTCAAATGTGAGATAGGCAACTTAAATAATAATTTGACAAAATTTATATTTGTCAACACCCTTTGAAAATTTTGGCCATCTTCAAAGGATTGTTCACTATTTGCAAAAATTAAAAAAAAAATACTTTACATAATGAAAGGGGTTATCCTTAGCTTGTGCTAAGAATCATATACAGGTTTAAACATTTTTCTTGCCTCCAGAAACGGTTAAGACTATAAAATAGGTTAATTACCTTCTGTCAACGTTTCTTAAAATCCTTTTCGGGATAACTCGAGTTTCAACACAATAGTGTCATCATCAGATCGGATATGAATTAGGTCAAAACATTATTGATGTATATACATCTCGTCAGATATTAAAAATTAAAAACAACACATACATTACACAAATAATAAATAAAATATATCATAACAAAACAACAATACAACAACGAAATATAAAAACACGCGGCCGCAAACAAACCTGTACAGGAACGCCCCCACGGTAAGAATAATCAATGCCGGTTTGACCTTGGTTCAATTTTATCGATCTGATATAGCCGAATTCTCGTTCTATATGATCGATTCTATTAAATAAAATATTATTAGTATGTATTGCTTTTTCATTTAGGACACGATTGTGATCCTCCTTTATGGCTTTATATATCTCGAACCTTTCAAGGGTGTCCAGCTTTAGTGACTTTTTACATTTATGTAGGATATCTAAATTATCACTAATGCTCTTTATATTATGGTCATATAAGCTCAAATGTTCTGCAAATGTAGATCTTCTTACATTTGACTTGGAGCTTGGGATATGTTCTTTATAGCATAATTTGAAGGAACGGCCGGTTTGTCCTATATAGAACTGTGTGCAATCAGAACAATTAAGTCTATATACACCAGTACCGTCAAATATATCGGAGGGTATATTTTTGTTAGTAAATGTAAGTTTTTTCTCAAGTTTATTACTCGCCTTTGAGGCCAAAGTAATATTATGCTTTTTTAATTGGTTTTTTAAAATATGGTGTAGAATTTCACCATATTCTATTGGAATGTATTTGTTTACTTTTTCTTTGGATACATCAATATTTATTGGTTTATTTTGTTTTTTATTAATTATTCTATCTACTATATGACTTTTGTATCCATTGGCTAATGCTATGTGTTTGATAATGTTTAGTTCATTGTTATAATCTTCCGTAGATAGGGGTAATGCCAGCAATCTATGAATCATACAATTGAAAAATGCCATTTTATGTGAAATGGGGTGATACGATGAGGCGTGAATAGCATGATCTGTGACTGTTGGTTTTCTGTAAATATAGTTGATTTTATTATTTATTTTAGTTAAAGTTAAATCTAAATAATTAATTTTATTATTCATTTCCGTCTCTAATGTGAACTGCAAATTATTTGTAATAGTATTCATATATTTTTTAAGCATTTCTAATTGCCTGCAATTGCCATTGTAAATCGTTATTGTGTCATCCACATATCGTCGGTAAAATAAAATTTTTGTATAATGTTTGTTTTTAGTCGATAAAATTTCGTTTGTTTCAATATGATTTAGGTAAATTTCCGCCAGGATGCCTGACAATGGGGATCCCATAGCTAAACCATCCCGTTGTAAATAATATTTGTTGTCGAAAGTGAAATAATTTTGTTCTAATATTACTTTTGTCGAATTGATTAACTCATCAACTGTTTCATGATTTATTGTGGATTTAGATAGTAATAAGACATGCAATTGATAATAAAATAAAAAAAGTTATGAAGGCCGAAAACATAAATAATACAAAAACTATTTACCATAACGAAACAAGGGTGTTTAATGAGATAAAGACGAAATTAATAGACCATAACGCAATCGTCACCAAAGCGGACAAAGGTCAAACTCTCGTAATTTTAACTTATGATGATTATAAAAACAAGATACTGGACTTCATTGAAAACAATAACATTATTGAGATTCATAGCGATCCCACTCTTACTTTTAATAATAAAGTGAAATCAATATTGAATAAATCCAAATACATCATAACGAACGATGAGAAAAAATACCTAAAAATGATAGATCCCAAGGCCCCTAGACTTAAGGGCCTTCCTAAAATACATAAAAATAATATGCCTGTCCGTCCTTTAGTTAATTTTATGTCTGCACGTTCATATAAAATTGCCAAAAAACTCAAAAAAATTTTTAGACAACACATAACGTTCAATAAAAATTATAGCTTGAAAAACAGTTTAGAACTGGTCGAACTTACAAAAACTATTACAATCGAGCCGAGACACACTCTCGCCTCATTCGACATAGTAAATCTATACACGAACATACCTATTACCGAAACGTTAGAAATAGCAAAAAATTTATTACTATCTAAATCCACAATAAATCATGACACAGTTGATGCGTTAATCAATTTGACAAAAGTAATATTAGAACAAAATTATTTCACTTTCGACAACAAATATTATTTACAACGGGATGGTTTAGCTATGGGATCCCCATTGTCAGGAATCCTGGTGGAATTTACCTAAATCATATTGAAACAAACGAAATTTTATCGACTAAAAACAAACATTATACAAAAATTTTATTTTACCGACGATATGTGGATGACACAATAATGATTTACAATGGCAATTGCAGGCAATTAGAAATGCTTAAAAAATATATGAATACTATTACAAATAATTTGCAGTTCACATTAGAGACGGAAATGAATAATAAAATTAATTATTTAGATTTAACTTTAACTAAAATAAATAATAAAATCAACTATAATATTTACAGAAAACCAACAGTCACAGATCATGCTATTCACGCCTCATCGTATCACCCCATTTCACATAAAATGGCATTTTTCAATTGTATGATTCATAGATTGCTGGCATTACCCCTATCTACGGAAGATTATAACAATGAACTAAACATTATCAAACACATAGCATTAGCCAATGGATACAAAAGTCATATAGTATATAGAATAATTAATAAAAAACAAAATAAACCAATAAATATTGATGTATCCAAAGAAAAAGTAAACAAATACATTGCAATAGAATATGGTGAAATTCTACACCATATTTTAAAAAACCAATTAAAAAAGCATAATATTACTTTGGCCTCAAAGGCGAGTAATAAACTTGAGAAAAAACTTACATTTACTAACAAAAATATACCCTCCGATATATTTGACGGTACTGGTGTATATAGACTTAATTGTTCTGATTGCACACAGTTCTATATAGGACAAACAGGTCGTTCCTTCAAATTACGCTATAAAGAACATATCCCAAGCTCCAAGTCAAATGTAAGAAGATCTACATTTGCAGAACATTTGAGCTTATATGACCATAATATAAAGAGCATTAGTGATAATTTAGATATCCTACATAAATGTAAAAAGTCACTAAAGCTGGACACCCTTGAAAGGTTCGAGATATATAAAGCCATAAAGGAGGATCACAATCGTGTCCTAAATGAAAAAGCAATACATACTAATAATATTTTATTTAATAGAATCGATCATATAGAACGAGAATTCGGCTATATCAGATCGATAAAATTGAACCAAGGTCAAACCGGCATTGATTATTCTTACCGTGGGGGCGTTCCTGTACAGGTTCGTTTGCGGCCGCGTGTTTTTATATTTCGTTGTTGTATTGTTGTTTTGTTATGATATATTTTATTTATTATTTGTGTAATGTATGTGTTGTTTTTAATTTTTAATATCTGACGAGATGTATATACATCAATAATGTTTTGACCTAATTCATATCCGATCTGATGATGACACTATTGTGTTGAAACTCGAGTTATCCCGAAAAGGATTTTAAGAAACGTTGACAGAAGGTAATTAACCTATTTTATAGTCATATACAGGGTCCGCCAGTGAAGCGGGAAAATTAAAAGTACCCAATTTTTTCATGAAACATTTATTATCAGAATTTTTTTTTACAGATTTGAGTTGAGTAAAGTATGCCATTATTTTACTTTTTAAAAATAACCCCGCTCAAGTGAGAGCAATTTCTGTGTAACATAATTCTAATCTTGACCGAAAATTTTCCATCACTCGACGAAGCAGGTCAGGTTGAATCCGTGCAATTTCTTGTCTGATATTCGTTTTTAATTCCGGTATGGTGTGCGGTCTATCAATGTACACCCTGCTCTTCGGAAATCCCCAAAGAAAAAAGTCGCATGTGGACAAATCTGGGGATCTTGCAGGCCACGAGATGTCGCCATATCTGGATATGAGTCTCCGGGAAGAGTTCTCTTAAAGCAGCCGTGGACACATGAGCAGTATGACTTGTGGCCCCATCCTGCTAGAAAAAATTAATTTCCGGAAACCTAGGGAGCTGTTGCATCAAAAATGTTCTGATTATGTGTGTGTAGCGGTCTGCATTAACAGTTGTGGTGTTTCCTGTATCGTCTTGGAAAAAATATGTCCCAATAATGCCAGGTGATGAAACTGCACACCACACCGTAACTTTCGGACTATGTAGTGGCTTTTCATGCAACTCACCTGGGTTTTCATCATTCCAATATCGACTATTTTGTTACATATCCATTCAAATGAAAATGTGCTTCATCTGACATAAACATGTGGTGAATAAAGTTTTCATCATCATTTACACGTCGCAATATTTCTTCACTGAAAATCCTGCGAGCCAGCATATCGCCATCTTTCAACTCCTGGATTACTTGAATTTTGTAAGGATGAAAAGATAAGTCTTTATGCAAAATTTGTCGTAACGATGTGTCACTAATGTTTAGTGCGGATGCATGTTTCATTGCAGAACGTTGTGGAATACGCGTCAATGCTACTTGAACTCTTTCAATGTTTTCCTCTGTTCTTACAGACCTTGTTGCTCCTCTATGCTTTAAGTTTAATGTGGAACCAGTTTCTTCAAACTTTTTCACCCATGACATAATTGCATGAGCGGACGGCACTCTTCTATGTCATGGAATATTGAAATGATTACGAAACAATCGTTGTACAGAAGTCACACAGTCACCATTCTTATAAAACGATTTTACGCAGAAAGCACGCTGTGCACCGGACCATGTTTTAAAACATATAATAACAAATGGCATTAAATGTAAAACAACAATCGAAAACCTTCACGCCCTCTCGTGAGCAGAAAATGAACTATTGGACTTTCAAAATTTCCCGCTTCACTGGCGGACCCTGTATATGAAAAACTTTAGTCAACAACTTTAAACAATTAAAAATTATAAAAGTTGGCTCTACTTATCTGATTGGCTGTCATTGAGATCTTTGTTCATAATGGACTGGTATTGTAGAAAACCATAACTTGGTTTTATTGGTGGCGATATTTCAATTGTATTCTGAAGCAATTCAATTTTGTTTATGAAGTGTATCCTCCAAGTCCTCAATTATAAAAAGGTGATCTCCAAACATAAGTACATTGAAACCTGTTCTTGGTTCTAAAAGTACGCCTTGTGGTACCTTTCTTGTTTATAATATATTGCTCAACAATTTATGTAAACCATAACTTGATAAAATTGAAATTTACAAATCTATTAGTAGGCTTAGAATTAAAGTGGCCACCATTTGGAAATTTAGGATCACAAAAGAACCACGATTTTTTGTTTATAATAAACATATTTCATTCAGAGTGGTGACTGAGTTCTGCAGCTGAAGGAGTTTACTAGTAGTGATATATTTTAAATCTAATTCTACCACGTCATATTATTATATTTTTCATATCACAAGAAAAACATCAAAATTATATAATGCAATCACTATCAACAAGAAATGCAATATTTAATAAATGTAGACAATATAAATAAAACGCTTCAAAATAAATACATTGATAGTTTATAAGTTTTATTTATTATTGCTAAATTGACAAAATTTTAAAATTGCTGTAGAATATAGATTTATTTTTTTCATTCTGTTTATTAATCATAGCTAAAAGAATTAAACTAGCAAAGGAAAAATGTGTGGAATTTAGACCTAGTGGACTGACTTTCTTACTTCTGGTGCTTCCTAGGTTTACCAAGATTTTCTCCACGTTTCACTCTGTTCATTTACTTCTCTATTAATTGAAAATATTTTTAGATAATTTTGGCTTTCCTCTGTCTTCATCCCATCATTTATCAGTATCCTTTCACACACATCGAATTTCATTTCCATGGCTTGTATATGATTAAAATCTTTCTTAGTCAATATCAATACCATATTCACTCCCACATGTTAATAGTGGGATAGCCATGTCTTATATAATTTGAGTTGTATTTCGTATGAGCTATATTCTCTTCTAAAATGCCCACTATTTGCCACACATGGATTGAATTTATGGAGTTTGCGTTGAAATCATACCGAACATCACAGTGTAGATAAAAATTTTTATACTTATTTGATTGGCTGTCATTGAGATTTTTGTTCATACTGGACTGGTATTGTAGAAAGCCATAACTTGGTTTTATTGGTGGAGATATTTCAATTGCAGTGGCGAGGCGTGAGTTTTTAGAATGTGTATGCGGATATATCTATCTCGGCCATCAACAAATAAAAACTCCTTCTCTCTCCCTGTGATAATCAAACCCGGTCAAGAGTATTAACAACAGATAAGAAAAGAGCAAATATTACAATTTTTCCTTTTTCTAATAGAGACCAATATAATAATATTAATTATATAAATTGTTTTGGTAAATCAAGCAGACTGTATTAGAAACTTACCAGTACATTGAGTGGTTGAGTGGTGTCTGGTGATACCGATTCATCTGTTATTTCCACTTGTTTTAATCACATGAAGCCACAGAATCCATACATAAACACACTGGACAATTACTTATTTAAAATAATTTATAATGTCTTGTATCTGCTGTTTAATATGTCATACGTAAACAATACAGATTCACAATGGTAATTAAAATCGTCCACAACGACACTAATTCATTCATTGTAACGGTTCACAATAATTTATTATAACATTATCGTTAATTATTATGCGTTAGTTGTAGGAGTTACTTTTTAAACGTTAGTTCTATGCACCTGGTTTTTTTCAGCGAATAAGTCAACAACCGTATCGTAAAAAGCAGAATTAGTTTTTAGTTTCAAAAGAAGCGTTTTTTCAATAGATAACACTGATAGAGCCGAGAGTCTGTGTTCAGTTTGCTAGTTACACAAATACGTTTTTATTCTCTTCAAGGCTGAAAATGATCTTTCTGTTGAAGAGCTTGTAACTGGAATTGTCATTATAAGGTTTACAAGCCTCCACACTTGAGGAATGGTGTCACTCAGATCTGCTGATGTTAAGTACTTTGACAAGTCACTAACACTATTTTTACAAACCTGCTCATTTGAATAAACTACAGAAAGCTCACTCCTTAGTAATGGAAAATCAAAATACTGGCCATACGAGCGTTTTAGAGATTCAAAATGCTCTTCTGGAAACTTTTTAGAAAATTCTGGAAAACATCGTGATACTAGTAGCGCGATAAAATCAAGTTTACCAACATCTGCAAACCTCTGATTAAGTCTACATTTTACTGAATCAATAATTTCATAATACAGGCTATGATAAAGAGCTTTCCAAATCCGACATGTTATCAATACGTACTCTTTTACTTCTGTGAGTGCTTGTAGGCTTGTCCACCTCCCTGTTGGAATATTCTGAATTTCATTCCGGTCACTCCAGAATTTGTTGTAGTTATTCCTTAAATTATTAAGATATTTATCAAAGTCTTCAATGCGTTTCATACAGAAACTGATTTCAGAACTTTTTTTCTGGAAAATTTCGAATATGGAATCCGCGTGTGGTAGTATTGAACCGAACAGATGAAGTAAAAATGTGAAGTCAAAATCTTGAAGAGTAGCAAGAAAACCTATTGCTCCAGTATAACTTTCATTGTCCCACTTATCTCCGTTCTCAATCATAGACTCGAAGAGACTTATGATGTCAGCCTTGTGTTCTATTTCAGTATTACAGTGGCCACTAGTCTGCTGTTGTAATTCCATCTAGTAGGTGCAACTGATGGAAATCGCTTCTTTACTTCTTGATCAAGTGCGTGAGTTCGTCTGGATGATTTTGAAAAAAATGAAGCTAAACCAGATAATGTGCTAAAAAATATTTTACATTCTTTAATGTGATCTACTGAATTTTTCAAGACCAAGTTTATTTTATGAGCATAACAATGGATAAATATTGCTTGGCTGCACTTACTTTTGACCAGAGCCTGTAACCCTCCATGTTCACCAGACATAACAGCAGCACCATCGTACGTTTGTGCAACTAATTTTTCTTCACAGTCGTATTCAGTCAGGACATTAAATACGTAGTTTGCCAACGCGTTAGCTGTATGATCGTCACTAAAATTGCTAAAACCGATAAATCTTTCCTGAACGGCTCCAGACTTATCGACATAACGAAACACAGTTGACACCTGGCATGTATTTGTGATATATGTTGTTTCGTCCATTATTATTGCTACAAAGGGACTTTGTTTTATTTTATTTTTTATTTCTGTTAATCAAGTCATTTTGAATATCGCTAGATAAACCAGAAAAGACTGTAGAGTTATTAAGGTGGTTGTCTCACATTACGTCGTAATTTCGTAACAAATTTAACAGCCCTACATAATTTCCTCGATTTGACGATGCCACAGATTCGTCATGTCCACGAAATGGGAGTTCATTTTCAGCCAAAAAACACTACGTCAATTAGACAACGAAGAATGTACCGGTTCTGTTTTACCATGTCATTGTGCTGTTTGATGTTAATTTTAAATTGTTCACTAAGGGCATATTCAATTCTGGTTTTACCAAACTGTTTTAAAGCAAGAAGGGAAGCAACACGACTCTGTGAAATCTCATGGCGTTTTTGTAAATTAAACAAGTTGTTCAAATCAGAAACTCCTGAATTTGTCCAGACATTTTTTTCAGTTGAAAAAAGAATGCATGGTCAACAGTATAATTTTGAAGTTTTTCTACAGCCTCAAAGCCAAGTTTTTACTTCACAATGTTGTTCCTTTAAATGTCGTGTATAATTTTTTGTTTTTGACGTTAACGTGGGAATTAATGGGGTTGGTCTACCGCTAGAAATAATGTTTAGTTTATCTGTAAAACTTCTACTACTAAATAAATAAATAAAAATAAACTTTCAATTACACAATTGCACTCAACTACACACGACGATGATGTTCCCGCCGCAGGCTCTACTACAAACGAACTCATAATTTAAAAAGCTTTAAACAACACGGTCTGCATACGCATTAAGCACTGTATATGCAGAAACAGTAACGCATAGCGTTACAGCTATTCACAGACAGTGGGAGTGGGAGCGAAAGTCAGAACGCCTGCCTGTTCACCATGAAAATCTGCTGCATGGGCTAATGACTGCTATCGAGAGAATGTATTCGTTAGCTACAACGCATATTGTGCACCTGGTTGTAAACAGTGTAACATACCAAAATAGCAGTTACATAAAAAAAATGTCTAATACGTCAAATAGAAGAATAACATGAAAATATTTCATCAAGCATAGAAGAAGGAACAAGAGAATAAAAATAAAATGTGTATCTACGAATAAATAATATTGAAACAACCCAACGAAGAAGAAGGAAGAGTAATAAGAATATCATCGAGTATAACAAAGAAAGAGAAAATACCATGAGTCAATATAATACGTTACCATCCAGGCCCAATAGATCAAAATAGTGAGGGGAAATGCCGAAAATAATTATCATCGTAAGAAGGAGACGAATCAAATACAATCACCATAGTGAAAAAACAAACTAATTTGTTATAAGAATGAGAGAAATATAGGACAATGACTATCATAATAATGAATGAAAATGTGGAAGAATATGACTATATTCAGTGAACATGAATTATTACAGATAATGTGTAACCAAGAAAAGTACCAAAAGTAACAAACAGCTAACCAGAAGAAGAAGAAGAGGAAAAGAAATGTACCATGAAGAATGAAGACTATGTATGACCAGTACAAGACATCAACATTCACAAGATATGGGAAGCATCAAAATCGATGTAGTGACCAGAATAAGTGTAATGATTATTGGACTATCAATAATAAAGAAACCAAGTGTTGAGCATCAATAAGTGATCACAAACAATGACAGTGAATACCTAATATAAGTGAAACAACATGTGATATAATAACATTTTACCCCAAGTAAACAGCACAAACAATATCAGTAAAAGTGTTTATAACGGGGGGAAGTGAATAACCATTTGTAAGTGAAAGAATCAACGATTAACAAGTGAAATGCACAAACAATTAGTGTACCAAGTTTAATCCAAGATTGTAAAACCACAGATATAATCAATAAGACCACCAAATATATGATACAGAAAAGTGAATTAATTGTTCATAGAGATCAATAATAAAAGCTTTATAATCCTTGATATGAAATGTGCCTGAATGTCATAGCAACACAGGACAAAATGTAGATGAATGTCAAGACAAATAGTAGTGAATAAACTAATTTGTTGAGTATAAACAAGTCAATGTACCAAAGCCTAGATGCAACCCCAAAATATGTAACATAATTAGACTAAGAAACCCAGTATTATTGTTTCAACAGATAGTGTAAAAATGTGTACAAAATGTGTAAAACATAATAATAAACCATTGTAGTAACATGCCATAATGAGATGACAATAGTTGAGATGAATACTGTAAAAAAACTGTGAAGCACATTGTTGTCAAACAAATGACACATAACCTCACATGAATTGGACCTACAACATAAAATCATATACATTAATTAAACCAAGTAATTATCCATAATTGTTTCAAATAGAGACTAAATAAGAATAAAAATACAAAACAATGAATACCATATGAACTGAAGGACACAACAAATGAGTCAGATTAAGTACAATAACAATAAACCAAATAGACAGAACCCCAATGTGACAAGAGAGTTAGTCAAAAAACATTATCAAAACTATAAAGAGAATGTAAAAAGTGTTACCAGTAGTTAGAGAAATGTTCAATACTACTATGAGAACACCTCACAAATATTATACTAGTAAGTTAATAACTGAAATTTAATAAACTAACTAACTGCAATCATAGAACTAGGTGTAAATAACCACCATACAATAACTTAGAGAGATTTCAGATAACAAAAAGTTAGTGAATACACTAAACTAACCATGTACAACAATTGTACACAATTTTAATTGTTAACAATATATCCAATGTGTAGTAAAATAAATAAATAAGTGTGACAAAATGGCGAGATGAGAGCATAATGTATTTTGAACCATACTATATATGTAAACAAAATAACATTTTACCAAAATAAAGTATGAACAAATGTATATAGATATACCTATTAATGTTATAATACAAAAAATATGTAGTAGAATAAGGGATAATAGCGATATAAGTAAATGTAAACAATCGGACATAGTTGGCTTATACGCCATTAGCAAATTTTGTTTAAACTATAAATATAGCAATATTATGTATTAGCATGAAGGAGAAATGGACTCAAAATGTTTAGTAATAAGTATTAAGATGTAATTACAACAAAATATAGTGAAAAGGACTTATTTGTGTTAAGAACCGCTATATGAGTTTTGAAGAAGGTCAAGTGAATTATTAATGGACGGAACTATTGCTTGTTTGGACTTAAAATAAAGACGCGAGTGTCCGCAATTTAATGCCACTATCCAAATGACGATATGACAAAAAATAAGAAACTTATAGCTATTATAAGTTTTCCTATCATTTTCGAATGTCCATGTACACGTCAGAGATAGCCTCTAACCCGAAGCTAGTAACGCAAAAAATTAAGATATTTATTTAACCAAAGCGTTTGGGGTAGAGAGTATGGATTTCTAAACCAATCGAATGACTCAATTTCACCAGACGAAGAGAGACGCTTTAGCGAGATGAATTAATGGTTTTCCAACACTCGAGGCGAGAGGAGCGTGTCACAGTCGTCAAGACATATTTTAAAATGTGCGCGTCACACCAGTAACGTGGTCAAATATTAACCTATACTGAACACGCCATTATCGAGTGACAGTGTAATAAGTGAACAGTGAACAAAAGACATGACCAGCGTATAATAAGGGTCATGTCAAGTGAAAGGAAACGGGGAGTATAATACTTTAACAATTTTAAAAAATATTAATGAAATAATTCTCGTTGGTTAAACGAAAATTATTGTTTGACTGCACTAGTCAAGTAAACACGCTTGAGTGCATTCACCGATAACGATGAATAATTATCAGAATTTGATGAACAAAGATATCGTCCAATGTGATGGCGATATTTAATTAAAAGATGTTGTACTTTATATTTAAAGAATAATTAATAAACGCGGAATCAATTTTAAATATCGCACACAATTACTAGTAAATATAGTCGCTTAATTGACTACGAATTTAGTCTTGATAAATAATAACATTTTTTGGTGGATACTATCATTACTGATAATTCTACTCATATTAATAATAAATAAAGTGTTTGTAAAAGTAGTATTAAGAGTTTTATATGATATTACTTATTATACATAATAACTTACTATCATCTAGGTAAACTAACCTAGAACCAAAACGTATATTTTGTCACAGAGAAACACTTCTGTCCTAAAATGATTTTTATAAGTGAAATCGATAATAAGAGTTTTTTTCAATTTTTTTCTCTTTCCAGTTCATAATAACTAATAAATTAATAATATTATTTTAAATGTGCAACGTTACAAGCACGTGTTTACAATCTTAGCTTCACTAGGAACCAGAATACCGTACGATAGTATTGACTATCGTATTGAGATTAATAATTTTAAATTTTGTTCTTTTCAATCATAATAAATAAGTAAACATTGTTATTTATTGACACATCTTTATATCTTGTATCATGTATCTTAAAAGAATTCACGAAAATTGGTAACACAAATGACCAAAGTGAACATAACCTAGTTCACCATATTATCGTACATTGTAACAGTGTTACCAGCCTTGAGCTGAAGAAGTCTCAATATTTATTTAATTTGTTGTTGTTTTTAAAGAAATCAATATTAATTGTTTTAAAGGAGTTTTGCTAAATTTCACTACTGTCAATAAAATCCTCAATTTATTACCAGTGGATATAGAGTCTTCATTTCTATAAAATAGAAGTAAATAGCTTATTTTTTTAGAAACAATTATTCAAATTGGTGGTGGCAATATTCAAATTATTGATATTGTATTATTCAATTTACAATTGAATATCTGAATTGTTTTATTTAATGTGCATTTTTCGATATTCAAACAGAATATCTGTGTGTTATGAATGTATTTACAGTGAGATAGAGTTGCCCATCGAGAAGATTGAAGATATTCACGGATGGTAAGTGGGGAGGTGAATACAGCGAATTATTAGTGACTTTAATACTCTTGTAAACATAGACTTTAAATTCAAATTACCCATTGCTAATTTAGTTATATTAAATTTTAAACAAACCATATGACGACATGAGAGTCTACAATTACAACAACATAAACATTTCAATTTAAAATTAAAACATTCTAATAATTTAAAGACATTTAAACCATCCAGTAAAGATCGATTATAGATTGACGAACCCAACGTGGGGCTTGACTTGATTATCTCCACCCACGGCATCTATCAGTAAATAGATCCATTAAAGATTGGTGCCCAACGTCTGAGCGCGAATTATGACGATGATACCTAATAAATTAATTAAATAAATAAACAATTTTTCAACCTAATTCGACGGCAAGTACATTACATAGGTATAAAGATGTATAGGTCAACGTCAAAGAAACGAGCGGCAGAGGCCGAAAGAGAGGCTAGAATGGAGGAGAAAGAAGCGACGTCGGCAGAAGACGTAGAAGAAATGTTACTGGCAATCGAAGATAGACAACCTGAACCGGCGGAGGAGGTTCAACAACCAGAAGAACAACTGGAAGTGAACCAACCGGAGGTCAGACTACCTGAAACGCCAGCTCCAACAGGAGTGACGGCCTTCCAAGAATGGATGAGAAGAATGATGGAATCATTAAAGGAGGACAACCGATCCACAAAACAGAGTATAGAATCATTGAAGGAAGACAGCCGATCGCTATCAAAGAAAATGGATGAAACCAGTCAATCCACAAAGGAGGAATTAAGCAAGAAAATAGAGGAAGGCCAGAAGGGGAGCCAGAAGAACATGGAATTGTTGAAGGAGGATTTAAATGACAAGATAAATGAAACTAATAGGAGGATGGAAGACGGACAGAAGAAGACGGAAGAATTACTGGAGAAAAATATGGAAATAATTAGAGAAAATTTATCTGCAGAATTGGGAGCCAAAATCAATGAAATCAATGAGAAATTAGACCAAATGAATAAGAAAATGAAGGAAGATTACAAGGAGAGCGTGGAGTCGGTAAATACGGTATTATAAGCGATCGGGAGAGACAATAAAAAGATGTTGTGAAGAGACAAAAGAGAGTGTTAAGAAGATAAGAGGAGAATTAAGAACAGACAATAACTCAGAGACCGAAGAGGTACCCGAGAATGAAAACTTGGAACAAAATACTCTGCCAGGGTATGATAATAAAATGGAGGTAGAAGAGTCACCCGAAGATAACAGCATGGAACACGTGAGCCAGAGACCCAAAAATAATGAAGAAAGGAACAAAATAATTAAGAAAACGGGAGAGAAGAAAACGGAAGAAAGAAGAATAATACGCCCAAGGAAGACAAGGATTACACGAGAATTGATAGAGATGACTCGAAGTGGTCTAATTAATATGATTAACTTCCCAATCGTCGACCGTGAAGAAGGAATCTATAGGAAGGAGTACCGAAAGGGCTTCATGAAGATGGATGAAGAAAAGAACTGTGTTACAACAAAGAAGATTATAAACAATAAAGTGTTTAAAGCAAATATTTCCAAAAGAAGAATAAGGCATTCCAAGAAAAAGGAAAGTTATCAAGAACAATGGGACCGGATCATTGAAGGATACGCCCAAGATATAAGAGAATTGCGGAAGAAGAGGGACCAATCAATGGAAAAACCCGACCAGAAAACAGATGACGATCAACCAGAATTAGGAGAGATACCAAATATTAATAATAACAACGAACAGGAGAATACTAAACACGTGTATACCAAAGATAGTGAGAAGAAGACGGGAGAACGGGAAGCAGATGAAGATCTGATAGCAGCAAAATGGAAGAACCGAATGATAGTAAGGTATATGACAAGAACAGATAGAAGCCTGAACACTGAAGAAGTCCGAAAGACAAGAAGAGAGGAGATCAACAACTATGGATAAACTGAATAAAATTACATCGAGAAATGGGATGGATTCTTTTGATAACGACTAATGCTACCATGAACAACACATACGAAATGCAAGACCCTATGACAAAGAAAATAAAAGGGAACTATAACCAGACTTCCATGAAACGATATATTGAGAATTAAATAATGAAAAAAGAATGAAATATTACGATGAAGATTATTTATTGCTGATACTAAGCACGAAGTAAAAATGTAACTGTAAGAATAAATGTTGACTATATTTTAATTTTATGATACAGAAGTGTGATCCAAAGAAATAATGTAAATTATGAAGAAAATTGTATCTAACCTGTACTAATAAAGAGATTATATATATATATATACGAGACTGACACAAGACAACCTGGCACAAATATGAACCATATTAATTTCCAAGAGCCAAGTCAACCAGTAAAACAACATCTAACCCGTACTAATAAAAAGAAGATTATTACGAGACTGACACACACCACCTATGGCATATACAAATATTTCCTAGAGCCAAGTCAACCAGTTATTAACAGCTTACCCGTACTACTAATAATTAGAAAGAAATATACAAGATGATATACGAGAACGAGCAACATAAGAAGTTGGAGAAATGGAAGCAAGTAAATATTATTAATATAAACAATAGATGATACCCAAACACGAGGCAAGACACTAGAAGAGAGCCTATACCAAATGAAATATAACACAAAGACGTGAATCATGAAAAGGAAGAAGATTATGAAATGACGTTTAATGTAATACCAAGAGAAAAGATTAATTGATGACAAAGAAGAATGAAAACTAATATACTAACGAAGAAGATCATGTGAATATACCAGTGATGATATGTAAACAAACTATCCCTGTAAAATGTGAAGAATTTAGTTAAGTTGAATCAAGAAGAAGAGAATATAATAATGTATGAACCGCAGATGCGTGAGATAATCCCAAGGATATTTATTATTTGTCGAACGAACGACCACTTTATATTTTGAATTGATCTGAGATGAATTGACTGATGAAATATTCCAGCAATCATTTATATTATTGACAGAGATGATGTTCCTCTGTATTTATTGATGTTAGTATGGCCAGCAGAGATGTATGCCAAAGTGAGCCACTCTGAACTGACCCAGCTAAAATTATGTTAGGGAATTAGGGAATTAAATAAACAAGGGAGATAATTACATAGAAAGAAAATAATTATGATTCAAATAGAAGAAAATGAAGGGATATAAGAAAAGCATAAGAGTCAACTTGGAAATGTACAACAATTGATGAATTCTTCAGTAAAAATAAATATACGAATTCAGAATTAATCAATTCTTATAGGAAGGCATATGTAACGTACCAAAATAGCAGTTACATAAAAAAAATGTCTAATACGTCAAATAGAAGAATAACATGAAAATATTTCATCAAGCATAGAAGAAGGAACAGGAGAATAAAAATAAAATGTGTATCTACGAATAAATAATATTGAAACAACCCAACGAAGAAGAAGGAAGAGTAATAAGAATATCATCGAGTATAACAAACAAAGAGAAAATACCATGAGTCAATATAATACGTTACCATCCAGGCCCAATAGATTAAAATAGAGAGGGGATATGCCAAAAATAATTATCATCGTAAGAAGGAGACGAATCAAATACAATCACCATAGTGAAAAAACAAACTAATTTGTTATAAGAATGAGATAAATATAGGACAATGACTATCATAATAATGAATGAAAATGTGGAAGAATATGACTATATTCAGTGAACATGAATTATTACAGATAATGTGTAACCAAGAAAAGTACCAAAAGTAACAAACAACTAACCAGAAGAAGAAGAAGAGGAAAAGAAATGTACCATGAAGAATGAAGACTATGTATGACCAGTACAAGACATCAACATTCACAAGATATGGGAAGCATCAAAATCGATGTAGTGACCAGAATAAGTGTAATGATTATTGGACTATCAATAATAAAGAAACCAAGTGTTGAGCATCAATAAGTGATCACAAACAATGACAGTGAATACCTAATATAAGTGTAACAACATGTGATATAATAACATTTTACCCCAAGTAAACAGCACAAACAATATCAGTAAAAGTGTTTATAACGGAGGGAAGTGAATAACCATTTGTAAGTGAAAGAATCAACGATTAACAAGTGAAATGCACAAACAATTAGTGTACCAAGTTTAATCCAAGATTGTAAAACCATAGATATAATCAATAAGACCACCAAATATATGATACAGAAAAGTGAATTAATTGTTCATAGAGATCAATAATAAAAGCTTTATAATCCTTGATATGAAATGTGCCTAAATGTCATAGCAACACAGGACAAAATGTAGATGAATGTCAAGACAAATAGTAGTGAATAAACTAATTTGTTGAGTATAAACAAGTCAATGTACCAAAGCCTAGATGCAACCCCAAAATATGTAACATAATTAGACTAAGAAACCCAGTATTATTGTTTCAACAGATAGTGTAAAAATGTGTACAAAATGTGTAAAACATAATAATAAACCATTGTAGTAACATGCCATAATGAGATGACAATAGTTGAGATGAATACTGTAAAAAAACTGTGAAGCACATTGTTGTCAAACAAATGACACATAACCTCACATGAATTGGACCTACAACATAAAATCATATACATTAATTAAACAAAGTAATTATCCATAATTGTTTCAAATAGAGACTAAATAAGAATAAAAATACAAAACAATGAATACCATATGAACTGAAGGACACAACAAATGAGTCAGATTAAGTACAATAACAATAAACCAAATAGACAGAACCCCAATGTGACAAGAGAGTTAGTCAAAAAACATTATCAAAACTATAAAGAGAATGTAAAAAGGGTTACCAGTAGTTAGAGAAATGTTCAATACTACTATGAGAACACCTCACAAATATTATACTAGTAAGTTAATAATTGAAATTTAATAAACTAACTAACTGCAATCATAGAACTAGGTGTAAATAACCACCATACAATAACTTAGAGAGATTTCAGATAACAAAAAGTTAGTGAATACACTAAACTAACCATGTACAACAATTGTACACAATTTTAATTGTTAACAATATATCCAATGTGTAGTAAAATAAATAAATAAGTGTGACAAAATGGCGAGATGAGAGCATAATGTATTTTGAACCATACTATATATGTAAACAAAATAACATTTTACCAAAATAAAGTATGAACAAATGTATATAGATATACCTATTAATGTTATAATACAAAAAATATGTAGTAGAATAAGGGATAATAGCGATATAAGTAAATGTAAACAATCGGACATAGTTGGCTTATACGCCATTAGCAAATTTTGTTTAAACTATAAATATAGCAATATTATGTATTAGCATGAAGGAGAAATGGACTCAAAATGTTTAGTAATAAGTATTAAGATGTAATTACAACAAAATATAGTGAAAAGGACTTATTTGTGTTAAGAACCGCTATATGAGTTTTGAAGAAGGTCAAGTGAATTATTAATGGACGGAACTATTGCTTTTTTGGACTTAAAATAAAGACGCGAGTGTCCGCAATTTAATGCCACTATCCAAATGACGATATGACAAAAAATAAGAAACTTATAGCTATTATAAGTTTTCCTATCATTTTCGAATGTCCATGTACACGTCAGAGATAGCCTCTAACCCGAAGCTAGTAACGCAAAAAATTAAGATATTTATTTAACCAAAGCGTTTGGGGTAGAGAGTATGGATTTCTAAACCAATCGAATGACTCAATTTCACCAGACGAAGAGAGACGCTTTAGCGAGATGAATTAATGGTTTTCCAACACTCGAGGCGAGAGGAGCGTGTCACAGTCGTCAAGACATATTTTAAAATGTGCGCGTCACACCAGTAACGTGGTCAAATATTAACCTATACTGAACACCCCATTATCGAGTGACAGTGTAATAAGTGAATAGTGAACAAAAGACATGACCAGTGTATAATAAGGGTCATGTCAAGTGAAAGGAAACAGGGAGTATAATACTTTAACAATTTTAAAAAATATTAATGAAATAATTCTCGTTGGTTAAACGAAAATTATTGTTTGACTGCACTAGTCAAGTAAACACGCTTGAGTGCATTCACCGATAACGATGAATAATTATCAGAATTTGATGAACAAAGATATCGTCCAATGTGATGGCGATATTTAATTAAAAGATGTTGTACTTTATATTTAAAGAATAATTAATAAACGCGGAATCAATTTTAAATATCGCACACAATTACTAGTAAATATAGTCGCTTAATTGACTACGAATTTAGTCTTGATAAATAATAACATTTTTTGGTGGATACTATCATTACTGATAATTCTACTCATATTAATAATAAATAAAGTGTTTGTAAAAGTAGTATTAAGAGTTTTATATGATATTACTTATTATACATAATAACTTACTATCATCTAGGTAAACTAACCTAGAACCAAAACGTATATTTTGTCACAGAGAAACACTTCTGTCCTAAAATGATTTTTATAAGTGAAATCGATAATAAGAGTTTTTTTCAATTTTTTTCTCTTTCCAGTTCATAATAACTAATAAATTAATAATATTATTTTAAATGTGCAACGTTACAAGCACGTGTTTACAATCTTAGCTTCACTAGGAACCAGAATACCGTACGATAGTATTGACTATCGTATTGAGATTAATAATTTTAAATTTTGTTCTTTTCAATCATAATAAATAAGTAAACATTGTTATTTATTGACACATCTTTATATCTTGTATCATGTATCTTAAAAGAATTCACGAAAATTGGTAACACAAATGACCAAAGTGAACATAACCTAGTTCACCATATTATCGTACATTGTAACAGTGTTACCAGCCTTGAGCTGAAGAAGTCTCAATATTTATTTAATTTGTTGTTGTTTTTAAAGAAATCAATATTAATTGTTTTAAAGGAGTTTTGCTAAATTTCACTACTGTCAATAAAATCCTCAATTTATTACCAGTGGATATAGAGTCTTCATTTCTATAAAATAGAAGTAAATAGCTTATTTTTTTAGAAACAATTATTCAAATTGGTGGTGGCAATATTCAAATTATTGATATTGTATTATTCAATTTACAATTGAATATCTGAATTGTTTTATTTAATGTGCATTTTTCGATATTCAAACAGAATATCTGTGTGTTATGAATGTATTTACAGTGAGATAGAGTTGCCCATCGAGAAGATTGAAGATATTCACGGATGGTAAGTGGGGAGGTGAATACAGCGAATTATTAGTGACTTTAATACTCTTGTAAACATAGACTTTAAATTCAAATTACCCATTGCTAATTTAGTTATATTAAATTTTAAACAAACCATATGACGACATGAGAGTCTACAATTACAACAACATAAACATTTCAATTTAAAATTAAAACATTCTAATAATTTAAAGACATTTAAACCATCCAGTAAAGATCGATTATAGATTGACGAACCCAACGTGGGGCTTGACTTGATTATCTCCACCCACGGCATCTATCAGTAAATAGATCCATTAAAGATTGGTGCCCAACGTCTGAGCGCGAATTATGACGATGATACCTAATAAATTAATTAAATAAATAAACAATTTTTCAACCTAATTCGACGGCAAGTACATTACATAGGTATAAAGATGTATAGGTCAACGTCAAAGAAACGAGCGGCAGAGGCCGAAAGAGAGGCTAGAATGGAGGAGAAAGAAGCGACGTCGGCAGAAGACGTAGAAGAAATGTTACTGGCAATCGAAGATAGACAACCTGAACCGGCGGAGGAGGTTCAACAACCAGAAGAACAACCGGAAGTGAACCAACCGGAGGTCAGACTACCTGAAACGCCAGCTCCAACAGGAGTGACGGCCTTCCAAGAATGGATGAGAAGAATGATGGAATCATTAAAGGAGGACAACCGATCCACAAAACAGAGTATAGAATCATTGAAGGAAGACAGCCGATCGCTATCAAAGAAAATGGATGAAACCAGTCAATCCACAAAGGAGGAATTAAGCAAGAAAATAGAGGAAGGCCAGAAGGGGAGCCAGAAGAACATGGAATTGTTGAAGGAGGATTTAAATGACAAGATAAATGAAACTAATAGGAGGATGGAAGACGGACAGAAGAAGACGGAAGAATTACTGGAGAAAAATATGGAAATAATTAGAGAAAATTTATCTGCAGAATTGGGAGCCAAAATCAATGAAATCAATGAGAAATTAGACCAAATGAATAAGAAAATGAAGGAAGATTACAAGGAGAGCGTGGAGTCGGTAAATACGGTATTATAAGCGATCGGGAGAGACAATAAAAAGATGTTGTGAAGAGACAAAAGAGAGTGTTAAGAAGATAAGAGGAGAATTAAGAACAGACAATAACTCAGAGACCGAAGAGGTACCCGAGAATGAAAACTTGGAACAAAATACTCTGCCAGGGTATGATAATAAAATGGAGGTAGAAGAGTCACCCGAAGATAACAGCATGGAACACGTGAGCCAGAGACCCAAAAATAATGAAGAAAGGAACAAAATAATTAAGAAAACGGGAGAGAAGAAAACGGAAGAAAGAAGAATAATACGCCCAAGGAAGACAAGGATTACACGAGAATTGATAGAGATGACTCGAAGTGGTCTAATTAATATGATTAACTTCCCAATCGTCGACCGTGAAGAAGGAATCTATAGGAAGGAGTACCGAAAGGGCTTCATGAAGATGGATGAAGAAAAGAACTGTGTTACAACAAAGAAGATTATAAACAATAAAGTGTTTAAAGCAAATATTTCCAAAAGAAGAATAAGGCATTCCAAGAAAAAGGAAAGTTATCAAGAACAATGGGACCGGATCATTGAAGGATACGCCCAAGATATAAGAGAATTGCGGAAGAAGAGGGACCAATCAATGGAAAAACCCGACCAGAAAACAGATGACGATCAACAAGAATTAGGAGAGATACCAAATATTAATAATAACAACGAACAGGAGAATACTAAACACGTGTATACCAAAGATAGTGAGAAGAAGACGGGAGAACGGGAAGCAGATGAAGATCTGATAGCAGCAAAATGGAAGAACCGAATGATAGTAAGGTATATGACAAGAACAGATAGAAGCCTGAACACTGAAGAAGTCCGAAAGACAAGAAGAGAGGAGATCAACAACTATGGATAAACTGAATAAAATTACATCGAGAAATGGGATGGATTCTTTTGATAACGACTAATGCTACCATGAACAACACATACGAAATGCAAGACCCTATGACAAAGAAAATAAAAGGGAACTATAACCAGACTTCCATGAAACGATATATTGAGAATTAAATAATGAAAAAAGAATGAAATATTACGATGAAGATTATTTATTGCTGATACTAAGCACGAAGTAAAAATGTAACTGTAAGAATAAATGTTGACTATATTTTAATTTTATGATACAGAAGTGTGATCCAAAGAAATAATGTAAATTATGAAGAAAATTGTATCTAACCTGTACTAATAAAGAGATTATATATATATATATACGAGACTGACACAAGACAACCTGGCACAAATATGAACCATATTAATTTCCAAGAGCCAAGTCAACCAGTAAAACAACATCTAACCCGTACTAATAAAAAGAAGATTATTACGAGACTGACACACACCACCTATGGCATATACAAATATTTCCTAGAGCCAAGTCAACCAGTTATTAACAGCTTACCCGTACTACTAATAATTAGAAAGAAATATACAAGATGATATACGAGAACGAGCAACATAAGAAGTTGGAGAAATGGAAGCAAGTAAATATTATTAATATAAACAATAGATGATACCCAAACACGAGGCAAGACACTAGAAGAGAGCCTATACCAAATGAAATATAACACAAAGACGTGAATCATGAAAAGGAAGAAGATTATGAAATGACGTTTAATGTAATACCAAGAGAAAAGATTAATTGATGACAAAGAAGAATGAAAACTAATATACTAACGAAGAAGATCATGTGAATATACCAGTGATGATATGTAAACAAACTATCCCTGTAAAATGTGAAGAATTTAGTTAAGTTGAATCAAGAAGAAGAGAATATAATAATGTATGAACCGCAGATGCGTGAGATAATCCCAAGGATATTTATTATTTGTCGAACGAACGACCACTTTATATTTTGAATTGATCTGAGATGAATTGACTGATGAAATATTCCAGCAATCATTTATATTATTGACAGAGATGATGTTCCTCTGTATTTATTGATGTTAGTATGGCCAGCAGAGATGTATGCCAAAGTGAGCCACTCTGAACTGACCCAGCTAAAATTATGTTAGGGAATTAGGGAATTAAATAAACAAGGGAGATAATTACATAGAAAGAAAATAATTATGATTCAAATAGAAGAAAATGAAGGGATATAAGAAAAGCATAAGAGTCAACTTGGAAATGTACAACAATTGATGAATTCTTCAGTAAAAATAAATATACGAATTCAGAATTAATCAATTCTTATAGGAAGGCATATGTAACGTACCAAAATAGCAGTTACATAAAAAAAATGTCTAATACGTCAAATAGAAGAATAACATGAAAATATTTCATCAAGCATAGAAGAAGGAACAGGAGAATAAAAATAAAATGTGTATCTACGAATAAATAATATTGAAACAACCCAACGAAGAAGAAGGAAGAGTAATAAGAATATCATCGAGTATAACAAACAAAGAGAAAATACCATGAGTCAATATAATACGTTACCATCCAGGCCCAATAGATTAAAATAGAGAGGGGATATGCCAAAAATAATTATCATCGTAAGAAGGAGACGAATCAAATACAATCACCATAGTGAAAAAACAAACTAATTTGTTATAAGAATGAGATAAATATAGGACAATGACTATCATAATAATGAATGAAAATGTGGAAGAATATGACTATATTCAGTGAACATGAATTATTACAGATAATGTGTAACCAAGAAAAGTACCAAAAGTAACAAACAACTAACCAGAAGAAGAAGAAGAGGAAAAGAAATGTACCATGAAGAATGAAGACTATGTATGACCAGTACAAGACATCAACATTCACAAGATATGGGAAGCATCAAAATCGATGTAGTGACCAGAATAAGTGTAATGATTATTGGACTATCAATAATAAAGAAACCAAGTGTTGAGCATCAATAAGTGATCACAAACAATGACAGTGAATACCTAATATAAGTGTAACAACATGTGATATAATAACATTTTACCCCAAGTAAACAGCACAAACAATATCAGTAAAAGTGTTTATAACGGAGGGAAGTGAATAACCATTTGTAAGTGAAAGAATCAACGATTAACAAGTGAAATGCACAAACAATTAGTGTACCAAGTTTAATCCAAGATTGTAAAACCATAGATATAATCAATAAGACCACCAAATATATGATACAGAAAAGTGAATTAATTGTTCATAGAGATCAATAATAAAAGCTTTATAATCCTTGATATGAAATGTGCCTAAATGTCATAGCAACACAGGACAAAATGTAGATGAATGTCAAGACAAATAGTAGTGAATAAACTAATTTGTTGAGTATAAACAAGTCAATGTACCAAAGCCTAGATGGAACCCCAAAATATGTAACATAATTAGACTAAGAAACCCAGTATTATTGTTTCAACAGATAGTGTAAAAATGTGTACAAAATGTGTAAAACATAATAATAAACCATTGTAGTAACATGCCATAATGAGATGACAATAGTTGAGATGAATACTGTAAAAAAACTGTGAAGCACATTGTTGTCAAACAAATGACACATAACCTCACATGAATTGGACCTACAACATAAAATCATATACATTAATTAAACAAAGTAATTATCCATAATTGTTTCAAATAGAGACTAAATAAGAATAAAAATACAAAACAATGAATACCATATGAACTGAAGGACACAACAAATGAGTCAGATTAAGTACAATAACAATAAACCAAATAGACAGAACCCCAATGTGACAAGAGAGTTAGTCAAAAAACATTATCAAAACTATAAAGAGAATGTAAAAAGTGTTACCAGTAGTTAGAGAAATGTTCAATACTACTATGAGAACACCTCACAAATATTATACTAGTAAGTTAATAATTGAAATTTAATAAACTAACTAACTGCAATCATAGAACTAGGTGTAAATAACCACCATACAATAACTTAGAGAGATTTCAGATAACAAAAAGTTAGTGAATACACTAAACTAACCATGTACAACAATTGTACACAATTTTAATTGTTAACAATATATCCAATGTGTAGTAAAATAAATAAATAAGTGTGACAAAATGGCGAGATGAGAGCATAATGTATTTTGAACCATACTATATATGTAAACAAAATAACATTTTACCAAAATAAAGTATGAACAAATGTATATAGATATACCTATTAATGTTATAATACAAAAAATATGTAGTAGAATAAGGGATAATAGCGATATAAGTAAATGTAAACAATCGGACATAGTTGGCTTATACGCCATTAGCAAATTTTGTTTAAACTATAAATATAGCAATATTATGTATTAGCATGAAGGAGAAATGGACTCAAAATGTTTAGTAATAAGTATTAAGATGTAATTACAACAAAATATAGTGAAAAGGACTTATTTGTGTTAAGAACCGCTATATGAGTTTTGAAGAAGGTCAAGTGAATTATTAATGGACGGAACTATTGCTTGTTTGGACTTAAAATAAAGACGCGAGTGTCCGCAATTTAATGCCACTATCCAAATGACGATATGACAAAAAATAAGAAACTTATAGCTATTATAAGTTTTCCTATCATTTTCGAATGTCCATGTACACGTCAGAGATAGCCTCTAACCCGAAGCTAGTAACGCAAAAAATTAAGATATTTATTTAACCAAAGCGTTTGGGGTAGAGAGTATGGATTTCTAAACCAATCGAATGACTCAATTTCACCAGACGAAGAGAGACGCTTTAGCGAGATGAATTAATGGTTTTCCAACACTCGAGGCGAGAGGAGCGTGTCACAGTCGTCAAGACATATTTTAAAATGTGCGCGTCACACCAGTAACGTGGTCAAATATTAACCTATACTGAACACCCCATTATCGAGTGACAGTGTAATAAGTGAATAGTGAACAAAAGACATGACCAGTGTATAATAAGGGTCATGTCAAGTGAAAGGAAACAGGGAGTATAATACTTTAACAATTTTAAAAAATATTAATGAAATAATTCTCGTTGGTTAAACGAAAATTATTGTTTGACTGCACTAGTCAAGTAAACACGCTTGAGTGCATTCACCGATAACGATGAATAATTATCAGAATTTGATGAACAAAGATATCGTCCAATGTGATGGCAATATTTAATTAAAAGATGTTGTACTTTATATTTAAAGAATAATTAATAAACGCGGAATCAATTTTAAATATCGCACACAATTACTAGTAAATATAGTCGCTTAATTGACTACGAATTTAGTCTTGATAAATAATAACATTTTTTGGTGGATACTATCATTACTGATAATTCTACTCATATTAATAATAAATAAAGTGTTTGTAAAAGTAGTATTAAGAGTTTTATATGATATTACTTATTATACATAATAACTTACTATCATCTAGGTAAACTAACCTAGAACCAAAACGTATATTTTGTCACAGAGAAACACTTCTGTCCTAAAATGATTTTTATAAGTGAAATCGATAATAAGAGTTTTTTTCAATTTTTTTCTCTTTCCAGTTCATAATAACTAATAAATTAATAATATTATTTTAAATGTGCAACGTTACAAGCACGTGTTTACAATCTTAGCTTCACTAGGAACCAGAATACCGTACGATAGTATTGACTATCGTATTGAGATTAATAATTTTAAATTTTGTTCTTTTCAATCATAATAAATAAGTAAACATTGTTATTTATTGACACATCTTTATATCTTGTATCATGTATCTTAAAAGAATTCACGAAAATTGGTAACACAAATGACCAAAGTGAACATAACCTAGTTCACCATATTATCGTACATTGTAACAGTGTTACCAGCCTTGAGCTGAAGAAGTCTCAATATTTATTTAATTTGTTGTTGTTTTTAAAGAAATCAATATTAATTGTTTTAAAGGAGTTTTGCTAAATTTCACTACTGTCAATAAAATCCTCAATTTATTACCAGTGGATATAGAGTCTTCATTTCTATAAAATAGAAGTAAATAGCTTATTTTTTTAGAAACAATTATTCAAATTGGTGGTGGCAATATTCAAATTATTGATATTGTATTATTCAATTTACAATTGAATATCTGAATTGTTTTATTTAATGTGCATTTTTCGATATTCAAACAGAATATCTGTGTGTTATGAATGTATTTACAGTGAGATAGAGTTGCCCATCGAGAAGATTGAAGATATTCACGGATGGTAAGTGGGGAGGTGAATACAGCGAATTATTAGTGACTTTAATACTCTTGTAAACATAGACTTTAAATTCAAATTACCCATTGCTAATTTAGTTATATTAAATTTTAAACAAACCATATGACGACATGAGAGTCTACAATTACAACAACATAAACATTTCAATTTAAAATTAAAACATTCTAATAATTTAAAGACATTTAAACCATCCAGTAAAGATCGATTATAGATTGACGAACCCAACGTGGGGCTTGACTTGATTATCTCCACCCACGGCATCTATCAGTAAATAGATCCATTAAAGATTGGTGCCCAACGTCTGAGCGCGAATTATGACGATGATACCTAATAAATTAATTAAATAAATAAACAATTTTTCAACCTAATTCGACGGCAAGTACATTACATAGGTATAAAGATGTATAGGTCAACGTCAAAGAAACGAGCGGCAGAGGCCGAAAGAGAGGCTAGAATGGAGGAGAAAGAAGCGACGTCGGCAGAAGACGTAGAAGAAATGTTACTGGCAATCGAAGATAGACAACCTGAACCGGCGGAGGAGGTTCAACAACCAGAAGAACAACCGGAAGTGAACCAACCGGAGGTCAGACTACCTGAAACGCCAGCTCCAACAGGAGTGACGGCCTTCCAAGAATGGATGAGAAGAATGATGGAATCATTAAAGGAGGACAACCGATCCACAAAACAGAGTATAGAATCATTGAAGGAAGACAGCCGATCGCTATCAAAGAAAATGGATGAAACCAGTCAATCCACAAAGGAGGAATTAAGCAAGAAAATAGAGGAAGGCCAGAAGGGGAGCCAGAAGAACATGGAATTGTTGAAGGAGGATTTAAATGACAAGATAAATGAAACTAATAGGAGGATGGAAGACGGACAGAAGAAGACGGAAGAATTACTGGAGAAAAATATGGAAATAATTAGAGAAAATTTATCTGCAGAATTGGGAGCCAAAATCAATGAAATCAATGAGAAATTAGACCAAATGAATAAGAAAATGAAGGAAGATTACAAGGAGAGCGTGGAGTCGGTAAATACGGTATTATAAGCGATCGGGAGAGACAATAAAAAGATGTTGTGAAGAGACAAAAGAGAGTGTTAAGAAGATAAGAGGAGAATTAAGAACAGACAATAACTCAGAGACCGAAGAGGTACCCGAGAATGAAAACTTGGAACAAAATACTCTGCCAGGGTATGATAATAAAATGGAGGTAGAAGAGTCACCCGAAGATAACAGCATGGAACACGTGAGCCAGAGACCCAAAAATAATGAAGAAAGGAACAAAATAATTAAGAAAACGGGAGAGAAGAAAACGGAAGAAAGAAGAATAATACGCCCAAGGAAGACAAGGATTACACGAGAATTGATAGAGATGACTCGAAGTGGTCTAATTAATATGATTAACTTCCCAATCGTCGACCGTGAAGAAGGAATCTATAGGAAGGAGTACCGAAAGGGCTTCATGAAGATGGATGAAGAAAAGAACTGTGTTACAACAAAGAAGATTATAAACAATAAAGTGTTTAAAGCAAATATTTCCAAAAGAAGAATAAGGCATTCCAAGAAAAAGGAAAGTTATCAAGAACAATGGGACCGGATCATTGAAGGATACGCCCAAGATATAAGAGAATTGCGGAAGAAGAGGGACCAATCAATGGAAAAACCCGACCAGAAAACAGATGACGATCAACAAGAATTAGGAGAGATACCAAATATTAATAATAACAACGAACAGGAGAATACTAAACACGTGTATACCAAAGATAGTGAGAAGAAGACGGGAGAACGGGAAGCAGATGAAGATCTGATAGCAGCAAAATGGAAGAACCGAATGATAGTAAGGTATATGACAAGAACAGATAGAAGCCTGAACACTGAAGAAGTCCGAAAGACAAGAAGAGAGGAGATCAACAACTATGGATAAACTGAATAAAATTACATCGAGAAATGGGATGGATTCTTTTGATAACGACTAATGCTACCATGAACAACACATACGAAATGCAAGACCCTGTGACAAAGAAAATAAAAGGCAACTATAACCAGACTTCCATGAAACGATATATTGAGAATTAAATAATGAAAAAAGAATGAAATATTACGATGAAGATTATTTATTGCTGATACTAAGCACGAAGTAAAAATGTAACTGTAAGAATAAATGTTGACTATATTTTAATTTTATGATACAGAAGTGTGATCCAAAGAAATAATGTAAATTATGAAGAAAATTGTATCTAACCTGTACTAATAAAGAGATTATATATATATATATATACGAGACTGACACAAGACAACCTGGCACAAATATGAACCATATTAATTTCCAAGAGCCAAGTCAACCAGTAAAACAACATCTAACCCGTACTAATAAAAAGAAGATTATTACGAGACTGACACACACCACCTATGGCATATACAAATATTTCCTAGAGCCAAGTCAACCAGTTATTAACAGCTTACCCGTACTACTAATAATTAGAAAGAAATATACAAGATGATATACGAGAACGAGCAACATAAGAAGTTGGAGAAATGGAAGCAAGTAAATATTATTAATATAAACAATAGATGATACCCAAACACGAGGCAAGACACTAGAAGAGAGCCTATACAAAATGAAATATAACACAAAGACGTGAATCATGAAAAGGAAGAAGATTATGAAATGACGTTTAATGTAATAACAAGAGAAAAGATTAATTGATGACAAAGAAGAATGAAAACTAATATACTAACGAAGAAGATCATGTGAATATACCAGTGATGATATGTAAACAAACTATCCCTGTAAAATGTGAAGAATTTAGTTAAGTTGAATCAAGAAGAAGAGAATATAATAATGGATAAACCGCAGATGCGTGAGATAATCCCAAGGATATTTATTATTTGTCGAACGAACGACCACTTTATATTTTGAATTGATTTGAGATGAATTGACTGATGAAATATTCCAGCAATCATTTATATTATTGACAGAGATGATGTTCCTCTGTATTTATTGATGTTAGTATGGCCAGCAGAGATGTATGCCAAAGTGAGCCACTCTGAACTGCCCCAGCTAAAATTATGTTAGGGAATTAGGGAATTAAATAAACAAGGGAGATAATTACATAGAAAGAAAATAATTATGATTCAAATAGAAGAAAACGAAGGGATATAAGAAAAGCATAAGAGTCAACTTGGAAATGTACAACAATTGATGAATTCTTCAGTAAAAATAAATATACGAATTCAGAATTAATCAATTCTTATAGGAAGGCATATGTAACGTACCAAAATAGCAGTTACATAAAAAAAATGTCTAATACGTCAAATAGAAGAATAACATGAAAATATTTCATCAAGCATAGAAGAAGGAACAGGAGAATAAAAATAAAATGTGTATCTACGAATAAATAATATTGAAACAACCCAACGAAGAAGAAGGAAGAGTAATAAGAATATCATCGAGTATAACAAACAAAGAGAAAATACCATGAGTCAATATAATACGTTACCATCCAGGCCCAATAGATTAAAATAGAGAGGGGATATGCCAAAAATAATTATCATCGTAAGAAGGAGACGAATCAAATACAATCACCATAGTGAAAAAACAAACTAATTTGTTATAAGAATGAGATAAATATAGGACAATGACTATCATAATAATGAATGAAAATGTGGAAGAATATGACTATATTCAGTGAACATGAATTATTACAGATAATGTGTAACCAAGAAAAGTACCAAAAGTAACAAACAACTAACCAGAAGAAGAAGAAGAGGAAAAGAAATGTACCATGAAGAATGAAGACTATGTATGACCAGTACAAGACATCAACATTCACAAGATATGGGAAGCATCAAAATCGATGTAGTGACCAGAATAAGTGTAATGATTATTGGACTATCAATAATAAAGAAACCAAGTGTTGAGCATCAATAAGTGATCACAAACAATGACAGTGAATACCTAATATAAGTGTAACAACATGTGATATAATAACATTTTACCCCAAGTAAACAGCACAAACAATATCAGTAAAAGTGTTTATAACGGAGGGAAGTGAATAACCATTTGTAAGTGAAAGAATCAACGATTAACAAGTGAAATGCACAAACAATTAGTGTACCAAGTTTAATCCAAGATTGTAAAACCATAGATATAATCAATAAGACCACCAAATATATGATACAGAAAAGTGAATTAATTGTTCATAGAGATCAATAATAAAAGCTTTATAATCCTTGATATGAAATGTGCCTAAATGTCATAGCAACACAGGACAAAATGTAGATGAATGTCAAGACAAATAGTAGTGAATAAACTAATTTGTTGAGTATAAACAAGTCAATGTACCAAAGCCTAGATGCAACCCCAAAATATGTAACATAATTAGACTAAGAAACCCAGTATTATTGTTTCAACAGATAGTGTAAAAATGTGTACAAAATGTGTAAAACATAATAATAAACCATTGTAGTAACATGCCATAATGAGATGACAATAGTTGAGATGAATACTGTAAAAAAACTGTGAAGCACATTGTTGTCAAACAAATGACACATAACCTCACATGAATTGGACCTACAACATAAAATCATATAGATTAATTAAACAAAGTAATTATCCATAATTGTTTCAAATAGAGACTAAATAAGAATAAAAATACAAAACAATGAATACCATATGAACTGAAGGACACAACAAATGAGTCAGATTAAGTACAATAACAATAAACCAAATAGACAGAACCCCAATGTGACAAGAGAGTTAGTCAAAAAACATTATCAAAACTTATAAAGAGAATGTAAAAAGTGTTACCAGTAGTTAGAGAAATGTTCAATACTACTATGAGAACACCTCACAAATATTATACTAGTAAGTTAATAATTGAAATTTAATAAACTAACTAATTGCAATCATAGAACTAGGTGTAAATAACCACCATACAATAACTTAGAGAGATTTCAGATAACAAAAAGTTAGTGAATACACTAAACTAACCCTGTACAACAATTGTACACAATTTTAATTGTTAACAATATATCCAATGTGTAGTAAAATAAATAAATAAGTGTGACAAAATGGCGAGATGAGAGCATAATGTATTTTGAACCATACTATATATGTAAACAAAATAACATTTTACCAAAATAAAGTATGAACAAATGTATATAGATATACCTATTAATGTTATAATACAAAAAATATGTAGTAGAATAAGGGATAATAGCGATATAAGTAAATGTAAACAATCGGACATAGTTGGCTTATACGCCATTAACAAATTTTGTTTAAACTATAAATATAGCAATATTATGTATTAGCATGAAGGAGAAATGGACTCAAAATGTTTAGTAATAAGTATTAAGATGTAATTACAACAAAATATAGTGAAAAGGACTTATTTGTGTTAAGAACCGCTATATGAGTTTTGAAGAAGGTCAAGTGAATTATTAATGGACGGAACTATTGCTTGTTTGGACTTAAAATAAAGACGCGAGTGTCCGCAATTTAATGCCACTATCCAAATGACGATATGACAAAAAATAAGAAACTTATAGCTATTATAAGTTTTCCTATCATTTTCGAATGTCCATGTACACGTCAGAGATAGCCTCTAACCCGAAGCTAGTAACGCAAAAAATTAAGATATTTATTTAACCAAAGCGTTTGGGGTAGAGAGTATGGATTTCTAAACCAATCGAATGACTCAATTTCACCAGACGAAGAGAGACGCTTTAGCGAGATGAATTAATGGTTTTCGAACACTCGAGGCGAGAGGAGCGTGTCACAGTCATCAAGACATATTTTAAAATGTGCGCGTCACACCAGTAACGTGGTCAAATATTAACCTATACTGAACACCCCATTATCGAGTGACAGTGTAATAAGTGAATAGTGAACAAAAGACATGACCAGTGTATAATAAGGGTCATGTCAAGTGAAAGGAAACAGGGAGTATAATACTTTAACAATTTTAAAAAATATTAATGAAATAATTCTCGTTGGTTAAATGAAAATTATTGTTTGACTGCACTAATCAAGTAAACACGCTTGAGTGCATTCACCGATAACGATGAATAATTATCAGAATTTGATGAACAAAGTTATCGTCCAATGTGATGGCGATATTTAATTAAAAGATGTACTTTATATTTAAAGAATAATTAATAAACGCGGAATCAATTTTAAATATCGCACACAATTACTAGTAAATATAGTCGCTTAATTGACTACGAATTTAGTCTTGATAAATAATAACATTTTTTGGTGGATACTATCATTACTGATAATTCTACTCATATTAATAATAAATAAAGTGTTTGTAAAAGTAGTATTAAGAGTTTTATATGATATTACTTATTATACATAATAACTTACTATCATCTGGGTAAACTAACCTAGAACCAAAATGTATATTTTGTCACAGAGAAACACTTCTGTCCTAAAATGATTTTTATAAGTGAAATCGATAATAAGAGTTTTTTCAATTTTTTTCTCTTTCCAGTTCATAATAACTAATAAATTAATAATATTATTTTAAATGTGCAACGTTACAAGCACGTGTTTACAATCTTAGCTTCACTAGGAACCAGAATACCGTACGATAGTATTGACTATCGTATTGAGATTAATAATTTTAAATTTTGTTCTTTTCAATTATAATAAATAAGTAAACATTGTTATTTATTGACACATCTTTATATCTTGTATCATGTATCTTAAAAGAATTCACGAAAATTGGTAACACAAATGACCAAAGTGAACATAACCTAGTTCACCATATTATCGTACATTGTAACAGTGTTACCAGCCTTGAGCTGAAGAAGTCTCAATATTTATTTAATTTGTTGTTGTTTTTAAAGAAATCAATATTAATTGTTTTAAAGGAGTTTTGCTAAATTTCACTACTGTCAATAAAATCCTCAATTTATTACCAGTGGATATAGAGTCTTCATTTCTATAAAATAGAAGTAAATAGCTTATTTTTTTAGAAACAATTATTCAAATTGGTGGTGGCAATATTCAAATTATTGATATTGTATTATTCAATTTACAATTGAATATCTGAATTGTTTTATTTAATGTGCATTTTTCGATATTCAAACAGAATATCTGTGTGTTATGAATGTATTTACAGTGAGATAGAGTTGCCCATCGAGAAGATTGAAGATATTCACGGATGGTAAGTGGGGAGGTGAATACAGCGAATTATTAGTGACTTTAATACTCTTGTAAACATAGACTTTAAATTCAAATTACCCATTGCTAATTTAGTTATATTAAATTTTAAACAAACCATATGACGACGTGAGAGTCTACAACTACAGCAACATAAACATTTCAATTTAAAATTAAAACATTCTAATAATTTAAAGACATTTAAACAATCCAGTAAAGATCGATTATAGATTGACGAACCCAACGTGGGGCTTGACTTGATCATCTCCACACCAAAGAAACCATCAAGTAAAGATCCATTAAAACAGTAAAGCTTAAAACTGTCGTTATATCGCTCAAATGAAAATTAAGTTTTGGCTTTTGAAATGACAAACTTTTACATCTCAAATAATTTAAAATTAATTACAAAACTTTATACGATTTTACATACAATTTTATATTGTATGCACAGCATACACCGCATATATGGACGCTTTGCCACTGTTCAATTGTATTCTGAAGCAATTCAATTTAGTTTATGAAGTGTATTTAGTTGAGGAAGTTTATCCTCAATTATAAAAAGGTTATCTCCATACATCAGTACATTGAAACTCATTCTTGGTCCTAAAGGTACTCCTTGTGGTACCTTTCTTGTTTCAGTTTTGTAAGTATATCATCTGTATAAATATTAAAAAGTGAGAGGATATGCTACACCTGTCTCAATACTTTGCTTATGATGATTATATCTCCACTAAACTTTGGTCCCTTAGTTATAATTTGCACTTCATGTAAAATTCTTATGCATGTAATTAGGTTATCCCTTTTTTAGAATATTCCAAAGCACTTGCTGATCTGCTCTGTCAAAAGCCTTCATAAAATCAATGAGGGAGTGTCTGTAGGCTACACTCCCTTTATTTTCAATGATGTTTTTATTGCGAAAGATGTTATCTATGTATGGGCACCCTCCTGAAATCGATCAACAAAGCAATGTCTTCCTGGTGTTCAAAACTTTGGAATACACTTTGTAACCTGAGACAAGAAAACTTCTTTAGAATGCTCTCCAAACAGGCAGATACAATTTAAATTGCACTATTTGAACACATTACACACACAACAGTGATCTTTCAAACAACAGTGCGATCTTCAAAAACAGACTGACAGTGTTCATAGCGGCAGCTTGAAGCTTGGAATGAGCAAAAGCTAGCTCAGGCAATAAGATAAAGATTGTTTGAGTTTTTATCTAAAATACTAGTGCTCTGCCTTGAAATAGTATTTTAATATCATTAATGATATTCAGATACAGCAAAACAACTATCATTATGATTACAGTGTTGATCCATTCTTGAGGAAATTAATAGGGATACGAAACATGTCTTTCACCTTAAACAGTAATAGAATGTATTGAGTGAAAACAAATATAATGTCTACTACACAGCTGGTGTTATATACAATATTCTTCAGTTCCTGTGGTACCAGTATTTATCAAGTTTTTGTAGTAAGAATTGATTCTGTCTTTTGCCTAGCATCTGTTCTTCTTGCATGCATGTTTGCCTGACTTATATAAACATTCCTCTAATCCATCCTTCCCTTGTCACCAAAAGTAAACAGAGCTTGAAGCCTCCTCCTTCACTGAATGCTTACTGCTGAATACTTAAATGTGATTTTTTTCTCAGACATTATCAAGCTCCTAAACCTGATTCATTTTTGTAATTTTTTGTGTGATTTGTATGCATCTACAAATTATATATTGTGATGTACAAGGTCGCATAGAATAAGTAGTCGATATTAGATAATGGAATGTTTTGGCATTTATTAAAGATTTCCCTTAATTTTTAGATTGTACAATATTTTACTACAGTTTATGATAACACACAAAAAATTAATAGATTTTCTAATACAAAATAAAATAAATTAATCGTTCCGTTAAAATCAAATAAATTACTACTTATGTTGCAAATAAAGTTAATGAACAGTTCCTTCTGCAAAATAAAATTATTTGACAGTTTTTGTTGACCTTCTTATACTTAAAATAATTCTTTCCTACACTCTAATTACATAAATCTTAACTCCTACAAGTTGTTCCGTCTCTTTTAGTTTATAATGTGTTATTAATTGATTTAGTTAATATAAATGGTTTCACTTCCCTAGTTTGTTGAACAATGCGGTGTTGCTCCTTATTTCCTGATAAGTGTCAACAGGTGTTCCTTTCAGGTAGACGTCAGGATACTGCCGCTCCTCCTGTTGTTCCTCCTCTTCAGGATCTCCTCCTGCTTTCCAGCTCTCAGGGTCGTTTCTGGGTTGGGTACTTCTATGAACAGTGTTGAATTACTATTTATATGGCTCCGGCAAACTTGATGTATTCATAAATGCCTACACGGACAAGCTTGAACTTTACCGAACTAGCACTCGAGATTATTCGGTCGTGAACTTTCGGAGTTAGTGTTCGTAACTCCTGACAGACCTATCGTACTGAATCAGAGTAAACAATTATAGAGTAACAAGACTGCTTCTTCTGATTTCTAAGCTAGAGTGATTTACATCCCATCACGGATCAAATCAACTGATATATTAGCCAATTTCATTGGTCAAAATGTTCCCTCATCCTTATGGCTACAGTCTAGATAACATTCTACTTGTAGGAAATTGCATATGAACAATGTAAAACTTGCAAATAAAACCGGTATAATTTTATTGTTTTCCTTATAGGTGATAAAACCTATTTTATTAAAAAAAACTCATATATTCTTTATATTATTAACAAACATGACTACCAGATAGGTCTTTATTTTATGCACATTCGGTATAAATCTTAAGTCGGACATTTGATTTACATAAAAGTTATTTCATTCATTAATTTCATCGGAAATTTTAAATCTTTCAAAAAATTTCCAAAATCTTTTAAATGAATTTACTGTATAACTCCTCTTAACTAGATGCTAACAATCATAATAAACAAAATAAAATAAACAACTTATTTCTATCATAAATTCCCTTATCAATACATTTGGTTACAAAACATATAATGTGAACACTATAAATCAATTAATACATTATCAATACACATAATCAGCAATATACCCTGAACATAAAAACACAACAAACTGTACCTCAAAACAAATTAAAAATTTTTTTTAATAATTAAATGAATTTAAATTCCAGAAACATATATTCTGATAATTCCTAAAAAAAATAAATTATTAAATTCAATCAATTATTAAAAGGACATAGTAATTGATTACATTGAACATTATACAGTTCACACCAGTCATCAGCTGATGTCTTACTAACAGGTGAATGACCTTTCTATAGGCACGCTGCATACAACTAACACAAATACACAAAATTATATAATTACAATCATAAATGTTCTTGTGGATTCAAATCATTACAATATTGAATCTAGTACTTAAAAGCGTTTGTTCTCCTAAGTGAATATTCATCACTAATCATTGAATCATAGCTATAGTAACCGTTACTGAACAGGAACTGGGTCATCAACCACCAACTCTCTCTTTAGAGTAAGTGAAATTGAATGTCCCACTGTTTACAGTGGTCGTTACCCCTCACTGATTGCTCAGCTACTACTCCTACTACATCATTTTTCTTAATTCCCCCCTTTATACCCAGTTACAATTAGGTAACAACCCGCCGGATAAACCGGATCGAGCGTTTGTCTTATGCACAGATGCGGTATCTGTGCCCCTGGCTTGTAACGGCCAGCTCATTTTCCACACACACTATTGTTTCCTGATGGTGGACTGTAGCGTCCATTTGCATCCCCAAGAACTGAAGTTTATATAGGGTATAGATGCTGCCTATACCGTTCTTGGTTCAGCGTTATGAAAAATTCGGCATTACTGATGTCCGAGGACACCAGTAATCCTACTAAATATTATTTACACACCCTTAACACGGCACTACCACCCCTACGATGATAGCCGCTGTTCCATAGTTTGGTGATTCCCCTGAATTACCCCCCCCCCAGTTAATTTCTAAATTCACCAATTTTGAAAATAATAACAAGTATGGCTAGGATACAATCTGCCCAACCACACTTGCTACCAATAATCCAAATCCACGGTCAGGGTTCGGTGACTCCGTGACCGCCCGAAAGTTGGGGAATCACAAGTAAAATATATATGTTCATGATTTCGTTACATTTAAAATTTACAATTTTCATTACATGAAGTTCCTAGCCTTGGTTGTGTGTTCTAACACCATACATTTTCTTTTTTTAACTTTCCCTACTTTGACTTTCATTAACATAAAATAGCGAGTACAACAAAATATTTACTTGTTCACCTAAACTAATCTATTCCTACTTACACAATCTAGCACCAACTCATTATTAAATCTTTAATTACAATTTAATAAAAAGAATTTACTCTCTCTCCTTCCATTAAAATAAACATTTAATTTGCATCTGAAATAAAATTACAAACATTTCAATTTTAGGTTTAGTTTCAAATTCTATTAACTCTTTATCTTGTTACATTTTATTATTACATTTCAACTATGAATTTCTATTAAGTATTTCATTATTTATTGGTTTGGGTGATTCTCAGTCATTCACAATGATTTGATTCATTGAATGGGCACTAAAATATAACCTTACCCCCTTCTTCCTTCTAACAATCACTAACAGATTTACATAGGGTGACACCAATCTCTCAATAATATTTACCTCCATTAAATTCTCTAACTCACCTTAAATCATTCTCCTCTTATAATAAAATACCTGATACCTTCTTTGTACTTAGGATGTGTGTTCCCTCCCTTATACTCATTCCCTTATTAGTTCCTGGCCCTTTCCAGGTAACTCCGCCAAACCCCATTTAAAACTATTCACCTCCGGCCACAACGCCTTGTGTTGCGGACTCCTTACCACACCACCCTCTTTACAAAATTTCACCACCATCTATTTACTCTCCAATTACATTACTCACTTTCTCTACATATATGCACTCCCTCTACTGTGTCCTTACTACTACCCTGTTTCTGTATTACTTTTATTCCAAAATTCTTATTTTGTCTAATACCCATTTAAAATTAACTCTGACTGACTTATTGAAATAATTATTACCCAAACTCTAACTTTTACAACATTTCACATTAATATGATCATTGAAAATTACACTAGAAAAATTCATAACTACCTCAAATTAATTTAATCATTTAATTTAAACCTTTGAAACTCGTTTAAAATTTATTATTCAAACATTTAACATTTTACTCTATTTAAATTGCATTTTAAACTTCATACTTACGTACATCACATCACTCAATTGAATAAACACATGATTACTGTCATTGACACAAAATTAAAAACATTCATTACCACAAATATATAATACCCATATGTACTCTCAATCATGACTCCACAACTGAACATATTTTACATTTATTCATTTACTATTTATTTTAAAGTTCAGATCTCATAAAATAATTTAGATTCATTATCAAAATTTATTTCTACCACATTTAAATCAATTAATTCATTTACAATTTATTTTAATTCAATCAGTTATTTAAACACCACACTACTTTAATTACATTATTCCAAAATAATTACAATCCATTTATTACAAACTCTCATTATTTATTTAGTCTGATAAAATATTATTCTTATTATTAAATCAATTTCTACTACATACACACATTGTTTACATAAAATACCTTTTACAACACCAACACAATTAATTTCACTATAAATTTATTTACAATTTTTTGTCATATCATTTTTCTGTTTACCACACCTCATGTCATAAGTTAGCCAGGTCATCACCATAAACTAAAGTATTTAAATGTTCATTCACTGTTTCTAACCCCCATCATCGTATATTAACCTGATGTATTTATAACACAACTCATTTTTATCTACATAAATTACATTATAATTATTATTGTAATGACCACTTTCGTTAATTATTTCAGCATATTCTTTGACACTATTATTGCCTATTAATTCATAAAACCCGTCTACCTTGGTAATTTTCGTCCTGTCTCCGTCAGATTTTTGGTAAGTTATATCATCATATTCCTCCACTGTATCAATCACATCATAAAGTAAGTGTTTATCATCTACAACTGTATCATCAAAATAATCGTCAATCTTTCTTTCACAAGGTAAGTCGACAATATCGTTTATTTTCTTCCATTCTAACCTCTCTATCAACTCTTTATAACTTCTACTTAACGTGAATATCTCTATCTCCCTATCTACACACAACTCTCTCTCTAAATATCTCTCACCATAACGCCATATCACACTTTCTCTACCATCCCATACAGAGTAGAGGGGTATATATCCCATACTTTTCTACAACCCCTCTACCTGTAAACTCTCTTCATACTCTCTCTCTCTAACTGATTAACACTCACTAACATTTCATTATTACACTCTACTCCAACTAAACTTTCATCAGCACTCTCAATATTCACAACTTTACTCTCTAACACCTTTAATTATATCATTGTTATTCTCACTTTTTACTTCAATATTAGACTCACTACCGTAATTACCACTTACCTTGTTAATTATTTCTTCACTATTTTTCGTCATATTACTACCACTGTTACCTACCTTCTTATTCATTATCTGATTTAATTTACTGTCTAACCTTTTATTCATTTCGTTAATCTTCTCCTTGCAATTGCTGCTTATTGATTCTAATATCTGTTCTGTCATACTAGTACAACGTGTATTAATTTCATTCACTTTCTTACTAAAATTAAAATTTTGTTGTTTAATTTCATTTCTGATTTCATCAAATTTACTATTTATTTTATCGAATTTATTATCATTGACATCAAAACGTTTATTTACTACATCAAACTTATTATTAAAATCACTATTTTTTACCATGTTTTCAGACATAGTTTGTACCAGGTTGAATATATCATTCATCGACCATTCTTTTTCTTTAGTTTTTGTTACTACGGGAGTAGATTTTGCTCCTGTCTCACTACTTATATTTTCATTTGGTTTCTTATTTTTACTATCTAACTTCGGGGTTAATTGAATTCCCGAATCATTCGTGACATTTACTTCATTTGTAACATTAAATTCGTTTATCTTATTGTCTTGACCCACATTTGGAGTCGAATGGGCTTCAAGGCCGCTCATGACAGCTGATTCACTCATTTCAACTTCAATCTCGTTAGTATCCATTTTTATATTCTTTATGAGATTTTAATCTTACAAAATTTAACCTTACACCTATCAATCATATTACAACATACTCTTATTTTAATTTTATACTATAAATACTTTCTGTACTTAATTTTAATTCATATGTAACTCCCACCAACGTCTCTTACATCTGCGAGTAGGCATAACCTATACGAAATATAATTTGTATAAACTGTCCCAGTTCGGGTTGCTGTTGATAACTTTCATAATAAACACAATTAATAAAAGAAATATAAATGTATTTTTTACGTTAACTCAATTCTCATAACTCTTACCTTTCCTGGGTCCAGGGTCCTGTTACACGAACTCACCGTCTGTAAGAGAGGTTACTGGGTTCATTACACAATAAACACGCTTTTTGACTATACTAATCAACTCTGTTTATTAATCAATTTCAATATTTAGTTTGCTTTTCTTTTAAATTTACTTAGTATTCATTTTCGTCTCAAAACTATTACTGTTGATCTTAATTACTTTTTCTTTAAAAAATCCAAAACATACATTTAGGCTACTTTAACATAGTAATTATCTAGTTCAAACCTTAACGTAAAATTTAATTAAATTTGTAACGAGTAGGTTTGTATGTTCTCTGTAAAAGTGTAAGTTTTGTGTGTTCGCCTCACACTGGGTGGTCGTTACGTTATGTTCATGCTGACGATGTCCGTAGCGATCTCTCGAATTACCAGTACACGCGAGTGGGAACCTTACCTGTTCTTTAATATGTGTTCGTATTTCCCAGGTGGCGCCAAATTGTTTTAACTGAAAACAATTAAAATAAAAAATAGGACGATTGAGCGTTTGTGGCTCTGACAGTATGGTGAATTCAAATTTACTCCCGCCACGTTCGAATTTCTTAATCTCGCTGGTAGTTTGCCGAGTTTCCGATGTGAGCGCTTACCGTCACTTTTGCTCGTCTCTATAGTACACAAATCATATAAAGCACTTTCCTATGAAATAAAGAACAGTGGTTACAACTCTGTACTAGTTTGTTAAATTGTGATTAGTAGTTATTCAGTATTATACAAAATTATATTTTGTTATTAAACAAATTTGCACTGGCGGTAAAAGACAATTGTATCTCAAGGCTTGGCGAAATCGATTGTGAACGAGTTATTTAGACATGGCGTCTACTTTGTTGTTTATTATTAATTTCGTTCATGAATCTGGATTCTTTTGGTTTACGAAAAAATATCAACTTGATTATAATAAAGTACACTACCTTACATTACTGGTACTTATATACTATAAGGAGTAATTACAATTTGTTCCTGAAGTGTTATAAAGTGTGTTTCAAAAGTTCGTAATTTTTATACAGGTTATTTTTCTAGTTCTCATAAGTTTAGTGTTTTATTTTTTAATTAATCTTTGAAAGAAATAAGATCATCAGTTAACAGTGAGAGTTCAAAGTGTTGTGAGAAAAAATTAAAAAGAATTTAATCCATAAATTCGGGTAGCTCAGCAATACTTATCAAATCACTTGAATTGAGGTGTAATGTCATTCAGTTGAATTAGGTTGGGTCAGCTTTTGTCATCAATCTTCCATCATTTTGGGACTTAATTACGCCTGGCTTCTTTTTCGTATAGGTTGATTGAAATTTATTAATTTAGAATTTATTAAATTGGTCCTTGGCCTCAGTTGGAAGTTCTAGTCCTTCATCATCTTCTTACTGGTTCATGTTATTAAATTTGGATTACTTTTTATCGTTTTATATTAAAATTTGAGTCATTTACGGCTTGGTGTCTATTCGTCTTGAGCTTCAATAATGGACTAACAGTTTCTAATGGAATATTCATAAATAACGTTCAGTTGTCATGGTAACTGATTGACTCTCATTGGCTATTCATGACTTAAGCCCATTGTTATAATATTTGAATTTTTATTCAAAATGACTGAATATCTTCTGATTGCTATCTCAAAGCTGGGTTTGCTTATGTATTAGTATTTTGACAGCTATGTTGATATTATCTAATTACATTTCTTTCTTATTTTATGTCCTTAATTTAACATTTATCTCTTAATATGATTCACTAATTATCACTGACTAGTTACTTGCCTTGGATTTGCTAATATCATAGTTAATTTCTTACAAAGTGTAGTTATTGGTTTTATACAGTTAGGCATTTCATAGGCCTAGGTAGTAATTGGCTATATTTTCTTATTTTATACAAATTACATATTATTTTACCTTTATACCTGTTTTGTTTTGTGTTACAAATGACTTGTTTATTTGTTGAATTGTTTTGGGTCTGTTTTATAATAATTGTATGTTTTCATTAGTTACAATATTATGGTTTGTCTATTATTTTCTAACTGCTTTTCCAGTATTATTAGGTTTATATGAATTTATCTTTTTTCTTATTTATATTGCCATTGTTTATAATTTGTCTATTATTTACAAAAATATAACACAACATATAGGTTTATGGTCTGTATAACTCTTTCAGCCATATTCCTACTCATAAACTTAATCAAACAATTCTTTAACAGTTATTATGCTACTCTTGTTTACATTTTATTTATTCTTACTTATTTTTTGGTGATAAACATCATCACACCATTTACTTTATCTAATTAACTATTCCTTTGAACATAGGATGTTTATTGATTTTGCATTTATATTCTTTATCACGTTTTTTCTTATATAAACTTTACTCTTTAACCATGGTAACACTAACATTTTGACTCTCCGTGGGATTCCTTCCCTGAATACTATTGTATTCCTCATCTACAATTACTCTTAATCCTACTAATAACAATATTCTTACTTACTAATACTTTTCACCATTAACCTTTAGTGTTTATCACTGATTTTTAGGTGTCTATACCTATCAATAGGGTTTCTATTTATTTTGGGGGTTTACACTGGCACTTTGCACTTTTTATTGTATTTAAGTGTTACTAGTGGGTATTCCCTAACATTAAATTCTCTTTCTCACTTACTCATGTTCACTATCTATCTATCTCTCACTTTACAATGGTTAGTTATACTGTTAATAAGTTCATATCATTATAGAGTTTATTTATAATATTTACTCTCTATTTATTTGGTTAGTGTACTTTAGTTTGTCATTACTTTATTGGATTTTAATAATTATCATTTACATTGATTAATTAGTCGATACTAATAATTATCATTTATTGGTTTCTTGTTCATTACTTTATTTGAGTGTAACATTTCTCCTTTTCTGTTCTATATTATTCGTTTGTGTCTTTTCATTTCTTCTCATTTGATTTCATTTTACAGTAGGACCTTGATAATCCGGCACGGTCGGGACCGAGAGAGTGCCGGATTATCAAATATGCCGGATTACCAAGGCCATTTTTAAAACCCTGGTTTAAACAAGGGTATATAGATAAAAACTACAGTTTTAACATACAAAAACGATTAATTGTTTATTTAGTAAACACAACAGAAAACATTACAGTAAACAAAAAAAAAATTAAAAGTATGTAATACTGCACAATGAAAACTACTGTATATTGAACTAAAAATCAAATGTAATGCACTTCACTGTTAAATAGCTCAGTATTCTCAGGGACTTAGAACTCAGGGATAGCTTGAATTTTCTTTTGAGCCCTCTGAAACATTGTAGGGATGTTAACTTGTTTCTTTGATTGAACTCTTTTTTGACAAAAACTATTTTGTATAATATGGAGGTTCATAACTTCAGCAACGTCGTATTGCTGGCTCCTCTCTGCGAATTTCACAAACGTGTTTAATGCTTCTGAAGCCTCAGCCCAAGAGATGTGAGTTTTAGGCGTTTCTTCTTCATCACTCTCAGTATCTTGTACCTCTTGTGGGCTGGAGACACTTTTTATTATCATATCATCAGTGAGCTCTTCTTCGATAGGCAGATCTTTGTCAATTTCGATCCATCCATTAATTTCTTCTACTGAAAGGGCACTCAGTTCATTATTTGAAGCACAATTCATCACACTTACAATTTCAGAGTGGTCAGTTGTGGGCTCATAATCATTTTCATCCTTTTCCATCTCGGTTTCTTCAATAATTTTTGGCCATAATTTTCTCCAGGCCTTGTGCAATGTTATATTTTTCACATCGGACCAAGCAATTGCAGCTGTAAAAATAGCATCTTTAATGTTAAAATCACGTTGGAAATCTTTGACGCTGCAATCTGAGCTCAGAAGCTTTTGCACAAACATTCCTCTGTACTTGCACTTGAAATTTTGTATGACCCCTTGGTCCATGGGTTGTATTAGTGGCGTAACATTGGCAGGAAGGTATGTGCAAAAAATGTTACCTGACATGAGTTCAGATTTTGGAGGGTGAGCTCCGCAATTGTCCAGGACGAGAACAGCCTTTGAATCTTTAGTTAGCCCGTTTTTCAAAATTTTCTTTCACAGCTGGAACGAAATGATGCATGAACCAGTCTTCAAACAACTCGGCTGTCATCCAGGTATTATTCTGAGCACCATAAATAACAGGCAAATGTGTCACATTTTTGAGAGGCCTAGGCTTTTTATACTTTCCAATGACAAACGGAGTTAGTTTATGATTGCCTGAAGCGTTTCCACATACTAATATAGTTATTCTATCTTTATTCTTCTTAAACCCCTTTGCGCTGGACTCCTCAGCTCCCGCTAGGGTTGAATTTGGTAAACACTGCCATAACAGGCCAATCTCATCAGTGTTGTAAATTTGAGCTGGGGACAATTGATGTTCATCAACGAGTTTTTGAAACGTTATTTTATACTCATTTGCAGCAGCCTCATCTGCTGATTTTATCTCTCCAGAAACGTCTAGTTTACGTATGCCATGGCGAACCTTGAAATTATGAAGCCACTCTTTTGAGAATGAAAGAATTTCATCTGCAGGCAAATCTAATTCCTTGTGAAAAATTTGGCTTTTTCAATTATCATAGGCACGTTATTGGTTTTCCCTCTGCTCTCTTAGCACTGAACCATTTATACAAAACTTCATCCAGTGTCTAATTTAGGTTTTTTTAAAATTTGCCTAATGTCTAGACTTGTAACTGATGCTGATTGTGACACAAATTTTTCTAACTGTTGTTTTTGTTTTTTAATGTCATAAATAGTTGAAGATGCGATATTAAATTCAGTCATAATATTGTTTTGGTTCTCACCTTTTTCCAGTCTTCTTATGATGTTCAGTTTTTGGTGAATTGTCAACGTCACATGTTTACATTTTGATGTTTTAGGCGCACTTTTGTTCGGTTTAGAAAACATTATGAACTTTTCACTGTGCTATAGTCTATTTCACAGCCATACACGCAGCTAAACTTTAATACAGTGTACCATGAATTTTATTACATAATTTTATAAGAAAACCGGACAGCTCTGATGCAAGTGTAAGCACAATTTACTGTAGCTGTAGGCGTACGTGAACAAAGAATTGTGGTGACACTAGCACGAAGACAAGATGGCGACTGGCTGATCCCGGCAAGAGGCAGCAGTGCTGCCAGACGTACGATAAATTTGACCGGTGTACCGTACTATCAAACTCGTGAACTGCGGAACCCGGTAAATTTAAATCTGTACTCAGGGAGAAAAAATCTGGCAACCCTCTATATTTCTGATGCGTGCCGGACTATCGGGTATGCCGGACTATCGAGTGCCGGATTATCGCGGTCTTACTGTATTTCATTTATATTTTGTTTTCACCTTCTCATTTGGTTTCATTTATATTTTGGTTTGTTTCATTTTCGTTTACCTTCTCATTTGGAAATAAATCACCTTATATCCGTCGTGTGACTTCGTTACGTCGATTAAATAATTAAATTTTAATCGACGTAACGAAGTCACACGACGGATATAAGGTGATTTATTTATAATAATTTACTGTTCATACGTGACTTGGATACCAAGAACTAACATGCATTTTAAACTTCTCATTTGATTTTATTTTATTTCATTTTATTGAGTCAATCACTTGGGTTGGGTCATAGTCGTTTGTCGCGTCATAGTCGTTTGTCACGTCATAGTCATTTTATTTTCATTAGTTTAAACATTTTATATAGTTGATTCATCGTATTTTCCCTGGTATTGGGGTGGCTTGTTTGTATTGTAACAAATTATATAAAGACAACCCAGTACCCGCTCACTCATTCATACTGGTCCCCTATTGTATTTTATCTTCCCACTCCCATTATAATGGATTAATTTTTTTTTCTATTTTAAATGAAATTTTTTCTAGTTGTTGGCCAAATACTGAAATTAGTTATTCTTACTGCACGTGCTCACTGGTTCTGCTACATGTTGTCCGCCACAGTTTTGCGTGAATGTTCCGAAAGTTTTTTATCAGGTTTTTTAATTTTGACACTATCTTGTCGTCGACACTATTTCACTCTAACATGATTTCCATATAGTTATAGACACATTTTGATGATTGATTACACTTTTGGCTCGCGAGCCTTTTGTATTCAACCGGCTGGTTGGATGTTTGTTAAACGACAGACGCTCAACACCAGCGTCTACAATGGTCACGCCCTCTTCATCCACGGCATCTTGGTCTGTGATTGGCTCAAAGGGCACCACGTCACACGCTAATTAGTTAGAATTCATCTTCCTTCCGTTATACACTTCGGGTTGGAGATTACATAGCTTCCCATGTCCTTTTGTGTCCTCTGAGCACACGTCGCAAAAGGCGGCACACACGCACGCTCACACTCACATTCCAACATTTAATTGTTCTCGTACCTCGCTCGGCCTGACACCGAGCTAACCACAGGGTGTTAAACAAATCAAGCTTTTGTGACAATAAATGTTGCCCAACCAAGTTGGCCCCAGATTATTACAATTATTATAAAAAATAGAAAATAAACCCTCAGCTTTATTTGCTCCGTTACAACTTCTGATAAAAATGTGCAAAGAATTCAACAAGCGTTTGAGTGAAGCCCAGGAGTCTACTTGCCGTGCCAGTAGAGAACTTACAATTTCTCATACGACTGTCTGGCATGTGTTAAGGCGACGTTTGGTCTATAAACACCATACCAATTAAAACTAGTGCAAGCTCTTCGTGTTGGTGATAAAAGGAAACGTGTGGAGATTTGCAATGATCTCAACAGACATGGAAGACAACAGATTTTTACTGCAGTTGATTTTTTTTTAGTGATGAAGCTGCGTTTAACTTTAAAGCAGGGCCGTAACTAGGCGTTGGCGAGATGTGCCCCCGCCAAGGGCGCAGGTACAAAGAGGGCGCAAAATTGACCATGAAAAATATCTTTTTTTAGAGTTAGATTGGTACAATTTGTCAAGCAAATAAAAACTCCACGTTATTGGAAAAAATCTTTCAGTTTCGGATTGTTAAAAGTTACTGTACGTGAACTGTCTATATTTGTGTCTATTATACAATAAACAAAAAGCAGCTACGTAAATTTAGTAACTGCACTGGACCTTGCCCTACTGATGGGCGCGGAGTCGGGCCAGGCGCAAAGCGAAAATCCCTTCCCCTCCGCCCATCCCTTGATGTGTCAGTCACTGGGTCAGTGCACTGCACCTGCGCCTTCTTGGTTTTAGCAACGAATATAGACGTAACTAGAAGAACACTTCTTATGGAGCGAGTGGGGTCAGCTTTCTGGGGTGATAAACCGTAGTTCAACACCCCGGCAACTAGATGGCGCGGGCGCTGGCGTTTCCAAGTAATTTTTTGTATTATACCGCGAAATTTAGTAAATTTCAAACATTTTCGTTAATATATAATTGGAAAAAGCTACAACTTATCAGATAAAAAGTGGTAGATGAAAAAATGTTTGTAGGGGTTAGACTAGACACAACCTCCAAAATTTTTTCACATTTGTTTGACACACTGGGTACGAAGGAATGAATCAAATAAATGCAGCCTACTAAAAAAATGCACTTTTGATGCATTCATTTATTATGCAGTGCGCAAAAGAATTTTAAAATATACAAGAACATGCGTCTTATTAGGCCTATTACAAACATGTTTTTCATCTACCACTCTTTTATACAAAAAGTAGTAGCATTGTTTCAACTACGCTTTTAATAACCCAGAAGTGTGCTTCTAGTAACGTCTATATTCGTTGGTTTTAGCAAGCTTGTCATAACTTGAATATTACTCATACTCATACCCCTCCCCCCACGCCTGCCACGGCCACGTCAATCTATTGCTCTATTCTAGTTTGTTCTGTTGGTTTTGTTGAGACTCAGTGTAATTACAGCCGCTGGTATTATTTTCTATTGTAATTTGTGAACTAAGTGATTTTCACACTCAGCGATTAGACGACACTTATAGTGTTTGTGTTGTTACTTGTTGATGTTGGCGTTGCTTCTGTTGTACGGGTAAGAATGATTTCAATAAAATGTACCATAGCTTAGTCTACATTAACCCTAGAATTGGCGAATGTTCCGATCCTTTATTTAAATTCAGTTATATAGTATGTTTTAATTTGTAATTAATTTAATTCAGGGTGTGAAGGTTCTTGTAACTGTGGGGAAGATTAAAAATACATAGATAAGAATGCAAGATTTACAAATTTGAAGTGTTGTGTAGTTAGTATGATTATTATAATAATAATTTACCAGACTAGAACGAAGCAAATCGTGTAGGCGGTTGATTGATAAATTTACTGTTCTGGACAATTATGCCGTATGATATTCTTTCTTCGGTTTGATAAAATGGAATTCTTGTCCTGTCCACTTCGGAAATACAGCTCTGTGGATTGATTTACAGCCCGATTGATGCTTCTTCTGCAACTCCTGGATCCAGATACGTTCTTCTCTCGGTTGAAGCAATTAGTGATGTTCCGTTTATTTGAAAGGTTATAAATTCTGGTGTAGTGTATATTATTATTTGTGATACTTTTGACTCTTTCTATTTGTTTTAATGTATCGTCAATTCCTTTCGGATATGGGACAGTTCAAGTTCTTCCTTGTAGAATCCAGTTATTTATTTCCTATTGCGATTTCATACTATTGTCTTGTTTGGTTAATTTATACTGGCAAGAGTCATAAATATTATCATTAGTATTTTGTATTTTATAATAGTATTTACTAATTTAGTATATTCCAATTAAATAGATATTTCTTGGTTTTTTTATTAATCTCATCACATTCAGATCATCAAAGCAATTATTGTCAAATCAACAACTTCCTCTTTTTCTGTCGTCCCTAGCAACACATGATTTTTCATCCTTCCACATGTTTTGAATATAGTGTTTATTTCATATATTTTTTGTCTATTCCTTACCAATTTGCTATCCTATCGGAATTTAACTATAACGATAGTTGGTTTATTATTTTCTACACATATTCTGCTGGTTTTTTGATATAAGCCTGTTTTTTTCTTTTTTATATTTAATACCCTTTCGATATTAAACGTTATTAATCGATATCATGGCATTATCATAATTTGTATAAATTTTATTATGTATCATTATTAATTGATGTACCTAACCTTTATGTTATGAGTGGTTATATAGTGGTTTTGGCTGTTAGGCCTTTTATTGTAAACGGATCTACCAGTGTTTATAACTGGTAAACATCTATAGCCCCTTTTACATAAATTCATACATATAATCAAATCTTAACTATTAACATTTACATAAACAATTATTTTTTCCATATCTAATAACAATTTTATCTTGACCTATGGATCACATATAAGAAAATTCAAATCTATTAACGTTAATTAGCTGCTTCACACTTCATTCTACAACAGTCATTGAATAATACATCTTGTTTCATTATCTTTCATTAACTCAACACATATTTGGTATAACGTAACATAAACTTTATCATAATATTTGTTGTCACAAAATAATATCTCTTAACTCAAAATTCTTATTTGCTATTACTATAAAGTAAATTATTGTTTCATTTTTTGTTTGCTTTTCACTAAACATATATCATCAACTATTATCTAACTTACAGGTTCGTTTATTCTTGTTAATACTACCTTGCATCCTTATTTACCTTTATCTATAATTATAAATGTAATTATTAGATCTTTGTTCTATCATGGGGTTAGATATTGACTTGTTTATTATTCTGTTAACCTTGTTTTTATGTAACACGGATGCTAGCATTTCTGTTGCGTTACATATGCTCCCCCTCCTAAAAAAGTTTAGTTTACCTGAATGAAGTTTAGGTCAAATAAACTTGTCTTTTTCACATGCCTTTTCTTCATTTCATTGTAAATGGTTGACGATGGGATTCTCAATGTAACTTCATTAGACTAGTATTAATACTTTTTTTTTTTATTTAATTAACATTTCATCATTTTAATTAACATTCTTGATCATTTTTAATTTCTGTAAACATTATTTGTTGATAGTTGGCTACAATATTCAATGATACATTAGTTTCACATCTCTTCTACTTATAATTACTATAATCACTGTATTTCTCAATTATTCTTCTGTCAACTCATTTCTTTCTGTTTTCTTCGTCCTACTCTTTTGGAAACTGAAGTCATTCTTGCAACTATTCTAATATTCCTTAAATATTTAATTTCCCTAACAATCCCTAATACATGCGTTGGTACAGTTCAGAGAGGCACTGTTTGGCTTCATACTCTGCTGCCCACACCACATCTTAATATAGTACTGCTGGAATTCATCTACAGTCAGCTATAAAATACAATAATCTCCTAATAATCTCTTTAATTATTTAATAATAAATATTTGGGAAAATTTTTTTTCTTTGTTGCCTTTATATTTCTTCATTACTATCCTTCATATTTTGTGATTCCATTTTAGTTCCTTAAACATTCTTTGATATTAAATTTGACAGTTATCATTTGTAATCATTTTTGTTGTGATTGTAATGCTAAGTATCTTCTTCATTTGTTTTTTCTCTGATCTCAATATTTTCTAAATAGTTGTTGTGTGATGATCATTATAACTGTATTTCTGATTAAATACATTCCTTAGCCCAACTATTCTTCTTCTTATCGTATTTCATTATTTTGGCTGTTTATTTTTTCAATGAATTATGTTCATAAATACTCTTTCCTTCTTTAACATTACATTGGTTACATTCAATCGTTTACTGAAGTTGTTTCCTTCATTTGGCAATGTGGTATGTATTTTAGGTCATATGATTTTTCTCTTTTTTTTTTATTTTGCATAGGTAGATTTGAGGTAAAACTTTTATCTTGGGGTTTCATTATTTATCATTCACATTATTTCTTTGTAGACGTTTAGTAATAGTTCTCGCTTTCTTCTGTAATCTTGGGATTTCATTATTCATTGTTCACACTATTTCTTTATAAACATTTAATAATAATTCTCGCTTTCTTCTGTAATCTTGGGATTTGTTATTCATTATTCACACTATTTCTTTATAAACATTTAATAATAATTCTCGCTTTCTTCTGTAATCTTGGGGTTTCATTATTCATTGTTCTTCATAACTATTCTTCATAACTATATTTTAATTCAGACTTACTTCATTTTGAATGACACATTTTTTTTTTCTATTTATTTTATTGTTCAAAAAATTCTCTTTTATTTACAAGTGTTTTTTTTCTTCAAAATCGATAATAAGTGGTTCTTATTGTATTTTAGAATTTAGTGGTAGTATTCAATTCAAATTCTTTTTAAATTCCAAGTATTTTCTCTTCAAGACTGGTAATAAGTTGTTCTTATTATTTTTAGAATTTATTCATTATATTTCTTTATGGACTCTTGGTTGTACGTTCCCTTAATCCTTTTCGTGATAGGGTTCATTATTTCATACGTATTGTTATTATTATTTTTTGTTATCACATATGGCCCAGTATATAATAATAATAATTTTTTAGTTATTCCCTCTAGAGTGCTTGGTAGCTCCGTTTCTTATTAATATTTTCTCACCCACTTGGTACTTAATTGGTTTTGGATTATTCTTTTCATATTTTCTTTTCTTCATTTCCGCCTTTTCCATAACTCGGTTATAAAATTTAACTGTTTTATTTTGTCTCCCAGTGGCTCCGATAATTATCACATTATTGACAGGTAAGGTCGGTATGGGTAACTGGACTTCTCGCTGGATTTTCTCAAGTTCAGTACTGTCTATCAACGATATGTTAGATCCAGTATCTATCATTATGGTAGATTTTACCCCATTTAATTTTGCCGTTACATATATGATTTCGTTATTACTATTACTGTTTACATGTTTCTTATCCTCTTCCAATAAATCTTCCCTGATATTCTTTAAATAGTGGTTATTAATTATGGTTATTGTACAATTACTCTTAATTTTGTTTATAAGTCGCTGTTCCCCAAGATTACGGTTCAGTGAAGGGTATTCATTAATTTTCACTGTCTCTATTAGTTTAAATGAGGGCTTACCCCCTCTTCTCTATTTTCATTTTGATTACTGTGTTGATTTTGTACGGTTTCAGCGCGATCCTCCGTATTAGGTTCCGCTATCCTATAATTTCCTTCAGGTGGATAGTTGTCTTCACGCCGGGACTGGTCATAATGGTTGTCATATCGGTGACTCCTTGGGTAATACCGTCGCTGATTCCCTTGAGGCCTGGAGTAGATATAATTGACGTTATGCCTATAATTATTGGGTCGTCTGTCCCCATCTCCTCTATTATTGCGACTATCGCGGTAATTATAATTATTATTGCCACGATAATTATAGTTTCTGGAATTATTATTCGTGTGCTCATTTTGGGTTCTATTGGCATTAACGTTCTGCGCAGGTCGATTGTGATCATTATTATGAGAATTGGTTGGTGGCGCGTTATTATTATACTTCTGATATTTATAATTTAACATTCTATTTCTTTGGTATTGGTTCTCGTGCTCATAATTCTCCAAGAATTTGGCCATGGCTGGAATCGTTTTGATTTGACTACACATACGTGCATTTTTTATCCCTTCCTCGTAATGGTATGATAGTTGTATCACCAAACATTCTTCGGGAATTCTGGGCTCTAAGTTCCACGCCATACATACCTTTCCTAGAAAGTATGAAGTAGGAGACTGGCCTATGTTTGTTTCGTATCGACCGTTACTCAAATTATTTCTAATCATGTTCTGGGTCGATTCAGACCAATATTTCTCTTTAAACTGTTTTTTGAACTCGGTCATGTCCAGTATATCCGGGCGCACCGCTGTCCACCAATTATCATAACTATCTTTAAACGTTTCATCAATCATACTGCGTATAATACTCCAGCGATTTTCTCTATTTCTTGCGATCACCTCTTCCAATCTCTTTAAAAATTCCATCGGATTGCGCTTGTAATTACAAAAATTAATCGACTCCCGGTTCTCGTGGTTATTTGTATGACTATGTTGGCATGTCCTATCCCGCCATGAATCTACTTCTTCTTGTAATTGTAATTCACGTCTACTAATTTCCTCTATTTTATTTTTACTGGTATTAATTTGACCTTCCATACTGTTTAAATTGCCATAGACTCTTTCGAGTCGTTCGCCCATGTCTGTCTGTATTTGCGTAATACCTTCCTTATTCTCTTCCCGTACCTGATGTACTTCATTTTTAATTTACTCATATTTTCCAACAGTTTCTTGTTGGATTTCTTCGACCATTGTTTTACTCTCAATTTTTGTCATTAATTTTATTCTGTAATTCTTCACAAACCTGTACTATTGTTTCGTTAGTTTTTTCTAACACTTCATTTGTTTTGGCTATTTCTAATTTTCTTTCCTCATTATTTTGGTCCACCTTCTGGTTAACTGTCACATGAAGATTCTCAATTTTTTGATTAATCTGCCTTAAATTCTCTTCATGTATTTGTAGGATGTCTTCCTTCATTTGTTTTAAACCCTCATCATTCCTATCTAACCTTTCGTGAATTTGGTTTAATCTTTCGTTCATTTGTTTTGAGGTTTCTTTAATTTCCTCATTTGTTTTCCTTGAGTTTTCTTCCTGTTTCCTAAAATTCTCCTTATTTTTTTCATTTATTTTCCTTAGATTTTCGTTAGTTAATCTGTTCTGTTCTGCCATAAAATTCATCAATTCCTGCCAACTTGGTATTTCTGTGACTCCCGCTTTATCTATTTGGTCCCCTTGGGCATCTTCTTCCATTACTCCCTTTTCCTTGTCCATAATAATTTCAGTTTCCGCTATTTCGTCTGTCTGTTGTTCCATTTCACTATCTGTTATTAGTTCTATTTCCTGTTCTTGTTCATCTATTTCCTTCTCCGTTTCTCCTGCCCTAATCCTTGATCTACCTCTGGTATGCATGTTTATTCTCCCACAGTTGCCTGCTCTGGTTAAGTAACATTAGTATAGTTATAGTTACTTAACTTAAGCCCTACACTGGTTGAGTGCCAATTTGTAGGTAAACGTCGTCTTGCGTCTACTAATGTGTCACGCAATGTAAGCCTATTCGTTGCTATGAACGGGTATGTTCCCCTGTTTTACGTTTAGTTTACTTAATTATTTAAATATCTGAGATATTTGGAGTTGTGGGATATATTGATGTAATTAATTAATATTAACTTAGCTCTCTAAAAAATATCAGTGTTAGTGTACCTGAAACTTAAATAATTAATGCGTTATTCTGTAATTTCGTTCAACCCTATTATACCTTGAAGAGAATTATGTCTAATTTTGTATTTTTACGCTCTCTCTTTGGTGTCAGATAATTCCGCTATAAGCGCTGTAGTATCGGCTCAACGAAACTTATAGGTTATTTCACTGTTTATGTTAACCAATTATTCTATACTTATTCAGTTACTTTTTTATTCCCAACTCATTAAATCATACTCCAAATAACAAGATTTTGCAATTATATAAAGGTTCTTTATTTGTTTACTTCTTTAACATTGAATAAGATATGTTCTAACTAACATATGCTTGGGCTATAGATTGCATGAATCGATTGTTGATTATTTCGATCCTTTATTTAAATTCAGTTATATAGTATGTTTTAATTTGTAATTAATTTAATTCAGGGTGTGAAGGTTCTTGTAACTGTGGGGAAGATTAAAAATACATAGATAAGAATGCAAGATTTACAAATTTGAAGTGTTGTGTAGTTAGTATGATTAATATAATATTAATTTACCAGACTAGAACGAAGCAAATCGTGTAGGCGGTTGATTGATAAATTTACTGTTCTGGACAATTATGCCGTATGATATTCTTTCTTCGGTTTGATAAAATGGAATTCTTGTCCTGTCCACTTCGGAAATACAGCTCTGTGGATTGATTTACAGCCCGATTGATGCTTCTTCTGCAACTCCTGGATCCAGATACGTTCTTCTCTCGGTTGAAGCAATTAGTGATGTTCCGTTTATTTGAAAGGTTATAAATTCTGGTGTAGTGTATATTATTATTTGTGATACTTTTGACTCTTTCTATTTGTTTTAATGTATCGTCAATTCCTTTCGGATATGGGACAGTTCAAGTCCTTCCTTGTAGAATCCAGTTATTTATTTCCTATTGCGATTTCATACTATTGTCTTGTTTGGTTAATTTATACTGGCAAGAGTCATAAATATTATCATTAGTATTTTGTATTTTATAATAGTATTTACTAATTTAGTATATTCCAATTAAATAGATATTTCTTGGTTTTTTTATTAATCTCATCACATTCAGATCATCAAAGCAATTATTGTCAAATCAACAACTTCCTCTTTTTCTGTCGTCCCTAGCAACACATGATTTTTCATCCTTCCACATGTTTTGAATATAGTGTTTATTTCATATATTTTTTGTCTATTCCTTACCAATTTGCTATCCTATCGGAATTTAACTTTAACGATAGTTGGTTTATTATTTTCTACACATATTCTGCTGGTTTTTTGATATAAGCCTGTTTTTTTCTTTTTTATATTTAATACCCTTTCGATATTAAACGTTATTAATCGATATCATGGCATTATCATAATTTGTATAAATTTTATTATGTATCATTATTAATTGATGTACCTAACCTTTATGTTATGAGTGGTTATATAGTGGTTTTGGCTGTTAGGCCTTTTATTGTAAACGGATCTACCAGTGTTTATAACTGGTAAACATCTATAGCCCCTTTTACATAAATTCATACATATAATCAAATCTTAACTATTAACATTTACATAAACAATTATTTTTTCCATATCTAATAACAATTTTATCTTGACCTATGGATCACATATAAGAAAATTCAAATCTATTAACGTTAATTAGCTGCTTCACACTTCATTCTACAACAGTCATTGAATAATACATCTTGTTTCATTATCTTTCATTAACTCAACACATATTTGGTATAACGTAACATAAACTTTATCATAATATTTGTTGTCACAAAATAATATCTCTTAACACAAAATTCTTATTTGCTATTACTATAAAGTAAATTATTGTTTCATTTTTTGTTTGCTTTTCACTAAACATATATCATCAACTATTATCTATCTTACAGGTTCGTTTATTCTTGTTAATACTACCTTGCATCCTTATTTACCTTTATCTATAATTATAAATGTAATTATTAGATCTTTGTTCTATCATGGGGTTAGATATTGACTTGTTTATTATTCTGTTAACCTTGTTTTTATGTAACACGGATGCTAGCATTTCTGTTGCGTGACATATGCTCCCCCTCCTAAAAAAGTTTAGTTTACCTGAATGAAGTTTAGGTCAAATAAACTTGTCTTTTTCACATGCCTTTTCTTCATTTCATTGTAAATGGTTGACGATGGGATTCTCAATGTAACTTCATTAGACTAGTATTAATACTTTTTTTTTTTATTTAATAACATTTCATCATTTTAATTAACATTCTTGATCATTTTTAATTTCTGTAAACATTATTTGTTGATAGTTGGCTACAATATTCAATGATACATTAGTTTCACATCTCTTCTACTTATAATTACTATAATCACTGTATTTCTCAATTATTCTTCTGTCAACTCATTTCTTTCTGTTTTCTTCGTCCTACTCTTTTGGAAACTGAAGTCATTCTTGCAACTATTCTAATATTCCTTAAATATTTAATTTCCCTAACAATCCCTAATACATGCGTTGGTACAGTTCAGAGAGGCACTGTTTGGCTTCATACTCTGCTGCCCACACCACATCTTAATATAGTACTGCTGGAATTCATCTACAGTCAGCTATAAAATACAATAATCTCCTAATAATCTCTTTAATTATTTAATAATAAATATTTGGGAAAATTTTTTTTCTTTGTTGCCTTTATATTTCTTCATTACTATCCTTCATATTTTGTGATTCCATTTTAGTTCCTTAAACATTCTTTGATATTAAATTTGACAGTTATCATTTGTAATCATTTTTGTTGTGATTGTAATGCTAAGTATCTTCTTCATTTGTTTTTTCTCTGATCTCAATATTTTCTAAATAGTTGTTGTGTGATGATCATTATAACTGTATTTCTGACTAAATACATTCCTTAGCCCAACTATTCTTCTTCTTATCGTATTTCATTATTTTGGCTGTTTATTTTTTCAATGAATTATGTTCATAAATACTCTTTCCTTCTTTAACATTACATTGGTTACATTCAATCGTTTACTGAAGTTGTTTCCTTCATTTGGCAATGTGGTATGTATTTTAGGTCATATGATTTTTCTCTTTTTTTTTATTTTGCATAGGTAGATTTGAGGTTAAACTTTTATCTTGGGGTTTCATTATTTATCATTCACATTATTTCTTTGTAGACGTTTAGTAATAGTTCTCGCTTTCTTCTGTAATCTTGGGATTTCATTATTCACACTATTTCTTTATAAACATTTAATAATAATTCTCGCTTTCTTCTGTAATCTAGGGATTTGTTATTCATTATTCACACTATTTCTTTATAAACATTTAATAATAATTCTCGCTTTCTTCTGTAATCTTGGGGTTTCATTATTCATTGTTCTTCATAACTATTCTTCATAACTATATTTTAATTCAGACTTACTTCATTTTGAATGACACATTTTTTTTCTATTTATTTTATTGTTCAAAAAATTCTCTTTTATTTACAAGTGTTTTTTTTCTTCAAAATCGATAATAAGTGGTTCTTATTGTATTTTAGAATTTAGTGGTAGTATTCAATTCAAATTCTTTTTAAATTCCAAGTATTTTCTCTTCAAGACTGGTAATAAGTTGTTCTTATTATTTTTAGAATTTATTCATTATATTTCTTTATGGACTCTTGGTTGTACGTTCCCTTAATCCTTTTCGTGATAGGGTTCATTATTTCATACGTATTGTTATTATTATTTTTTGTTATCACATATGGCCCACTATATAATAATAATAATTTTTTAGTTATTCCCTCTAGAGTGCTTGGTAGCTCCGTTTCTTATTAATATTTTCTCACCCACTTGGTACTTAATTGGTTTTGGATTATTCTTTTCATATTTTCTTTTCTTCATTTCCGCCTTTTCCATAACTCGGTTATAAAATTTAACTGTTTTATTTTGTCTCCCAGTGGCTCCGATAATTATCACATTATTGACAGGTAAGGTCGGTATGGGTAACTGGACTTCTCGCTGGATTTTCTCAAGTTCAGTACTGTCTATCAACGATATGTTAGATCCAGTATCTATCATTATGGTAGATTTTACCCCATTTAATTTTGCCGTTACATATATGATTTCGTTATTACTATTACTGTTTACATGTTTCTTATCCTCTTCCAATAAATCTTCCCTGATATTCTTTAAATAGTGGTTATTAATTATGGTTATTGTACGATTACTCTTAATTTTGTTTATAAGTCGCTGTTCCCCAAGATTACGGTTCAGTGAAGGGTATTCATTAATTTTCACTGTCTCTATTAGTTTAAATGAGGGCTTACCCCCTCTTCTCTATTTTCATTTTGATTACTGTGTTGATTTTGTACGGTTTCAGCGCGATCCTCCGTATTAGGTTCCGCTATCCTATAATTTCCTTCAGGTGGATAGTTGTCTTCACGCCGGGACTGGTCATAATGGTTGTCATATCGGTGACTCCTTGGGTAATACCGTCGCTGATTCCCTTGAGGCCTGGAGTAGATATAATTGACGTTATGCCTATAATTATTGGGTCGTCTGTCCCCATCTCCTCTATTATTGCGACTATCGCGGTAATTATAATTATTATTGCCACGATAATTATAGTTTCTGGAATTATTATTCGCGTGCTCATTTTGGGTTCTATTGGCATTAACGTTCTGCGCAGGTCGATTGTGATCATTATTATGAGAATTGGTTGGTGGCGCGTTATTATTATACTTCTGATATTTATAATTTAACATTCTATTTCTTTGGTATTGGTTCTCGTGCTCATAATTCTCCAAGAATTTGGCCATGGCTGGAATCGTTTTGATTTGACTACACATACGTGCATTTTTTATCCCTTCCTCGTAATGGTATGATAGTTGTATCACCAAACATTCTTCGGGAATTCTGGGCTCTAAGTTCCGCGCAATACATACCTTTCCTAGAAAGTATGAAGTAGGAGACTGGCCTATGTTTGTTTCGTATCGACCGTTACTCAAATTATTCCTAATCATGTTCTGGGTCGATTCAGACCAATATTTCTCTTTAAACTGTTTTTTGAACTCGGTCATGTCCAGTATATCCGGGCGCACCGCTGTCCACCAATTATCATAACTATCTTTAAACGTTTCATCAATCATACTGCGTATAATACTCCAGCGATTTTCTCTATTTCTTGCGATCACCTCTTCCAATCTCTTTAAAAATTCCATCGGATTGCGCTTGTAATTACAAAAATTAATCGACTCCCGGTTCTCGTGGTTATTTGTATGACTATGTTGGCATGTCCTATCCCGCCATGAATCTACTTCTTCTTGTAATTGTAATTCACGTCTACTAATTTCCTCTATTTTATTTTTACTGGTATTAATTTGACCTTCCATACTGTTTAAATTGCCATAGACTCTTTCGAGTCGTTCGCCCATGTCTGTCTGTATTTGCGTAATACCTTCCTTATTCTCTTCCCGTACCTGATGTACTTCATTTTTAATTTACTCATATTTTCCAACAGTTTCTTGTTGGATTTCTTCGACCATTGTTTTACTCTCAATTTTTGTCATTAATTTTATTCTGTAATTCTTCACAAACCTGTACTATTGTTTCGTTAGTTTTTTCTAACACTTCATTTGTTTTGGCTATTTCTAATTTTCTTTCCTCATTATTTTGGTCCACCTTCTGGTTAACTGTCACATGAAGATTCTCAATTTTTTGATTAATCTGCCTTAAATTCTCTTCATGTATTTGTAGGATGTCTTCCTTCATTTGTTTTAAACCCTCATCATTCCTATCTAACCTTTCGTGAATTTGGTTTAATCTTTCGTTCATTTGTTTTGAGGTTTCTTTAATTTCCTCATTTGTTTTCCTTGAGTTTTCTTCCTGTTTCCTAAAATTCTCCTTATTTTTTTCATTTATTTTCCTTAGATTTTCGTTAGTTAATCTGTTCTGTTCTGCCATAAAATTCATCAATTCCTGCCAACTTGGTATTTCTGTGACTCCCGCTTTATCTATTTGGTCCCCTTGGGCATCTTCTTCCATTACTCCCTTTTCCTTGTCCATAATAATTTCAGTTTCCGCTATTTCGTCTGTCTGTTGTTCCATTTCACTATCTGTTATTAGTTCTATTTCCTGTTCTTGTTCATCTATTTCCTTCTCCGTTTCTCCTGCCCTAATCCTTGATCTACCTCTGGTATGCATGTTTATTCTCCCACAGTTGCCTGCTCTGGTTAAGTAACATTAGTATAGTTATAGTTACTTAACTTAAGCCCTACACTGGTTGAGTGCCAATTTGTAGGTAAACGTCGTCTTGCGTCTACTAATGTGTCACGCAATGTAAGCCTATTCGTTGCTATGAACGGGTATGTTCCCCTGTTTTACGTTTAGTTTACTTAATTATTTAAATATCTGAGATATTTGGAGTTGTGGGATATATTGATGTAATTAATTAATATTAACTTAGCTCTCTAAAAAATATCAGTGTTAGTGTACCTGAAACTTAAATAATTAATGCGTTATTCTGTAATTTCGTTCAACCCTATTATACCTTGAAGAGAATTATGTCTAATTTTGTATTTTTACGCTCTCTCTTTGGTGTCAGATAATTCCGCTATAAGCGCTGTAGTATCGGCTCAACGAAACTTATAGGTTATTTCACTGTTTATGTTAACCAATTATTCTATACTTATTCAGTTACTTTTTTATTCCCAACTCATTAAATCATACTCCAAATAACAAGATTTTGCAATTATATAAAGGTTCTTTATTTGTTTACTTCTTTAACATTGAATAAGATATGTTCTAACTAACATATGCTTGGGCTATAGATTGCATGAATCGATTGTTGATTATTTCGATCCTTTATTTAAATTCAGTTATATAGTATGTTTTAATTTGTAATTAATTTAATTCAGGGTGTGAAGGTTCTTGTAACTGTGGGGAAGATTAAAAATACATAGATAAGAATGCAAGATTTACAAATTTGAAGTGTTGTGTAGTTAGTATGATTAATATAATATTAATTTACCAGACTAGAACGAAGCAAATCGTGTAGGCGGTTGATTGATAAATTTACTGTTCTGGACAATTATGCCGTATGATATTCTTTCTTCGGTTTGATAAAATGGAATTCTTGTCCTGTCCACTTCGGAAATACAGCTCTGTGGATTGATTTACAGCCCGATTGATGCTTCTTCTGCAACTCCTGGATCCAGATACGTTCTTCTCTCGGTTGAAGCAATTAGTGATGTTCCGTTTATTTGAAAGGTTATAAATTCTGGTGTAGTGTATATTATTATTTGTGATACTTTTGACTCTTTCTATTTGTTTTAATGTATCGTCAATTCCTTTCGGATATGGGACAGTTCAAGTCCTTCCTTGTAGAATCCAGTTATTTATTTCCTATTGCGATTTCATACTATTGTCTTGTTTGGTTAATTTATACTGGCAAGAGTCATAAATATTATCATTAGTATTTTGTATTTTATAATAGTATTTACTAATTTAGTATATTCCAATTAAATAGATATTTCTTGGTTTTTTTATTAATCTCATCACATTCAGATCATCAAAGCAATTATTGTCAAATCAACAACTTCCTCTTTTTCTGTCGTCCCTAGCAACACATGATTTTTCATCCTTCCACATGTTTTGAATATAGTGTTTATTTCATATATTTTTTGTCTATTCCTTACCAATTTGCTATCCTATCGGAATTTAACTTTAACGATAGTTGGTTTATTATTTTCTACACATATTCTGCTGGTTTTTTGATATAAGCCTGTTTTTTTCTTTTTTATATTTAATACCCTTTCGATATTAAACGTTATTAATCGATATCATGGCATTATCATAATTTGTATAAATTTTATTATGTATCATTATTAATTGATGTACCTAACCTTTATGTTATGAGTGGTTATATAGTGGTTTTGGCTGTTAGGCCTTTTATTGTAAACGGATCTACCAGTGTTTATAACTGGTAAACATCTATAGCCCCTTTTACATAAATTCATACATATAATCAAATCTTAACTATTAACATTTACATAAACAATTATTTTTTCCATATCTAATAACAATTTTATCTTGACCTATGGATCACATATAAGAAAATTCAAATCTATTAACGTTAATTAGCTGCTTCACACTTCATTCTACAACAGTCATTGAATAATACATCTTGTTTCATTATCTTTCATTAACTCAACACATATTTGGTATAACGTAACATAAACTTTATCATAATATTTGTTGTCACAAAATAATATCTCTTAACACAAAATTCTTATTTGCTATTACTATAAAGTAAATTATTGTTTCATTTTTTGTTTGCTTTTCACTAAACATATATCATCAACTATTATCTATCTTACAGGTTCGTTTATTCTTGTTAATACTACCTTGCATCCTTATTTACCTTTATCTATAATTATAAATGTAATTATTAGATCTTTGTTCTATCATGGGGTTAGATATTGACTTGTTTATTATTCTGTTAACCTTGTTTTTATGTAACACGGATGCTAGCATTTCTGTTGCGTGACATATGCTCCCCCTCCTAAAAAAGTTTAGTTTACCTGAATGAAGTTTAGGTCAAATAAACTTGTCTTTTTCACATGCCTTTTCTTCATTTCATTGTAAATGGTTGACGATGGGATTCTCAATGTAACTTCATTAGACTAGTATTAATACTTTTTTTTTTTATTTAATAACATTTCATCATTTTAATTAACATTCTTGATCATTTTTAATTTCTGTAAACATTATTTGTTGATAGTTGGCTACAATATTCAATGATACATTAGTTTCACATCTCTTCTACTTATAATTACTATAATCACTGTATTTCTCAATTATTCTTCTGTCAACTCATTTCTTTCTGTTTTCTTCGTCCTACTCTTTTGGAAACTGAAGTCATTCTTGCAACTATTCTAATATTCCTTAAATATTTAATTTCCCTAACAATCCCTAATACATGCGTTGGTACAGTTCAGAGAGGCACTGTTTGGCTTCATACTCTGCTGCCCACACCACATCTTAATATAGTACTGCTGGAATTCATCTACAGTCAGCTATAAAATACAATAATCTCCTAATAATCTCTTTAATTATTTAATAATAAATATTTGGGAAAATTTTTTTTCTTTGTTGCCTTTATATTTCTTCATTACTATCCTTCATATTTTGTGATTCCATTTTAGTTCCTTAAACATTCTTTGATATTAAATTTGACAGTTATCATTTGTAATCATTTTTGTTGTGATTGTAATGCTAAGTATCTTCTTCATTTGTTTTTTCTCTGATCTCAATATTTTCTAAATAGTTGTTGTGTGATGATCATTATAACTGTATTTCTGACTAAATACATTCCTTAGCCCAACTATTCTTCTTCTTATCGTATTTCATTATTTTGGCTGTTTATTTTTTCAATGAATTATGTTCATAAATACTCTTTCCTTCTTTAACATTACATTGGTTACATTCAATCGTTTACTGAAGTTGTTTCCTTCATTTGGCAATGTGGTATGTATTTTAGGTCATATGATTTTTCTCTTTTTTTTTATTTTGCATAGGTAGATTTGAGGTTAAACTTTTATCTTGGGGTTTCATTATTTATCATTCACATTATTTCTTTGTAGACGTTTAGTAATAGTTCTCGCTTTCTTCTGTAATCTTGGGATTTCATTATTCACACTATTTCTTTATAAACATTTAATAATAATTCTCGCTTTCTTCTGTAATCTAGGGATTTGTTATTCATTATTCACACTATTTCTTTATAAACATTTAATAATAATTCTCGCTTTCTTCTGTAATCTTGGGGTTTCATTATTCATTGTTCTTCATAACTATTCTTCATAACTATATTTTAATTCAGACTTACTTCATTTTGAATGACACATTTTTTTTCTATTTATTTTATTGTTCAAAAAATTCTCTTTTATTTACAAGTGTTTTTTTTCTTCAAAATCGATAATAAGTGGTTCTTATTGTATTTTAGAATTTAGTGGTAGTATTCAATTCAAATTCTTTTTAAATTCCAAGTATTTTCTCTTCAAGACTGGTAATAAGTTGTTCTTATTATTTTTAGAATTTATTCATTATATTTCTTTATGGACTCTTGGTTGTACGTTCCCTTAATCCTTTTCGTGATAGGGTTCATTATTTCATACGTATTGTTATTATTATTTTTTGTTATCACATATGGCCCACTATATAATAATAATAATTTTTTAGTTATTCCCTCTAGAGTGCTTGGTAGCTCCGTTTCTTATTAATATTTTCTCACCCACTTGGTACTTAATTGGTTTTGGATTATTCTTTTCATATTTTCTTTTCTTCATTTCCGCCTTTTCCATAACTCGGTTATAAAATTTAACTGTTTTATTTTGTCTCCCAGTGGCTCCGATAATTATCACATTATTGACAGGTAAGGTCGGTATGGGTAACTGGACTTCTCGCTGGATTTTCTCAAGTTCAGTACTGTCTATCAACGATATGTTAGATCCAGTATCTATCATTATGGTAGATTTTACCCCATTTAATTTTGCCGTTACATATATGATTTCGTTATTACTATTACTGTTTACATGTTTCTTATCCTCTTCCAATAAATCTTCCCTGATATTCTTTAAATAGTGGTTATTAATTATGGTTATTGTACGATTACTCTTAATTTTGTTTATAAGTCGCTGTTCCCCAAGATTACGGTTCAGTGAAGGGTATTCATTAATTTTCACTGTCTCTATTAGTTTAAATGAGGGCTTACCCCCTCTTCTCTATTTTCATTTTGATTACTGTGTTGATTTTGTACGGTTTCAGCGCGATCCTCCGTATTAGGTTCCGCTATCCTATAATTTCCTTCAGGTGGATAGTTGTCTTCACGCCGGGACTGGTCATAATGGTTGTCATATCGGTGACTCCTTGGGTAATACCGTCGCTGATTCCCTTGAGGCCTGGAGTAGATATAATTGACGTTATGCCTATAATTATTGGGTCGTCTGTCCCCATCTCCTCTATTATTGCGACTATCGCGGTAATTATAATTATTATTGCCACGATAATTATAGTTTCTGGAATTATTATTCGCGTGCTCATTTTGGGTTCTATTGGCATTAACGTTCTGCGCAGGTCGATTGTGATCATTATTATGAGAATTGGTTGGTGGCGCGTTATTATTATACTTCTGATATTTATAATTTAACATTCTATTTCTTTGGTATTGGTTCTCGTGCTCATAATTCTCCAAGAATTTGGCCATGGCTGGAATCGTTTTGATTTGACTACACATACGTGCATTTTTTATCCCTTCCTCGTAATGGTATGATAGTTGTATCACCAAACATTCTTCGGGAATTCTGGGCTCTAAGTTCCGCGCCATACATACCTTTCCTAGAAAGTATGAAGTAGGAGACTGGCCTATGTTTGTTTCGTATCGACCGTTACTCAAATTATTCCTAATCATGTTCTGGGTCGATTCAGACCAATATTTCTCTTTAAACTGTTTTTTGAACTCAGTCATGTCCAGTATATCCGGGCGCACCGCTGTCCACCAATTATCATAAGTATCTTCAAACGTTTCATCAATCATACTGCGTATAATACTCCAGCGATTTTCTCTATTTCTTGCGATCACCTCTTCCAATCTGTTTAAAAATTCCATCGGATTGCGCTTGTAATTACAAAAATTAATCGACTCCCGGTTCTCGTGGTTATTTGTATGACTATGTTGGCATGTCCTATCCCGCCATGAATCTACTTCTTCTTGTAATTGTAATTCACGTCTACTAATTTCCTCTATTTTATTTTTACTGGTATTAATTTGACCTTCCATACTGTTTAAATTGCCTTAGACTCTTTCGAGTCGTTCGCCCATGTCTGTCTGTATTTGCATAATACCTTCCTTATTCTCTTCCCGTACCTGATGTACTTCATTTTTAATTTGCTCATATTTTCCAACAGTTTCTTGTTGGATTTCTTCGGCCATTGTTTTACTCTCAATTTTTGTCATTAATTTTATTCTGTAATTCTTCACAAACCTGTACTATTGTTTCGTTAGTTTTTTCTAACACTTCATTTGTTTTGGCTATTTCTAATTTTCTTTCCTCATTATTTTGGTCCACCTTCTGGTTAACTGTCACATGAAGATTCTCAATTTTTTCATTAATCTGCCTTAAATTCTCTTCATGTATTTGTAGGATGTCTTCCTTCATTTGTTTTAAACCCTCATCATTCCTACCTAACCTTTCGTGAATTTGGTTTAATCTTTCGTTCATTTGTTTTGAGGTTTCTTTAATTTCCTCATTTGTTTTCCTTGAGTTTTCTTCCTGTTTCCTAAAATTCTCCTTATTTTCTTCATTTATTTTCCTTAGATTTTCGTTAGTTAATCTGTTCTGTTCTGCCATAAAATTCATCAATTCCTGCCAACTTGGTATTTCTGTGACTCCCGCTTTATCTATTTGGTCCCCTTGGGCATCTTCTTCCATTACTCCCTTTTCCTTGTCCATAATAATTTCAGTTTCCGCTATTTCGTCTGTCTGTTGTTCCATTTCACTATCTGTTATTAGTTCTATTTCCTGTTCTTGTTCATCTATTTCCTTCTCCGTTTCTCCTGCCCTAATCCTTGATCTACCTCTGGTATGTATGTTTATTCTCCCACAGTTGCCTGCTCTGGTTAAGTAATATTAGTATAGTTATAGTTACTTAACTTAAGCCCTACACTGGTTGAGCGCCAATTTGTAGGTAAACATCGTCTTGCGTCTACTAATGTGTCACGCAATGTAAGCCTATTCGTTGCTATGAACGGGTATGTTCCCCCGTTTTACTCTCTTAGGTCGTTTAGTTTACTTAATTATTTAAATATCTGAGATATTTGGAGTTGTGGGATATATTGATGTAATTAATTAATATTAACTTAGCTCTCTAAAAAATATTAGTGTTAGTGTACCTGAAACTTAAATAATTAATGCGTTATTCTGTAATTTCGTTCAACCCTATTATACCTTGAAGAGAATTATGTCTAATTTTGTATTTTTACGCTCTCTCTTTGGTGTCAGATAATTCCGCTATAAGCGCTGTAGTATTGGCTCAACGAAACTTATAGGTTATTTCACTGTTTATGTTAACCAATTATTCTATACTTATTCAGTTACTTTTTTATTCCCAACTCATTAAATCATACTCCAAATAACAAGATTTTGCAATTATATAAAGGTTCTTTATTTGTTTACTTCTTTAACATTGAATAAGATATGTTCTAACTAACATATGCTTGGGCTATAGATTGCGTGAATCGATTGTTGATTATTCCGATCCTTTATTTAAATTCAGTTATATAGTATGTTTTAATTTGTAATTAATTTAATTCAGGGTGTGAAGGTTCTTGTAACTGTGGGGAAGATTAAAAATACATAGATAAGAATGCAAGATTTACAAATTTGAAGTGTTGTGTAGTTAGTATGATTAATATAATAATAATTTACCAGACTAGAACGAAGCAAATCGTGTAGGCGGTTGATTGATAAATTTACTGTTCTGGACAATTATGCCGTATGATATTCTTTCTTCGGTTTGATAAAATGGAATTCTTGTCCTGTCCACTTCGGAAATACAGCTCTGTGGATTGATTTACAGCCCGATTGATGCTTCTTCTGCAACTCCTGGATCCAGATACGTTCTTCTCTCGGTTGAAGCAATTAGTGATGTTCCGTTTATTTGAAAGGTTATAAATTCTGGTGTAGTGTATATTATTATTTGTGATACTTTTGACTCTTTCTATTTGTTTTAATGTATCGTCAATTCCTTTCGGATATGGGACAGTTCAAGTCCTTCCTTGTAGAATCCAGTTATTTATTTCCTATTGCGATTTCATACTATTGTCTTGTTTGGTTAATTTATACTGGCAAGAGTCATAAATATTATCATTAGTATTTTGTATTTTATAATGGTATTTACTAATTTAGTATATTCCAATTAAATAGATATTTCTTGGTTTTTTTATTAATCTCATCACATTCAGATCATCAAAGCAATTATTGTCAAATCAACAACTTCCTCTTTCTCTGTCGTCCCTAGCAACACATGATTTTTCTTCCTTCCACATGTTTTGAATATAGTGTTTATTTCATATATTTTTTGTCTATTCCTTATCAATTTGCTATCCTATCGGAATGTAACTTTAACGATAGTTGGTTTATTATTTTCTACACATATTCTGCTGGTTTTTTGATATAAGCCTGTTTTTTTTCTTTTTTATATTTAATACCCTTTCGATATTAAACGTTATTAATCGATATCATGGCATTATCATAATTTGTATAAATTTTATTATGTATCATTATTAATTGATGTACCTAACCTTTATGTTATGAGTGGTTATATAGTGGTTTTGGCTGTTAGGCCTTTTATTGTAAACGGATCTACCAGTGTTTATAACTGGTAAACATCTATAGCCCCTTTTACATAAATTCATACATATAATCAAGTCTTAACTATTAACATTTACATAAACAATTATTTTTTCCATATCTAATAACAATTTTATCTTGACCTATGGATCACATATAAGAAAATTCAAATCTATTAACGTTAATTAGCTGCTTCACACTTCATTCTACAACAGTCATTGAATAATACATCTTGTTTCATTATCTTTCATTAACTCAACACATATTTGGTATAACGTAACATAAACTTTATCATAATATTTGTTGTCACAAAATAATATCTCTTAACTCAAAATTCTTATTTGCTATTACTATAAAGTAAATTATTGTTTCATTTTTTGTTTGCTTTTCACTAAACATATATCATCAACTATTATCTATCTTACAGGTTCGTTTATTCTTGTTAATACTACCTTGCATCCTTATTTACCTTTATCTATAATTATAAATGTAATTATTAGATCTTTGTTCTATCATGGGGTTAGATATTGACTTGTTTATTATTCTGTTAACCTTGTTTTTATGTAACACGGATGCTAGCATTTCTGTTGCGTGACATATGCTCCCCCTCCTAAAAAAGTTTAGTTTACCTGAATGAAGTTTAGGTCAAATAAACTTGTCTTTTTCACATGCCTTTTCTTCATTTCATTGTAAATGGTTGACGATGCGATTCTCAATGTAACTTCATTAGACTAGTATTAATACTTTTTTTTTTATTTAATAACATTTCATCATTTTAATTAACATTCTTGATCATTTTTAATTTCTGTAAACATTATTTGTTGATAGTTGGCTACAATATTCAATGATACATTAGTTTCACATCTCTTCTACTTATAATTACTATAATCACTGTATTTCTCAATTATTCTTCTGTCAACTCATTTCTTTCTGTTTTCTTCGTCCTACTCTTTTGGAAACTGAAGTCATTCTTGCAACTATTCTAATATTCCTTAAATATTTAATTTCCCTAACAATCCCTAATACATGCGTTGGTACAGTTCAGAGAGGCACTGTTTGGCTTCATACTCTGCTGCCCACACCACATCTTAATATAGTACTGCTGGAATTCATCTACAGTCAGCTATAAAATACAATAATCTCCTAATAATCTCTTTAATTATTTAATAATAAATATTTGGGAAAATTTTTTTTCTTTGTTGCCTTTATATTTCTTCATTACTATCCTTCATATTTTGTGATTCCATTTTAGTTCCTTAAACATTCTTTGATATTAAATTTGACAGTTATCATTTGTAATCATTTTTGTTGTGATTGTAATGCTAAGTATCTTCTTCATTTGTTTTTTCTCTGATCTCAATATTTTCTAAATAGTTGTTGTGTGATGATCATTATAACTGTATTTCTGACTAAATACATTCCTTAGCCCAACTATTCTTCTTCTTATCGTATTTCATTATTTTGGCTGTTTATTTTTTCAATGAATTATGTTCATAAATACTCTTTCCTTCTTTAACATTACATTCAGGGCCGTATTTAGGCATGTGCAACATGTGCAGGTGCACAGGGCGGCAAAATTTTGAGGGCGGCAAAATATAGCTGGTTAAAAAAAAACATCGCTTCATATCATTATAAAGCCCGAAGTAGATTAGCGTTCTGGCTCTGGCATTAACCCTTTGAACAGTAATCACGTATATACACGTTTTTTGTCAGACGGGCCAAAATCAGTAATCACGTATATTTATGTTTTCAACTTTTGCTTCGTTAGTATTGCCGTCATACGTCGTTTATTGGAATGGTATTCGTGCTGCCCTCTAGCGGATAATTTCTGAAACATTTGGTATTCATTCCTTCTTAGGCTGATGTAATTTACGTGGCTGTGGTGAATAATTTTACACGTGCTCTGCAGCTTTGTATTTGGAGGTTACGTTCTGCGTTGTGTACGAAAGTGTAAAGGTGTGAGCAGTGTTTTCGTTTATAAATAACGTTTATTATTCGTATTATTTAAATTATAGGACGTAAAATTTGGATTTAGTGTTGAGTATAGAGTTAGTAATCTGATAAACTATCTTTGCAAAATGTCTAAATGTGTGCATATTCTTTGGTGTGTATGTTGTTATTAATTCAGAGTTAAGTTGGCATTTCATCGTTCCACGTGGTTCCAACTTGTTATTAACTTTCAAAATCAAGGCATTTTATACGATACGCCGAGTATTTTAACTGTTGACAGTGAATTATTCAGTTTTAAATGTTCTACAAAACAGTATTTCTATAGGTTTTTCCGTTAAGATATAATAGCTTAGGGACGGTATGGACGGGCGATCTAGGTTAAGTGGTGCTGCATATCGCAAGAAAGCTGAGGAAAAAAGACAGAGGGAGAGTAAAATTTTGCAGAAAATACCTCGACTGGACTCATATTTCAGTGGTGAAAACAAAAGTGAACAGTGTAGGCCTGAAAATTCGGGTGAAATTATAGTGGAAAACAGTAAAGACAATGTGGAAGTCGAAAATCTCGAAGTACAGGAACAAGCTATGCTCTCTACAGAAGTGGATTTTGCAGTGTCTATTCCTAGTAATGAACCATTCTATTGGGAAAACACTGATCACACTTGGGATTATTTGATAAAAAATGGTATTAATCAAAACAAAGACGCTGACTTTTCACAGTCCTCGCGGCGATATGTTGATGGAACACAACGGTTTTGCAGCAAGAAACTATTCCATAGGATTTTAGTAAATGGGGAAATTATGAACCGTGAATATCTTGTTTATTCTCCCAGCCAAGGATCATTGTTCTGTGCCCCATGCAAATTATTCGGTGGTACATATCAGTTTGCAACATCTGGTTTCAATGATTGGAGCCATGCTGGCATAAGAATAGCCGAACATGAAAATTCTGCTTCTCACAGAGACTGCTTGTTAAAATTGAAAAGTAGAGGAAAGAGATGAACAGAATTGACAAAAGATTGCTCAGCCAGCATGAACATGAAGTTACATATTGGAGAAATGTACTAAAAAGAGTTGTTTCTGTAAAACTAGCTTCTAGGGGTTTAGCACTTCGTGGAGACGAAGAGAAGTTTAGCTCTGTGAAAAATGGAAATTTCATGATGTGTTTGGAATTAATTGCAGAGTACGATTCTTTTCTGGCTGACCATATTGCACGGTTCGGTAATCCTGGAAAAGGATCTACACCATACTTGTCACCAGCAACTTATGAAGAATTAATACATCTTATGGGAAAGTCTGTGAGTGAAAAAATAGGCAATGAAGTTATTTCTTCTAAATATTTTTCAGTCATAGTAGATTCTACGCCAGGTTTATCTCATAATGACCAGTTAAGTTTAGTTGTTAGATATGTAACTGATTGTGGGCTCTCAGTTGAAAGATTTCTGTTTTATGAAAAATACAGGCCATACTGGAGAAAAGCTTTTTGAAGCACTAATGAATTCTTTAGAACAACATGGTCTGAAAGTTGATAACTGTAGAGGTCAATCATATGACAATGCGGCCAACATGTCTGGAATATATTCTGGCTTGCAAGCAAGACTCAAGGAAAGAAATCCTCTTGTTTTCTTCATTCCATGTGCAGCTCACTCACTGAATCTAGTTGGTTCACAAGCAGTGAAATGCTGTATTGCTGCAGTACGGTTTTTTGAGTTATTGCAAAGTTTATATAATTACTTCGCAGATTCTACAGGGAGATGGAATATCTTGGAAACATTTTTTGATTCTGTAACCATGACATTGAAATCACTGTCAACAACTCGATGGTGTGCACGTGAGGATGCTTGCAAGAGCTTGGATGCAGATTGGAAAGCAGTGGTTTCTGCATTAAGAACTATTTCAGAAAATGAAACGGGTAAAGGTAGATGTGAAGCTGATGGTCTTCTTAGGAAATTAAATAGCATTGAGGTAGCATTCATGACATCAGTGTGGGGTTCTATTCTTCAACAATTTGGCAAAGTCATGAAAAAATTGCAAGCTCAGGAAATGGACATTTCCACTGTTATTGAAATGTACGACTCTCTTACAGTGTATTTAACTGAGCTACAGACCTGTTTCCCCAATCACAGAGATTCAGCTGAAAAGAAACTTAATCAGATCATGAGTCTGGAATCAGTTCCTTCTTCTTCAGCTGTTGAGATTTCAAGACCAAAACGTCAAATTAAACGTAGGCGATTTTTTGATGAATCATCTGAATCAGAAGCAGAACCAGAAAGTCCTGAAGAAGAACTAGGATCAGATGGCTTGGAAAATGACAAGATCTGGAGACGAATGGAAATTTCATATTCCAAGATCATACAAACTCTCCAGACTGAGTTACAGAAGAGAGTTAATGTCTACAAAGAATATAATTTAATATTTTCATTTCTCTCAAATATCACCAAACTAGAAGCTCCTCAAATTTATGATGCTGCAGAGAAACTTCGAGCCATTTATGATTCCGGCATAGAAAGCAGCTTTGGTGAAGAATGCATCCATTTGAAAAGCTATCTGTTATCTATGAAGACAGAAGATGGTAACAAATTATCGTCTCTTCCATTTCTCTGCAGAATGTTGGCTTCGAAGAAAATTAGTGATGTCTAGCCAAATGTGTACACTGCACTCAAGATCTACAACTGTACTCCAGCAACAAACTGTTCTGCTGAAAGGTCATTTTCAGTTTTAAAACGAATCAAGAACTATCTACGGACAGCACAGAATCAAGAACGACTGGTCAGTCTTGGAGTGCTCGCCATAGAATCAGACATCACTGTCAGTCTGGATTTTGAGGAAGTGATAAATGCATTTGCAAATGCAAAAGTCAGAAGAAAGTCATTTCTCTAAGTTTGGTAAGTTTCACAAAATGGTTAGTATCAAATTGCAGTGTTTCTACCATATACGTTTGACTGACCAAATTGGATGTTTCAGTGATATTTTTAACTGAGGTTATTAAACTGTAGTGATTATTTTCTATCTGTTTACCATATATCGTCTTCAGAATAATGTATAAATGTTTAACTTGCACCTTTGTTTCATATATTGTGTATTCAGTTAAGTTTAAATACTGTCTATAATACAGTTTAAAATTGAAGTAAGTAATTAAACAATTTATTGTCCATAGTCTGTAAACGAATAGCGACACTGAAGTTTAGCTCAGGGAATAGGGGGCATAAAATTAATGACTGCACATGGGCGTTATACATCCAAAATACGGGCCTGATTACATTGGTTACATTCAATCGTTTACTGAAGTTGTTTCCTTCATTTGGCAATGTGGTATGTATTTTAGGTCATATGATTTTTCTCTTTTTTTTTATTTTGCATAGGTAGATTTGAGGTAAAACTTTTATCTTGGGGTTTCATTATTTATCATTCACATTATTTCTTTGTAGACGTTTAGTAATAGTTCTCGCTTTCTTCTGTAATCTTGGGATTTCATTATTCACACTATTTCTTTATAAACATTTAATAATAATTCTCGCTTTCTTCTGTAATCTAGGGATTTGTTATTCATTATTCACACTATTTCTTTATAAACATTTAATAATAATTCTCGCTTTCTTCTGTAATCTTGGGGTTTCATTATTCATTGTTCTTCATAACTATTCTTCATAACTATATTTTAATTCAGACTTACTTCATTTTGAATGACACATTTTTTTTTCTATTTATTTTATTGTTCAAAAAATTCTCTTTTATTTACAAGTGTTTTTTTTTCTTCAAAATCGATAATAAGTGGTTCTTATTGTATTTTAGAATTTAGTGGTAGTATTCAATTCAAATTCTTTTTAAATTCCAAGTATTTTCTCTTCAAGACTGGTAATAAGTTGTTCTTATTATTTTTAGAATTTATTCATTATATTTCTTTATGGACTCTTGGTTGTACGTTCCCTTAATCCTTTTCGTGATAGGGTTCATTATTTCATACGTATTGTTATTATTATTTTTTGTTATCACATATGGCCCAGTATATAATAATAATAAACTAAATATCACTATAATATTGACGACTCGGAACACAAAGTTTTTTATAAGTAAAAACGTAAAGTTTTACCTTACAGCCTAAACCGGCTTTCACCTATAGAAGGCTTCATCAGAGGCTGTCGTTAGTAGCGCTGCTCGTCTTGTTGTTGGCGACGAGAAAGTGTTTCGAAAGATTGAAGCTGTGTGTGTGTGGTGAGATGTGTTCGAATAATGCGTGCGATTTGAATTGTGTCTGTTCGTTTAGGATGTCGTTTTTATTTGTTTTTGTGTGTTTGTATATTTCTAATTGTTCTAGAGTGTCTAGTTTTCGGCCTTTTGTGTGTACGTGTAGTATGTTCATGTTATTGTCGATGTTTTTATATGTGTGGTTTGCTTCAATGAGGTGGTTTGCGAAGGTAGATTCTGTAGTGGTGTGGAGTGCTTTTGTGTGTTCAATGTATCTCTGTTTGAAGCTACGTCCTGTCTGGCCTATGTAGAATTTACTGCAATTTGAACAATTTAGTTTATATACACCGGGTAGATCGAATTTGTTTTGTGCTTTGGGCATGTGTTTTGATAGTGTGTGTTCTGTTTTGTTAGTAGTTTTGTAAGCGATTCTGTATCCTGCTTTTTTGAATTTGTGGGCAATTTTTTCTGTTTGTTTGTTGATGTATGTTAGTGTTATGAATTTGTTGTTTTCTGTCTTTGTCTGTTGTTTGTTTTGTGTTTTGTGTAGGAGTTTACTGACTATTGTTCTGTCATAACCGTTAGATTCTGCTAGATATTTTATCGTGTTTAGTTCGTCTTTGTAGTCTATTTCATCTAAGGGGATGTTGTTAAGTCTATGTATCATGGTTCTAAAAGCAGCTAGTTTGTGTTGTATTGGGTGATTGGAGGTGTTGTGTATTAGTGTGTCAGTTGTAGTTGGTTTTCTGTATATACTGAATTTGTGCCTGTGTTCTAGTTTTGTGATGGAGAGGTCTAAGAAGTTTATGGTATTGTTGTGTTCGTATTCGGCAGTGAAGGTTATGTTTTTATGTATTTTGTTTATGTGCGTTAGTAACTGTTCACATTGTCTTTTGTTTCCCCTGTATAGTATTAGAATGTCATCAACGTATCTGTGCCAATATAGTATTTTATGTGAGTGTCTGTCATTGTTTGTGAGTATTTTTGTTTTTTCTAAGTGTTGGAGGAAGACTTCTGCTAGAATGCTGGATATGGGGGAGCCCATGGGTAGGCCATCGTTCTGTGTGTAGTATTTATTGTTATAAGTAAAGTAGTTTTGTTTTGTGATAATGTTCAGAGTTTCTGTTATTTCATTGATAAGTTCGTCTGGTGTGTTGTTCTGTTTGAGTTTGTTTTGTAGGATGGTGATTGTTTCAGAGATGGGGATGTTTGTGTACAGGTTTTTAATGTCAAAGGAGGCTAATGTGGCGTTATGGGGGATGTGTATGTCTTTTATTTTTGTTACTAGGTCAGTGTTGTTTTTTACTGCAATGTTGTTGTCTATTTGTGTGTGTTGTCTAATAATTTTGTCTAGATATTTTGCCAGTTTGTGTGCAGGGGCATTACGGTAGTTGATAATGGGGCGGATCGGAATGTCTTCTTTATGGATTTTGGGAAGCGCTTGGAGTGTAGGTGCTGATGGTCGGATTTGTTTCATGTAGGGCTTTTGTTTATGTGTCGTAATGTGTTTGGCTTTGTTGACTATTTGTTTTACTGAGTTTTGGTATCTGTCGGTGGGGTCGTGTTTTAGTTCTGTGATGTTGTTCTGTTCTATGAAGTCTTGTACTTTTTTGTGTAGGTTGTCTGTGGGGATAATTACAGTCGTGTTGCCTTTGTCAGCTTTTACAAATGTGATGTTGTGTTTGTGTGCCTTTTCCCTCAGTTTGATGGCTGTGTGTATTTCTGAGTTGTGGTTGTTGTTGTCTGGTGTCTTATGTACTCCTATTGTGTTGTTTATATTATGTCTTAATGTGTCTTGATGTTCTGGTGCTGTGTTTTGTATATTTGTTTCTGTGTCAATTATGAGCTTTGTTAGTGTTTGGTTGTTATGTTTGTAAACCAAACACTAACAAAGCTCATAATTGACACAGAAACAAATATACAAAACACAGCACCAGAACATCAAGACACATTAAGACATAATATAAACAACACAATAGGAGTACATAAGACACCAGACAACAACAACCACAACTCAGAAATACACACAGCCATCAAACTGAGGGAAAAGGCACACAAACACAACATCACATTTGTAAAAGCTGACAAAGGCAACACGACTGTAATTATCCCCACAGACAACCTACACAAAAAAGTACAAGACTTCATAGAACAGAACAACATCACAGAACTAAAACACGACCCCACCGACAGATACCAAAACTCAGTAAAACAAATAGTCAACAAAGCCAAACACATTACGACACATAAACAAAAGCCCTACATGAAACAAATCCGACCATCAGCACCTACACTCCAAGCGCTTCCCAAAATCCATAAAGAAGACATTCCGATCCGCCCCATTATCAACTACCGTAATGCCCCTGCACACAAACTGGCAAAATATCTAGACAAAATTATTAGACAACACACACAAATAGACAACAACATTGCAGTAAAAAACAACACTGACCTAGTAACAAAAATAAAAGACATACACATCCCCCATAACGCCACATTAGCCTCCTTTGACATTAAAAACCTGTACACAAACATCCCCATCTCTGAAACAATCACCATCCTACAAAACAAACTCAAACAGAACAACACACCAGACGAACTTATCAATGAAATAACAGAAACTCTGAACATTATCACAAAACAAAACTACTTTACTTATAACAATAAATACTACACACAGAACGATGGCCTACCCATGGGCTCCCCCATATCCAGCATTCTAGCAGAAGTCTTCCTCCAACACTTAGAAAAAACAAAAATACTCACAAACAATGACAGACACTCACATAAAATACTATATTGGCACAGATACGTTGATGACATTCTAATACTATACAGGGGAAACAAAAGACAATGTGAACAGTTACTAACGCACATAAACAAAATACATAAAAACATAACCTTCACTGCCGAATACGAACACAACAATACCATAAACTTCTTAGACCTCTCCATCACAAAACTAGAACACAGGCACAAATTCAGTATATACAGAAAACCAACTACAACTGACACACTAATACACAACACCTCCAATCACCCAATACAACACAAACTAGCTGCTTTTAGAACCATGATACATAGACTTAACAACATCCCCTTAGATGAAATAGACTACAAAGACGAACTAAACACGATAAAATATCAAGCAGAATCTAACGGTTATGACAGAACAATAGTCAGTAAACTCCTACACAAAACACAAAACAAACAACAGACAAAGACAGAAAACAACAAATTCATAACACTAACATACATCAACAAACAAACAGAAAAAATTGCCCACAAATTCAAAAAAGCAGGATACAGAATCGCTTACAAAACTACTAACAAAACAGAACACACACTATCAAAACACATGCCCAAAGCACAAAACAAATTCGATCTACCCGGTGTATATAAACTAAATTGTTCAAATTGCAGTAAATTCTACATAGGCCAGACAGGACGTAGCTTCAAACAGAGATACATTGAACACACAAAAGCACTCCACACCACTACAGAATCTACCTTCGCAAACCACCTCATTGAAGCAAACCACACATATAAAAACATCGACAATAACATGAACATACTACACGTACACACAAAAGGCCGAAAACTAGACACTCTAGAACAATTAGAAATATACAAACACATAAAAACAAATAAAAACGACATCCTAAACGAACAGACACAATTCAAATCGCACGCATTATTCGAACACATCTCACCACACACACACAGCTTCAATCTTTCGAAACACTTTCTCGTCGCCAACAACAAGACGAGCAGCGCTACTAACGACAGCCTCTGATGAAGCCTTCTATAGGTGAAAGCCGGTTTAGGCTGTAAGGTAAAACTTTACGTTTTTACTTATAAAAAACTTTGTGTTCCGAGTCGTCAATATTATAGTGATATTTAGTTAAGTAACGGACACGTCATGGACAACGAAATCCAAGTAATAATAATAATTTTTTAGTTATTCCCTCTAGAGTGCTTGGTAGCTCCGTTTCTTATTAATATTTTCTCACCCACTTGGTACTTAATTGGTTTTGGATTATTCTTTTCATATTTTCTTTTCTTCATTTCCGCCTTTTCCATAACTCGGTTATAAAATTTAACTGTTTTATTTTGTCTCCCAGTGGCTCCGATAATTATCACATTATTGACAGGTAAGGTCGGTATGGGTAACTGGACTTCTCGCTGGATTTTCTCAAGTTCAGTACTGTCTATCAACGATATGTTAGATCTAGTATCTATCATTATGGTAGATTTTACCCCATTTAATTTTGCCGTTACATATATGATTTCGTTATTACTATTACTGTTTACATGTTTCTTATCCTCTTCCAATAAATCTTCCCTGATATTCTTTAAATAGTGGTTATTAATTATGGTTATTGTACGATTACTCTTAATTTTGTTTATAAGTCGCTGTTCCCCAAGATTACGGTTCAGTGAAGGGTATTCATTAATTTTCACTGTCTCTATTAGTTTAAATGAGGGCTTACCCCCTCTTCTCTATTTTCATTTTGATTACTGTGTTGATTTTGTACGGTTTCAGTGCGATCCTCCGTATTAGGTTCCGCTATCCTATAATTTCCTTCAGGTGGATAGTTGTCTTCACGCCGGGACTGGTCATAATGGTTGTCATATCGGTGACTCCTTGGGTAATACTGTCGCTGATTCCCTTGAGGCCTGGAGTAGATATAATTGACGTTATGCCTATAATTATTGGGTCGTCTGTCCCCATCTCCTCTATTATTGCGACTATCGCGGTAATTATAATTATTATTGCCACGATAATTATTTTTTCTGGAATTATTATTCGCGTGCTCATTTTGGGTTCTATTGGCATTAACGTTCTGCGCAGGTCGATTGTGATCATTATTATGAGAATTGGTTGGTGGCGCGTTATTATTATACTTCTGATATTTATAATTTAACATTCTATTTCTTTGGTATTGGTTCTCGTGCTCATAATTCTCCAAGAATTTGGCCATGGCTGGAATCGTTTTGATTTGACTACACATACGTGCATTTTTTATCCCTTCCTCGTAATGGTATGATAGTTGTATCACCAAACATTCTTCGGGAATTCTGGGCTCTAAGTTCCGCGCCATACATACCTTTCCTAGAAAGTATGAAGTAGGAGACTGGCCTATGTTTGTTTCGTATCGACCGTTACTCAAATTATTCCTAATCATGTTCTGGGTCGATTCAGACCAATATTTCTCTTTAAACTGTTTTTTGAACTCAGTCATGTCCAGTATATCCGGGCGCACCGCTGTCCACCAATTATCATAAGTATCTTCAAACGTTTCATCAATCATACTGCGTATAATACTCCAGCGATTTTCTCTATTTCTTGCGATCACCTCTTCCAATCTGTTTAAAAATTCCATCGGATTGCGCTTGTAATTACAAAAATTAATCGACTCCCGGTTCTCGTGGTTATTTGTATGACTATGTTGGCATGTCCTATCCCGCCATGAATCTACTTCTTCTTGTAATTGTAATTCACGTCTACTAATTTCCTCTATTTTATTTTTACTGGTATTAATTTGACCTTCCATACTGTTTAAATTGCCATAGACTCTTTCGAGTCGTTCGCCCATGTCTGTCTGTATTTGCGTAATACCTTCCTTATTCTCTTCCCGTACCTGATGTACTTCATTTTTAATTTGCTCATATTTTCCAACAGTTTCTTGTTGGATTTCTTCGGCCATTGTTTTACTCTCAATTTTTGTCATTAATTTTATTCTGTAATTCTTCACAAACCTGTACTATTGTTTCGTTAGTTTTTTCTAACACTTCATTTGTTTTGGCTATTTCTAATTTTCTTTCCTCATTATTTTGGTCCACCTTCTGGTTAACTGTCACATGAAGATTCTCAATTTTTTCATTAATCTGCCTTAAATTCTCTTCATGTATTTGTAGGATGTCTTCCTTCATTTGTTTTAAACCCTCATCATTCCTACCTAACCTTTCGTGAATTTGGTTTAATCTTTCGTTCATTTGTTTTGAGGTTTCTTTAATTTCCTCATTTGTTTTCCTTGAGTTTTCTTCCTGTTTCCTAAAATTCTCCTTATTTTCTTCATTTATTTTCCTTAGATTTTCGTTAGTTAATCTGTTCTGTTCTGCCATAAAATTCATCAATTCCTGCCAACTTGGTATTTCTGTGACTCCCGCTTTATCTATTTGGTCCCCTTGGGCATCTTCTTCCATTACTCCCTTTTCCTTGTCCATAATAATTTCAGTTTCCGCTATTTCGTCTGTCTGTTGTTCCATTTCACTATCTGTTATTAGTTCTATTTCCTGTTCTTGTTCATCTATTTCCTTCTCCGTTTCTCCTGCCCTAATCCTTGATCTACCTCTGGTATGTATGTTTATTCTCCCACAGTTGCCTGCTCTGGTTAAGTAATATTAGTATAGTTATAGTTACTTAACTTAAGCCCTACACTGGTTGAGCGCCAATTTGTAGGTAAACATCGTCTTGCGTCTACTAATGTGTCACGCAATGTAAGCCTATTCGTTGCTATGAACGGGTATGTTCCCCCGTTTTACTCTCTTAGGTCGTTTAGTTTACTTAATTATTTAAATATCTGAGATATTTGGAGTTGTGGGATATATTGATGTAATTAATTAATATTAACTTAGCTCTCTAAAAAATATCAGTGTTAGTGTACCTGAAACTTAAATAATTAATGCGTTATTCTGTAATTTCGTTCAACCCTATTATACCTTGAAGAGAATTATGTCTAATTTTGTATTTTTACGCTCTCTCTTTGGTGTCAGATAATTCCGCTATAAGCGCTGTAGTATTGGCTCAACGAAACTTATAGGTTATTTCACTGTTTATGTTAACCAATTATTCTATACTTATTCAGTTACTTTTTTATTCCCAACTCATTAAATCATACTCCAAATAACAAGATTTTGCAATTATATAAAGGTTCTTTATTTGTTTACTTCTTTAACATTGAATAAGATATGTTCTAACTAACATATGCTTGGGCTATAGATTGCGTGAATCGATTGTTGATTATTCCGATCCTTTATTTAAATTCAGTTATATAGTATGTTTTAATTTGTACTTAATTTAATTCAGGGTGTGAAGGTTCTTGTAACTGTGGGGAAGATTAAAAATACATAGATAAGAATGCAAGATTTACAAATTTGAAGTGTTGTGTAGTTAGTATGATTAATATAATAATAATTTACCAGACTAGAACGAAGCAAATCGTGTAGGCGGTTGATTGATAAATTTACTGTTCTGGACAATTATGCCGTATGATATTCTTTCTTCGGTTTGATAAAATGGAATTCTTGTCCTGTCCACTTCGGAAATACAGCTCTGTGGATTGATTTACAGCCCGATTGATGCTTCTTCTGCAACTCCTGGATCCAGATACGTTCTTCTCTCGGTTGAAGCAATTAGTGATGTTCCGTTTATTTGAAAGGTTATAAATTCTGGTGTAGTGTATATTATTATTTGTGATACTTTTGACTCTTTCTATTTGTTTTAATGTATCGTCAATTCCTTTCGGATATGGGACAGTTCAAGTCCTTCCTTGTAGAATCCAGTTATTTATTTCCTATTGCGATTTCATACTATTGTCTTGTTTGGTTAATTTATACTGGCAAGAGTCATAAATATTATCATTAGTATTTTGTATTTTATAATGGTATTTACTAATTTAGTATATTCCAATTAAATAGATATTTCTTGGTTTTTTTATTAATCTCATCACATTCAGATCATCAAAGCAATTATTGTCAAATCAACAACTTCCTCTTTCTCTGTCGTCCCTAGCAACACATGATTTTTCTTCCTTCCACATGTTTTGAATATAGTGTTTATTTCATATATTTTTTGTCTATTCCTTATCAATTTGCTATCCTATCGGAATGTAACTTTAACGATAGTTGGTTTATTATTTTCTACACATATTCTGCTGGTTTTTTGATATAAGCCTGTTTTTTTTCTTTTTTATATTTAATACCCTTTCGATATTAAACGTTATTAATCGATATCATGGCATTATCATAATTTGTATAAATTTTATTATGTATCATTATTAATTGATGTACCTAACCTTTATGTTATGAGTGGTTATATAGTGGTTTTGGCTGTTAGGCCTTTTATTGTAAACGGATCTACCAGTGTTTATAACTGGTAAACATCTATAGCCCCTTTTACATAAATTCATACATATAATCAAGTCTTAACTATTAACATTTACATAAACAATTATTTTTTCCATATCTAATAACAATTTTATCTTGACCTATGGATCACATATAAGAAAATTCAAATCTATTAACGTTAATTAGCTGCTACACACTTCATTCTACAACAGTCATTGAATAATACATCTTGTTTCATTATCTTTCATTAACTCAACACATATTTGGTATAACGTAACATAAACTTTATCATAATATTTGTTGTCACAAAATAATATCTCTTAACTCAAAATTCTTATTTGCTATTACTATAAAGTAAATTATTGTTTCATTTTTTGTTTGCTTTTCACTAAACATATATCATCAACTATTATCTATCTTACAGGTTCGTTTATTCTTGTTAATACTACCTTGCATCCTTATTTACCTTTATCTATAATTATAAATGTAATTATTAGATCTTTGTTCTATCATGGGGTTAGATATTGACTTGTTTATTATTCTGTTAACCTTGTTTTTATGTAACACGGATGCTAGCATTTCTGTTGCGTGACATATGCTCCCCCTCCTAAAAAAGTTTAGTTTACCTGAATGAAGTTTAGGTCAAATAAACTTGTCTTTTTCACATGCCTTTTCTTCATTTCATTGTAAATGGTTGACGATGGGATTCTCAATGTAACTTCATTAGACTAGTATTAATACTTTTTTTTTTTATTTAATAACATTTCATCATTTTAATTAACATTCTTGATCATTTTTAATTTCTGTAAACATTATTTGTTGATAGTTGGCTACAATATTCAATGATACATTAGTTTCACATCTCTTCTACTTATAATTACTATAATCACTGTATTTCTCAATTATTCTTCTGTCAACTCATTTCTTTCTGTTTTCTTCGTCCTACTCTTTTGGAAACTGAAGTCATTCTTGCAACTATTCTAATATTCCTTAAATATTTAATTTCCCTAACAATCCCTAATACATGCGTTGGTACAGTTCAGAGAGGCACTGTTTGGCTTCATACTCTGCTGCCCACACCACATCTTAATATAGTACTGCTGGAATTCATCTACAGTCAGCTATAAAATACAATAATCTCCTAATAATCTCTTTAATTATTTAATAATAAATATTTGGGAAAATTTTTTTTCTTTGTTGCCTTTATATTTCTTCATTACTATCCTTCATATTTTGTGATTCCATTTTAGTTCCTTAAACATTCTTTGATATTAAATTTGACAGTTATCATTTGTAATCATTTTTGTTGTGATTGTAATGCTAAGTATCTTCTTCATTTGTTTTTTCTCTGATCTCAATATTTTCTAAATAGTTGTTGTGTGATGATCATTATAACTGTATTTCTGACTAAATACATTCCTTAGCCCAACTATTCTTCTTCTTATCGTATTTCATTATTTTGGCTGTTTATTTTTTCAATGAATTATGTTCATAAATACTCTTTCCTTCTTTAACATTACATTGGTTACATTCAATCGTTTACTGAAGTTGTTTCCTTCATTTGGCAATGTGGTATGTATTTTAGGTCATATGATTTTTCTTTTTTTTTTATTTTGCATAGGTAGATTTGAGGTAAAACTTTTATCTTGGGGTTTCATTATTTATCATTCACATTATTTCTTTGTAGACGTTTAGTAATAGTTCTCGCTTTCTTCTGTAATCTTGGGATTTCATTATTCACACTATTTCTTTATAAACATTTAATAATAATTCTCGCTTTCTTCTGTAATCTAGGGATTTGTTATTCATTATTCACACTATTTCTTTATAAACATTTAATAATAATTCTCGCTTTCTTCTGTAATCTTGGGGTTTCATTATTCATTGTTCTTCATAACTATTCTTCATAACTATATTTTAATTCAGACTTACTTCATTTTGAATGACACATTTTTTTTTCTATTTATTTTATTGTTCAAAAAATTCTCTTTTATTTACAAGTGTTTTTTTTCTTCAAAATCGGTAATAAGTGGTTCTTATTGTATTTTAGAATTTAGTGGTAGTATTCAATTCAAATTCTTTTTAAATTCCAAGTATTTTCTCTTCAAGACTGGTAATAAGTTGTTCTTATTATTTTTAGAATTTATTCATTATATTTCTTTATGGACTCTTGGTTGTACGTTCCCTTAATCCTTTTCGTGATAGGGTTCATTATTTCATACGTATTGTTATTATTATTTTTTGTTATCACATATGGCCCAGTATATAATAATAATAATTTTTTAGTTATTCCCTCTAGAGTGCTTGGTAGCTCCGTTTCTTATTAATATTTTCTCACCCACTTGGTACTTAATTGGTTTTGGATTATTCTTTTCATATTTTCTTTTCTTCATTTCCGCCTTTTCCATAACTCGGTTATAAAATTTAACTGTTTTATTTTGTCTCCCAGTGGCTCCGATAATTATCACATTATTGACAGGTAAGGTCGGTATGGGTAACTGGACTTCTCGCTGGATTTTCTCAAGTTCAGTACTGTCTATCAACGATATGTTAGATCTAGTATCTATCATTATGGTAGATTTTACCCCATTTAATTTTGCCGTTACATATATGATTTCGTTATTACTATTACTGTTTACATGTTTCTTATCCTCTTCCAATAAATCTTCCCTGATATTCTTTAAATAGTGGTTATTAATTATGGTTATTGTACGATTACTCTTAATTTTGTTTATAAGTCGCTGTTCCCCAAGATTACGGTTCAGTGAAGGGTATTCATTAATTTTCACTGTCTCTATTAGTTTAAATGAGGGCTTACCCCTCTTCTCTATTTTCATTTTGATTACTGTGTTGATTTTGTACGGTTTCAGTGCGATCCTCCGTATTAGGTTCCGCTATCCTATAATTTCCTTCAGGTGGATAGTTGTCTTCACGCCGGGACTGGTCATAATGGTTGTCATATCGGTGACTCCTTGGGTAATACCGTCGCTGATTCCCTTGAGGCCTGGAGTAGATATAATTGACGTTATGCCTATAATTATTGGGTCGTCTGTCCCCATCTCCTCTATTATTGCGACTATCGCGGTAATTATAATTATTATTGCCACGATAATTATAGTTTCTGGAATTATTATTTGCGTGCTCATTTTGGGTTCTATTGGCATTAACGTTCTTCGCAGGTCGATTGTGATCACTATTATGAGAATTGGTTGGTGGCGCGTTATTATTATACTTCTGATATTTATAATTTAACATTCTATTTCTTTGGTATTGGTTCTCGTGCTCATAATTCTCCAAGAATTTGGCCATGGCTGGAATCGTTTTGATTTGACTACACATACGTGCATTTTTTATCCCTTCCTCGTAATGGTATGATAGTTGTATCACCAAACATTCTTCGGGAATTCTGGGCTCTAAGTTCCGCGCCATACATACCTTTCCTAGAAAGTATGAAGTAGGAGACTGGCCTATGTTTGTTTCGTATCGACCGTTACTCAAATTATTCCTAATCATGTTCTGGGTCGATTCAGACCAATATTTCTCTTTAAACTGTTTTTTGAACTCAGTCATGTCCAGTATATCCGGGCGCACCGCTGTCCACCAATTATCATAAGTATCTTCAAACGTTTCATCAATCATACTGCGTATAATACTCCAGCGATTTTCTCTATTTCTTGCGATCACCTCTTCCAATCTGTTTAAAAATTCCATCGGATTGCGCTTGTAATTACAAAAATTAATCGACTCCCGGTTCTCGTGGTTATTTGTATGACTATGTTGGCATGTCCTATCCTGCCATGAATCTACTTCTTCTTGTAATTGTAATTCACGTCTACTAATTTCCTCTATTTTATTTTTACTGGTATTAATTTGACCTTCCATACTGTTTAAATTGCCCTAGACTCTTTCGAGTCGTTCGCCCATGTCTGTCTGTATTTGCGTAATACCTTCCTTATTCTCTTCCCGTACCTGATGTACTTCATTTTTAATTTGCTCATATTTTCCAACAGTTTCTTGTTGGATTTCTTCGACCATTGTTTTACTCTCAATTTTTGTCATTAATTTTATTCTGTAATTCTTCACAAACCTGTACTATTGTTTCGTTAGTTTTTTCTAACACTTCATTTGTTTTGGCTATTTCTAATTTTCTTTCCTCATTATTTTGGTCCACCTTCTGGTTAACTGTCACATGAAGATTCTCAATTTTTTCATTAATCTGCCTTAAATTCTCTTCATGTATTTGTAGGATGTCTTCCTTCATTTGTTTTAAACCCTCATCATTCCTACCTAACCTTTCGTGAATTTGGTTTAATCTTTCGTTCATTTGTTTTGAGGTTTCTTTAATTTCCTCATTTGTTTTCCTTGAGTTTTCTTCCTGTTTCCTAAAATTCTCCTTATTTTCTTCATTTATTTTCCTTAGATTTTCGTTAGTTAGTCTGTTCTGTTCTGCCATAAAATTCATCAATTCCTGCCAACTTGATATTTCTGTGACTCCCGCTTTATCTATTTGGTCCCCTTGGGCATCTTCTTCCATTACTCCCTTTTCCTTGTCCATAATAATTTCAGTTTCCGCTATTTCGTCTGTCTGTTGTTCCATTTCACTATCTGTTATTAGTTCTATTTCCTGTTCTTGTTCATCTATTTCCTTCTCCGTTTCTCCTGCCCTAATCCTTGATCTACCTCTGGTATGTATGTTTATTCTCCCACAGTTGCCTGCTCTGGTTAAGTAATATTAGTATAGTTATAGTTACTTAACTTAAGCCCTACACTGGTTGAGCGCCAATTTGTAGGTAAACATCGTCTTGCGTCTACTAATGTGTCACACAATGTAAGCCTATTCGTTGCTATGAACGGGTATGTTCCCCCGTTTTACTCTCTTAGGTCGTTTAGTTTACTTAATTATTTAAATATCTGAGATATTTGGAGTTGTGGGATATATTGATGTAATTAATTAATATTAACTTAGCTCTCTAAAAAATATTAGTGTTAGTGTACCTGAAACTTAAATAATTAATGCGTTATTCTGTAATTTCGTTCAACCCTATTATACCTTGAAGAGAATTATGTCTAATTTTGTATTTTTACGCTCTCTCTTTGGTGTCAGATAATTCCGCTATAAGCGCTGTAGTATTGGCTCAACGAAACTTATAGGTTATTTCACTGTTTATGTTAACCAATTATTCTATACTTATTCAGTTACTTTTTTATTCCCAACTCATTAAATCATACTCCAAATAACAAGATTTTGCAATTATATAAAGGTTCTTTATTTGTTTACTTCTTTAACATTGAATAAGATATGTTCTAACTAACATATGCTTGGGCTATAGATTGCGTGAATCGATTGTTGATTATTCCGATCCTTTATTTAAATTCAGTTATATAGTATGTTTTAATTTGTAATTAATTTAATTCAGGGTGTGAAGGTTCTTGTAACTGTGGGGAAGATTAAAAATACATAGATAAGAATGCAAGATTTACAAATTTGAAGTGTTGTGTAGTTAGTATGATTAATATAATAATAATTTACCAGACTAGAACGAAGCAAATCGTGTAGGCGGTTGATTGATAAATTTACTGTTCTGGACAATTATGCCGTATGATATTCTTTCTTCGGTTTGATAAAATGGAATTCTTGTCCTGTCCACTTCGGAAATACAGCTCTGTGGATTGATTTACAGCCCGATTGATGCTTCTTCTGCAACTCCTGGATCCAGATACGTTCTTCTCTCGGTTGAAGCAATTAGTGATGTTCCGTTTATTTGAAAGGTTATAAATTCTGGTGTAGTGTATATTATTATTTGTGATACTTTTGACTCTTTCTATTTGTTTTAATGTATCGTCAATTCCTTTCGGATATGGGACAGTTCAAGTCCTTCCTTGTAGAATCCAGTTATTTATTTCCTATTGCGATTTCATACTATTGTCTTGTTTGGTTAATTTATACTGGCAAGAGTCATAAATATTATCATTAGTATTTTGTATTTTATAATAGTATTTACTAATTTAGTATATTCCAATTAAATAGATATTTCTTGGTTTTTTTATTAATCTCATCACATTCAGATCATCAAAGCAATTATTGTCAAATCAACAACTTCCTCTTTTTCTGTCGTCCCTAGCAACACATGATTTTTCTTCCTTCCACATGTTTTGAATATAGTGTTTATTTCATATATTTTTTGTCTATTCCTTATCAATTTGCTATCCTATCGGAATGTAACTTTACCGATAGTTGGTTTATTATTTTCTACACATATTCTGCTGGTTTTTTGATATAAGCCTGTTTTTTTTTCTTTTTTATATTTAATACCCTTTCGATATTAAACGTTATTAATCGATATCATGGCATTATCATAATTTGTATAAATTTTATTATGTATCATTATTAATTGATGTACCTAACCTTTATGTTATGAGTGGTTATATAGTGGTTTTGGCTGTTAGGCCTTTTATTGTAAACGGATCTACCAGTGTTTATAACTGGTAAACATCTATAGCCCCTTTTACATAAATTCATACATATAATCAAATCTTAACTATTAACATTTACATAAACAATTATTTTTTCCATATCTAATAACAATTTTATCTTGACCTATGGATCACATATAAGAAAATTCAAATCTATTAACGTTAATTAGCTGCTTCACACTTCATTCTACAACAGTCATTGAATAATACATCTTGTTTCATTATCTTTCATTAACTCAACACATATTTGGTATAACGTAACATAAACTTTATCATAATATTTGTTGTCACAAAATAATATCTCTTAACTCAAAATTCTTATTTGCTATTACTATAAAGTAAATTATTGTTTCATTTTTTGTTTGCTTTTCACTAAACATATATCATCAACTATTATCTATCTTACAGGTTCGTTTATTCTTGTTAATACTACCTTGCATCCTTATTTACCTTTATCTATAATTATAAATGTAATTATTAGATCTTTGTTCTATCATGGGGTTAGATATTGACTTGTTTATTATTCTGTTAACCTTGTTTTTATGTAACACGGATGCTAGCATTTCTGTTGCGTGACATATGCTCCCCCTCCTAAAAAAGTTTAGTTTACCTGAATGAAGTTTAGGTCAAATAAACTTGTCTTTTTCACATGCCTTTTCTTCATTTCATTGTAAATGGTTGACGATGGGATTCTCAATGTAACTTCATTAGACTAGTATTAATACTTTTTTTTTTTATTTAATAACATTTCATCATTTTAATTAACATTCTTGATCATTTTTAATTTCTGTAAACATTATTTGTTGATAGTTGGCTACAATATTCAATGATACATTAGTTTCACATCTCTTCTACTTATAATTACTATAATCACTGTATTTCTCAATTATTCTTCTGTCAACTCATTTCTTTCTGTTTTCTTCGTCCTACTCTTTTGGAAACTGAAGTCATTCTTGCAACTATTCTAATATTCCTTAAATATTTAATTTCCCTAACAATCCCTAATACATGCGTTGGTACAGTTCAGAGAGGCACTGTTTGGCTTCATACTCTGCTGCCCACACCACATCTTAATATAGTACTGCTGGAATTCATCTACAGTCAGCTATAAAATACAATAATCTCCTAATAATCTCTTTAATTATTTAATAATAAATATTTGGGAAAATTTTTTTTCTTTGTTGCCTTTATATTTCTTCATTACTATCCTTCATATTTTGTGATTCCATTTTAGTTCCTTAAACATTCTTTGATATTAAATTTGACAGTTATCATTTGTAATCATTTTTGTTGTGATTGTAATGCTAAGTATCTTCTTCATTTGTTTTTTCTCTGATCTCAATATTTTCTAAATAGTTGTTGTGTGATGATCATTATAACTGTATTTCTGACTAAATACATTCCTTAGCCCAACTATTCTTCTTCTTATCGTATTTCATTATTTTGGCTGTTTATTTTTTCAATGAATTATGTTCATAAATACTCTTTCCTTCTTTAACATTACATTGGTTACATTCAATCGTTTACTGAAGTTGTTTCCTTCATTTGGCAATGTGGTATGTATTTTATGTCATATGATTTTTCTCTTTTTTTTTTATTTTGCATAGGTAGATTTGAGGTAAAACTTTTATCTTGGGGTTTCATTATTTATCATTCACATTATTTCTTTGTAGACGTTTAGTAATAGTTCTCGCTTTCTTCTGTAATCTTGGGATTTCATTATTCACACTATTTCTTTATAAACATTTAATAATAATTCTCGCTTTCTTCTGTAATCTAGGGATTTGTTATTCATTATTCACACTATTTCTTTATAAACATTTAATAATAATTCTCGCTTTCTTCTGTAATCTTGGGGTTTCATTATTCATTGTTCTTCATAACTATTCTTCATAACTATATTTTAATTCAGACTTACTTCATTTTGAATGACACATTTTTTTTCTATTTATTTTATTGTTCAAAAAATTCTCTTTTATTTACAAGTGTTTTTTTTCTTCAAAATCGATAATAAGTGGTTCTTATTGTATTTTAGAATTTAGTGGTAGTATTCAATTCAAATTCTTTTTAAATTCCAAGTATTTTCTCTTCAAGACTGGTAATAAGTTGTTCTTATTATTTTTAGAATTTATTCATTATATTTCTTTATGGACTCTTGGTTGTACGTTCCCTTAATCCTTTTCGTGATAGGGTTCATTATTTCATACGTATTGTTATTATTATTTTTTGTTATCACATATGGCCCAGTATATAATAATAATAATTTTTTAGTTATTCCCTCTAGAGTGCTTGGTAGCTCCGTTTCTTATTAATATTTTCTCACCCACTTGGTACTTAATTGGTTTTGGATTATTCTTTTCATATTTTCTTTTCTTCATTTCCGCCTTTTCCATAACTCGGTTATAAAATTTAACTGTTTTATTTTGTCTCCCAGTGGCTCCGATAATTATCACATTATTGACAGGTAAGGTCGGTATGGGTAACTGGACTTCTCGCTGGATTTTCTCAAGTTCAGTACTGTCTATCAACGATATGTTAGATCTAGTATCTATCATTATGGTAGATTTTACCCCATTTAATTTTGCCTTTACATATATGATTTCGTTATTACTATTACTGTTTACATGTTTCTTATCCTCTTCCAATAAATCTTCCCTGATATTCTTTAAATAGTGGTTATTAATTATGGTTATTGTACGATTACTCTTAATTTTGTTTATAAGTCGCTGTTCCCCAAGATTACGGTTCAGTGAAGGGTATTCATTAATTTTCACTGTCTCTATTAGTTTAAATGAGGGCTTACCCCCTCTTCTCTATTTTCATTTTGATTACTGTGTTGATTTTGTACGGTTTCAGTGCGATCCTCCGTATTAGGTTCCGCTATCCTATAATTTCCTTCAGGTGGATAGTTGTCTTCACGCCGGGACTGGTCATAATGGTTGTCATATCGGTGACTCCTTGGGTAATACCGTCGCTGATTCCCTTGAGGCCTGGAGTAGATATAATTGACGTTATGCCTATAATTATTGGGTCGTCTGTCCCCATCTCCTCTATTATTGCGACTATCGCGGTAATTATAATTATTATTGCCACGATAATTATAGTTTCTGGAATTATTATTCGCGTGCTCATTTTGGGTTCTATTGGCATTAACGTTCTGCGCAGGTCGATTGTGATCATTATTATGAGAATTGGTTGGTGGCGCGTTATTATTATACTTCTGATATTTATAATTTAACATTCTATTTCTTTGGTATTGGTTCTCGTGCTCATAATTCTCCAAGAATTTGGCCATGGCTGGAATCGTTTTGATTTGACTACACATACGTGCATTTTTTATCCCTTCCTCGTAATGGTATGATAGTTGTATCACCAAACATTCTTCGGGAATTCTGGGCTCTAAGTTCCGCGCCATACATACCTTTCCTAGAAAGTATGAAGTAGGAGACTGGCCTATGTTTGTTTCGTATCGACCGTTACTCAAATTATTCCTAATCATGTTCTGGGTCGATTCAGACCAATATTTCTCTTTAAACTGTTTTTTGAACTCAGTCATGTCCAGTATATCCGGGCGCACCGCTGTCCACCAATTATCATAAGTATCTTTAAACGTTTCATCAATCATACTGCGTATAATACTCCAGCGATTTTCTCTATTTCTTGCGATCACCTCTTCCAATCTGTTTAAAAATTCCATCGGATTGCGCTTGTAATTACAAAAATTAATCGACTCCCGGTTCTCGTGGTTATTTGTATGACTATGTTGGCATGTCCTATCCCGCCATGAATCTACTTCTTCTTGTAATTGTAATTCACGTCTACTAATTTCCTCTATTTTATTTTTACTGGTATTAATTTGACCTTCCATACTGTTTAAATTGCCATAGACTCTTTCGAGTCATTCGCCCATGTCTGTCTGTATTTGTGTAATACCTTCCTTATTCTCTTCCCGTACCTGATGTACTTCATTTTTAATTTGCTCATATTTTCCAACAGTTTCTTGTTGGATTTCTTCGACCATTGTTTTACTCTCAATTTTTGTCATTAATTTTATTCTGTAATTCTTCACAAACCTGTACTATTGTTTCGTTAGTTTTTTCTAACACTTCATTTGTTTTGGCTATTTCTAATTTTCTTTCCTCATTATTTTGGTCCACCTTCTGGTTAACTGTCACATGAAGATTCTCAATTTTTTCATTAATCTGCCTTAAATTCTCTTCATGTATTTGTAGGATGTCTTCCTTCATTTGTTTTAAACCCTCATCATTCCTACCTAACCTTTCGTGAATTTGGTTTAATCTTTCGTTCATTTGTTTTGAGGTTTCTTTAATTTCCTCATTTGTTTTCCTTGAGTTTTCTTCCTGTTTCCTAAAATTCTCCTTATTTTCTTCATTTATTTTCCTTAGATTTTCGTTAGTTAGTCTGTTCTGTTCTGCCATAAAATTCATCAATTCCTGCCAACTTGGTATTTCTGTGACTCCCGCTTTATCTATTTGGTCCCCTTGGGCATCTTCTTCCATTACTCCCTTTTCCTTGTCCATAATAATTTCAGTTTCCGCTATTTCGTCTGTCTGTTGTTCCATTTCACTATCTGTTATTAGTTCTATTTCCTGTTCTTGTTCATCTATTTCCTTCTCCGTTTCTCCTGCCCTAATCCTTGATCTACCTCTGGTATGCATGTTTATTCTCCCACAGTTGCCTGCTCTGGTTAAGTAATATTAGTATAGTTATAGTTATTTAACTTAAGCCCTACACTGGTTGAGCGCCAATTTGTAGGTAAACATCGTCTTGCGTCTACTAATGTGTCACGCAATGTAAGCCTATTCGTTGCTATGAACGGGTATGTTCCCCCGTTTTACTCTCTTAGGTCGTTTAGTTTACTTAATTATTTAAATATCTGAGATATTTGGAGTTGTGGGATATATTGATGTAATTAATTAATATTAACTTAGCTCTCTAAAAAATATCAGTGTTAGTGTACCTGAAACTTAAATAATTAATGCGTTATTCTGTAATTTCGTTCAACCCTATTATACCTTGAAGAGAATTATGTCTAATTTTGTATTTTTACGCTCTCTCTTTGGTGTCAGATAATTCCGCTATAAGCGCTGTAGTATTGGCTCAACGAAACTTATAGGTTATTTCACTGTTTATGTTAACCAATTATTCTATACTTATTCAGTTACTTTTTTATTCCCAACTCATTAAATCATACTCCAAATAACAAGATTTTGCAATTATATAAAGGTTCTTTATTTGTTTACTTCTTTAACATTGAATAAGATATGTTCTAACTAACATATGCTTGGGCTATAGATTGCGTGAATCGATTGTTGATTATTCCGATCCTTTATTTAAATTCAGTTATATAGTATGTTTTAATTTGTAATTAATTTAATTCAGGGTGTGAAGGTTCTTGTAACTGTGGGGAAGATTAAAAATACATAGATAAGAATGCAAGATTTACAAATTTGAAGTGTTGTGTAGTTAGTATGATTAATATAATAATAATTTACCAGACTAGAACGAAGCAAATCGTGTAGGCGGTTGATTGATAAATTTACTGTTCTGGACAATTATGCCGTATGATATTCTTTCTTCGGTTTGATAAAATGGAATTCTTGTCCTGTCCACTTCGGAAATACAGCTCTGTGGATTGATTTACAGCCCGATTGATGCTTCTTCTGCAACTCCTGGATCCAGATACGTTCTTCTCTCGGTTGAAGCAATTAGTGATGTTCCGTTTATTTGAAAGGTTATAAATTCTGGTGTAATGTATATTATTATTTGTGATACTTTTGACTCTTTCTATTTGTTTTAATGTATCGTCAATTCCTTTCGGATATGGGACAGTTCAAGTCCTTCCTTGTAGAATCCAGTTATTTATTTCCTATTGCGATTTCATACTATTGTCTTGTTTGGTTAATTTATACTGGCAAGAGTCATAAATACTATCATTAGTATTTTGTATTTTATAATGGTATTTACTAATTTAGTATATTCCAATTAAATAGATATTTCTTGGTTTTTTTATTAATCTCATCACATTCAGATCATCAAAGCAATTATTGTCAAATCAACAACTTCCTCTTTTTCTGTCGTCCCTAGCAACACATGATTTTTCTTCCTTCCACATGTTTTGAATATAGTGTTTATTTCATATATTTTTTGTCTATTCCTTATCAATTTGCTATCCTATCGGAATGTAACTTTACCGATAGTTGGTTTATTATTTTCTACACATATTCTGCTGGTTTTTTGATATAAGCCTGTTTTTTTTTTCTTTTTTATATTTAATACCCTTTCGATATTAAACGTTATTAATCGATATCATGGCATTATCATAATTTGTATAAATTTTATTATGTATCATTATTAATTGATGTACTTAACCTTTATGTTATGAGTGGTTATATAGTGGTTTTGGCTGTTAGGCCTTTTATTGTAAACGGATCTACCAGTGTTTATAACTGGTAAACATCTATAGCCCCTTTTACATAAATTCATACATATAATCAAATCTTAACTATTAACATTTACATAAACAATTATTTTTTCCATATCTAATAACAATTTTATCTTGACCTATGGATCACATATAAGAAAATTCAAATCTATTAACGTTAATTAGCTGCTTCACACTTCATTCTACAACAGTCATTGAATAATACATCTTGTTTCATTATCTTTCATTAACTCAACACATATTTGGTATAACGTAACATAAACTTTATCATAATATTTGTTGTCACAAAATAATATCTCTTAACTCAAAATTCTTATTTGCTATTACTATAAAGTAAATTATTGTTTCATTTTTTGTTTGCTTTTCACTAAACATATATCATCAACTATTATCTATCTTACAGGTTCGTTTATTCTTGTTAATACTACCTTGCATCCTTATTTACCTTTATCTATAATTATAAATATAATTATTAGGTCTTTGTTCTATCATGGGGTTAGATATTGACTTGTTTATTATTCTGTTAACCTTGTTTTTATGTAACACGGATGCTAGCATTTCTGTTGCGTGACATATGCTCCCCCTCCTAAAAAAGTTTAGTTTACCTGAATGAAGTTTAGGTCAAATAAACTTGTCTTTTTCACATGCCTTTTCTTCATTTCATTGTAAATGGTTGACGATGGGATTCTCAATGTAACTTCATTAGACTAGTATTAATACTTTTTTTTTTTATTTAATAACATTTCATCATTTTAATTAACATTCTTGATCATTTTTAATTTCTGTAAACATTATTTGTTGATAGTTGGCTACAATATTCAATGATACATTAGTTTCACATCTCTTCTACTTAGAATTACTATAATCACTGTATTTCTCAATTATTCTTCTGTCAACTCATTTCTTTCTGTTTTCTTCGTCCTACTCTTTTGGAAACTGAAATCATTCTTGCAACTATTCTAATATTCCTTAAATATTTAATTTCCCTAACAATCCCTAATACATGCGTTGGTACAGTTCAGAGAGGCACTGTTTGGCTTCATACTCTGCTGCCCACACCACATCTTAATATAGTACTGCTGGAATTCATCTACAGTCAGCTATAAAATACAATAATCTCCTAATAATCTCTTTAATTATTTAATAATAAATATTTGGGAAAATTTTTTTTCTTTGTTGCCTTTATATTTCTTCATTACTATCCTTCATATTTTGTGATTCCGTTTTAGTTCCTTAAACATTCTTTGATATTAAATTTGACAGTTATCATTTGTAATCATTTTTGTTGTGATTGTAATGCTAAGTATCTTCTTCATTTGTTTTTTCTCTGATCTCAATATTTTCTAAATAGTTGTTGTGTGATGATCATTATAACTGTATTTCTGACTAAATACATTCCTTAGCCCAACTATTCTTCTTCTTATCGTATTTCATTATTTTGGCTGTTTATTTTTTCAATGAATTATGTTCATAAATACTCTTTTCTTCTTTAACATTACATTGGTTACATTCAATCGTTTACTGAAGTTGTTTCCTTCATTTGGCAATGTGGTATGTATTTTAGGTCATATGATTTTTCTCTTTTTTTTTTATTTTGCATAGGTAGATTTGAGGTAAAACTTTTATCTTGGGGTTTCATTATTTATCATTCACATTATTTCTTTGTAGACGTTTAGTAATAGTTCTCGCTTTCTTCTGTAATCTTGGGATTTCATTATTCATTGTTCACACTATTTCTTTATAAACATTTAATAATAATTCTCGCTTTCTTCTGTAATCTAGGGATTTGTTATTCATTATTCACACTATTTCTTTATAAACATTTAATAATAATTCTCGCTTTCTTCTGTAATCTTGGGGTTTCATTATTCATTGTTCTTCATAACTATTCTTCATAACTATATTTTAATTCAGACTTACTTCATTTTGAATGACACATTTTTTTTTCTATTTATTTTATTGTTCAAAAAATTCTCTTTTATTTACAAGTGTTTTTTTTCTTCAAAATCGATAATAAGTGGTTCTTATTGTATTTTAGAATTTAGTGGTAGTATTCAATTCAAATTCTTTTTAAATTCCAAGTATTTTCTCTTCAAGACTGGTAATAAGTTGTTCTTATTATTTTTAGAATTTATTCATTATATTTCTTTATGGACTCTTGGTTGTACGTTCCCTTAATCCTTTTCGTGATAGGGTTCATTATTTCATACGTATTGTTATTATTATTTTTTGTTATCACATATGGCCCAGTATATAATAATAATAATTTTTTAGTTATTCCCTCTAGAGTGCTTGGTAGCTCCGTTTCTTATTAATATTTTCTCACCCACTTGGTACTTAATTGGTTTTGGATTATTCTTTTCATATTTTCTTTTCTTCATTTCCGCCTTTTCCATAACTCGGTTATAAAATTTAACTGTTTTATTTTGTCTCCCAGTGGCTCCGATAATTATCACATTATTGACAGGTAAGGTCGGTATGGGTAACTGGACTTCTCGCTGGATTTTCTCAAGTTCAGTACTGTCTATCAACGATATGTTAGATCTAGTATCTATCATTATGGTAGATTTTACCCCATTTAATTTTGCCGTTACATATATGATTTCGTTATTACTATTACTGTTTACATGTTTCTTATCCTCTTCCAATAAATCTTCCCTGATATTCTTTAAATAGTGGTTATTAATTATGGTTATTGTACGATTACTCTTAATTTTGTTTATAAGTCGCTGTTCCCCAAGATTACGGTTCAGTGAAGGGTATTCATTAATTTTCACTGTCTCTATTAGTTTAAATGAGGGCTTACCCCCTCTTCTCTATTTTCATTTTGATTACTGTGTTGATTTTGTACGGTTTCAGTGCGATCCTCCGTATTAGGTTCCGCTATCCTATAATTTCCTTCAGGTGGATAGTTGTCTTCATGCCGGGACTGGTCATAATGGTTGTCATATCGGTGACTCCTTGGGTAATACCGTCGCTGATTCCCTTGAGGCCTGGAGTAGATATAATAGACGTTATGCCTATAATTATTGGGTCGTCTGTCCCCATCTCCTCTATTATTGCGACTATCGCGGTAATTATAATTATTATTGCCACGATAATTATAGTTTCTGGAATTATTATTCGCGTGCTCATTTTGGGTTCTATTGGCATTAACGTTCTGCGCAGGTCGATTGTGATCATTATTATGAGAATTGGTTGGTGGCGCGTTATTATTATACTTCTGATATTTATAATTTAACATTCTATTTCTTTGGTATTGGTTCTCGTGCTCATAATTCTCCAAGAATTTGGCCATGGCTGGAATCGTTTTGATTTGACTACACATACGTGCATTTTTTATCCCTTCCTCGTAATGGTATGATAGTTGTATCACCAAACATTCTTCGGGAATTCTGGGCTCTAAGTTCCGCGCCATACATACCTTTCCTAGAAAGTATGAAGTAGGAGACTGGCCTATGTTTGTTTCGTATCGACCGTTACTCAAATTATTCCTAATCATGTTCTGGGTCGATTCAGACCAATATTTCTCTTTAAACTGTTTTTTGAACTCAGTCATGTCCAGTATATCCGGGCGCACCGCTGTCCACCAATTATCATAAGTATCTTTAAACGTTTCATCAATCATACTGCGTATAATACTCCAGCGATTTTCTCTATTTCTTGCGATCACCTCTTCCAATCTGTTTAAAAATTCCATCGGATTGCGCTTGTAATTACAAAAATTAATCGACTCCCGGTTCTCGTTGTTATTTGTATGACTATGTTGGCATGTCCTATCCCGCCATGAATCTACTTCTTCTTGTAATTGTAATTCACGTCTACTAATTTCCTCTATTTTATTTTTACTGGTATTAATTTGACCTTCCATACTGTTTAAATTGCCATAGACTCTTTCGAGTCGTTCGCCCATGTCTGTCTGTATTTGTGTAATACCTTCCTTATTCTCTTCCCGTACCTGATGTACTTCATTTTTAATTTGCTCATATTTTCCAACAGTTTCTTGTTGGATTTCTTCGACCATTGTTTTACTCTCAATTTTTGTCATTAATTTTATTCTGTAATTCTTCACAAACCTGTACTATTGTTTCGTTAGTTTTTTCTAACACTTCATTTGTTTTGGCTATTTCTAATTTTCTTTCCTCATTATTTTGGTCCACCTTCTGGTTAACTGTCACATGAAGATTCTCAATTTTTTCATTAATCTGCCTTAAATTCTCTTCATGTATTTGTAGGATGTCTTCCTTCATTTGTTTTAAACCCTCATCATTCCTACCTAACCTTTCGTGAATTTGGTTTAATCTTTCGTTCATTTGTTTTGAGGTTTCTTTAATTTCCTCATTTGTTTTCCTTGAGTTTTCTTCCTGTTTCCTAAAATTCTCCTTATTTTCTTCATTTATTTTCCTTAGATTTTCGTTAGTTAGTCTGTTCTGTTCTGCCATAAAATTCATCAATTCCTGCCAACTTGGTATTTCTGTGACTCCCGCTTTATCTATTTGGTCCCCTTGGGCATCTTCTTCCATTACTCCCTTTTCCTTGTCCATAATAATTTCAGTTTCCGCTATTTCGTCTGTCTGTTGTTCCATTTCACTATCTGTTATTAGTTCTATTTCCTGTTCTTGTTCATCTATTTCCTTCTCCGTTTCTCCTGCCCTAATCCTTGATCTACCTCTGGTATGCATGTTTATTCTCCCACAGTTGCCTGCTCTGGTTAAGTAATATTAGTATAGTTATAGTTACTTAACTTAAGCCCTACACTGGTTGAGCGCCAATTTGTAGGTAAACATCGTCTTGCGTCTACTAATGTGTCACGCAATGTAAGCCTATTCGTTGCTATGAACGGGTATGTTCCCCCGTTTTACTCTCTTAGGTCGTTTAGTTTACTTCATTATTTAAATATCTGAGATATTTGGAGTTGTGGGATATATTGATGTAATTAATTAATATTAACTTAGCTCTCTAAAAAATATCAGTGTTAGTGTACCTGAAACTTAAATAATTAATACGTTATTCTGTAATTTCGTTCAACCCTATTATACCTTGAAGAGAATTATGTCTAATTTTGTATTTTTACGCTCTCTCTTTGGTGTCAGATAATTCCGCTATAAGCGCTGTAGTATTGGCTCAACGAAACTTATAGGTTATTTCACTGTTTATGTTAACCAATTATTCTATACTTATTCAGTTACTTTTTTATTCCCAACTCATTAAATCATACTCCAAATAACAAGATTTTGCAATTATATAAAGGTTCTTTATTTGTTTACTTCTTTAACATTGAATAAGATATGTTCTAACTAACATATGCTTGGGCTATAGATTGCGTGAATCGATTGTTGATTATTCCGATCCTTTATTTAAATTCAGTTATATAGTATGTTTTAATTTGTAATTAATTTAATTCAGGGTGTGAAGGTTCTTGTAACTGTGGGGAAGATTAAAAATACATAGATAAGAATGCAAGATTTACAAATTTGAAGTGTTGTGTAGTTAGTATGATTAATATAATAATAATTTACCAGACTAGAACGAAGCAAATCGTGTAGGCGGTTGATTGATAAATTTACTGTTCTGGACAATTATGCCGTATGATATTCTTTCTTCGGTTTGATAAAATGGAATTCTTGTCCTGTCCACTTCGGAAATACAGCTCTGTGGATTGATTTACAGCCCGATTGATGCTTCTTCTGCAACTCCTGGATCCAGATACGTTCTTCTCTCGGTTGAAGCAATTAGTGATGTTCCGTTTATTTGAAAGGTTATAAATTCTGGTGTAGTGCATATTATTATTTGTGATACTTTTGACTCTTTCTATTTGTTTTAATGTATCGTCAATTCCTTTCGGATATGGGACAGTTCAAGTCCTTCCTTGTAGAATCCAGTTATTTATTTCCTATTGCGATTTCATACTATTGTCTTGTTTGGTTAATTTATACTGGCAAGAGTCATAAATATTATCATTAGTATTTTGTATTTTATAATGGTATTTACTAATTTAGTATATTCCAATTAAATAGATATTTCTTGGTTTTTTTATTAATCTCATCACATTCAGATCATCAAAGCAATTATTGTCAAATCAACAACTTCCTCTTTTTCTGTCGTCCCTAGCAACACATGATTTTTCTTCCTTCCACATGTTTTGAATATAGTGTTTATTTCATATATTTTTTGTCTATTCCTTATCAATTTGCTATCCTATCGGAATGTAACTTTACCGATAGTTGGTTTATTATTTTCTACACATATTCTGCTGGTTTTTTGATATAAGCCTGTTTTTTTTTCTTTTTTATATTTAATACCCTTTCGATATTAAACGTTTTAATCGATATCATGGCATTATCATAATTTGTATAAATTTTATTATGTATCATTATTAATTGATGTACTTAACCTTTATGTTATGAGTGGTTATATAGTGGTTTTGGCTGTTAGGCCTTTTATTGTAAACGGATCTACCAGTGTTTATAACTGGTAAACATCTATAGCCCCTTTTACATAAATTCATACATATAATCAAATCTTAACTATTAACATTTACATAAACAATTATTTTTTCCATATCTAATAACAATTTTATCTTGACCTATGGATCACATATAAGAAAATTCAAATCTATTAACGTTAATTAGCTGCTTCACACTTCATTCTACAACAGTCATTGAATAATACATCTTGTTTCATTATCTTTCATTAACTCAACACATATTTGGTATAACGTAACATAAACTTTATCATAATATTTGTTGTCACAAAATAATATCTCTTAACTCAAAATTCATATTTGCTATTACTATAAAGTAAATTATTGTTTCATTTTTTGTTTGCTTTTCACTAAACATATATCATCAACTATTATCTATCTTACAGGTTCGTTTATTCTTGTTAATACTACCTTGCATCCTTATTTACCTTTATCTATAATTATAAATGTAATTATTAGGTCTTTGTTCTATCATGGGGTTAGATATTGACTTGTTTATTATTCTGTTAACCTTGTTTTTATGTAACACGGATGCTAGCATTTCTGTTGCGTGACATATGCTCCCCCTCCTAAAAAAGTTTAGTTTACCTGAATGAAGTTTAGGTCAAATAAACTTGTCTTTTTCACATGCCTTTTCTTCATTTCATTGTAAATGGTTGACGATGGGATTCTCAATGTAACTTCATTAGACTAGTATTAATACTTTTTTTTTTATTTAATAACATTTCATCATTTTAATTAACATTCTTGATCATTTTTAATTTCTGTAAACATTATTTGTTGATAGTTGGCTACAATATTCAATGATACATTAGTTTCACATCTCTTCTACTTAGAATTACTATAATCACTGTATTTCTCAATTATTCTTCTGTCAACTCATTTCTTTCTGTTTTCTTCGTCCTACTCTTTTGGAAACTGAAATCATTCTTGCAACTATTCTAATATTCCTTAAATATTTAATTTCCCTAACAATCCCTAATACATGCGTTGGTACAGTTCAGAGAGGCACTGTTTGGCTTCATACTCTGCTGCCCACACCACATCTTAATATAGTACTGCTGGAATTCATCTACAGTCAGCTATAAAATACAATAATCTCCTAATAATCTCTTTAATTATTTAATAATAAATATTTGGGAAAATTTTTTTTCTTTGTTGCCTTTATATTTCTTCATTACTATCCTTCATATTTTGTGATTCCATTTTAGTTCCTTAAACATTCTTTGATATTAAATTTGACAGTTATCATTTGTAATCATTTTTGTTGTGATTGTAATGCTAAGTATCTTCTTCATTTGTTTTTTCTCTGATCTCAATATTTTCTAAATAGTTGTTGTGTGATGATCATTATAACTGTATTTCTGACTAAATACATTCCTTAGCCCAACTATTCTTCTTCTTATCGTATTTCATTATTTTGGCTGTTTATTTTTTCAATGAATTATGTTCATAAATACTCTTTTCTTCTTTAACATTACATTGGTTACATTCATCGTTTACTGAAGTTGTTTCCTTCATTTGGCAATGTGGTATGTATTTTAGGTCATATGATTTTTCTCTTTTTTTTTTATTTTGCATAGGTAGATTTGAGGTAAAACTTTTATCTTGGGGTTTCATTATTTATCATTCACATTATTTCTTTGTAGACGTTTAGTAATAGTTCTCGCTTTCTTCTGTAATCTTGGGATTTCATTATTCATTGTTCACACTATTTCTTTATAAACATTTAATAATAATTCTCGCTTTCTTCTGTAATCTAGGGATTTGTTATTCATTATTCACACTATTTCTTTATAAACATTTAATAATAATTCTCGCTTTCTTCTGTAATCTTGGGGTTTCATTATTCATTGTTCTTCATAACTATTCTTCATAACTATATTTTAATTCAGACTTACTTCATTTTGAATGACACATTTTTTTTTCTATTTATTTTATTGTTCAAAAAATTCTCTTTTATTTACAAGTGTTTTTTTTCTTCAAAATCGATAATAAGTGGTTCTTATTGTATTTTAGAATTTAGTGGTAGTATTCAATTCAAATTCTTTTTAAATTCCAAGTATTTTCTCTTCAAGACTGGTAATAAGTTGTTCTTATTATTTTTAGAATTTATTCATTATATTTCTTTATGGACTCTTGGTTGTACGTTCCCTTAATCCTTTTCGTGATAGGGTTCATTATTTCATACGTATTGTTATTATTATTTTTTGTTATCACATATGGCCCAGTATATAATAATAATAATTTTTTTAGTTATTCCCTCTAGAGTGCTTGGTAGCTCCGTTTCTTATTAATATTTTCTCACCCACTTGGTACTTAATTGGTTTTGGATTATTCTTTTCATATTTTCTTTTCTTCATTTCCGCCTTTTCCATAACTCGGTTATAAAATTTAACTGTTTTATTTTGTCTCCCAGTGGCTCCGATAATTATCACATTATTGACAGGTAAGGTCGGTATGGGTAACTGGACTTCTCGCTGGATTTTCTCAAGTTCAGTACTGTCTATCAACGATATGTTAGATCTAGTATCTATCATTATGGTAGATTTTACCCCATTTAATTTTGCCGTTACATATATGATTTCGTTATTACTATTACTGTTTACATGTTTCTTATCCTCTTCCAATAAATCTTCCCTGATATTCTTTAAATAGTGGTTATTAATTATGGTTATTGTACGATTACTCTTAATTTTGTTTATAAGTCGCTGTTCCCCAAGATTACGGTTCAGTGAAGGGTATTCATTAATTTTCACTGTCTCTATTAGTTTAAATGAGGGCTTACCCCCTCTTCTCTATTTTCATTTTGATTACTGTGTTGATTTTGTACGGTTTCAGTGCGATCCTCCGTATTAGGTTCCGCTATCCTATAATTTCCTTCAGGTGGATAGTTGTCTTCACGCCGGGACTGGTCATAATGGTTGTCATATCGGTGACTCCTTGGGTAATACCGTCGCTGATTCCCTTGAGGCCTGGAGTAGATATAATTGACGTTATGCCTATAATTATTGGGTCGTCTGTCCCCATCTCCTCTATTATTGCGACTATCGCGGTAATTAGAATTATTATTCGCGTGCTCATTTTGGGTTCTATTGGCATTAACGTTCTGCGCAGGTCGATTGTGATCATTATTATGAGAATTGGTTGGTGGCGCGTTATTATTATACTTCTGATATTTATAATTTAACATTCTATTTCTTTGGTATTGGTTCTCGTGCTCATAATTCTCCAAGAATTTGGCCATGGCTGGAATCGTTTTGATTTGACTACACATACGTGCATTTTTTATCCCTTCCTCGTAATGGTATGATAGTTGTATCACCAAACATTCTTCGGGAATTCTGGGCTCTAAGTTCCGCGCCATACATACCTTTCCTAGAAAGTATGAAGTAGGAGACTGGCCTATGTTTGTTTCGTATCGACCGTTACTCAAATTATTCCTAATCATGTTCTGGGTCGATTCAGACCAATATTTCTCTTTAAACTGTTTTTTGAACTCAGTCATGTCCAGTATATCCGGGCACACCGCTGTCCACCAATTATCATAAGTATCTTTAAACGTTTCATCAATCATACTGCGTATAATACTCCAGCGATTTTCTCTATTTCTTGCGATCACCTCTTCCAATCTGTTTAAAAATTCCATCGGATTGCGCTTGTAATTACAAAAATTAATCGACTCCCGGTTCTCGTGGTTATTTGTATAACTATGTTGGCATGTCCTATCCCGCCATGAATCTACTTGTTCTTGTAATTGTAATTCACGTCTACTAATTTCCTCTATTTTATTTTTACTGGTATTAATTTGACCTTCCATACTGTTTAAATTGCCATAGACTCTTTCGAGTCGTTCGCCCATGTCTGTCTGTATTTGCGTAATACCTTCCTTATTCTCTTCCCGTACCTGATGTACTTCATTTTTAATTTGCTCATATTTTCCAACAGTTTCTTGTTGGATTTCTTCGACCATTGTTTTACTCTCAATTTTTGTCATTAATTTTATTCTGTAATTCTTCACAAACCTGTACTATTGTTTCGTTAGTTTTTTCTAACACTTCATTTGTTTTGGCTATTTCTAATTTTCTTTCCTCATTATTTTGGTCCACCTTCTGGTTAACTGTCACATGAAGATTCTCAATTTTTTCATTAATCTGCCTTAAATTCTCTTCATGTATTTGTAGGATGTCTTCCTTCATTTGTTTTAAACCCTCATCATTCCTACCTAACCTTTCGTGAATTTGGTTTAATCTTTCGTTCATTTGTTTTGAGGTTTCTTTAATTTCCTCATTTGTTTTCCTTGAGTTTTCTTCCTGTTTCCTAAAATTCTCCTTATTTTCTTCATTTATTTTCCTTAGATTTTCGTTAGTTAGTCTGTTCTGTTCTGCCATAAAATTCATCAATTCCTGCCAACTTGGTATTTCTGTGACTCCCGCTTTATCTATTTGGTCCCCTTGGGCATCTTCTTCCATTACTCCCTTTTCCTTGTCCATAATAATTTCAGTTTCCGCTATTTCGTCTGTCTGTTGTTCCATTTCACTATCTGTTATTAGTTCTATTTCCTGTTCTTGTTCATCTATTTCCTTCTCCGTTTCTCCTGCCCTAATCCTTGATCTACCTCTGGTATGCATGTTTATTCTCCCACAGTTGCCTGCTCTGGTTAAGTAATATTAGTATAGTTATAGTTACTTAACTTAAGCCCTACACTGGTTGAGCGCCAATTTGTAGGTAAACATCGTCTTGCGTCTACTAATGTGTCACGCAATGTAAGCCTATTCGTTGCTATGAACGGGTATGTTCCCCCGTTTTACTCTCTTAGGTCGTTTAGTTTACTTAATTATTTAAATATCTGAGATATTTGGAGTTGTGGGATATATTGATGTAATTAATTAATATTAACTTAGCTCTCTAAAAAATATCAGTGTTAGTGTACCTGAAACTTAAATAATTAATGCGTTATTCTGTAATTTCGTTCAACCCTATTATACCTTGAAGAGAATTATGTCTAATTTTGTATTTTTACTCTCTCTCTTTGGTGTCAGATAATTCCGCTATAAGCGCTGTAGTATTGGCTCAACGAAACTTATAGGTTATTTCACTGTTTATGTTAACCAATTATTCTATACTTATTCAGTTACTTTTTTATTCCCAACTCATTAAATCATACTCCAAATAACAAGATTTTGCAATTATATAAAGGTTCTTTTATTTGTTTACTTCTTTAATTTTAATTTTATTTGTTTACTTCTTTAACATTGAATAAGATATGTTCTAACTAACATATGCTTGGGCTATAGATTGCGTGAATCGATTGTTGATTATTCCAATCCTTTATTTAAATTCAGTTATATAGTATGTTTTAATTTGTAATTAATTTAATTCAGGGTGTGAAGGTTCTTGTAACTGTGGGGAAGATTAAAAATACATAGATAAGAATGCAAGATTTACAAATTTGAAGTGTTGTGTAGTTAGTATGATTAATATAATAATAGTTTACCAGACTAGAACGAAGCAAATCGTGTAGGCGGTTGATTGATAAATTTACTGTTCTGGACAATTATGCCGTATGATATTCTTTCTTCGGTTTGATAAAATGGAATTCTTGTCCTGTCCACTTCGGAAATACAGCTCTGTGGATTGATTTACAGCCCGATTGATGCTTCTTCTGCAACTCCTGGATCCAGATACGTTCTTCTCTCGGTTGAAGCAATTAGTGATGTTCCGTTTATTTGAAAGGTTATAAATTCTGGTGTAGTGTATATTATTATTTGTGATACTTTTGACTCTTTCTATTTGTTTTAATGTATCGTCAATTCCTTTCGGATATGGGACAGTTCAAGTCCTTCCTTGTAGAATCCAGTTATTTATTTCCTATTGCGATTTCATACTATTGTCTTGTTTGGTTAATTTATACTGGCAAGAGTCATAAATATTATCATTAGTATTTTGTATTTTATAATAGTATTTACTAATTTAGTATATTCCAATTAAATAGATATTTCTTGGTTTTTTTATTAATCTCATCACATTCAGATCATCAAAGCAATTATTGTCAAATCAACAACTTCCTCTTTTTCTGTCGTCCCTAGCAACACATGATTTTTCTTCCTTCCACATGTTTTGAATATAGTGTTTATTTCATATATTTTTTGTCTATTCCTTATCAATTTGCTATCCTATCGGAATGTAACTTTACCGATAGTTGGTTTATTATTTTCTACACATATTCTGCTGGTTTTTTGATATAAGCCTGTTTTTTTTTCTTTTTTATATTTAATACCCTTTCGATATTAAACGTTATTAATCGATATCATGGCATTATCATAATTTGTATAAATTTTATTATGTATCATTATTAATTGATGTACCTAACCTTTATGTTATGAGTGGTTATATAGTGGTTTTGGCTGTTAGGCCTTTTATTGTAAACGGATCTACCAGTGTTTATAACTGGTAAACATCTATAGCCCCTTTTACATAAATTCATACATATAATCAAATCTTAACTATTAACATTTACATAAACAATTATTTTTTCCATATCTAATAACAATTTTATCTTGACCTATGGATCACATATAAGAAAATTCAAATCTATTAACGTTAATTAGCTGCTTCACACTTCATTCTACAACAGTCATTGAATAATACATCTTGTTTCATTATCTTTCATTAACTCAACACTTATTTGGTATAACGTAACATAAACTTTATCATAATATTTGTTGTCACAAAATAATATCTCTTAACTCAAAATTCTTATTTGCTATTACTATAAAGTAATTTATTGTTTCATTTTTTGTTTGCTTTTCACTAAACATATATCATCAACTATTATCTATCTTACAGGTTCGTTTATTCTTGTTAATACTACCTTGCATCCTTATTTACCTTTATCTATAATTATAAATGTAATTATTAGATCTTTGTTCTATCATGGGGTTAGATATTGACTTGTTTATTATTCTGTTAACCTTGTTTTTATGTAACACGGATGCTAGCATTTCTGTTGCGTGACATATGCTCCCCCTCCTAAAAAAGTTTAGTTTACCTGAAAGAAGTTTAGGTCAAATAAACTTGTCTTTTTCACATGCCTTTTCTTCATTTCATTGTAAATGGTTGACGATGGGATTCTCAATGTAACTTCATTAGACTAGTATTAATACTTTTTTTTTTATTTAATAACATTTCATCATTTTAATTAACATTCTTGATCATTTTTAATTTCTGTAAACATTATTTGTTGATAGTTGGCTACAATATTCAATGATACATTAGTTTCACATCTCTTCTACTTATAATTACTATAATCACTGTATTTCTCAATTATTCTTCTGTCAACTCATTTCTTTCTGTTTTCTTCGTCCTACTCTTTTGGAAACTGAAGTCATTCTTGCAACTATTCTAATATTCCTTAAATATTTAATTTCCCTAACAATCCCTAATACATGCGTTGGTACAGTTCAGAGAGGCACTGTTTGGCTTCATACTCTGCTGCCCACACCACATCTTAATATAGTACTGCTGGAATTCATCTACAGTCAGCTATAAAATACAATAATCTCCTAATAATCTCTTTAATTATTTAATAATAAATATTTGGGAAAATTTTTTTTCTTTGTTGCCTTTATATTTCTTCATTACTATCCTTCATATTTTGTGATTCCATTTTAGTTCCTTAAACATTCTTTGATATTAAATTTGACAGTTATCATTTGTAATCATTTTTGTTGTGATTGTAATGCTAAGTATCTTCTTCATTTGTTTTTTCTCTGATCTCAATATTTTCTAAATAGTTGTTGTGTGATGATCATTATAACTGTATTTCTGACTAAATAGATTCCTTAGCCCAACTATTCTTCTTCTTATCGTATTTCATTATTTTGGCTGTTTATTTTTTCAATGAATTATGTTCATAAATACTCTTTCCTTCTTTAACATTACATTGGTTACATTCAATCGTTTACTGAAGTTGTTTCCTTCATTTGGCAATGTGGTATGTATTTTAGGTCATATGATTTTTCTCTTTTTTTTTAATTTTGCATAGGTAGATTTGAGGTAAAACTTTTATCTTGGGGTTTCATTATTTATCATTCACATTATTTCTTTGTAGACGTTTAGTAATAGTTCTCGCTTTCTTCTGTAATCTTGGGATTACATTATTCATTGTTCACACTATTTCTTTATAAACATTTAATAATAATTCTTGCTTTCTTCTGTAATCTAGGGATTTGTTATTCATTATTCACACTATTTCTTTATAAACATTTAATAATAATTCTCGCTTTCTTCTGTAATCTTGGGGTTTCATTATTCTTCATAACTATTCTTCATAACTATATTTTAATTCAGACTTACTTCATTTTGAATGACACATTTTTTTTTCTATTTATTTTATTGTTCAAAAAATTCTCTTTTATTTACAAGTGTTTTTTTTCTTCAAAATCGATAATAAGAGGTTCTTATTGTATTTTAGAATTTAGTGGTAGTATTCAATTCAAATTCTTTTTAAATTCCAAGTATTTTCTCTTCAAGACTGGTAATAAGTTGTTCTTATTATTTTTAGAATTTATTCATTATATTTCTTTATGGACTCTTGGTTGTACGTTCCCTTAATCCTTTTCGTGATAGGGTTCATTATTTCATACGTATTGTTATTATTATTTTTTGTTATCACATATGGCCCAGTATATAATAATAATAATTTTTTAGTTATTCCCTCTAGAGTGCTTGGTAGCTCCGTTTCTTATTAATATTTTCTCACCCACTTGGTACTTAATTGGTTTTGGATTATTCTTTTCATATTTTCTTTTCTTCATTTCCGCCTTTTCCATAACTCGGTTATAAAATTTAACTGTTTTATTTTGTCTCCCAGTGGCTCCGATAATTATCACATTATTGACAGGTAAGGTCGGTATGGGTAACTGGATTTCTCGCTGGATTTTCTCAAGTTCAGTACTGTCTATCAACGATATGTTAGATCTAGTATCTATCATTATGGTAGATTTTACCCCATTTAATTTTGCCGTTACATATATGATTTCGTTATTACTATTACTGTTTACATGTTTCTTATCCTCTTCCAATAAATCTTCCCTGATATTCTTTAAATAGTGGTTATTAATTATGGTTATTGTACGATTACTCTTAATTTTGTTTATAAGTCGCTGTTCCCCAAGATTACGGTTCAGTGAAGGGTATTCATTAATTTTCACTGTCTCTATTAGTTTAAATGAGGGCTTACCCCCTCTTCTCTATTTTCATTTTGATTACTGTGTTGATTTTGTACGGTTTCAGTGCGATCCTCCGTATTAGGTTCCGCTATCCTATAATTTCCTTCAGGTGGATAGTTGTCTTCACGCCGGGACTGGTCATAATGGTTGTCATATCGGTGACTCCTTGGGTAATACCGTCGCTGATTCCCTTGAGGCCTGGAGTAGATATAATTGACGTTATGCCTATAATTATTGGGTCGTCTGTCCCCATCTCCTCTATTATTGCGACTATCGCGGTAATTAGAATTATTATTGCCACGATAATTATAGTTTCTGGAATTATTATTCGCGTGCTCATTTTGGGTTCTATTGGCATTAACGTTCTGCGCAGGTCGATTGTGATCATTATTATGAGAATTGGTTGGTGGCGCGTTATTATTATACTTCTGATATTTATAATTTAACATTCTATTTCTTTGGTATTGGTTCTCGTGCTCATAATTCTCCAAGAATTTGGCCATGGCTGGAATCGTTTTGATTTGACTACACATACGTGCATTTTTTATCCATTCCTCGTAATGGTATGATAGTTGTATCACCAAACATTCTTCGGGAATTCTGGGCTCTAAGTTCCGCGCCATACATACCTTTCCTAGAAAGTATGAAGTAGGAGACTGGCCTATGTTTGTTTCGTATCGACCGTTACTCAAATTATTCCTAATCATGTTCTGGGTCGATTCAGACCAATATTTCTCTTTAAACTGTTTTTTGAACTCAGTCATGTCCAGTATATCCGGGCACACCGCTGTCCACCAATTATCATAAGTATCTTTAAACGTTTCATCAATCATACTGCGTATAATACTCCAGCGATTTTCTCTATTTCTTGCGATCACCTCTTCCAATCTGTTTAAAAATTCCATCGGATTGCGCTTGTAATTACAAAAATTAATCGACTCCCGGTTCTCGTGGTTATTTGTATAACTATGTTGGCATGTCCTATCCCGCCATGAATCTACTTCTTCTTGTAATTGTAATTCACGTCTACTAATTTCCTCTATTTTATTTTTACTGGTATTAATTTGACCTTCCATACTGTTTAAATTGCCATAGACTCTTTCGAGTCGTTCGCCCATGTCTGTCTGTATTTGCGTAATACCTTCCTTATTCTCTTCCCGTACCTGATGTACTTCATTTTTAATTTGCTCATATTTTCCAACAGTTTCTTGTTGGATTTCTTCGACCATTGTTTTACTCTCAATTTTTGTCATTAATTTTATTCTGTAATTCTTCACAAACCTGTACTATTGTTTCGTTAGTTTTTTCTAACACTTCATTTGTTTTGGCTATTTCTAATTTTCTTTCCTCATTATTTTGGTCCACCTTCTGGTTAACTGTCACATGAAGATTCTCAATTTTTTCATTAATCTGCCTTAAATTCTCTTCATGTATTTGTAGGATGTCTTCCTTCATTTGTTTTAAACCCTCATCATTCCTACCTAACCTTTCGTGAATTTGGTTTAATCTTTCGTTCATTTGTTTTGAGGTTTCTTTAATTTCCTCATTTGTTTTCCTTGAGTTTTCTTCCTGTTTCCTAAAATTCTCCTTATTTTCTTCATTTATTTTCCTTAGATTTTCGTTAGTTAGTCTGTTCTGTTCTGCCATAAAATTCATCAATTCCTGCCAACTTGGTATTTCTGTGACTCCCGCTTTATCTATTTGGTCCCCTTGGGCATCTTCTTCCATTACTCCCTTTTCCTTGTCCATAATAATTTCAGTTTCCGCTATTTCGTCTGTCTGTTGTTCCATTTCACTATCTGTTATTAGTTCTATTTCCTGTTCTTGTTCATCTATTTCCTTCTCCGTTTCTCCTGCCCTAATCCTTGATCTACCTCTGGTATGCATGTTTATTCTCCCAATGTTGCCTGCTCTGGTTAAGTAATATTAGTATAGTTATAGTTACTTAACTTAAGCCCTACACTGGTTGAGCGCCAATTTGTAGGTAAACATCGTCTTGCGTCTACTAATGTGTCACGCAATGTAAGCCTATTCGTTGCTATGAACGGGTATGTTCCCCCGTTTTACTCTCTTAGGTCGTTTAGTTTACTTCATTATTTAAATATCTGAGATATTTGGAGTTGTGGGATATATTGATGTAATTAATTAATATTAACTTAGCTCTCTAAAAAATATCAGTGTTAGTGTACCTGAAACTTAAATAATTAATACGTTATTCTGTAATTTCGTTCAACCCTATTATACCTTGAAGAGAATTATGTCTAATTTTGTATTTTTACGCTCTCTCTTTGGTGTCAGATAATTCCGCTATAAGCGCTGCAGTATTGGCTCAACGAAACTTATAGGTTATTTCACTGTTTATGTTAACCAATTATTCTATACTTATTCAGTTACTTTTTTATTCCCAACTCATTAAATCATACTCCAAATAACAAGATTTTGCAATTATATAAAGGTTCTTTATTTGTTTACTTCTTTAACATTGAATAAGATATGTTCTAACTAACATATGCTTGGGCTATAGATTGCGTGAATCGATTGTTGATTATTCCGATCCTTTATTTAAATTCAGTTATATAGTATGTTTTAATTTGTAATTAATTTAATTCAGGGTGTGAAGGTTCTTGTAACTGTGGGGAAGATTAAAAATACATAGATAAGAATGCAAGATTTACAAATTTGAAGTGTTGTGTAGTTAGTATGATTAATATAATAATAATTTACCAGACTAGAACGAAGCAAATCGTGTAGGCGGTTGATTGATAAATTTACTGTTCTGGACAATTATGCCGTATGATATTCTTTCTTCGGTTTGATAAAATGGAATTCTTGTCCTGTCCACTTCGGAAATACAGCTCTGTGGATTGATTTACAGCCCGATTGATGCTTCTTCTGCAACTCCTGGATCCAGATACGTTCTTCTCTCGGTTGAAGCAATTAGTGATGTTCCGTTTATTTGAAAGGTTATAAATTCTGGTGTAGTGTATATTATTATTTGTGATACTTTTGACTCTTTCTATTTGTTTTAATGTATCGTCAATTCCTTTCGGATATGGGACAGTTCAAGTCCTTCCTTGTAGAATCCAGTTATTTATTTCCTATTGCGATTTCATACTATTGTCTTGTTTGGTTAATTTATACTGGCAAGAGTCATAAATATTATCATTAGTATTTTGTATTTTATAATGGTATTTACTAATTTAGTATATTCCAATTAAATAGATATTTCTTGGTTTTTTTATTAATCTCATCACATTCAGATCATCAAAGCAATTATTGTCAAATCAACAACTTCCTCTTTTTCTGTCGTCCCTAGCAACACATGATTTTTCTTCCTTCCACATGTTTTGAATATAGTGTTTATTTCATATATTTTTTGTCTATTCCTTATCAATTTGCTATCCTATCGGAATGTAACTTTACCGATAGTTGGTTTATTATTTTCTACACATATTCTGCTGGTTTTTTGATATAAGCCTGTTTTTTTTTCTTTTTTATATTTAATACCCTTTCGATATTAAACGTTTTAATCGATATCATGGCATTATCATAATTTGTATAAATTTTATTATGTATCATTATTAATTGATGTACTTAACCTTTATGTTATGAGTGGTTATATAGTGGTTTTGGCTGTTAGGCCTTTTATTGTAAACGGATCTACCAGTGTTTATAACTGGTAAACATCTATAGCCCCTTTTACATAAATTCATACATATAATCAAATCTTAACTATTAACATTTACATAAACAATTATTTTTTCCATATCTAATAACAATTTTATCTTGACCTATGGATCACATATAAGAAAATTCAAATCTATTAACGTTAATTAGCTGCTTCACACTTCATTCTACAACAGTCATTGAATAATACATCTTGTTTCATTATCTTTCATTAACTCAACACATATTTGGTATAACGTAACATAAACTTTATCATAATATTTGTTGTCACAAAATAATATCTCTTAACTCAAAATTCATATTTGCTATTACTATAAAGTAAATTATTGTTTCATTTTTTGTTTGCTTTTCACTAAACATATATCATCAACTATTATCTATCTTACAGGTTCGTTTATTCTTGTTAATACTACCTTGCATCCTTATTTACCTTTATCTATAATTATAAATGTAATTATTAGGTCTTTGTTCTATCATGGGGTTAGATATTGACTTGTTTATTATTCTGTTAACCTTGTTTTTATGTAACACGGATGCTAGCATTTCTGTTGCGTGACATATGCTCCCCCTCCTAAAAAAGTTTAGTTTACCTGAATGAAGTTTAGGTCAAATAAACTTGTCTTTTTCACATGCCTTTTCTTCATTTCATTGTAAATGGTTGACGATGGGATTCTCAATGTAACTTCATTAGACTAGTATTAATACTTTTTTTTTTTATTTAATAACATTTCATCATTTTAATTAACATTCTTGATCATTTTTAATTTCTGTAAACATTATTTGTTGATAGTTGGCTACAATATTCAATGATACATTAGTTTCACATCTCTTCTACTTAGAATTACTATAATCACTGTATTTCTCAATTATTCTTCTGTCAACTCATTTCTTTCTGTTTTCTTCGTCCTACTCTTTTGGAAACTGAAATCATTCTTGCAACTATTCTAATATTCCTTAAATATTTAATTTCCCTAACAATCCCTAATACATGCGTTGGTACAGTTCAGAGAGGCACTGTTTGGCTTCATACTCTGCTGCCCACACCACATCTTAATATAGTACTGCTGGAATTCATCTACAGTCAGCTATAAAATACAATAATCTCCTAATAATCTCTTTAATTATTTAATAATAAATATTTGGGAAAATTTTTTTTCTTTGTTGCCTTTATATTTCTTCATTACTATCCTTCATATTTTGTGATTCCATTTTAGTTCCTTAAACATTCTTTGATATTAAATTTGACAGTTATCATTTGTAATCATTTTTGTTGTGATTGTAATGCTAAGTATCTTCTTCATTTGTTTTTTCTCTGATCTCAATATTTTCTAAATAGTTGTTGTGTGATGATCATTATAACTGTATTTCTGACTAAATACATTCCTTAGCCCAACTATTCTTCTTCTTATCGTATTTCATTATTTTGGCTGTTTATTTTTTCAATGAATTATGTTCATAAATACTCTTTTCTTCTTTAACATTACATTGGTTACATTCAATCGTTTACTGAAGTTGTTTCCTTCATTTGGCAATGTGGTATGTATTTTAGGTCATATGATTTTTCTCTTTTTTTTTTATTTTGCATAGGTAGATTTGAGGTAAAACTTTTATCTTGGGGTTTCATTATTTATCATTCACATTATTTCTTTGTAGACGTTTAGTAATAGTTCTCGCTTTCTTCTGTAATCTTGGGATTTCATTATTCATTGTTCACACTATTTCTTTATAAACATTTAATAATAATTCTCGCTTTCTTCTGTAATCTAGGGATTTGTTATTCATTATTCACACTATTTCTTTATAAACATTTAATAATAATTCTCGCTTTCTTCTGTAATCTTGGGGTTTCATTATTCATTGTTCTTCATAACTATTCTTCATAACTATATTTTAATTCAGACTTACTTCATTTTGAATGACACATTTTTTTTTCTATTTATTTTATTGTTCAAAAAATTCTCTTTTATTTACAAGTGTTTTTTTTCTTCAAAATCGATAATAAGTGGTTCTTATTGTATTTTAGAATTTAGTGGTAGTATTCAATTCAAATTCTTTTTAAATTCCAAGTATTTTCTCTTCAAGACTGGTAATAAGTTGTTCTTATTATTTTTAGAATTTATTCATTATATTTCTTTATGGACTCTTGGTTGTACGTTCCCTTAATCCTTTTCGTGATAGGGTTCATTATTTCATACGTATTGTTATTATTATTTTTTGTTATCACATATGGCCCAGTATATAATAATAATAATTTTTTTAGTTATTCCCTCTAGAGTGCTTGGTAGCTCCGTTTCTTATTAATATTTTCTCACCCACTTGGTACTTAATTGGTTTTGGATTATTCTTTTCATATTTTCTTTTCTTCATTTCCGCCTTTTCCATAACTCGGTTATAAAATTTAACTGTTTTATTTTGTCTCCCAGTGGCTCCGATAATTATCACATTATTGACAGGTAAGGTCGGTATGGGTAACTGGACTTCTCGCTGGATTTTCTCAAGTTCAGTACTGTCTATCAACGATATGTTAGATCTAGTATCTATCATTATGGTAGATTTTACCCCATTTAATTTTGCCGTTACATATATGATTTCGTTATTACTATTACTGTTTACATGTTTCTTATCCTCTTCCAATAAATCTTCCCTGATATTCTTTAAATAGTGGTTATTAATTATGGTTATTGTACGATTACTCTTAATTTTGTTTATAAGTCGCTGTTCCCCAAGATTACGGTTCAGTGAAGGGTATTCATTAATTTTCACTGTCTCTATTAGTTTAAATGAGGGCTTACCCCCTCTTCTCTATTTTCATTTTGATTACTGTGTTGATTTTGTACGGTTTCAGTGCGATCCTCCGTATTAGGTTCCGCTATCCTATAATTTCCTTCAGGTGGATAGTTGTCTTCACGCCGGGACTGGTCATAATGGTTGTCATATCGGTGACTCCTTGGGTAATACCGTCGCTGATTCCCTTGAGGCCTGGAGTAGATATAATTGACGTTATGCCTATAATTATTGGGTCGTCTGTCCCCATCTCCTCTATTATTGCGACTATCGCGGTAATTAGAATTATTATTGCCACGATAATTATAGTTTCTGGAATTATTATTCGCGTGCTCATTTTGGGTTCTATTGGCATTAACGTTCTGCGCAGGTCGATTGTGATCATTATTATGAGAATTGGTTGGTGGCGCGTTATTATTATACTTCTGATATTTATAATTTAACATTCTATTTCTTTGGTATTGGTTCTCGTGCTCATAATTCTCCAAGAATTTGGCCATGGCTGGAATCGTTTTGATTTGACTACACATACGTGCATTTTTTATCCCTTCCTCGTAATGGTATGATAGTTGTATCACCAAACATTCTTCGGGAATTCTGGGCTCTAAGTTCCGCGCCATACATACCTTTCCTAGAAAGTATGAAGTAGGAGACTGGCCTATGTTTGTTTCGTATCGACCGTTACTCAAATTATTCCTAATCATGTTCTGGGTCGATTCAGACCAATATTTCTCTTTAAACTGTTTTTTGAACTCAGTCATGTCCAGTATATCCGGGCACACCGCTGTCCACCAATTATCATAAGTATCTTTAAACGTTTCATCAATCATACTGCGTATAATACTCCAGCGATTTTCTCTATTTCTTGCGATCACCTCTTCCAATCTGTTTAAAAATTCCATCGGATTGCGCTTGTAATTACAAAAATTAATCGACTCCCGGTTCTCGTGGTTATTTGTATAACTATGTTGGCATGTCCTATCCCGCCATGAATCTACTTCTTCTTGTAATTGTAATTCACGTCTACTAATTTCCTCTATTTTATTTTTACTGGTATTAATTTGACCTTCCATACTGTTTAAATTGCCATAGACTCTTTCGAGTCGTTCGCCCATGTCTGTCTGTATTTGCGTAATACCTTCCTTATTCTCTTCCCGTACCTGATGTACTTCATTTTTAATTTGCTCATATTTTCCAACAGTTTCTTGTTGGATTTCTTCGACCATTGTTTTACTCTCAATTTTTGTCATTAATTTTATTCTGTAATTCTTCACAAACCTGTACTATTGTTTCGTTAGTTTTTTCTAACACTTCATTTGTTTTGGCTATTTCTAATTTTCTTTCCTCATTATTTTGGTCCACCTTCTGGTTAACTGTCACATGAAGATTCTCAATTTTTTCATTAATCTGCCTTAAATTCTCTTCATGTATTTGTAGGATGTCTTCCTTCATTTGTTTTAAACCCTCATCATTCCTACCTAACCTTTCGTGAATTTGGTTTAATCTTTCGTTCATTTGTTTTGAGGTTTCTTTAATTTCCTCATTTGTTTTCCTTGAGTTTTCTTCCTGTTTCCTAAAATTCTCCTTATTTTCTTCATTTATTTTCCTTAGATTTTCGTTAGTTAGTCTGTTCTGTTCTGCCATAAAATTCATCAATTCCTGCCAACTTGGTATTTCTGTGACTCCCGCTTTATCTATTTGGTCCCCTTGGGCATCTTCTTCCATTACTCCCTTTTCCTTGTCCATAATAATTTCAGTTTCCGCTATTTCGTCTGTCTGTTGTTCCATTTCACTATCTGTTATTAGTTCTATTTCCTGTTCTTGTTCATCTATTTCCTTCTCCGTTTCTCCTGCCCTAATCCTTGATCTACCTCTGGTATGCATGTTTATTCTCCCACAGTTGCCTGCTCTGGTTAAGTAATATTAGTATAGTTATAGTTACTTAACTTAAGCCCTACACTGGTTGAGCGCCAATTTGTAGGTAAACATCGTCTTGCGTCTACTAATGTGTCACGCAATGTAAGCCTATTCGTTGCTATGAACGGGTATGTTCCCCCGTTTTACTCTCTTAGGTCGTTTAGTTTACTTAATTATTTAAATATCTGAGATATTTGGAGTTGTGGGATATATTGATGTAATTAATTAATATTAACTTAGCTCTCTAAAAAATATCAGTGTTAGTGTACCTGAAACTTAAATAATTAATGCGTTATTCTGTAATTTCGTTCAACCCTATTATACCTTGAAGAGAATTATGTCTAATTTTGTATTTTTACTCTCTCTCTTTGGTGTCAGATAATTCCGCTATAAGCGCTGTAGTATTGGCTCAACGAAACTTATAGGTTATTTCACTGTTTATGTTAACCAATTATTCTATACTTATTCAGTTACTTTTTTATTCCCAACTCATTAAATCATACTCCAAATAACAAGATTTTGCAATTATATAAAGGTTCTTTTATTTGTTTACTTCTTTAATTTTAATTTTATTTGTTTACTTCTTTAACATTGAATAAGATATGTTCTAACTAACATATGCTTGGGCTATAGATTGCGTGAATCGATTGTTGATTATTCCAATCCTTTATTTAAATTCAGTTATATAGTATGTTTTAATTTGTAATTAATTTAATTCAGGGTGTGAAGGTTCTTGTAACTGTGGGGAAGATTAAAAATACATAGATAAGAATGCAAGATTTACAAATTTGAAGTGTTGTGTAGTTAGTATGATTAATATAATAATAGTTTACCAGACTAGAACGAAGCAAATCGTGTAGGCGGTTGATTGATAAATTTACTGTTCTGGACAATTATGCCGTATGATATTCTTTCTTCGGTTTGATAAAATGGAATTCTTGTCCTGTCCACTTCGGAAATACAGCTCTGTGGATTGATTTACAGCCCGATTGATGCTTCTTCTGCAACTCCTGGATCCAGATACGTTCTTCTCTCGGTTGAAGCAATTAGTGATGTTCCGTTTATTTGAAAGGTTATAAATTCTGGTGTAGTGTATATTATTATTTGTGATACTTTTGACTCTTTCTATTTGTTTTAATGTATCGTCAATTCCTTTCGGATATGGGACAGTTCAAGTCCTTCCTTGTAGAATCCAGTTATTTATTTCCTATTGCGATTTCATACTATTGTCTTGTTTGGTTAATTTATACTGGCAAGAGTCATAAATATTATCATTAGTATTTTGTATTTTATAATAGTATTTACTAATTTAGTATATTCCAATTAAATAGATATTTCTTGGTTTTTTTATTAATCTCATCACATTCAGATCATCAAAGCAATTATTGTCAAATCAACAACTTCCTCTTTTTCTGTCGTCCCTAGCAACACATGATTTTTCTTCCTTCCACATGTTTTGAATATAGTGTTTATTTCATATATTTTTTGTCTATTCCTTATCAATTTGCTATCCTATCGGAATGTAACTTTACCGATAGTTGGTTTATTATTTTCTACACATATTCTGCTGGTTTTTTGATATAAGCCTGTTTTTTTTTCTTTTTTATATTTAATACCCTTTCGATATTAAACGTTATTAATCGATATCATGGCATTATCATAATTTGTATAAATTTTATTATGTATCATTATTAATTGATGTACCTAACCTTTATGTTATGAGTGGTTATATAGTGGTTTTGGCTGTTAGGCCTTTTATTGTAAACGGATCTACCAGTGTTTATAACTGGTAAACATCTATAGCCCCTTTTACATAAATTCATACATATAATCAAATCTTAACTATTAACATTTACATAAACAATTATTTTTTCCATATCTAATAACAATTTTATCTTGACCTATGGATCACATATAAGAAAATTCAAATCTATTAACGTTAATTAGCTGCTTCACACTTCATTCTACAACAGTCATTGAATAATACATCTTGTTTCATTATCTTTCATTAACTCAACACTTATTTGGTATAACGTAACATAAACTTTATCATAATATTTGTTGTCACAAAATAATATCTCTTAACTCAAAATTCTTATTTGCTATTACTATAAAGTAATTTATTGTTTCATTTTTTGTTTGCTTTTCACTAAACATATATCATCAACTATTATCTATCTTACAGGTTCGTTTATTCTTGTTAATACTACCTTGCATCCTTATTTACCTTTATCTATAATTATAAATGTAATTATTAGATCTTTGTTCTATCATGGGGTTAGATATTGACTTGTTTATTATTCTGTTAACCTTGTTTTTATGTAACACGGATGCTAGCATTTCTGTTGCGTGACATATGCTCCCCCTCCTAAAAAAGTTTAGTTTACCTGAAAGAAGTTTAGGTCAAATAAACTTGTCTTTTTCACATGCCTTTTCTTCATTTCATTGTAAATGGTTGACGATGGGATTCTCAATGTAACTTCATTAGACTAGTATTAATACTTTTTTTTTTTATTTAATAACATTTCATCATTTTAATTAACATTCTTGATCATTTTTAATTTCTGTAAACATTATTTGTTGATAGTTGGCTACAATATTCAATGATACATTAGTTTCACATCTCTTCTACTTATAATTACTATAATCACTGTATTTCTCAATTATTCTTCTGTCAACTCATTTCTTTCTGTTTTCTTCGTCCTACTCTTTTGGAAACTGAAGTCATTCTTGCAACTATTCTAATATTCCTTAAATATTTAATTTCCCTAACAATCCCTAATACATGCGTTGGTACAGTTCAGAGAGGCACTGTTTGGCTTCATACTCTGCTGCCCACACCACATCTTAATATAGTACTGCTGGAATTCATCTACAGTCAGCTATAAAATACAATAATCTCCTAATAATCTCTTTAATTATTTAATAATAAATATTTGGGAAAATTTTTTTTCTTTGTTGCCTTTATATTTCTTCATTACTATCCTTCATATTTTGTGATTCCATTTTAGTTCCTTAAACATTCTTTGATATTAAATTTGACAGTTATCATTTGTAATCATTTTTGTTGTGATTGTAATGCTAAGTATCTTCTTCATTTGTTTTTTCTCTGATCTCAATATTTTCTAAATAGTTGTTGTGTGATGATCATTATAACTGTATTTCTGACTAAATAGATTCCTTAGCCCAACTATTCTTCTTCTTATCGTATTTCATTATTTTGGCTGTTTATTTTTTCAATGAATTATGTTCATAAATACTCTTTCCTTCTTTAACATTACATTGGTTACATTCAATCGTTTACTGAAGTTGTTTCCTTCATTTGGCAATGTGGTATGTATTTTAGGTCATATGATTTTTCTCTTTTTTTTTAATTTTGCATAGGTAGATTTGAGGTAAAACTTTTATCTTGGGGTTTCATTATTTATCATTCACATTATTTCTTTGTAGACGTTTAGTAATAGTTCTCGCTTTCTTCTGTAATCTTGGGATTTCATTATTCATTGTTCACACTATTTCTTTATAAACATTTAATAATAATTCTTGCTTTCTTCTGTAATCTAGGGATTTGTTATTCATTATTCACACTATTTCTTTATAAACATTTAATAATAATTCTCGCTTTCTTCTGTAATCTTGGGGTTTCATTATTCTTCATAACTATTCTTCATAACTATATTTTAATTCAGACTTACTTCATTTTGAATGACACATTTTTTTTTCTATTTATTTTATTGTTCAAAAAATTCTCTTTTATTTACAAGTGTTTTTTTTCTTCAAAATCGATAATAAGAGGTTCTTATTGTATTTTAGAATTTAGTGGTAGTATTCAATTCAAATTCTTTTTAAATTCCAAGTATTTTCTCTTCAAGACTGGTAATAAGTTGTTCTTATTATTTTTAGAATTTATTCATTATATTTCTTTATGGACTCTTGGTTGTACGTTCCCTTAATCCTTTTCGTGATAGGGTTCATTATTTCATACGTATTGTTATTATTATTTTTTGTTATCACATATGGCCCAGTATATAATAATAATAATTTTTTAGTTATTCCCTCTAGAGTGCTTGGTAGCTCCATTTCTTATTAATATTTTCTCACCCACTTGGTACTTAATTGGTTTTGGATTATTCTTTTCATATTTTCTTTTCTTCATTTCCGCCTTTTCCATAACTCGGTTATAAAATTTAACTGTTTTATTTTGTTTCCCAGTGGCTCCGATAATTATCACATTATTGACAGGTAAGGTCGGTATGGGTAACTGGATTTCTCGCTGGATTTTCTCAAGTTCAGTACTGTCTATCAACGATATGTTAGATCTAGTATCTATCATTATGGTAGATTTTACCCCATTTAATTTTGCCGTTACATATATGATTTCGTTATTACTATTACTGTTTACATGTTTCTTATCCTCTTCCAATAAATCTTCCCTGATATTCTTTAAATAGTGGTTATTAATTATGGTTATTGTACGATTACTCTTAATTTTGTTTATAAGTCGCTGTTCCCCAAGATTACGGTTCAGTGAAGGGTATTCATTAATTTTCACTGTCTCTATTAGTTTAAATGAGGGCTTACCCCCTCTTCTCTATTTTCATTTTGATTACTGTGTTGATTTTGTACGGTTTCAGTGCGATCCTCCGTATTAGGTTCCGCTATCCTATAATTTCCTTCAGGTGGATAGTTGTCTTCACGCCGGGACTGGTCATAATGGTTGTCATATCGGTGACTCCTTGGGTAATACCGTCGCTGATTCCCTTGAGGCCTGGAGTAGATATAATTGACGTTATGCCTATAATTATTGGGTCGTCTGTCCCCATCTCCTCTATTATTGCGACTATCGCGGTAATTAGAATTATTATTGCCACGATAATTATAGTTTCTGGAATTATTATTCGCGTGCTCATTTTGGGTTCTATTGGCATTAACGTTCTGCGCAGGTCGATTGTGATCATTATTATGAGAATTGGTTGGTGGCGCGTTATTATTATACTTCTGATATTTATAATTTAACATTCTATTTCTTTGGTATTGGTTCTCGTGCTCATAATTCTCCAAGAATTTGGCCATGGCTGGAATCGTTTTGATTTGACTACACATACGTGCATTTTTTATCCCTTCCTCGTAATGGTATGATAGTTGTATCACCAAACATTCTTCGGGAATTCTGGGCTCTAAGTTCCGCGCCATACATACCTTTCCTAGAAAGTATGAAGTAGGAGACTGGCCTATGTTTGTTTCGTATCGACCGTTACTCAAATTATTCCTAATCATGTTCTGGGTCGATTCAGACCAATATTTCTCTTTAAACTGTTTTTTGAACTCAGTCATGTCCAGTATATCCGGGCGCACCGCTGTCCACCAATTATCATAAGTATCTTTAAACGTTTCATCAATCATACTGCGTATAATACTCCAGCGATTTTCTCTATTTCTTGCGATCACCTCTTCCAATCTGTTTAAAAATTCCATCGGATTGCGCTTGTAATTACAAAAATTAATCGACTCCCGGTTCTCGTGGTTATTTGTATGACTATGTTGGCATGTCCTATCCCGCCATGAATCTACTTCTTCTTGTAATTGTAATTCACGTCTACTAATTTCCTCTATTTTATTTTTACTGGTATTAATTTGACCTTCCATACTGTTTAAATTGCCATAGACTCTTTCGAGTCGTTCGCCCATGTCTGTCTGTATTTGCGTAATACCTTCCTTATTCTCTTCCCGCACCTGATGTACTTCATTTTTAATTTGCTCATATTTTCCAACAGTTTCTTGTTGGATTTCTTCGACCATTGTTTTACTCTCAATTTTTGTCATTAATTTTATTCTGTAATTCTTCACAAACCTGTACTATTGTTTCGTTAGTTTTTTCTAACACTTCATTTGTTTTGGCTATTTCTAATTTTCTTTCCTCATTATTTTGGTCCACCTTCTGGTTAACTGTCACATGAAGATTCTCAATTTTTTCATTAATCTGCCTTAAATTCTCTTCATGTATTTGTAGGATGTCTTCCTTCATTTGTTTTAAACCCTCATCATTCCTACCTAACCTTTCGTGAATTTGGTTTAATCTTTCGTTCATTTGTTTTGAGGTTTCTTTAATTTCCTCATTTGTTTTCCTTGAGTTTTCTTCCTGTTTCCTAAAATTCTCCTTATTTTCTTCATTTATTTTCCTTAGATTTTCGTTAGTTAGTCTGTTCTGTTCTGCCATAAAATTCATCAATTCCTGCCAACTTGGTATTTCTGTGACTCCCGCTTTATCTATTTGGTCCCCTTGGGCATCTTCTTCCATTACTCCCTTTTCCTTGTCCATAATAATTTCAGTTTCCGCTATTTCGTCTGTCTGTTGTTCCATTTCACTATCTGTTATTAGTTCTATTTCCTGTTCTTGTTCATCTATTTCCTTCTCCGTTTCTCCTGCCCTAATCCTTGATCTACCTCTGGTATGCATGTTTATTCTCCCACAGTTGCCTGCTCTGGTTAAGTAATATTAGTATAGTTATAGTTACTTAACTTAAGCCCTACACTGGTTGAGCGCCAATTTGTAGGTAAACATCGTCTTGCGTCTACTAATGTGTCACGCAATGTAAGCCTATTCGTTGCTATGAACGGGTATGTTCCCCCGTTTTACTCTCTTAGGTCGTTTAGTTTACTTAATTATTTAAATATCTGAGATATTTGGAGTTGTGGGATATATTGATGTAATTAATTAATATTAACTTAGCTCTCTAAAAAATATCAGTGTTAGTGTACCTGAAACTTAAATAATTAATGCGTTATTCTGTAATTTCGTTCAACCCTATTATACCTTGAAGAGAATTATGTCTAATTTTGTATTTTTACGCTCTCTCTTTGGTGTCAGATAATTCCGCTATAAGCGCTGTAGTATTGGCTCAACGAAACTTATAGGTTATTTCACTGTTTATGTTAACCAATTATTCTATACTTATTCAGTTACTTTTTTATTCCCAACTCATTAAATCATACTCCAAATAACAAGATTTTGCAATTATATAAAGGTTCTTTTATTTGTTTACTTCTTTAATTTTAATTTTATTTGTTTACTTCTTTAACATTGAATAAGATATGTTCTAACTAACATATGCTTGGGCTATAGATTGCGTGAATCGATTGTTGATTATTCCAATCCTTTATTTAAATTCAGTTATATAGTATGTTTTAATTTGTAATTAATTTAATTCAGGGTGTGAAGGTTCTTGTAACTGTGGGGAAGATTAAAAATACATAGATAAGAATGCAAGATTTACAAATTTGAAGTGTTGTGTAGTTAGTATGATTAATATAATAATAGTTTACCAGACTAGAACGAAGCAAATCGTGTAGGCGGTTGATTGATAAATTTACTGTTCTGGACAATTATGCCGTATGATATTCTTTCTTCGGTTTGATAAAATGGAATTCTTGTCCTGTCCACTTCGGAAATACAGCTCTGTGGATTGATTTACAGCCCGATTGATGCTTCTTCTGCAACTCCTGGATCCAGATACGTTCTTCTCTCGGTTGAAGCAATTAGTGATGTTCCGTTTATTTGAAAGGTTATAAATTCTGGTGTAGTGTATATTATTATTTGTGATACTTTTGACTCTTTCTATTTGTTTTAATGTATCGTCAATTCCTTTCGGATATGGGACAGTTCAAGTCCTTCCTTGTAGAATCCAGTTATTTATTTCCTATTGCGATTTCATACTATTGTCTTGTTTGGTTAATTTATACTGGCAAGAGTCATAAATATTATCATTAGTATTTTGTATTTTATAATAGTATTTACTAATTTAGTATATTCCAATTAAATAGATATTTCTTGGTTTTTTTATTAATCTCATCACATTCAGATCATCAAAGCAATTATTGTCAAATCAACAACTTCCTCTTTTTCTGTCGTCCCTAGCAACACATGATTTTTCTTCCTTCCACATGTTTTGAATATAGTGTTTATTTCATATATTTTTTGTCTATTCCTTATCAATTTGCTATCCTATCGGAATGTAACTTTACCGATAGTTGGTTTATTATTTTCTACACATATTCTGCTGGTTTTTTGATATAAGCCTGTTTTTTTTTCTTTTTTATATTTAATACCCTTTCGATATTAAACGTTATTAATCGATATCATGGCATTATCATAATTTGTATAAATTTTATTATGTATCATTATTAATTGATGTACCTAACCTTTATGTTATGAGTGGTTATATAGTGGTTTTGGCTGTTAGGCCTTTTATTGTAAACGGATCTACCAGTGTTTATAACTGGTAAACATCTATAGCCCCTTTTACATAAATTCATACATATAATCAAATCTTAACTATTAACATTTACATAAACAATTATTTTTTCCATATCTAATAACAATTTTATCTTGACCTATGGATCACATATAAGAAAATTCAAATCTATTAACGTTAATTAGCTGCTTCACACTTCATTCTACAACAGTCATTGAATAATACATCTTGTTTCATTATCTTTCATTAACTCAACACTTATTTGGTATAACGTAACATAAACTTTATCATAATATTTGTTGTCACAAAATAATATCTCTTAACTCAAAATTCTTATTTGCTATTACTATAAAGTAATTTATTGTTTCATTTTTTGTTTGCTTTTCACTAAACATATATCATCAACTATTATCTATCTTACAGGTTCGTTTATTCTTGTTAATACTACCTTGCATCCTTATTTACCTTTATCTATAATTATAAATGTAATTATTAGATCTTTGTTCTATCATGGGGTTAGATATTGACTTGTTTATTATTCTGTTAACCTTGTTTTTATGTAACACGGATGCTAGCATTTCTGTTGCGTGACATATGCTCCCCCTCCTAAAAAAGTTTAGTTTACCTGAAAGAAGTTTAGGTCAAATAAACTTGTCTTTTTCACATGCCTTTTCTTCATTTCATTGTAAATGGTTGACGATGGGATTCTCAATGTAACTTCATTAGACTAGTATTAATACTTTTTTTTTTTATTTAATAACATTTCATCATTTTAATTAACATTCTTGATCATTTTTAATTTCTGTAAACATTATTTGTTGATAGTTGGCTACAATATTCAATGATACATTAGTTTCACATCTCTTCTACTTATAATTACTATAATCACTGTATTTCTCAATTATTCTTCTGTCAACTCATTTCTTTCTGTTTTCTTCGTCCTACTCTTTTGGAAACTGAAGTCATTCTTGCAACTATTCTAATATTCCTTAAATATTTAATTTCCCTAACAATCCCTAATACATGCGTTGGTACAGTTCAGAGAGGCACTGTTTGGCTTCATACTCTGCTGCCCACACCACATCTTAATATAGTACTGCTGGAATTCATCTACAGTCAGCTATAAAATACAATAATCTCCTAATAATCTCTTTAATTATTTAATAATAAATATTTGGGAAAATTTTTTTTCTTTGTTGCCTTTATATTTCTTCATTACTATCCTTCATATTTTGTGATTCCATTTTAGTTCCTTAAACATTCTTTGATATTAAATTTGACAGTTATCATTTGTAATCATTTTTGTTGTGATTGTAATGCTAAGTATCTTCTTCATTTGTTTTTTCTCTGATCTCAATATTTTCTAAATAGTTGTTGTGTGATGATCATTATAACTGTATTTCTGACTAAATAGATTCCTTAGCCCAACTATTCTTCTTCTTATCGTATTTCATTATTTTGGCTGTTTATTTTTTCAATGAATTATGTTCATAAATACTCTTTCCTTCTTTAACATTACATTGGTTACATTCAATCGTTTACTGAAGTTGTTTCCTTCATTTGGCAATGTGGTATGTATTTTAGGTCATATGATTTTTCTCTTTTTTTTTAATTTTGCATAGGTAGATTTGAGGTAAAACTTTTATCTTGGGGTTTCATTATTTATCATTCACATTATTTCTTTGTAGACGTTTAGTAATAGTTCTCGCTTTCTTCTGTAATCTTGGGATTTCATTATTCATTGTTCACACTATTTCTTTATAAACATTTAATAATAATTCTTGCTTTCTTCTGTAATCTAGGGATTTGTTATTCATTATTCACACTATTTCTTTATAAACATTTAATAATAATTCTCGCTTTCTTCTGTAATCTTGGGGTTTCATTATTCTTCATAACTATTCTTCATAACTATATTTTAATTCAGACTTACTTCATTTTGAATGACACATTTTTTTTTCTATTTATTTTATTGTTCAAAAAATTCTCTTTTATTTACAAGTGTTTTTTTTCTTCAAAATCGATAATAAGAGGTTCTTATTGTATTTTAGAATTTAGTGGTAGTATTCAATTCAAATTCTTTTTAAATTCCAAGTATTTTCTCTTCAAGACTGGTAATAAGTTGTTCTTATTATTTTTAGAATTTATTCATTATATTTCTTTATGGACTCTTGGTTGTACGTTCCCTTAATCCTTTTCGTGATAGGGTTCATTATTTCATACGTATTGTTATTATTATTTTTTGTTATCACATATGGCCCAGTATATAATAATAATAATTTTTTAGTTATTCCCTCTAGAGTGCTTGGTAGCTCCATTTCTTATTAATATTTTCTCACCCACTTGGTACTTAATTGGTTTTGGATTATTCTTTTCATATTTTCTTTTCTTCATTTCCGCCTTTTCCATAACTCGGTTATAAAATTTAACTGTTTTATTTTGTCTCCCAGTGGCTCCGATAATTATCACATTATTGACAGGTAAGGTCGGTATGGGTAACTGGATTTCTCGCTGGATTTTCTCAAGTTCAGTACTGTCTATCAACGATATGTTAGATCTAGTATCTATCATTATGGTAGATTTTACCCCATTTAATTTTGCCGTTACATATATGATTTCGTTATTACTATTACTGTTTACATGTTTCTTATCCTCTTCCAATAAATCTTCCCTGATATTCTTTAAATAGTGGTTATTAATTATGGTTATTGTACGATTACTCTTAATTTTGTTTATAAGTCGCTGTTCCCCAAGATTACGGTTCAGTGAAGGGTATTCATTAATTTTCACTGTCTCTATTAGTTTAAATGAGGGCTTACCCCCTCTTCTCTATTTTCATTTTGATTACTGTGTTGATTTTGTACGGTTTCAGTGCGATCCTCCGTATTAGGTTCCGCTATCCTATAATTTCCTTCAGGTGGATAGTTGTCTTCACGCCGGGACTGGTCATAATGGTTGTCATATCGGTGACTCCTTGGGTAATACCGTCGCTGATTCCCTTGAGGCCTGGAGTAGATATAATTGACGTTATGCCTATAATTATTGGGTCGTCTGTCCCCATCTCCTCTATTATTGCGACTATCGCGGTAATTAGAATTATTATTGCCACGATAATTATAGTTTCTGGAATTATTATTCGCGTGCTCATTTTGGGTTCTATTGGCATTAACGTTCTGCGCAGGTCGATTGTGATCATTATTATGAGAATTGGTTGGTGGCGCGTTATTATTATACTTCTGATATTTATAATTTAACATTCTATTTCTTTGGTATTGGTTCTCGTGCTCATAATTCTCCAAGAATTTGGCCATGGCTGGAATCGTTTTGATTTGACTACACATACGTGCATTTTTTATCCCTTCCTCGTAATGGTATGATAGTTGTATCACCAAACATTCTTCGGGAATTCTGGGCTCTAAGTTCCGCGCCATACATACCTTTCCTAGAAAGTATGAAGTAGGAGACTGGCCTATGTTTGTTTCGTATCGACCGTTACTCAAATTATTCCTAATCATGTTCTGGGTCGATTCAGACCAATATTTCTCTTTAAACTGTTTTTTGAACTCAGTCATGTCCAGTATATCCGGGCGCACCGCTGTCCACCAATTATCATAAGTATCTTTAAACGTTTCATCAATCATACTGCGTATAATACTCCAGCGATTTTCTCTATTTCTTGCGATCACCTCTTCCAATCTGTTTAAAAATTCCATCGGATTGCGCTTGTAATTACAAAAATTAATCGACTCCCGGTTCTCGTGGTTATTTGTATGACTATGTTGGCATGTCCTATCCCGCCATGAATCTACTTCTTCTTGTAATTGTAATTCACGTCTACTAATTTCCTCTATTTTATTTTTACTGGTATTAATTTGACCTTCCATACTGTTTAAATTGCCATAGACTCTTTCGAGTCGTTCGCCCATGTCTGTCTGTATTTGCGTAATACCTTCCTTATTCTCTTCCCGCACCTGATGTACTTCATTTTTAATTTGCTCATATTTTCCAACAGTTTCTTGTTGGATTTCTTCGACCATTGTTTTACTCTCAATTTTTGTCATTAATTTTATTCTGTAATTCTTCACAAACCTGTACTATTGTTTCGTTAGTTTTTTCTAACACTTCATTTGTTTTGGCTATTTCTAATTTTCTTTCCTCATTATTTTGGTCCACCTTCTGGTTAACTGTCACATGAAGATTCTCAATTTTTTCATTAATCTGCCTTAAATTCTCTTCATGTATTTGTAGGATGTCTTCCTTCATTTGTTTTAAACCCTCATCATTCCTACCTAACCTTTCGTGAATTTGGTTTAATCTTTCGTTCATTTGTTTTGAGGTTTCTTTAATTTCCTCATTTGTTTTCCTTGAGTTTTCTTCCTGTTTCCTAAAATTCTCCTTATTTTCTTCATTTATTTTCCTTAGATTTTCGTTAGTTAGTCTGTTCTGTTCTGCCATAAAATTCATCAATTCCTGCCAACTTGGTATTTCTGTGACTCCCGCTTTATCTATTTGGTCCCCTTGGGCATCTTCTTCCATTACTCCCTTTTCCTTGTCCATAATAATTTCAGTTTCCGCTATTTCGTCTGTCTGTTGTTCCATTTCACTATCTGTTATTAGTTCTATTTCCTGTTCTTGTTCATCTATTTCCTTCTCCGTTTCTCCTGCCCTAATCCTTGATCTACCTCTGGTATGCATGTTTATTCTCCCACAGTTGCCTGCTCTGGTTAAGTAATATTAGTATAGTTATAGTTACTTAACTTAAGCCCTACACTGGTTGAGCGCCAATTTGTAGGTAAACATCGTCTTGCGTCTACTAATGTGTCACGCAATGTAAGCCTATTCGTTGCTATGAACGGGTATGTTCCCCCGTTTTACTCTCTTAGGTCGTTTAGTTTACTTCATTATTTAAATATCTGAGATATTTGGAGTTGTGGGATATATTGATGTAATTAATTAATATTAACTTAGCTCTCTAAAAAATATCAGTGTTAGTGTACCTGAAACTTAAATAATTAATACGTTATTCTGTAATTTCGTTCAACCCTATTATACCTTGAAGAGAATTATGTCTAATTTTGTATTTTTACGCTCTCTCTTTGGTGTCAGATAATTCCGCTATAAGCGCTGTAGTATTGGCTCAACGAAACTTATAGGTTATTTCACTGTTTATGTTAACCAATTATTCTATACTTATTCAGTTACTTTTTTATTCCCAACTCATTAAATCATACTCCAAATAACAAGATTTTGCAATTATATAAAGGTTCTTTATTTGTTTACTTCTTTAACATTGAATAAGATATGTTCTAACTAACATATGCTTGGGCTATAGATTGCGTGAATCGATTGTTGATTATTCCGATCCTTTATTTAAATTCAGTTATATAGTATGTTTTAATTTGTAATTAATTTAATTCAGGGTGTGAAGGTTCTTGTAACTGTGGGGAAGATTAAAAATACATAGATAAGAATGCAAGATTTACAAATTTGAAGTGTTGTGTAGTTAGTATGATTAATATAATAATAATTTACCAGACTAGAACGAAGCAAATCGTGTAGGCGGTTGATTGATAAATTTACTGTTCTGGACAATTATGCCGTATGATATTCTTTCTTCGGTTTGATAAAATGGAATTCTTGTCCTGTCCACTTCGGAAATACAGCTCTGTGGATTGATTTACAGCCCGATTGATGCTTCTTCTGCAACTCCTGGATCCAGATACGTTCTTCTCTCGGTTGAAGCAATTAGTGATGTTCCGTTTATTTGAAAGGTTATAAATTCTGGTGTAGTGTATATTATTATTTGTGATACTTTTGACTCTTTCTATTTGTTTTAATGTATCGTCAATTCCTTTCGGATATGGGACAGTTCAAGTCCTTCCTTGTAGAATCCAGTTATTTATTTCCTATTGCGATTTCATACTATTGTCTTGTTTGGTTAATTTATACTGGCAAGAGTCATAAATATTATCATTAGTATTTTGTATTTTATAATAGTATTTACTAATTTAGTATATTCCAATTAAATAGATATTTCTTGGTTTTTTTATTAATCTCATCACATTCAGATCATCAAAGCAATTATTGTCAAATCAACAACTTCCTCTTTTTCTGTCGTCCCTAGCAACACATGATTTTTCTTCCTTCCACATGTTTTGAATATAGTGTTTATTTCATATATTTTTTGTCTATTCCTTATCAATTTGCTATCCTATCGGAATGTAACTTTACCGATAGTTGGTTTATTATTTTCTACACATATTCTGCTGGTTTTTTGATATAAGCCTGTTTTTTTTCTTTTTTATATTTAATACCCTTTCGATATTAAACGTTATTAATCGATATCATGGCATTATCATAATTTGTATAAATTTTATTATGTATCATTATTAATTGATGTACCTAACCTTTATGTTATGAGTGGTTATATAGTGGTTTTGGCTGTTAGGCCTTTTATTGTAAACGGATCTACCAGTGTTTATAACTGGTAAACATCTATAGCCCCTTTTACATAAATTCATACATATAATCAAATCTTAAGTATTAACATTTACATAAACAATTATTTTTTCCATATCTAATAACAATTTTATCTTGACCTATGGATCACATATAAGAAAATTCAAATCTATTAACGTTAATTAGCTGCTTCACACTTCATTCTACAACAGTCATTGAATAATACATCTTGTTTCATTATCTTTCATTAACTCAACACATATTTGGTATAACGTAACATAAACTTTATCATAATATTTGTTGTCACAAAATAATATCTCTTAACTCAAAATTCTTATTTGCTATTACTATAAAGTAAATTATTGTTTCATTTTTTGTTTGCTTTTCACTAAACATATATCATCAACTATTATCTATCTTACAGGTTCGTTTATTCTTGTTAATACTACCTTGCATCCTTATTTACCTTTATCTATAATTATAAATGTAATTATTAGATCTTTGTTCTATCATGGGGTTAGATATTGACTTGTTTATTATTCTGTTAACCTTGTTTTTATGTAACACGGATGCTAGCATTTCTGTTGCGTGACATATGCTCCCCCTCCTAAAAAAGTTTAGTTTACCTGAATGAAGTTTAGGTCAAATAAACTTGTCTTTTTCACATGCCTTTTCTTCATTTCATTGTAAATGGTTGACGATGGGATTCTCAATGTAACTTCATTAGACTAGTATTAATACTGTTTTTTTTATTTAATAACATTTCATCATTTTAATTAACATTCTTGATCATTTTTAATTTCTGTAAACATTATTTGTTGATAGTTGGCTACAATATTCAATGATACATTAGTTTCACATCTCTTCTACTTATAATTACTATAATCACTGTATTTCTCAATTATTCTTCTGTCAACTCATTTCTTTCTGTTTTCTTCGTCCTACTCTTTTGGAAACTGAAGTCATTCTTGCAACTATTCTAATATTCCTTAAATATTTAATTTCCCTAACAATCCCTAATACATGCGTTGGTACAGTTCAGAGAGGCACTGTTTGGCTTCATACTCTGCTGCCCACACCACATCTTAATATAGTACTGCTGGAATTCATCTACAGTCAGCTATAAAATACAATAATCTCCTAATAATCTCTTTAATTATTTAATAATAAATATTTGGGAAAATTTTTTTTCTTTGTTGCCTTTATATTTCTTCATTACTATCCTTCATATTTTGTGATTCCATTTTAGTTCCTTAAACATTCTTTGATATTAAATTTGACAGTTATCATTTGTAATCATTTTTGTTGTGATTGTAATGCTAAGTATCTTCTTCATTTGTTTTTTCTCTGATCTCAATATTTTCTAAATAGTTGTTGTGTGATGATCATTATAACTGTATTTCTGACTAAATACATTCCTTAGCCCAACTATTCTTCTTCTTATCGTATTTCATTATTTTGGCTGTTTATTTTTTCAATGAATTATGTTCATAAATACTCTTTCCTTCTTTAACATTACATTGGTTACATTCAATCGTTTACTGAAGTTGTTTCCTTCATTTGGCAATGTGGTATGTATTTTAGGTCATATGATTTTTCTCTTTTTTTTTTATTTTGCATAGGTAGATTTGAGGTAAAACTTTTATCTTGGGGTTTCATTATTTATCATTCACATTATTTCTTTGTAGACGTTTAGTAATAGTTCTCGCTTTCTTCTGTAATCTTGGGATTTCATTATTCATTGTTCACACTATTTCTTTATAAACATTTAATAATAATTCTTGCTTTCTTCTGTAATCTAGGGATTTGTTATTCATTATTCACACTATTTCTTTATAAACATTTAATAATAATTCTCGCTTTCTTCTGTAATCTTGGGGTTTCATTATTCTTCATAACTATTCTTCGTAACTATATTTTAATTCAGACTTACTTCATTTTGAATGACACATTTTTTTTCTATTTATTTTATTGTTCAAAAAATTCTCTTTTATTTACAAGTGTTTTTTTTCTTCAAAATCGATAATAAGTGGTTCTTATTGTATTTTAGAATTTAGTGGTAGTATTCAATTCAAATTCTTTTTAAATTCCAAGTATTTTCTCTTCAAGACTGGTAATAAGTTGTTCTTATTATTTTTAGAATTTATTCATTATATTTCTTTATGGACTCTTGGTTGTACGTTCCCTTAATCCTTTTCGTGATAGGGTTCATTATTTCATACGTATTGTTATTATTATTTTTTGTTATCACATATGGCCCATTATATAATAATAATAATTTTTTAGTTATTCCCTCTAGAGTGCTTGGTAGCTCCGTTTCTTATTAATATTTTCTCACCCACTTGGTACTTAATTGGTTTTGGATTATTCTTTTCATATTTTCTTTTCTTCATTTCCGCCTTTTCCATAACTCGGTTATAAAATTTAACTGTTTTATTTTGTCTCCCAGTGGCTCCGATAATTATCACATTATTGACAGGTAAGGTCGGTATGGGTAACTGGACTTCTCGCTGGATTTTCTCAAGTTCAGTACTGTCTATCAACGATATGTTAGATCTAGTATCTATCATTATGGTAGATTTTACCCCATTTAATTTTGCCGTTACATATATGATTTCGTTATTACTATTACTGTTTACATGTTTCTTATCCTCTTCCAATAAATCTTCCCTGATATTCTTTAAATAGTGGTTATTAATTATGGTTATTGTACGATTACTCTTAATTTTGTTTATAAGTCGCTGTTCCCCAAGATTACGGTTCAGTGAAGGGTATTCATTAATTTTCACTGTCTCTATTAGTTTAAATGAGGGCTTACCCCCTCTTCTCTATTTTCATTTTGATTACTGTGTTGATTTTGTACGGTTTCAGTGCGATCCTCCGTATTAGGTTCCGCTATCCTATAATTTCCTTCAGGTGGATAGTTGTCTTCACGCCGGGACTGGTCATAATGGTTGTCATATCGGTGACTCCTTGGGTAATACCGTCGCTGATTCCCTTGAGGCCTGGAGTAGATATAATTGACGTTATGCCTATAATTAGTGGGTCGTCTGTCCCCATCTCCTCTATTATTGCGACTATCGCGGTAATTAGAATTATTATTGCCACGATAATTATAGTTTCTGGAATTATTATTCGCGTGCTCATTTTGGGTTCTATTGGCATTAACGTTCTGCGCAGGTCGATTGTGATCATTATTATGAGAATTGGTTGGTGGCGCGTTATTATTATACTTCTGATATTTATAATTTAACATTCTATTTCTTTGGTATTGGTTCTCGTGCTCATAATTCTCCAAGAATTTGGCCATGGCTGGAATCGTTTTGATTTGACTACACATACGTGCATTTTTTATCCCTTCCTCGTAATGGTATGATAGTTGTATCACCAAACATTCTTCGGGAATTCTGGGCTCTAAGTTCCGCGCCATACATACCTTTCCTAGAAAGTATGAAGTAGGAGTCTGGCCTATGTTTGTTTCGTATCGACCGTTACTCAAATTATTCCTAATCATGTTCTGGGTCGATTCAGACCAATATTTCTCTTTTAACTGTTTTTTGAACTCAGTCATGTCCAGTATATCCGGGCGCACCGCTGTCCACCAATTATCATAAGTATCTTTAAACGTTTCATCAATCATACTGCGTATAATACTCCAGCGATTTTCTCTATTTCTTGCGATCACCTCTTCCAATCTGTTTAAAAATTCCATCGGATTGCGCTTGTAATTACAAAAATTAATCGACTCCCGGTTCTCGTGGTTATTTGTATGACTATGTTGGCATGTCCTATCCCGCCATGAATCTACTTCTTCTTGTAATTGTAATTCACGTCTACTAATTTCCTCTATTTTATTTTTACTGGTATTAATTTGACCTTCCATACTGTTTAAATTGCCATAGACTCTTTCGAGTCGTTCGCCCATGTCTGTCTGTATTTGCGTAATACCTTCCTTATTCTCTTCCCGCACCTGATGTACTTCATTTTTAATTTGCTCATATTTTCCAACAGTTTCTTGTTGGATTTCTTCGACCATTGTTTTACTCTCAATTTTTGTCATTAATTTTATTCTGTAATTCTTCACAAACCTGTACTATTGTTTCGTTAGTTTTTTCTAACACTTCATTTGTTTTGGCTATTTCTAATTTTCTTTCCTCATTATTTTGGTCCACCTTCTGGTTAACTGTCACATGAAGATTCTCAATTTTTTCATTAATCTGCCTTAAATTCTCTTCATGTATTTGTAGGATGTCTTCCTTCATTTGTTTTAAACCCTCATCATTCCTACCTAACCTTTCGTGAATTTGGTTTAATCTTTCGTTCATTTGTTTTGAGGTTTCTTTAATTTCCTCATTTGTTTTCCTTGAGTTTTCTTCCTGTTTCCTAAAATTCTCCTTATTTTCTTCATTTATTTTCCTTAGATTTTCGTTAGTTAGTCTGTTCTGTTCTGCCATAAAATTCATCAATTCCTGCCAACTTGGTATTTCTGTGACTCCCGCTTTATCTATTTGGTCCCCTTGGGCATCTTCTTCCATTACTCCCTTTTCCTTGTCCATAATAATTTCAGTTTCCGCTATTTCGTCTGTCTGTTGTTCCATTTCACTATCTGTTATTAGTTCTATTTCCTGTTCTTGTTCATCTATTTCCTTCTCCGTTTCTCCTGCCCTAATCCTTGATCTACCTCTGGTATGCATGTTTATTCTCCCACAGTTGCCTGCTCTGGTTAAGTAATATTAGTATAGTTATAGTTACTTAACTTAAGCCCTACACTGGTTGAGCGCCAATTTGTAGGTAAACATCGTCTTGCGTCTACTAATGTGTCACGCAATGTAAGCCTATTCGTTGCTATGAACGGGTATGTTCCCCCGTTTTACTCTCTTAGGTCGTTTAGTTTACTTCATTATTTAAATATCTGAGATATTTGGAGTTGTGGGATATATTGATGTAATTAATTAATATTAACTTAGCTCTCTAAAAAATATCAGTGTTAGTGTACCTGAAACTTAAATAATTAATGCGTTATTCTGTAATTTCGTTCAACCCTATTATACCTTGAAGAGAATTATGTCTAATTTTGTATTTTTACGCTCTCTCTTTGGTGTCAGATAATTCCGCTATAAGCGCTGTAGTATTGGCTCAACGAAACTTATAGGTTATTTCACTGTTTATGTTAACCAATTATTCTATACTTATTCAGTTACTTTTTTATTCCCAACTCATTAAATCATACTCCAAATAACAAGATTTTGCAATTATATAAAGGTTCTTTATTTGTTTACGTCTTTAACATTGAATAAGATATGTTCTAACTAACATATGCTTGGGCTATAGATTGCGTGAATCGATTGTTGATTATTCCGATCCTTTATTTAAATTCAGTTATATAGTATGTTTTAATTTGTAATTAATTTAATTCAGGGTGTGAAGGTTCTTGTAACTGTGGGGAAGATTAAAAATACATAGATAAGAATGCAAGATTTACAAATTTGAAGTGTTGTGTAGTTAGTATGATTAATATAATAATAATTTACCAGACTAGAACGAAGCAAATCGTGTAGGCGGTTGATTGATAAATTTACTGTTCTGGACAATTATGCCGTATGATATTCTTTCTTCGGTTTGATAAAATGGAATTCTTGTCCTGTCCACTTCGGAAATACAGCTCTCTAGATTGATTTACAGCCCGATTGATGCTTCTTCTGCAACTCCTGGATCCAGATACGTTCTTCTCTCGGTTGAAGCAATTAGTGATGTTCCGTTTATTTGAAAGGTTATAAATTCTGGTGTAGTGTATATTATTATTTGTGATACTTTTGACTCTTTCTATTTGTTTTAATGTATCGTCAATTCCTTTCGGATATGGGACAGTTCAAGTCCTTCCTTGTAGAATCCAGTTATTTATTTCCTATTGCGATTTCATACTATTGTCTTGTTTGGTTAATTTATACTGGCAAGAGTCATAAATATTATCATTAGTATTTTGTATTTTATAATAGTATTTACTAATTTAGTATATTCCAATTAAATAGATATTTCTTGGTTTTTTTATTAATCTCATCACATTCAGATCATCAAAGCAATTATTGTCAAATCAACAACTTCCTCTTTTTCTGTCGTCCCTAGCAACACATGATTTTTCTTCCTTCCACATGTTTTGAATATAGTGTTTATTTCATATATTTTTTGTCTATTCCTTATCAATTTGCTATCCTATTGGAATGTAACTTTACCGATAGTTGGTTTATTATTTTCTACACATATTCTGCTGGTTTTTTGATATAAGCCTGTTTTTTTTTCTTTTTTATATTTAATACCCTTTCGATATTAAACGTTATTAATCGATATCATGGCATTATCATAATTTGTATAAATTTTATTATGTATCATTATTAATTGATGTACCTAACCTTTATGTTATGAGTGGTTATATAGTGGTTTTGGCTGTTAGGCCTTTTATTGTAAACGGATCTACCAGTGTTTATAACTGGTAAACATCTATAGCCCCTTTTACATAAATTCATACATATAATCAAATCTTAACTATTAACATTTACATAAACAATTATTTTTTCCATATCTAATAACAATTTTATCTTGACCTATGGATCACATATAAGAAAATTCAAATCTATTAACGTTAATTAGCTGCTTCACACTTCATTCTACAACAGTCATTGAATAATACATCTTGTTTCATTATCTTTCATTAACTCAACACATATTTGGTATAACGTAACATAAACTTTATCATAATATTTGTTGTCACAAAATAATATCTCTTAACTCAAAATTCTTATTTGCTATTACTATAAAGTAAATTATTGTTTCATTTTTTGTTTGCTTTTCACTAAACATATATCATCAACTATTATCTATCTTACAGGTTCGTTTATTCTTGTTAATACTACCTTGCATCCTTATTTACCTTTATCTATAATTATAAATGTAATTATTAGATCTTTGTTCTATCATGGGGTTAGATATTGACTTGTTTATTATTCTGTTAACCTTGTTTTTATGTAACACGGATGCTAGCATTTCTGTTGCGTGACATATGCTCCCCCTCCTAAAAAAGTTTAGTTTACCTGAATGAAGTTTAGGTCAAATAAACTTGTCTTTTTCACATGCCTTTTCTTCATTTCATTGTAAATGGTTGACGATGGGATTCTCAATGTAACTTCATTAGACTAGTATTAATACTTTTTTTTTTATTTAATAACATTTCATCATTTTAATTAACATTCTTGATCATTTTTAATTTCTGTAAACATTATTTGTTGATAGTTGGCTACAATATTCAATGATACATTAGTTTCACATCTCTTCTACTTATAATTACTATAATCACTGTATTTCTCAATTATTCTTCTGTCAACTCATTTCTTTCTGTTTTCTTCGTCCTACTCTTTTGGAAACTGAAGTCATTCTTGCAACTATTCTAATATTCCTTAAATATTTAATTTCCCTAACAATCCCTAATACATGCGTTGGTACAGTTCAGAGAGGCACTGTTTGGCTTCATACTCTGCTGCCCACACCACATCTTAATATAGTACTGCTGGAATTCATCTACAGTCAGCTATAAAATACAATAATCTCCTAATAATCTCTTTAATTATTTAATAATAAATATTTGGGAAAATTTTTTTCTTTGTTGCCTTTATATTTCTTCATTACTATCCTTCATATTTTGTGATTCCATTTTAGTTCCTTAAACATTCTTTGATATTAAATTTGACAGTTATCATTTGTAATCATTTTTGTTGTGATTGTAATGCTAAGTATCTTCTTCATTTGTTTTTTCTCTGATCTCAATATTTTCTAAATAGTTGTTGTGTGATGATCATTATAACTGTATTTCTGACTAAATACATTCCTTAGCCCAACTATTCTTCTTCTTATCGTATTTCATTATTTTGGCTGTTTATTTTTTCAATGAATTATGTTCATAAATACTCTTTCCTTCTTTAACATTACATTGGTTACATTCAATCGTTTACTGAAGTTGTTTCCTTCATTTGGCAATGTGGTATGTATTTTAGGTCATATGATTTTTCTCTTTTTTTTTATTTTGCATAGGTAGATTTGAGGTAAAACTTTTATCTTGGGGTTTCATTATTTATCATTCACATTATTTCTTTGTAGACGTTTAGTAATAGTTCTCGCTTTCTTCTGTAATCTTGGGATTTCATTATTCATTGTTCACACTATTTCTTTATAAACATTTAATAATAATTCTTGCTTTCTTCTGTAATCTAGGGATTTGTTATTCATTATTCACACTATTTCTTTATAAACATTTAATAATAATTCTCGCTTTCTTCTGTAATCTTGGGGTTTCATTATTCTTCATAACTATTCTTCATAACTATATTTTAATTCAGACTTACTTCATTTTGAATGACACATTTTTTTTTCTATTTATTTTATTGTTCAAAAAATTCTCTTTTATTTACAAGTGTTTTTTTTCTTCAAAATCGATAATAAGTGGTTCTTATTGTATTTTAGAATTTAGTGGTAGTATTCAATTCAAATTCTTTTTAAATTCCAAGTATTTTCTCTTCAAGACTGGTAATAAGTTGTTCTTATTATTTTTAGAATTTATTCATTATATTTCTTTATGGACTCTTGGTTGTACGTTCCCTTAATCCTTTTCGTGATAGGGTTCATTATTTCATACGTATTGTTATTATTATTTTTTGTTATCACATATGGCCCAGTATATAATAATAATAATTTTTTAGTTATTCCCTCTAGAGTGCTTGGTAGCTCCGTTTCTTATTAATATTTTCTCACCCACTTGGTACTTAATTGGTTTTGGATTATTCTTTTCATATTTTCTTTTCTTCATTTCCGCCTTTTCCATAACTCGGTTATAAAATTTAACTGTTTTATTTTGTCTCCCAGTGGCTCCGATAATTATCACATTATTGACAGGTAAGGTCGGTATGGGTAACTGGACTTCTCGCTGGATTTTCTCAAGTTCAGTACTGTCTATCAACGATATGTTAGATCCAGTATCTATCATTATGGTAGATTTTACCCCATTTAATTTTGCCGTTACATATATGATTTCGTTATTACTATTACTGTTTACATGTTTCTTATCCTCTTCCAATAAATCTTCCCTGATATTCTTTAAATAGTGGTTATTAATTATGGTTATTGTACGATTACTCTTAATTTTGTTTATAAGTCGCTGTTCCCCAAGATTACGGTTCAGTGAAGGGTATTCATTAATTTTCACTGTCTCTATTAGTTTAAATGAGGGCTTACCCCCTCTTCTCTATTTTCATTTTGATTACTGTGTTGATTTTGTACGGTTTCAGTGCGATCCTCCGTATTAGGTTCCGCTATCCTATAATTTCCTTCAGGTGGATAGTTGTCTTCACGCCGGGACTGGTCATAATGGTTGTCATATCGGTGACTCCTTGGGTAATACCGTCGCTGATTCCCTTGAGGCCTGGAGTAGATATAATTGACGTTATGCCTATAATTAGTGGGTCGTCTGTCCCCATCTCCTCTATTATTGCGACTATCGCGGTAATTAGAATTATTATTGCCACGATAATTATAGTTTCTGGAATTATTATTCGCGTGCTCATTTTGGGTTCTATTGGCATTAACGTTCTGCGCAGGTCGATTGTGATCATTATTATGAGAATTGGTTGGTGGCGCGTTATTATTATACTTCTGATATTTATAATTTAACATTCTATTTCTTTGGTATTGGTTCTCGTGCTCATAATTCTCCAAGAATTTGGCCATGGCTGGAATCGTTTTGATTTGACTACACATACGTGCATTTTTTATCCCTTCCTCGTAATGGTATGATAGTTGTATCACCAAACATTCTTCGGGAATTCTGGGCTCTAAGTTCCGCGCCATACATACCTTTCCTAGAAAGTATGAAGTAGGAGTCTGGCCTATGTTTGTTTCGTATCGACCGTTACTCAAATTATTCCTAATCATGTTCTGGGTCGATTCAGACCAATATTTCTCTTTTAACTGTTTTTTGAACTCAGTCATGTCCAGTATATCCGGGCGCACCGCTGTCCACCAATTATCATAAGTATCTTTAAACGTTTCATCAATCATACTGCGTATAATACTCCAGCGATTTTCTCTATTTCTTGCGATCACCTCTTCCAATCTGTTTAAAAATTCCATCGGATTGCGCTTGTAATTACAAAAATTAATCGACTCCCGGTTCTCGTGGTTATTTGTATGACTATGTTGGCATGTCCTATCCCGCCATGAATCTACTTCTTCTTGTAATTGTAATTCACGTCTACTAATTTCCTCTATTTTATTTTTACTGGTATTAATTTGACCTTCCATACTGTTTAAATTGCCATAGACTCTTTCGAGTCGTTCGCCCATGTCTGTCTGTATTTGCGTAATACCTTCCTTATTCTCTTCCCGCACCTGATGTACTTCATTTTTAATTTGCTCATATTTTCCAACAGTTTCTTGTTGGATTTCTTCGACCATTGTTTTACTCTCAACTTTTGTCATTAATTTTATTCTGTAATTCTTCACAAACCTGTACTATTGTTTCGTTAGTTTTTTCTAACACTTCATTTGTTTTGGCTATTTCTAATTTTCTTTCCTCATTATTTTGGTCCACCTTCTGGTTAACTGTCACATGAAGATTCTCAATTTTTTCATTAATCTGCCTTAAATTCTCTTCATGTATTTGTAGGATGTCTTCCTTCATTTGTTTTAAACCCTCATCATTCCTACCTAACCTTTCGTGAATTTGGTTTAATCTTTCGTTCATTTGTTTTGAGGTTTCTTTAATTTCCTCATTTGTTTTCCTTGAGTTTTCTTCCTGTTTCCTAAAATTCTCCTTATTTTCTTCATTTATTTTCCTTAGATTTTCGTTAGTTAGTCTGTTCTGTTCTGCCATAAAATTCATCAATTCCTGCCAACTTGGTATTTCTGTGACTCCCGCTTTATCTATTTGGCCCCCTTGGGCATCTTCTTCCATTACTCCCTTTTCCTTGTCCATAATAATTTCAGTTTCCGCTATTTCGTCTGTCTGTTGTTCCATTTCACTATCTGTTATTAGTTCTATTTCCTGTTCTTGTTCATCTATTTCCTTCTCCGTTTCTCCTGCCCTAATCCTTGATCTACCTCTGGTATGCATGTTTATTCTCCCACAGTTGCCTGCTCTGGTTAAGTAATATTAGTATAGTTATAGTTACTTAACTTAAGCCCTACACTGGTTGAGCGCCAATTTGTAGGTAAACATCGTCTTGCGTCTACTAATGTGTCACGCAATGTAAGCCTATTCGTTGCTATGAACGGGTATGTTCCCCCGTTTTACTCTCTTAGGTCGTTTAGTTTACTTCATTATTTAAATATCTGAGATATTTGGAGTTGTGGGATATATTGATGTAATTAATTAATATTAACTTAGCTCTCTAAAAAATATCAGTGTTAGTGTACCTGAAACTTAAATAATTAATGCGTTATTCTGTAATTTCGTTCAACCCTATTATACCTTGAAGAGAATTATGTCTAATTTTGTATTTTTACGCTCTCTCTTTGGTGTCAGATAATTCCGCTATAAGCGCTGTAGTATTGGCTCAACGAAACTTATAGGTTATTTCACTGTTTATGTTAACCAATTATTCTATACTTATTCAGTTACTTTTTTATTCCCAACTCATTAAATCATACTCCAAATAACAAGATTTTGCAATTATATAAAGGTTCTTTATTTGTTTACGTCTTTAACATTGAATAAGATATGTTCTAACTAACATATGCTTGGGCTATAGATTGCGTGAATCGATTGTTGATTATTCCGATCCTTTATTTAAATTCAGTTATATAGTATGTTTTAATTTGTAATTAATTTAATTCAGGGTGTGAAGGTTCTTGTAACTGTGGGGAAGATTAAAAATACATAGATAAGAATGCAAGATTTACAAATTTGAAGTGTTGTGTAGTTAGTATGATTAATATAATAATAATTTACCAGACTAGAACGAAGCAAATCGTGTAGGCGGTTGATTGATAAATTTACTGTTCTGGACAATTATGCCGTATGATATTCTTTCTTCGGTTTGATAAAATGGAATTCTTGTCCTGTCCACTTCGGAAATACAGCTCTCTAGATTGATTTACAGCCCGATTGATGCTTCTTCTGCAACTCCTGGATCCAGATACGTTCTTCTCTCGGTTGAAGCAATTAGTGATGTTCCGTTTATTTGAAAGGTTATAAATTCTGGTGTAGTGTATATTATTATTTGTGATACTTTTGACTCTTTCTATTTGTTTTAATGTATCGTCAATTCCTTTCGGATATGGGACAGTTCAAGTCCTTCCTTGTAGAATCCAGTTATTTATTTCCTATTGCGATTTCATACTATTGTCTTGTTTGGTTAATTTATACTGGCAAGAGTCATAAATATTATCATTAGTATTTTGTATTTTATAATAGTATTTACTAATTTAGTATATTCCAATTAAATAGATATTTCTTGGTTTTTTTATTAATCTCATCACATTCAGATCATCAAAGCAATTATTGTCAAATCAACAACTTCCTCTTTTTCTGTCGTCCCTAGCAACACATGATTTTTCTTCCTTCCACATGTTTTGAATATAGTGTTTATTTCATATATTTTTTGTCTATTCCTTATCAATTTGCTATCCTATTGGAATGTAACTTTACCGATAGTTGGTTTATTATTTTCTACACATATTCTGCTGGTTTTTTGATATAAGCCTGTTTTTTTTTCTTTTTTATATTTAATACCCTTTCGATATTAAACGTTATTAATCGATATCATGGCATTATCATAATTTGTATAAATTTTATTATGTATCATTATTAATTGATGTACCTAACCTTTATGTTATGAGTGGTTATATAGTGGTTTTGGCTGTTAGGCCTTTTATTGTAAACGGATCTACCAGTGTTTATAACTGGTAAACATCTATAGCCCCTTTTACATAAATTCATACATATAATCAAATCTTAACTATTAACATTTACATAAACAATTATTTTTTCCATATCTAATAACAATTTTATCTTGACCTATGGATCACATATAAGAAAATTCAAATCTATTAACGTTAATTAGCTGCTTCACACTTCATTCTACAACAGTCATTGAATAATACATCTTGTTTCATTATCTTTCATTAACTCAACACATATTTGGTATAACGTAACATAAACTTTATCATAATATTTGTTGTCACAAAATAATATCTCTTAACTCAAAATTCTTATTTGCTATTACTATAAAGTAAATTATTGTTTCATTTTTTGTTTGCTTTTCACTAAACATATATCATCAACTATTATCTATCTTACAGGTTCGTTTATTCTTGTTAATACTACCTTGCATCCTTATTTACCTTTATCTATAATTATAAATGTAATTATTAGATCTTTGTTCTATCATGGGGTTAGATATTGACTTGTTTATTATTCTGTTAACCTTGTTTTTATGTAACACGGATGCTAGCATTTCTGTTGCGTGACATATGCTCCCCCTCCTAAAAAAGTTTAGTTTACCTGAATGAAGTTTAGGTCAAATAAACTTGTCTTTTTCACATGCCTTTTCTTCATTTCATTGTAAATGGTTGACGATGGGATTCTCAATGTAACTTCATTAGACTAGTATTAATACTTTTTTTTTTATTTAATAACATTTCATCATTTTAATTAACATTCTTGATCATTTTTAATTTCTGTAAACATTATTTGTTGATAGTTGGCTACAATATTCAATGATACATTAGTTTCACATCTCTTCTACTTATAATTACTATAATCACTGTATTTCTCAATTATTCTTCTGTCAACTCATTTCTTTCTGTTTTCTTCGTCCTACTCTTTTGGAAACTGAAGTCATTCTTGCAACTATTCTAATATTCCTTAAATATTTAATTTCCCTAACAATCCCTAATACATGCGTTGGTACAGTTCAGAGAGGCACTGTTTGGCTTCATACTCTGCTGCCCACACCACATCTTAATATAGTACTGCTGGAATTCATCTACAGTCAGCTATAAAATACAATAATCTCCTAATAATCTCTTTAATTATTTAATAATAAATATTTGGGAAAATTTTTTTCTTTGTTGCCTTTATATTTCTTCATTACTATCCTTCATATTTTGTGATTCCATTTTAGTTCCTTAAACATTCTTTGATATTAAATTTGACAGTTATCATTTGTAATCATTTTTGTTGTGATTGTAATGCTAAGTATCTTCTTCATTTGTTTTTTCTCTGATCTCAATATTTTCTAAATAGTTGTTGTGTGATGATCATTATAACTGTATTTCTGACTAAATACATTCCTTAGCCCAACTATTCTTCTTCTTATCGTATTTCATTATTTTGGCTGTTTATTTTTTCAATGAATTATGTTCATAAATACTCTTTCCTTCTTTAACATTACATTGGTTACATTCAATCGTTTACTGAAGTTGTTTCCTTCATTTGGCAATGTGGTATGTATTTTAGGTCATATGATTTTTCTCTTTTTTTTTTATTTTGCATAGGTAGATTTGAGGTAAAACTTTTATCTTGGGGTTTCATTATTTATCATTCACATTATTTCTTTGTAGACGTTTAGTAATAGTTCTCGCTTTCTTCTGTAATCTTGGGATTTCATTATTCATTGTTCACGCTATTTCTTTATAAACATTTAATAATAATTCTTGCTTTCTTCTGTAATCTAGGGATTTGTTATTCATTATTCACACTATTTCTTTATAAACATTTAATAATAATTCTCGCTTTCTTCTGTAATCTTGGGGTTTCATTATTCTTCATAACTATTCTTCATAACTATATTTTAATTCAGACTTACTTCATTTTGAATGACACATTTTTTTTTCTATTTATTTTATTGTTCAAAAAATTCTCTTTTATTTACAAGTGTTTTTTTTCTTCAAAATCGATAATAAGTGGTTCTTATTGTATTTTAGAATTTAGTGGTAGTATTCAATTCAAATTCTTTTTAAATTCCAAGTATTTTCTCTTCAAGACTGGTAATAAGTTGTTCTTATTATTTTTAGAATTTATTCATTATATTTCTTTATGGACTCTTGGTTGTACGTTCCCTTAATCCTTTTCGTGATAGGGTTCATTATTTCATACGTATTGTTATTATTATTTTTTGTTATCACATATGGCCCAGTATATAATAATAATAATTTTTTAGTTATTCCCTCTAGAGTGCTTGGTAGCTCCGTTTCTTATTAATATTTTCTCACCCACTTGGTACTTAATTGGTTTTGGATTATTCTTTTCATATTTTCTTTTCTTCATTTCCGCCTTTTCCATAACTCGGTTATAAAATTTAACTGTTTTATTTTGTCTCCCAGTGGCTCCGATAATTATCACATTATTGACAGGTAAGGTCGGTATGGGTAACTGGACTTCTCGCTGGATTTTCTCAAGTTCAGTACTGTCTATCAACGATATGTTAGATCTAGTATCTATCATTATGGTAGATTTTACCCCATTTAATTTTGCCGTTACATATATGATTTCGTTATTACTATTACTGTTTACATGTTTCTTATCCTCTTCCAATAAATCTTCCCTGATATTCTTTAAATAGTGGTTATTAATTATGGTTATTGTACGATTACTCTTAATTTTGTTTATAAGTCGCTGTTCCCCAAGATTACGGTTCAGTGAAGGGTATTCATTAATTTTCACTGTCTCTATTAGTTTAAATGAGGGCTTACCCCCTCTTCTCTATTTTCATTTTGATTACTGTGTTGATTTTGTACGGTTTCAGTGCGATCCTCCGTATTAGGTTCCGCTATCCTATAATTTCCTTCAGGTGGATAGTTGTCTTCACGCCGGGACTGGTCATAATGGTTGTCATATCGGTGACTCCTTGGGTAATACCGTCGCTGATTCCCTTGAGGCCTGGAGTAGATATAATTGACGTTATGCCTATAATTATTGGGTCGTCTGTCCCCATCTCCTCTATTATTGCGACTATCGCGGTAATTAGAATTATTATTGCCACGATAATTATAGTTTCTGGAATTATTATTCGCGTGCTCATTTTGGGTTCTATTGGCATTAACGTTCTGCGCAGGTCGATTGTGATCATTATTATGAGAATTGGTTGGTGGCGCGTTATTATTATACTTCTGATATTTATAATTTAACATTCTATTTCTTTGGTATTGGTTCTCGTGCTCATAATTCTCCAAGAATTTGGCCATGGCTGGAATCGTTTTGATTTGACTACACATACGTGCATTTTTTATCCCTTCCTCGTAATGGTATGATAGTTGTATCACCAAACATTCTTCGGGAATTCTGGGCTCTAAGTTCCGCGCCATACATACCTTTCCTAGAAAGTATGAAGTAGGAGTCTGGCCTATGTTTGTTTCGTATCGACCGTTACTCAAATTATTCCTAATCATGTTCTGGGTCGATTCAGACCAATATTTCTCTTTTAACTGTTTTTTGAACTCAGTCATGTCCAGTATATCCGGGCGCACCGCTGTCCACCAATTATCATAAGTATCTTTAAACGTTTCATCAATCATACTGCGTATAATACTCCAGCGATTTTCTCTATTTCTTGCGATCACCTCTTCCAATCTGTTTAAAAATTCCATCGGATTGCGCTTGTAATTACAAAAATTAATCGACTCCCGGTTCTCGTGGTTATTTGTATGACTATGTTGGCATGTCCTATCCCGCCATGAATCTACTTCTTCTTGTAATTGTAATTCACGTCTACTAATTTCCTCTATTTTATTTTTACTGGTATTAATTTGACCTTCCATACTGTTTAAATTGCCATAGACTCTTTCGAGTCGTTCGCCCATGTCTGTCTGTATTTGCGTAATACCTTCCTTATTCTCTTCCCGCACCTGATGTACTTCATTTTTAATTTGCTCATATTTTCCAACAGTTTCTTGTTGGATTTCTTCGACCATTGTTTTACTCTCAATTTTTGTCATTAATTTTATTCTGTAATTCTTCACAAACCTGTACTATTGTTTCGTTAGTTTTTTCTAACACTTCATTTGTTTTGGCTATTTCTAATTTTCTTTCCTCATTATTTTGGTCCACCTTCTGGTTAACTGTCACATGAAGATTCTCAATTTTTTCATTAATCTGCCTTAAATTCTCTTCATGTATTTGTAGGATGTCTTCCTTCATTTGTTTTAAACCCTCATCATTCCTACCTAACCTTTCGTGAATTTGGTTTAATCTTTCGTTCATTTGTTTTGAGGTTTCTTTAATTTCCTCATTTGTTTTCCTTGAGTTTTCTTCCTGTTTCCTAAAATTCTCCTTATTTTCTTCATTTATTTTCCTTAGATTTTCGTTAGTTAGTCTGTTCTGTTCTGCCATAAAATTCATCAATTCCTGCCAACTTGGTATTTCTGTGACTCCCGCTTTATCTATTTGGTCCCCTTGGGCATCTTCTTCCATTACTCCCTTTTCCTTGTCCATAATAATTTCAGTTTCCGCTATTTCGTCTGTCTGTTGTTCCATTTCACTATCTGTTATTAGTTCTATTTCCTGTTCTTGTTCATCTATTTCCTTCTCCGTTTCTCCTGCCCTAATCCTTGATCTACCTCTGGTATGCATGTTTATTCTCCCACAGTTGCCTGCTCTGGTTAAGTAATATTAGTATAGTTATAGTTACTTAACTTAAGCCCTACACTGGTTGAGCGCCAATTTGTAGGTAAACATCGTCTTGCGTCTACTAATGTGTCACGCAATGTAAGCCTATTCGTTGCTATGAACGGGTATGTTCCCCCGTTTTACTCTCTTAGGTCGTTTAGTTTACTTCATTATTTAAATATCTGAGATATTTGGAGTTGTGGGATATATTGATGTAATTAATTAATATTAACTTAGCTCTCTAAAAAATATCAGTGTTAGTGTACCTGAAACTTAAATAATTAATGCGTTATTCTGTAATTTCGTTCAACCCTATTATACCTTGAAGAGAATTATGTCTAATTTTGTATTTTTACGCTCTCTCTTTGGTGTCAGATAATTCCGCTATAAGCGCTGTAGTATTGGCTCAACGAAACTTATAGGTTATTTCACTGTTTATGTTAACCAATTATTCTATACTTATTCAGTTACTTTTTTATTCCCAACTCATTAAATCATACTCCAAATAACAAGATTTTGCAATTATATAAAGGTTCTTTATTTGTTTACGTCTTTAACATTGAATAAGATATGTTCTAACTAACATATGCTTGGGCTATAGATTGCGTGAATCGATTGTTGATTATTCCGATCCTTTATTTAAATTCAGTTATATAGTATGTTTTAATTTGTAATTAATTTAATTCAGGGTGTGAAGGTTCTTGTAACTGTGGGGAAGATTAAAAATACATAGATAAGAATGCAAGATTTACAAATTTGAAGTGTTGTGTAGTTAGTATGATTAATATAATAATAATTTACCAGACTAGAACGAAGCAAATCGTGTAGGCGGTTGATTGATAAATTTACTGTTCTGGACAATTATGCCGTATGATATTCTTTCTTCGGTTTGATAAAATGGAATTCTTGTCCTGTCCACTTCGGAAATACAGCTCTCTAGATTGATTTACAGCCCGATTGATGCTTCTTCTGCAACTCCTGGATCCAGATACGTTCTTCTCTCGGTTGAAGCAATTAGTGATGTTCCGTTTATTTGAAAGGTTATAAATTCTGGTGTAGTGTATATTATTATTTGTGATACTTTTGACTCTTTCTATTTGTTTTAATGTATCGTCAATTCCTTTCGGATATGGGACAGTTCAAGTCCTTCCTTGTAGAATCCAGTTATTTATTTCCTATTGCGATTTCATACTATTGTCTTGTTTGGTTAATTTATACTGGCAAGAGTCATAAATATTATCATTAGTATTTTGTATTTTATAATAGTATTTACTAATTTAGTATATTCCAATTAAATAGATATTTCTTGGTTTTTTTATTAATCTCATCACATTCAGATCATCAAAGCAATTATTGTCAAATCAACAACTTCCTCTTTTTCTGTCGTCCCTAGCAACACATGATTTTTCTTCCTTCCACATGTTTTGAATATAGTGTTTATTTCATATATTTTTTGTCTATTCCTTATCAATTTGCTATCCTATTGGAATGTAACTTTACCGATAGTTGGTTTATTATTTTCTACACATATTCTGCTGGTTTTTTGATATAAGCCTGTTTTTTTTTCTTTTTTATATTTAATACCCTTTCGATATTAAACGTTATTAATCGATATCATGGCATTATCATAATTTGTATAAATTTTATTATGTATCATTATTAATTGATGTACCTAACCTTTATGTTATGAGTGGTTATATAGTGGTTTTGGCTGTTAGGCCTTTTATTGTAAACGGATCTACCAGTGTTTATAACTGGTAAACATCTATAGCCCCTTTTACATAAATTCATACATATAATCAAATCTTAACTATTAACATTTACATAAACAATTATTTTTTCCATATCTAATAACAATTTTATCTTGACCTATGGATCACATATAAGAAAATTCAAATCTATTAACGTTAATTAGCTGCTTCACACTTCATTCTACAACAGTCATTGAATAATACATCTTGTTTCATTATCTTTCATTAACTCAACACATATTTGGTATAACGTAACATAAACTTTATCATAATATTTGTTGTCACAAAATAATATCTCTTAACTCAAAATTCTTATTTGCTATTACTATAAAGTAAATTATTGTTTCATTTTTTGTTTGCTTTTCACTAAACATATATCATCAACTATTATCTATCTTACAGGTTCGTTTATTCTTGTTAATACTACCTTGCATCCTTATTTACCTTTATCTATAATTATAAATGTAATTATTAGATCTTTGTTCTATCATGGGGTTAGATATTGACTTGTTTATTATTCTGTTAACCTTGTTTTTATGTAACACGGATGCTAGCATTTCTGTTGCGTGACATATGCTCCCCCTCCTAAAAAAGTTTAGTTTACCTGAATGAAGTTTAGGTCAAATAAACTTGTCTTTTTCACATGCCTTTTCTTCATTTCATTGTAAATGGTTGACGATGGGATTCTCAATGTAACTTCATTAGACTAGTATTAATACTTTTTTTTTTATTTAATAACATTTCATCATTTTAATTAACATTCTTGATCATTTTTAATTTCTGTAAACATTATTTGTTGATAGTTGGCTACAATATTCAATGATACATTAGTTTCACATCTCTTCTACTTATAATTACTATAATCACTGTATTTCTCAATTATTCTTCTGTCAACTCATTTCTTTCTGTTTTCTTCGTCCTACTCTTTTGGAAACTGAAGTCATTCTTGCAACTATTCTAATATTCCTTAAATATTTAATTTCCCTAACAATCCCTAATACATGCGTTGGTACAGTTCAGAGAGGCACTGTTTGGCTTCATACTCTGCTGCCCACACCACATCTTAATATAGTACTGCTGGAATTCATCTACAGTCAGCTATAAAATACAATAATCTCCTAATAATCTCTTTAATTATTTAATAATAAATATTTGGGAAAATTTTTTTCTTTGTTGCCTTTATATTTCTTCATTACTATCCTTCATATTTTGTGATTCCATTTTAGTTCCTTAAACATTCTTTGATATTAAATTTGACAGTTATCATTTGTAATCATTTTTGTTGTGATTGTAATGCTAAGTATCTTCTTCATTTGTTTTTTCTCTGATCTCAATATTTTCTAAATAGTTGTTGTGTGATGATCATTATAACTGTATTTCTGACTAAATACATTCCTTAGCCCAACTATTCTTCTTCTTATCGTATTTCATTATTTTGGCTGTTTATTTTTTCAATGAATTATGTTCATAAATACTCTTTCCTTCTTTAACATTACATTGGTTACATTCAATCGTTTACTGAAGTTGTTTCCTTCATTTGGCAATGTGGTATGTATTTTAGGTCATATGATTTTTCTCTTTTTTTTTTATTTTGCATAGGTAGATTTGAGGTAAAACTTTTATCTTGGGGTTTCATTATTTATCATTCACATTATTTCTTTGTAGACGTTTAGCAATAGTTCTCGCTTTCTTCTGTAATCTTGGGATTTCATTATTCATCGTTCACACTATTTCTTTATAAACATTTAATAATAATTCTTGCTTTCTTCTGTAATCTAGGGATTTGTTATTCATTATTCACACTATTTCTTTATAAACATTTAATAATAATTCTCGCTTTCTTCTGTAATCTTGGGGTTTCATTATTCTTCATAACTATTCTTCATAACTATATTTTAATTCAGACTTACTTCATTTTGAATGACACATTTTTTTTTCTATTTATTTTATTGTTCAAAAAATTCTCTTTTATTTACAAGTGTTTTCTTTCTTCAAAATCGATAATAAGTGGTTCTTATTGTATTTTAGAATTTAGTGGTAGTATTCAATTCAAATTCTTTTTAAATTCCAAGTATTTTCTCTTCAAGACTGGTAATAAGTTGTTCTTATTATTTTTAGAATTTATTCATTATATTTCTTTATGGACTCTTGGTTGTACGTTCCCTTAATCCTTTTCGTGATAGGGTTCATTATTTCATACGTATTGTTATTATTATTTTTTGTTATCACATATGGCCCAGTATATAATAATAATAATTTTTTAGTTATTCCCTCTAGAGTGCTTGGTAGCTCCGTTTCTTATTAATATTTTCTCACCCACTTGGTACTTAATTGGTTTTGGATTATTCTTTTCATATTTTCTTTTCTTCATTTCCGCCTTTTCCATAACTCGGTTATAAAATTTAACTGTTTTATTTTGTCTCCCAGTGGCTCCGATAATTATCACATTATTGACAGGTAAGGTCGGTATGGGTAACTGGACTTCTCGCTGGATTTTCTCAAGTTCAGTACTGTCTATCAACGATATGTTAGATCTAGTATCTATCATTATGGTAGATTTTACCCCATTTAATTTTGCCGTTACATATATGATTTCGTTATTACTATTACTGTTTACATGTTTCTTATCCTCTTCCAATAAATCTTCCCTGATATTCTTTAAATAGTGGTTATTAATTATGGTTATTGTACGATTACTCTTAATTTTGTTTATAAGTCGCTGTTCCCCAAGATTACGGTTCAGTGAAGGGTATTCATTAATTTTCACTGTCTCTATTAGTTTAAATGAGGGCTTACCCCCTCTTCTCTATTTTCATTTTGATTACTGTGTTGATTTTGTACGGTTTCAGTGCGATCCTCCGTATTAGGTTCCGCTATCCTATAATTTCCTTCAGGTGGATAGTTGTCTTCACGCCGGGACTGGTCATAATGGTTGTCATATCGGTGACTCCTTGGGTAATACCGTCGCTGATTCCCTTGAGGCCTGGAGTAGATATAATTGACGTTATGCCTATAATTATTGGGTCGTCTGTCCCCATCTCCTCTATTATTGCGACTATCGCGGTAATTAGAATTATTATTGCCACGATAATTATAGTTTCTGGAATTATTATTCGCGTGCTCATTTTGGGTTCTATTGGCATTAACGTTCTGCGCAGGTCGATTGTGATCATTATTATGAGAATTGGTTGGTGGCGCGTTATTATTATACTTCTGATATTTATAATTTAACATTCTATTTCTTTGGTATTGGTTCTCGTGCTCATAATTCTCCAAGAATTTGGCCATGGCTGGAATCGTTTTGATTTGACTACACATACGTGCATTTTTTATCCCTTCCTCGTAATGGTATGATAGTTGTATCACCAAACATTCTTCGGGAATTCTGGGCTCTAAGTTCCGCGCCATACATACCTTTCCTAGAAAGTATGAAGTAGGAGTCTGGCCTATGTTTGTTTCGTATCGACCGTTACTCAAATTATTCCTAATCATGTTCTGGGTCGATTCAGACCAATATTTCTCTTTTAACTGTTTTTTGAACTCAGTCATGTCCAGTATATCCGGGCGCACCGCTGTCCACCAATTATCATAAGTATCTTTAAACGTTTCATCAATCATACTGCGTATAATACTCCAGCGATTTTCTCTATTTCTTGCGATCACCTCTTCCAATCTGTTTAAAAATTCCATCAGATTGCGCTTGTAATTACAAAAATTAATCGACTCCCGGTTCTCGTGGTTATTTGTATGACTATGTTGGCATGTCCTATCCCGCCATGAATCTACTTCTTCTTGTAATTGTAATTCACGTCTACTAATTTCCTCTATTTTATTTTTACTGGTATTAATTTGACCTTCCATACTGTTTAAATTGCCATAGACTCTTTCGAGTCGTTCGCCCATGTCTGTCTGTATTTGCGTAATACCTTCCTTATTCTCTTCCCGCACCTGATGTACTTCATTTTTAATTTGCTCATATTTTCCAACAGTTTCTTGTTGGATTTCTTCGACCATTGTTTTACTCTCAATTTTTGTCATTAATTTTATTCTGTAATTCTTCACAAACCTGTACTATTGTTTCGTTAGTTTTTTCTAACACTTCATTTGTTTTGGCTATTTCTAATTTTCTTTCCTCATTATTTTGGTCCACCTTCTGGTTAACTGTCACATGAAGATTCTCAATTTTTTCATTAATCTGCCTTAAATTCTCTTCATGTATTTGTAGGATGTCTTCCTTCATTTGTTTTAAACCCTCATCATTCCTACCTAACCTTTCGTGAATTTGGTTTAATCTTTCGTTCATTTGTTTTGAGGTTTCTTTAATTTCCTCATTTGTTTTCCTTGAGTTTTCTTCCTGTTTCCTAAAATTCTCCTTATTTTCTTCATTTATTTTCCTTAGATTTTCGTTAGTTAGTCTGTTCTGTTCTGCCATAAAATTCATCAATTCCTGCCAACTTGGTATTTCTGTGACTCCCGCTTTATCTATTTGGTCCCCTTGGGCATCTTCTTCCATTACTCCCTTTTCCTTGTCCATAATAATTTCAGTTTCCGCTATTTCGTCTGTCTGTTGTTCCATTTCACTATCTGTTATTAGTTCTATTTCCTGTTCTTGTTCATCTATTTCCTTCTCCGTTTCTCCTGCCCTAATCCTTGATCTACCTCTGGTATGCATGTTTATTCTCCCACAGTTGCCTGCTCTGGTTAAGTAATATTAGTATAGTTATAGTTACTTAACTTAAGCCCTACACTGGTTGAGCGCCAATTTGTAGGTAAACATCGTCTTGCGTCTACTAATGTGTCACGCAATGTAAGCCTATTCGTTGCTATGAACGGGTATGTTCCCCCGTTTTACTCTCTTAGGTCGTTTAGTTTACTTCATTATTTAAATATCTGAGATATTTGGAGTTGTGGGATATATTGATGTAATTAATTAATATTAACTTAGCTCTCTAAAAAATATCAGTGTTAGTGTACCTGAAACTTAAATAATTAATGCGTTATTCTGTAATTTCGTTCAACCCTATTATACCTTGAAGAGAATTATGTCTAATTTTGTATTTTTACGCTCTCTCTTTGGTGTCAGATAATTCCGCTATAAGCGCTGTAGTATTGGCTCAACGAAACTTATAGGTTATTTCACTGTTTATGTTAACCAATTATTCTATACTTATTCAGTTACTTTTTTATTCCCAACTCATTAAATCATACTCCAAATAACAAGATTTTGCAATTATATAAAGGTTCTTTATTTGTTTACGTCTTTAACATTGAATAAGATATGTTCTAACTAACATATGCTTGGGCTATAGATTGCGTGAATCGATTGTTGATTATTCCGATCCTTTATTTAAATTCAGTTATATAGTATGTTTTAATTTGTAATTAATTTAATTCAGGGTGTGAAGGTTCTTGTAACTGTGGGGAAGATTAAAAATACATAGATAAGAATGCAAGATTTACAAATTTGAAGTGTTGTGTAGTTAGTATGATTAATATAATAATAATTTACCAGACTAGAACGAAGCAAATCGTGTAGGCGGTTGATTGATAAATTTACTGTTCTGGACAATTATGCCGTATGATATTCTTTCTTCGGTTTGATAAAATGGAATTCTTGTCCTGTCCACTTCGGAAATACAGCTCTCTAGATTGATTTACAGCCCGATTGATGCTTCTTCTGCAACTCCTGGATCCAGATACGTTCTTCTCTCGGTTGAAGCAATTAGTGATGTTCCGTTTATTTGAAAGGTTATAAATTCTGGTGTAGTGTATATTATTATTTGTGATACTTTTGACTCTTTCTATTTGTTTTAATGTATCGTCAATTCCTTTCGGATATGGGACAGTTCAAGTCCTTCCTTGTAGAATCCAGTTATTTATTTCCTATTGCGATTTCATACTATTGTCTTGTTTGGTTAATTTATACTGGCAAGAGTCATAAATATTATCATTAGTATTTTGTATTTTATAATAGTATTTACTAATTTAGTATATTCCAATTAAATAGATATTTCTTGGTTTTTTTATTAATCTCATCACATTCAGATCATCAAAGCAATTATTGTCAAATCAACAACTTCCTCTTTTTCTGTCGTCCCTAGCAACACATGATTTTTCTTCCTTCCACATGTTTTGAATATAGTGTTTATTTCATATATTTTTTGTCTATTCCTTATCAATTTGCTATCCTATTGGAATGTAACTTTACCGATAGTTGGTTTATTATTTTCTACACATATTCTGCTGGTTTTTTGATATAAGCCTGTTTTTTTTTCTTTTTTATATTTAATACCCTTTCGATATTAAACGTTATTAATCGATATCATGGCATTATCATAATTTGTATAAATTTTATTATGTATCATTATTAATTGATGTACCTAACCTTTATGTTATGAGTGGTTATATAGTGGTTTTGGCTGTTAGGCCTTTTATTGTAAACGGATCTACCAGTGTTTATAACTGGTAAACATCTATAGCCCCTTTTACATAAATTCATACATATAATCAAATCTTAACTATTAACATTTACATAAACAATTATTTTTTCCATATCTAATAACAATTTTATCTTGACCTATGGATCACATATAAGAAAATTCAAATCTATTAACGTTAATTAGCTGCTTCACACTTCATTCTACAACAGTCATTGAATAATACATCTTGTTTCATTATCTTTCATTAACTCAACACATATTTGGTATAACGTAACATAAACTTTATCATAATATTTGTTGTCACAAAATAATATCTCTTAACTCAAAATTCTTATTTGCTATTACTATAAAGTAAATTATTGTTTCATTTTTTGTTTGCTTTTCACTAAACATATATCATCAACTATTATCTATCTTACAGGTTCGTTTATTCTTGTTAATACTACCTTGCATCCTTATTTACCTTTATCTATAATTATAAATGTAATTATTAGATCTTTGTTCTATCATGGGGTTAGATATTGACTTGTTTATTATTCTGTTAACCTTGTTTTTATGTAACACGGATGCTAGCATTTCTGTTGCGTGACATATGCTCCCCCTCCTAAAAAAGTTTAGTTTACCTGAATGAAGTTTAGGTCAAATAAACTTGTCTTTTTCACATGCCTTTTCTTCATTTCATTGTAAATGGTTGACGATGGGATTCTCAATGTAACTTCATTAGACTAGTATTAATACTTTTTTTTTTATTTAATAACATTTCATCATTTTAATTAACATTCTTGATCATTTTTAATTTCTGTAAACATTATTTGTTGATAGTTGGCTACAATATTCAATGATACATTAGTTTCACATCTCTTCTACTTATAATTACTATAATCACTGTATTTCTCAATTATTCTTCTGTCAACTCATTTCTTTCTGTTTTCTTCGTCCTACTCTTTTGGAAACTGAAGTCATTCTTGCAACTATTCTAATATTCCTTAAATATTTAATTTCCCTAACAATCCCTAATACATGCGTTGGTACAGTTCAGAGAGGCACTGTTTGGCTTCATACTCTGCTGCCCACACCACATCTTAATATAGTACTGCTGGAATTCATCTACAGTCAGCTATAAAATACAATAATCTCCTAATAATCTCTTTAATTATTTAATAATAAATATTTGGGAAAATTTTTTTCTTTGTTGCCTTTATATTTTGTGATTCCATTTTAGTTCCTTAAACATTCTTTGATATTAAATTTGACAGTTATCATTTGTAATCATTTTTGTTGTGATTGTAATGCTAAGTATCTTCTTCATTTGTTTTTTCTCTGATCTCAATATTTTCTAAATAGTTGTTGTGTGATGATCATTATAACTGTATTTCTGACTAAATACATTCCTTAGCCCAACTATTCTTCTTCTTATCGTATTTCATTATTTTGGCTGTTTATTTTTTCAATGAATTATGTTCATAAATACTCTTTCCTTCTTTAACATTACATTGGTTACATTCAATCGTTTACTGAAGTTGTTTCCTTCATTTGGCAATGTGGTATGTATTTTAGGTCATATGATTTTTCTCTTTTTTTTTTATTTTGCATAGGTAGATTTGAGGTAAAACTTTTATCTTGGGGTTTCATTATTTATCATTCACATTATTTCTTTGTAGACGTTTAGTAATAGTTCTCGCTTTCTTCTGTAATCTTGGGATTTCATTATTCATTGTTCACACTATTTCTTTATAAACATTTAATAATAATTCTTGCTTTCTTCTGTAATCTAGGGATTTGTTATTCATTATTCACACTATTTCTTTATAAACATTTAATAATAATTCTCGCTTTCTTCTGTAATCTTGGGGTTTCATTATTCTTCATAACTATTCTTCATAACTATATTTTAATTCAGACTTACTTCATTTTGAATGACACATTTTTTTTCTATTTATTTTATTGTTCAAAAAATTCTCTTTTATTTACAAGTGTTTTTTTTATTCAAAATCGATAATAAGTGGTTCTTATTGTATTTTAGAATTTAGTGGTAGTATTCAATTCAAATTCTTTTTAAATTCCAAGTATTTTCTCTTCAAGACTGGTAATAAGTTGTTCTTATTATTTTTAGAATTTATTCATTATATTTCTTTATGGACTCTTGGTTGTACGTTCCCTTAATCCTTTTCGTGATAGGGTTCATTATTTCATACGTATTGTTATTATTATTTTTTGTTATCACATATGGCCCAGTATATAATAATAATAATTTTTTAGTTATTCCCTCTAGAGTGCTTGGTAGCTCCGTTTCTTATTAATATTTTCTCACCCACTTGGTACTTAATTGGTTTTGGATTATTCTTTTCATATTTTCTTTTCTTCATTTCCGCCTTTTCCATAACTCGGTTATAAAATTTAACTGTTTTATTTTGTCTCCCAGTGGCTCCGATAATTATCACATTATTGACAGGTAAGGTCGGTATGGGTAACTGCACTTCTCGCTGGATTTTCTCAAGTTCAGTACTGTCTATCAACGATATGTTAGATCTAGTATCTATCATTATGGTAGATTTTACCCCATTTAATTTTGCCGTTACATATATGATTTCGTTATTACTATTACTGTTTACATGTTTCTTATCCTCTTCCAATAAATCTTCCCTGATATTCTTTAAATAGTGGTTATTAATTATGGTTATTGTACGATTACTCTTAATTTTGTTTATAAGTCGCTGTTCCCCAAGATTACGGTTCAGTGAAGGGTATTCATTAATTTTCACTGTCTCTATTAGTTTAAATGAGGGCTTACCCCCTCTTCTCTATTTTCATTTTGATTACTGTGTTGATTTTGTACGGTTTCAGTGCGATCCTCCATATTAGGTTCCGCTATCCTATAATTTCCTTCAGGTGGATAGTTGTCTTCACGCCGGGACTGGTCATAATGGTTGTCATATCGGTGACTCCTTGGGTAATACCGTCGCTGATTCCCTTGAGGCCTGGAGTAGATATAATTGACGTTATGCCTATAATTATTGGGTCGTCTGTCCCCATCTCCTCTATTATTGCGACTATCGCGGTAATTAGAATTATTATTGCCACGATAATTATAGTTTCTGGAATTATTATTCGCGTGCTCATTTTGGGTTCTATTGGCATTAACGTTCTGCGCAGGTCGATTGTGATCATTATTATGAGAATTGGTTGGTGGCGCGTTATTATTATACTTCTGATATTTATAATTTAACATTCTATTTCTTTGGTATTGGTTCTCGTGCTCATAATTCTCCAAGAATTTGGCCATGGCTGGAATCGTTTTGATTTGACTACACATACGTGCATTTTTTATCCCTTCCTCGTAATGGTATGATAGTTGTATCACCAAACATTCTTCGGGAATTCTGGGCTCTAAGTTCCGCGCCATACATACCTTTCCTAGAAAGTATGAAGTAGGAGTCTGGCCTATGTTTGTTTCGTATCGACCGTTACTCAAATTATTCCTAATCATGTTCTGGGTCGATTCAGACCAATATTTCTCTTTTAACTGTTTTTTGAACTCAGTCATGTCCAGTATATCCGGGCGCACCGCTGTCCACCAATTATCATAAGTATCTTTAAACGTTTCATCAATCATACTGCGTATAATACTCCAGCGATTTTCTCTATTTCTTGCGATCACCTCTTCCAATCTGTTTAAAAATTCCATCGGATTGCGCTTGTAATTACAAAAATTAATCGACTCCCGGTTCTCGTGGTTATTTGTATGACTATGTTGGCATGTCCTATCCCGCCATGAATCTACTTCTTCTTGTAATTGTAATTCACGTCTACTAATTTCCTCTATTTTATTTTTACTGGTATTAATTTGACCTTCCATACTGTTTAAATTGCCATAGACTCTTTCGAGTCGTTCGCCCATGTCTGTCTGTATTTGCGTAATACCTTCCTTATTCTCTTCCCGCACCTGATGTACTTCATTTTTAATTTGCTCATATTTTCCAACAGTTTCTTGTTGGATTTCTTCGACCATTGTTTTACTCTCAATTTTTGTCATTAATTTTATTCTGTAATTCTTCACAAACCTGTACTATTGTTTCGTTAGTTTTTTCTAACACTTCATTTGTTTTGGCTATTTCTAATTTTCTTTCCTCATTATTTTGGTCCACCTTCTGGTTAACTGTCACATGAAGATTCTCAATTTTTTCATTAATCTGCCTTAAATTCTCTTCATGTATTTGTAGGATGTCTTCCTTCATTTGTTTTAAACCCTCATCATTCCTACCTAACCTTTCGTGAATTTGGTTTAATCTTTCGTTCATTTGTTTTGAGGTTTCTTTAATTTCCTCATTTGTTTTCCTTGAGTTTTCTTCCTGTTTCCTAAAATTCTCCTTATTTTCTTCATTTATTTTCCTTAGATTTTCGTTAGTTAGTCTGTTCTGTTCTGCCATAAAATTCATCAATTCCTGCCAACTTGGTATTTCTGTGACTCCCGCTTTATCTATTTGGTCCCCTTGGGCATCTTCTTCCATTACTCCCTTTTCCTTGTCCATAATAATTTCAGTTTCCGCTATTTCGTCTGTCTGTTGTTCCATTTCACTATCTGTTATTAGTTCTATTTCCTGTTCTTGTTCATCTATTTCCTTCTCCGTTTCTCCTGCCCTAATCCTTGATCTACCTCTGGTATGCATGTTTATTCTCCCACAGTTGCCTGCTCTGGTTAAGTAATATTAGTATAGTTATAGTTACTTAACTTAAGCCCTACACTGGTTGAGCGCCAATTTGTAGGTAAACATCGTCTTGCGTCTACTAATGTGTCACGCAATGTAAGCCTATTCGTTGCTATGAACGGGTATGTTCCCCCGTTTTACTCTCTTAGGTCGTTTAGTTTACTTCATTATTTAAATATCTGAGATATTTGGAGTTGTGGGATATATTGATGTAATTAATTAATATTAACTTAGCTCTCTAAAAAATATCAGTGTTAGTGTACCTGAAACTTAAATAATTAATGCGTTATTCTGTAATTTCGTTCAACCCTATTATACCTTGAAGAGAATTATGTCTAATTTTGTATTTTTACGCTCTCTCTTTGGTGTCAGATAATTCCGCTATAAGCGCTGTAGTATTGGCTCAACGAAACTTATAGGTTATTTCACTGTTTATGTTAACCAATTATTCTATACTTATTCAGTTACTTTTTTATTCCCAACTCATTAAATCATACTCCAAATAACAAGATTTTGCAATTATATAAAGGTTCTTTATTTGTTTACGTCTTTAACATTGAATAAGATATGTTCTAACTAACATATGCTTGGGCTATAGATTGCGTGAATCGATTGTTGATTATTCCGATCCTTTATTTAAATTCAGTTATATAGTATGTTTTAATTTGTAATTAATTTAATTCAGGGTGTGAAGGTTCTTGTAACTGTGGGGAAGATTAAAAATACATAGATAAGAATGCAAGATTTACAAATTTGAAGTGTTGTGTAGTTAGTATGATTAATATAATAATAATTTACCAGACTAGAACGAAGCAAATCGTGTAGGCGGTTGATTGATAAATTTACTGTTCTGGACAATTATGCCGTATGATATTCTTTCTTCGGTTTGATAAAATGGAATTCTTGTCCTGTCCACTTCGGAAATACAGCTCTCTAGATTGATTTACAGCCCGATTGATGCTTCTTCTGCAACTCCTGGATCCAGATACGTTCTTCTCTCGGTTGAAGCAATTAGTGATGTTCCGTTTATTTGAAAGGTTATAAATTCTGGTGTAGTGTATATTATTATTTGTGATACTTTTGACTCTTTCTATTTGTTTTAATGTATCGTCAATTCCTTTCGGATATGGGACAGTTCAAGTCCTTCCTTGTAGAATCCAGTTATTTATTTCCTATTGCGATTTCATACTATTGTCTTGTTTGGTTAATTTATACTGGCAAGAGTCATAAATATTATCATTAGTATTTTGTATTTTATAATAGTATTTACTAATTTAGTATATTCCAATTAAATAGATATTTCTTGGTTTTTTTATTAATCTCATCACATTCAGATCATCAAAGCAATTATTGTCAAATCAACAACTTCCTCTTTTTCTGTCGTCCCTAGCAACACATGATTTTTCTTCCTTCCACATGTTTTGAATATAGTGTTTATTTCATATATTTTTTGTCTATTCCTTATCAATTTGCTATCCTATTGGAATGTAACTTTACCGATAGTTGGTTTATTATTTTCTACACATATTCTGCTGGTTTTTTGATATAAGCCTGTTTTTTTTTCTTTTTTATATTTAATACCCTTTCGATATTAAACGTTATTAATCGATATCATGGCATTATCATAATTTGTATAAATTTTATTATGTATCATTATTAATTGATGTACCTAACCTTTATGTTATGAGTGGTTATATAGTGGTTTTGGCTGTTAGGCCTTTTATTGTAAACGGATCTACCAGTGTTTATAACTGGTAAACATCTATAGCCCCTTTTACATAAATTCATACATATAATCAAATCTTAACTATTAACATTTACATAAACAATTATTTTTTCCATATCTAATAACAATTTTATCTTGACCTATGGATCACATATAAGAAAATTCAAATCTATTAACGTTAATTAGCTGCTTCACACTTCATTCTACAACAGTCATTGAATAATACATCTTGTTTCATTATCTTTCATTAACTCAACACATATTTGGTATAACGTAACATAAACTTTATCATAATATTTGTTGTCACAAAATAATATCTCTTAACTCAAAATTCTTATTTGCTATTACTATAAAGTAAATTATTGTTTCATTTTTTGTTTGCTTTTCACTAAACATATATCATCAACTATTATCTATCTTACAGGTTCGTTTATTCTTGTTAATACTACCTTGCATCCTTATTTACCTTTATCTATAATTATAAATGTAATTATTAGATCTTTGTTCTATCATGGGGTTAGATATTGACTTGTTTATTATTCTGTTAACCTTGTTTTTATGTAACACGGATGCTAGCATTTCTGTTGCGTGACATATGCTCCCCCTCCTAAAAAAGTTTAGTTTACCTGAATGAAGTTTAGGTCAAATAAACTTGTCTTTTTCACATGCCTTTTCTTCATTTCATTGTAAATGGTTGACGATGGGATTCTCAATGTAACTTCATTAGACTAGTATTAATACTTTTTTTTTTATTTAATAACATTTCATCATTTTAATTAACATTCTTGATCATTTTTAATTTCTGTAAACATTATTTGTTGATAGTTGGCTACAATATTCAATGATACATTAGTTTCACATCTCTTCTACTTATAATTACTATAATCACTGTATTTCTCAATTATTCTTCTGTCAACTCATTTCTTTCTGTTTTCTTCGTCCTACTCTTTTGGAAACTGAAGTCATTCTTGCAACTATTCTAATATTCCTTAAATATTTAATTTCCCTAACAATCCCTAATACATGCGTTGGTACAGTTCAGAGAGGCACTGTTTGGCTTCATACTCTGCTGCCCACACCACATCTTAATATAGTACTGCTGGAATTCATCTACAGTCAGCTATAAAATACAATAATCTCCTAATAATCTCTTTAATTATTTAATAATAAATATTTGGGAAAATTTTTTTCTTTGTTGCCTTTATATTTCTTCATTACTATCCTTCATATTTTGTGATTCCATTTTAGTTCCTTAAACATTCTTTGATATTAAATTTGACAGTTATCATTTGTAATCATTTTTGTTGTGATTGTAATGCTAAGTATCTTCTTCATTTGTTTTTTCTCTGATCTCAATATTTTCTAAATAGTTGTTGTGTGATGATCATTATAACTGTATTTCTGACTAAATACATTCCTTAGCCCAACTATTCTTCTTCTTATCGTATTTCATTATTTTGGCTGTTTATTTTTTCAATGAATTATGTTCATAAATACTCTTTCCTTCTTTAACATTACATTGGTTACATTCAATCGTTTACTGAAGTTGTTTCCTTCATTTGGCAATGTGGTATGTATTTTAGGTCATATGATTTTTCTCTTTTTTTTTTATTTTGCATAGGTAGATTTGAGGTAAAACTTTTATCTTGGGGTTTCATTATTTATCATTCACATTATTTCTTTGTAGACGTTTAGCAATAGTTCTCGCTTTCTTCTGTAATCTTGGGATTTCATTATTCATCGTTCACACTATTTCTTTATAAACATTTAATAATAATTCTTGCTTTCTTCTGTAATCTAGGGATTTGTTATTCATTATTCACACTATTTCTTTATAAACATTTAATAATAATTCTCGCTTTCTTCTGTAATCTTGGGGTTTCATTATTCTTCATAACTATTCTTCATAACTATATTTTAATTCAGACTTACTTCATTTTGAATGACACATTTTTTTTTCTATTTATTTTATTGTTCAAAAAATTCTCTTTTATTTACAAGTGTTTTCTTTCTTCAAAATCGATAATAAGTGGTTCTTATTGTATTTTAGAATTTAGTGGTAGTATTCAATTCAAATTCTTTTTAAATTCCAAGTATTTTCTCTTCAAGACTGGTAATAAGTTGTTCTTATTATTTTTAGAATTTATTCATTATATTTCTTTATGGACTCTTGGTTGTACGTTCCCTTAATCCTTTTCGTGATAGGGTTCATTATTTCATACGTATTGTTATTATTATTTTTTGTTATCACATATGGCCCAGTATATAATAATAATAATTTTTTAGTTATTCCCTCTAGAGTGCTTGGTAGCTCCGTTTCTTATTAATATTTTCTCACCCACTTGGTACTTAATTGGTTTTGGATTATTCTTTTCATATTTTCTTTTCTTCATTTCCGCCTTTTCCATAACTCGGTTATAAAATTTAACTGTTTTATTTTGTCTCCCAGTGGCTCCGATAATTATCACATTATTGACAGGTAAGGTCGGTATGGGTAACTGGACTTCTCGCTGGATTTTCTCAAGTTCAGTACTGTCTATCAACGATATGTTAGATCTAGTATCTATCATTATGGTAGATTTTACCCCATTTAATTTTGCCGTTACATATATGATTTCGTTATTACTATTACTGTTTACATGTTTCTTATCCTCTTCCAATAAATCTTCCCTGATATTCTTTAAATAGTGGTTATTAATTATGGTTATTGTACGATTACTCTTAATTTTGTTTATAAGTCGCTGTTCCCCAAGATTACGGTTCAGTGAAGGGTATTCATTAATTTTCACTGTCTCTATTAGTTTAAATGAGGGCTTACCCCCTCTTCTCTATTTTCATTTTGATTACTGTGTTGATTTTGTACGGTTTCAGTGCGATCCTCCGTATTAGGTTCCGCTATCCTATAATTTCCTTCAGGTGGATAGTTGTCTTCACGCCGGGACTGGTCATAATGGTTGTCATATCGGTGACTCCTTGGGTAATACCGTCGCTGATTCCCTTGAGGCCTGGAGTAGATATAATTGACGTTATGCCTATAATTATTGGGTCGTCTGTCCCCATCTCCTCTATTATTGCGACTATCGCGGTAATTAGAATTATTATTGCCACGATAATTATAGTTTCTGGAATTATTATTCGCGTGCTCATTTTGGGTTCTATTGGCATTAACGTTCTGCGCAGGTCGATTGTGATCATTATTATGAGAATTGGTTGGTGGCGCGTTATTATTATACTTCTGATATTTATAATTTAACATTCTATTTCTTTGGTATTGGTTCTCGTGCTCATAATTCTCCAAGAATTTGGCCATGGCTGGAATCGTTTTGATTTGACTACACATACGTGCATTTTTTATCCCTTCCTCGTAATGGTATGATAGTTGTATCACCAAACATTCTTCGGGAATTCTGGGCTCTAAGTTCCGCGCCATACATACCTTTCCTAGAAAGTATGAAGTAGGAGTCTGGCCTATGTTTGTTTCGTATCGACCGTTACTCAAATTATTCCTAATCATGTTCTGGGTCGATTCAGACCAATATTTCTCTTTTAACTGTTTTTTGAACTCAGTCATGTCCAGTATATCCGGGCGCACCGCTGTCCACCAATTATCATAAGTATCTTTAAACGTTTCATCAATCATACTGCGTATAATACTCCAGCGATTTTCTCTATTTCTTGCGATCACCTCTTCCAATCTGTTTAAAAATTCCATCAGATTGCGCTTGTAATTACAAAAATTAATCGACTCCCGGTTCTCGTGGTTATTTGTATGACTATGTTGGCATGTCCTATCCCGCCATGAATCTACTTCTTCTTGTAATTGTAATTCACGTCTACTAATTTCCTCTATTTTATTTTTACTGGTATTAATTTGACCTTCCATACTGTTTAAATTGCCATAGACTCTTTCGAGTCGTTCGCCCATGTCTGTCTGTATTTGCGTAATACCTTCCTTATTCTCTTCCCGCACCTGATGTACTTCATTTTTAATTTGCTCATATTTTCCAACAGTTTCTTGTTGGATTTCTTCGACCATTGTTTTACTCTCAATTTTTGTCATTAATTTTATTCTGTAATTCTTCACAAACCTGTACTATTGTTTCGTTAGTTTTTTCTAACACTTCATTTGTTTTGGCTATTTCTAATTTTCTTTCCTCATTATTTTGGTCCACCTTCTGGTTAACTGTCACATGAAGATTCTCAATTTTTTCATTAATCTGCCTTAAATTCTCTTCATGTATTTGTAGGATGTCTTCCTTCATTTGTTTTAAACCCTCATCATTCCTACCTAACCTTTCGTGAATTTGGTTTAATCTTTCGTTCATTTGTTTTGAGGTTTCTTTAATTTCCTCATTTGTTTTCCTTGAGTTTTCTTCCTGTTTCCTAAAATTCTCCTTATTTTCTTCATTTATTTTCCTTAGATTTTCGTTAGTTAGTCTGTTCTGTTCTGCCATAAAATTCATCAATTCCTGCCAACTTGGTATTTCTGTGACTCCCGCTTTATCTATTTGGTCCCCTTGGGCATCTTCTTCCATTACTCCCTTTTCCTTGTCCATAATAATTTCAGTTTCCGCTATTTCGTCTGTCTGTTGTTCCATTTCACTATCTGTTATTAGTTCTATTTCCTGTTCTTGTTCATCTATTTCCTTCTCCGTTTCTCCTGCCCTAATCCTTGATCTACCTCTGGTATGCATGTTTATTCTCCCACAGTTGCCTGCTCTGGTTAAGTAATATTAGTATAGTTATAGTTACTTAACTTAAGCCCTACACTGGTTGAGCGCCAATTTGTAGGTAAACATCGTCTTGCGTCTACTAATGTGTCACGCAATGTAAGCCTATTCGTTGCTATGAACGGGTATGTTCCCCCGTTTTACTCTCTTAGGTCGTTTAGTTTACTTCATTATTTAAATATCTGAGATATTTGGAGTTGTGGGATATATTGATGTAATTAATTAATATTAACTTAGCTCTCTAAAAAATATCAGTGTTAGTGTACCTGAAACTTAAATAATTAATGCGTTATTCTGTAATTTCGTTCAACCCTATTATACCTTGAAGAGAATTATGTCTAATTTTGTATTTTTACGCTCTCTCTTTGGTGTCAGATAATTCCGCTATAAGCGCTGTAGTATTGGCTCAACGAAACTTATAGGTTATTTCACTGTTTATGTTAACCAATTATTCTATACTTATTCAGTTACTTTTTTATTCCCAACTCATTAAATCATACTCCAAATAACAAGATTTTGCAATTATATAAAGGTTCTTTATTTGTTTACGTCTTTAACATTGAATAAGATATGTTCTAACTAACATATGCTTGGGCTATAGATTGCGTGAATCGATTGTTGATTATTCCGATCCTTTATTTAAATTCAGTTATATAGTATGTTTTAATTTGTAATTAATTTAATTCAGGGTGTGAAGGTTCTTGTAACTGTGGGGAAGATTAAAAATACATAGATAAGAATGCAAGATTTACAAATTTGAAGTGTTGTGTAGTTAGTATGATTAATATAATAATAATTTACCAGACTAGAACGAAGCAAATCGTGTAGGCGGTTGATTGATAAATTTACTGTTCTGGACAATTATGCCGTATGATATTCTTTCTTCGGTTTGATAAAATGGAATTCTTGTCCTGTCCACTTCGGAAATACAGCTCTCTAGATTGATTTACAGCCCGATTGATGCTTCTTCTGCAACTCCTGGATCCAGATACGTTCTTCTCTCGGTTGAAGCAATTAGTGATGTTCCGTTTATTTGAAAGGTTATAAATTCTGGTGTAGTGTATATTATTATTTGTGATACTTTTGACTCTTTCTATTTGTTTTAATGTATCGTCAATTCCTTTCGGATATGGGACAGTTCAAGTCCTTCCTTGTAGAATCCAGTTATTTATTTCCTATTGCGATTTCATACTATTGTCTTGTTTGGTTAATTTATACTGGCAAGAGTCATAAATATTATCATTAGTATTTTGTATTTTATAATAGTATTTACTAATTTAGTATATTCCAATTAAATAGATATTTCTTGGTTTTTTTATTAATCTCATCACATTCAGATCATCAAAGCAATTATTGTCAAATCAACAACTTCCTCTTTTTCTGTCGTCCCTAGCAACACATGATTTTTCTTCCTTCCACATGTTTTGAATATAGTGTTTATTTCATATATTTTTTGTCTATTCCTTATCAATTTGCTATCCTATTGGAATGTAACTTTACCGATAGTTGGTTTATTATTTTCTACACATATTCTGCTGGTTTTTTGATATAAGCCTGTTTTTTTTTCTTTTTTATATTTAATACCCTTTCGATATTAAACGTTATTAATCGATATCATGGCATTATCATAATTTGTATAAATTTTATTATGTATCATTATTAATTGATGTACCTAACCTTTATGTTATGAGTGGTTATATAGTGGTTTTGGCTGTTAGGCCTTTTATTGTAAACGGATCTACCAGTGTTTATAACTGGTAAACATCTATAGCCCCTTTTACATAAATTCATACATATAATCAAATCTTAACTATTAACATTTACATAAACAATTATTTTTTCCATATCTAATAACAATTTTATCTTGACCTATGGATCACATATAAGAAAATTCAAATCTATTAACGTTAATTAGCTGCTTCACACTTCATTCTACAACAGTCATTGAATAATACATCTTGTTTCATTATCTTTCATTAACTCAACACATATTTGGTATAACGTAACATAAACTTTATCATAATATTTGTTGTCACAAAATAATATCTCTTAACTCAAAATTCTTATTTGCTATTACTATAAAGTAAATTATTGTTTCATTTTTTGTTTGCTTTTCACTAAACATATATCATCAACTATTATCTATCTTACAGGTTCGTTTATTCTTGTTAATACTACCTTGCATCCTTATTTACCTTTATCTATAATTATAAATGTAATTATTAGATCTTTGTTCTATCATGGGGTTAGATATTGACTTGTTTATTATTCTGTTAACCTTGTTTTTATGTAACACGGATGCTAGCATTTCTGTTGCGTGACATATGCTCCCCCTCCTAAAAAAGTTTAGTTTACCTGAATGAAGTTTAGGTCAAATAAACTTGTCTTTTTCACATGCCTTTTCTTCATTTCATTGTAAATGGTTGACGATGGGATTCTCAATGTAACTTCATTAGACTAGTATTAATACTTTTTTTTTTATTTAATAACATTTCATCATTTTAATTAACATTCTTGATCATTTTTAATTTCTGTAAACATTATTTGTTGATAGTTGGCTACAATATTCAATGATACATTAGTTTCACATCTCTTCTACTTATAATTACTATAATCACTGTATTTCTCAATTATTCTTCTGTCAACTCATTTCTTTCTGTTTTCTTCGTCCTACTCTTTTGGAAACTGAAGTCATTCTTGCAACTATTCTAATATTCCTTAAATATTTAATTTCCCTAACAATCCCTAATACATGCGTTGGTACAGTTCAGAGAGGCACTGTTTGGCTTCATACTCTGCTGCCCACACCACATCTTAATATAGTACTGCTGGAATTCATCTACAGTCAGCTATAAAATACAATAATCTCCTAATAATCTCTTTAATTATTTAATAATAAATATTTGGGAAAATTTTTTTCTTTGTTGCCTTTATATTTTGTGATTCCATTTTAGTTCCTTAAACATTCTTTGATATTAAATTTGACAGTTATCATTTGTAATCATTTTTGTTGTGATTGTAATGCTAAGTATCTTCTTCATTTGTTTTTTCTCTGATCTCAATATTTTCTAAATAGTTGTTGTGTGATGATCATTATAACTGTATTTCTGACTAAATACATTCCTTAGCCCAACTATTCTTCTTCTTATCGTATTTCATTATTTTGGCTGTTTATTTTTTCAATGAATTATGTTCATAAATACTCTTTCCTTCTTTAACATTACATTGGTTACATTCAATCGTTTACTGAAGTTGTTTCCTTCATTTGGCAATGTGGTATGTATTTTAGGTCATATGATTTTTCTCTTTTTTTTTTATTTTGCATAGGTAGATTTGAGGTAAAACTTTTATCTTGGGGTTTCATTATTTATCATTCACATTATTTCTTTGTAGACGTTTAGTAATAGTTCTCGCTTTCTTCTGTAATCTTGGGATTTCATTATTCATTGTTCACACTATTTCTTTATAAACATTTAATAATAATTCTTGCTTTCTTCTGTAATCTAGGGATTTGTTATTCATTATTCACACTATTTCTTTATAAACATTTAATAATAATTCTCGCTTTCTTCTGTAATCTTGGGGTTTCATTATTCTTCATAACTATTCTTCATAACTATATTTTAATTCAGACTTACTTCATTTTGAATGACACATTTTTTTTCTATTTATTTTATTGTTCAAAAAATTCTCTTTTATTTACAAGTGTTTTTTTTATTCAAAATCGATAATAAGTGGTTCTTATTGTATTTTAGAATTTAGTGGTAGTATTCAATTCAAATTCTTTTTAAATTCCAAGTATTTTCTCTTCAAGACTGGTAATAAGTTGTTCTTATTATTTTTAGAATTTATTCATTATATTTCTTTATGGACTCTTGGTTGTACGTTCCCTTAATCCTTTTCGTGATAGGGTTCATTATTTCATACGTATTGTTATTATTATTTTTTGTTATCACATATGGCCCAGTATATAATAATAATAATTTTTTAGTTATTCCCTCTAGAGTGCTTGGTAGCTCCGTTTCTTATTAATATTTTCTCACCCACTTGGTACTTAATTGGTTTTGGATTATTCTTTTCATATTTTCTTTTCTTCATTTCCGCCTTTTCCATAACTCGGTTATAAAATTTAACTGTTTTATTTTGTCTCCCAGTGGCTCCGATAATTATCACATTATTGACAGGTAAGGTCGGTATGGGTAACTGCACTTCTCGCTGGATTTTCTCAAGTTCAGTACTGTCTATCAACGATATGTTAGATCTAGTATCTATCATTATGGTAGATTTTACCCCATTTAATTTTGCCGTTACATATATGATTTCGTTATTACTATTACTGTTTACATGTTTCTTATCCTCTTCCAATAAATCTTCCCTGATATTCTTTAAATAGTGGTTATTAATTATGGTTATTGTACGATTACTCTTAATTTTGTTTATAAGTCGCTGTTCCCCAAGATTACGGTTCAGTGAAGGGTATTCATTAATTTTCACTGTCTCTATTAGTTTAAATGAGGGCTTACCCCCTCTTCTCTATTTTCATTTTGATTACTGTGTTGATTTTGTACGGTTTCAGTGCGATCCTCCATATTAGGTTCCGCTATCCTATAATTTCCTTCAGGTGGATAGTTGTCTTCACGCCGGGACTGGTCATAATGGTTGTCATATCGGTGACTCCTTGGGTAATACCGTCGCTGATTCCCTTGAGGCCTGGAGTAGATATAATTGACGTTATGCCTATAATTATTGGGTCGTCTGTCCCCATCTCCTCTATTATTGCGACTATCGCGGTAATTAGAATTATTATTGCCACGATAATTATAGTTTCTGGAATTATTATTCGCGTGCTCATTTTGGGTTCTATTGGCATTAACGTTCTGCGCAGGTCGATTGTGATCATTATTATGAGAATTGGTTGGTGGCGCGTTATTATTATACTTCTGATATTTATAATTTAACATTCTATTTCTTTGGTATTGGTTCTCGTGCTCATAATTCTCCAAGAATTTGGCCATGGCTGGAATCGTTTTGATTTGACTACACATACGTGCATTTTTTATCCCTTCCTCGTAATGGTATGATAGTTGTATCACCAAACATTCTTCGGGAATTCTGGGCTCTAAGTTCCGCGCCATACATACCTTTCCTAGAAAGTATGAAGTAGGAGACTGGCCTATGTTTGTTTCGTATCGACCGTTACTCAAATTATTCCTAATCATGTTCTGGGTCGATTCAGACCAATATTTCTCTTTAAACTGTTTTTTGAACTCAGTCATGTCCAGTATATCCGGGCGCACCGCTGTCCACCAATTATCATAAGTATCTTTAAACGTTTCATCAATCATACTGCGTATAATACTCCAGCGATTTTCTCTATTTCTTGCGATCACCTCTTCCAATCTGTTTAAAAATTCCATCGGATTGCGCTTGTAATTACAAAAATTAATCGACTCCCGGTTCTCGTGGTTATTTGTATGACTATGTTGCCATGTCCTATCCCGCCATGAATCTACTTCTTCTTGTAATTGTAATTCACGTCTACTAATTTCCTCTATTTTATTTTTACTGGTATTAATTTGACCTTCCATACTGTTTAAATTGCCATAGACTCTTTCGAGTCGTTCGCCCATGTCTGTCTGTATTTGCGTAATACCTTCCTTATTCTCTTCCCGTACCTGATGTACTTCATTTTTAATTTGCTCATATTTTCCAACAGTTTCTTGTTGGATTTCTTCGACCATTGTTTTACTCTCAATTTTTGTCATTAATTTTATTCTGTAATTCTTCACAAACCTGTACTATTGTTTCGTTAGTTTTTTCTAACACTTCATTTGTTTTGGCTATTTCTAATTTTCTTTCCTCATTATTTTGGTCCACCTTCTGGTTAACTGTCACATGAAGATTCTCAATTTTTTCATTAATCTGCCTTAAATTCTCTTCATGTATTTGTAGGATGTCTTCCTTCATTTGTTTTAAACCCTCATCATTCCTACCTAACCTTTCGTGAATTTGGTTTAATCTTTCGTTCATTTGTTTTGAGGTTTCTTTAATTTCCTCATTTGTTTTCCTTGAGTTTTCTTCCTGTTTCCTAAAATTCTCCTTATTTTCTTCATTTATTTTCCTTAGATTTTCGTTAGTTAGTCTGTTCTGTTCTGCCATAAAATTCATCAATTCCTGCCAACTTGGTATTTCTGTGACTCCCGCTTTATCTATTTGGTCCCCTTGGGCATCTTCTTCCATTACTCCCTTTTCCTTGTCCATAATAATTTCAGTTTCCGCTATTTCGTCTGTCTGTTGTTCCATTTCACTATCTGTTATTAGTTCTATTTCCTGTTCTTGTTCATCTATTTCCTTCTCCGTTTCTCCTGCCCTAATCCTTGATCTACCTCTGGTATGCATGTTTATTCTTCCACAGTTGCCTGCTCTGGTTAAGTAATATTAGTATAGTTATAGTTACTTAACTTAAGCCCTACACTGGTTGAGCGCCAATTTGTAGGTAAACATCGTCTTGCGTCTACTAATGTGTCACGCAATGTAAGCCTATTCGTTGCTATGAACGGGTATGTTCCCCCGTTTTACTCTCTTAGGTCGTTTAGTTTACTTCATTATTTAAATATCTGAGATATTTGGAGTTGTGGGATATATTGATGTAATTAATTAATATTAACTTAGCTCTCTAAAAAATATCAGTGTTAGTGTACCTGAAACTTAAATAATTAATGCGTTATTCTGTAATTTCGTTCAACCCTATTATACCTTGAAGAGAATTATGTCTAATTTTGTATTTTTACGCTCTCTCTTTGGTGTCAGATAATTCCGCTATAAGCGCTGTAGTATTGGCTCAACGAAACTTATAGGTTATTTCACTGTTTATGTTAACCAATTATTCTATACTTATTCAGTTACTTTTTTATTCCCAACTCATTAAATCATACTCCAAATAACAAGATTTTGCAATTATATAAAGGTTCTTTATTTGTTTACTTCTTTAACATTGAATAAGATATGTTCTAACTAACATATGCTTGGGCTATAGATTGCGTGAATCGATTGTTGATTATTCCGATCCTTTATTTAAATTCAGTTATATAGTATGTTTTAATTTGTAATTAATTTAATTCAGGGTGTGAAGGTTCTTGTAACTGTGGGGAAGATTAAAAATACATAGATAAGAATGCAAGATTTACAAATTTGAAGTGTTGTGTAGTTAGTATGATTAATATAATAATAATTTACCAGACTAGAACGAAGCAAATCGTGTAGGCGGTTGATTGATAAATTTACTGTTCTGGACAATTATGCCGTATGATATTCTTTCTTCGGTTTGATAAAATGGAATTCTTGTCCTGTCCACTTCGGAAATACAGCTCTGTGGATTGATTTACAGCCCGATTGATGCTTCTTCTGCAACTCCTGGATCCAGATACGTTCTTCTCTCGGTTGAAGCAATTAGTGATGTTCCGTTTATTTGAAAGGTTATAAATTCTGGTGTAGTGTATATTATTATTTGTGATACTTTTGACTCTTTCTATTTGTTTTAATGTATCGTCAATTCCTTTCGGATATGGGACAGTTCAAGTCCTTCCTTGTAGAATCCAGTTATTTATTTCCTATTGCGATTTCATACTATTGTCTTGTTTGGTTAATTTATACTGGCAAGAGTCATAAATATTATCATTAGTATTTTGTATTTTATAATAGTATTTACTAATTTAGTATATTCCAATTAAATAGATATTTCTTGGTTTTTTTATTAATCTCATCACATTCAGATCATCAAAGCAATTATTGTCAAATCAACAACTTCCTCTTTTTCTGTCGTCCCTAGCAACACATGATTTTTCTTCCTTCCACATGTTTTGAATATAGTGTTTATTTCATATATTTTTTGTCTATTCCTTATCAATTTGCTATCCTATCGGAATGTAACTTTACCGATAGTTGGTTTATTATTTTCTACACATATTCTGCTGGTTTTTTGATATAAGCCTGTTTTTTTTCTTTTTTATATTTAATACCCTTTCGATATTAAACGTTATTAATCGATATCATGGCATTATCATAATTTGTATAAATTTTATTATGTATCATTATTAATTGATGTACCTAACCTTTATGTTATGAGTGGTTATATAGTGGTTTTGGCTGTTAGGCCTTTTATTGTAAACGGATCTACCAGTGTTTATAACTGGTAAACATCTATAGCCCCTTTTACATAAATTCATACATATAATCAAATCTTAACTATTAACATTTACATAAACAATTATTTTTTCCATATCTAATAACAATTTTATCTTGACCTATGGATCACATATAAGAAAATTCAAATCTATTAACGTTAATTAGCTGCTTCACACTTCATTCTACAACAGTCATTGAATAATACATCTTGTTTCATTATCTTTCATTAACTCAACACATATTTGGTATAACGTAACATAAACTTTATCATAATATTTGTTGTCACAAAATAATATCTCTTAACTCAAAATTCTTATTTGCTATTACTATAAAGTAAATTATTGTTTCATTTTTTGTTTGCTTTTCACTAAACATATATCATCAACTATTATCTAACTTACAGGTTCGTTTATTCTTGTTAATACTACCTTGCATCCTTATTTACCTTTATCTATAATTATAAATGTAATTATTAGATCTTTGTTCTATCATGGGGTTAGATATTGACTTGTTTATTATTCTGTTAACCTTGTTTTTATGTAACACGGATGCTAGCATTTCTGTTGCGTTACATATGCTCCCCCTCCTAAAAAAGTTTAGTTTACCTGAATGAAGTTTAGGTCAAATAAACTTGTCTTTTTCACATGCCTTTTCTTCATTTCATTGTAAATGGTTGACGATGGGATTCTCAATGTAACTTCATTAGACTAGTATTAATACTTTTTTTTTTTATTTAATAACATTTCATCATTTTAATTAACATTCTTGATCATTTTTAATTTCTGTAAACATTATTTGTTGATAGTTGGCTACAATATTCAATGATACATTAGTTTCACATCTCTTCTACTTAGAATTACTATAATCACTGTATTTCTCAATTATTCTTCTGTCAACTCATTTCTTTCTGTTTTCTTCGTCCTACTCTTTTGGAAACTGAAGTCATTCTTGCAACTATTCTAATATTCCTTAAATATTTAATTTCCCTAACAATCCCTAATACATGCGTTGGTACAGTTCAGAGAGGCACTGTTTGGCTTCATACTCTGCTGCCCACACCACATCTTAATATAGTACTGCTGGAATTCATCTACAGTCAGCTATAAAATACAATAATCTCCTAATAATCTCTTTAATTATTTAATAATAAATATTTGGGAAAAATTTTTTTCTTTGTTGCCTTTATATTTCTTCATTACTATCCTTCATATTTTGTGATTCCATTTTAGTTCCTTAAACATTCTTTGATATTAAATTTGACAGTTATCATTTGTAATCATTTTTGTTGTGATTGTAATGCTAAGTATCTTCTTCATTTGTTTTTTCTCTGATCTCAATATTTTCTAAATAGTTGTTGTGTGATGATCATTATAACTGTATTTCTGACTAAATAGATTCCTTAGCCCAACTATTCTTCTTCTTATCGTATTTCATTATTTTGGCTGTTTATTTTTTCAATGAATTATGTTCATAAATACTCTTTCCTTCTTTAACATTACATTGGTTACATTCAATCGTTTACTGAAGTTGTTTCCTTCATTTGGCAATGTGGTATGTATTTTAGGTCATATGATTTTTCTCTTTTTTTTTTATTTTGCATAGGTGGATTTGAGGTAAAACTTTTATCTTGGGGTTTCATTATTTATCATTCACATTATTTCTTTGTAGACGTTTAGTAATAGTTCTCGCTTTCTTCTGTAATCTTGGGATTTCATTATTCATTGTTCACACTATTTCTTTATAAACATTTAATAATAATTCTCGCTTTCTTCTGTAATCTTGGGATTTGTTATTCATTATTCACACTATTTCTTTATAAACATTTAATAATAGTTGTCTTGATTATTCATCTCTTCTTTCACAGCACTACACTTAACTAAAAATGAACTTTTTTCATGTGAAAAACTTACTATTTTATCGGACGCGTTTCGGCTTAGTATCCGCCTTCTTCAGCTTTGGTAACAGACTGCCAGCATTTTGTAACGGTTGTGTGGAAGGTGAAGTGGGGGTGGTGTGTGGCGGAAGGGGATTGGCGCGGGGATTCAATTTATTGTTTGTTTTCTGTATAATTGTGTCAAAAAGTGTATGTGATTTATATTGTAATTGATCGTTGAGTATGTTGTTTGGTTGTGTTGTGAGGTGTTTATATATTTCATATTGTTCAGTTGTGTTGAGTTTTTGGCCTTTGGGTATGTAATGTAGAATTTCAAGATTAGTGTCTATGTTGGTGTAACTGTGGTTTTCTGTGTGTATGTGTGTGGCAAATGCAGAGTGTATATTGTTGTTGGTTAAAGCTTTTAAGTGTTCAGAATAACGGGATGAAAAAGATCTTCCCGTCTGGCCTATGTAGAAACTATTGCAGTCATTACAATTTAATTTGTAAACACCTGTTTTGTTATATTTGTCTATGTCTGTGTTTGTATTACTGATGTGTTTTTTGATGGTATTGGTTGTTCTGAATGCTATTTTGTATTTGTGTTTTCTGAATGTATTGGCGATTTTGTGTGTGTATGAGTTGTGGTATGTGAGTGTGATGTACTTATTGTGTTGTGTGTTGATGGTATTTAGTGTTTTGTTGTTTTTGTTTTTGATGCGTTTGTGTAGTATGTTTATTAAATTGGGGTTATAACCGTTTTTTATTGCTATGTATTTTATTGTGTTGAGTTCGTCGGTGTAATCTTGTTTATTTAAGGGTATTTTAGTTAGTCTATGGAGCATATGGTTGAAGGCCGCATATTTATGTTGTGTTGGGTGGTTTGATGTGTTGTGTATAACCATGTCGGTTGTGGTTGGTTTCCTGTATATTTTGTACGTGTGTGTATTGTTAGTTTTGTTAATTGTTAGGTCTAGAAAATTTATACTATTGTTTTGTTCAGTTTCCAGTGTAAATTTTAATTTGTGGTGTATAGTGTTTATGTATTTGTGGAAGTTTTCAACTTGTCTTGTGTTGCCTTTGAATAAAAGTAATATATCATCTACATACCTGTGCCAGTATATAATTTTGTTAGTGTATTTGTTGTTGTTTATTATGTGGTTCTGTTCAATGTTGTGTATATATATCACATCATCACACTTACCAAAATAATAACTGAAGAAAATTACTTTACATACAATAACAAAATATACACACAAACAGAAGGACTCCCGATGGGATCCCCCATATCAGGAATACTAGCAGAAATATATATACACAACATTGAACAGAACCACATAATAAACAACAACAAATACACTAACAAAATTATATACTGGCACAGGTATGTAGATGATATATTACTTTTATTCAAAGGCAACACAAGACAAGTTGAAAACTTCCACAAATACATAAACACTATACACCACAAATTAAAATTTACACTGGAAACTGAACAAAACAATAGTATAAATTTTCTAGACCTAACAATTAACAAAACTAACAATACACACACGTACAAAATATACAGGAAACCAACCACAACCGACATGGTTATACACAACACATCAAACCACCCAACACAACATAAATATGCGGCCTTCAACCATATGCTCCATAGACTAACTAAAATACCCTTAAATAAACAAGATTACACCGACGAACTCAACACAATAAAATACATAGCAATAAAAAACGGTTATAACCCCAATTTAATAAACATACTACACAAACGCATCAAAAACAAAAACAACAAAACACTAAATACCATCAACACACAACACAATAAGTACATCACACTCACATACCACAACTCATACACACACAAAATCGCCAATACATTCAGAAAACACAAATACAAAATAGCATTCAGAACAACCAATACCATCAAAAAACACATCAGTAATACAAACACAGACATAGACAAATATAACAAAACAGGTGTTTACAAATTAAATTGTAATGACTGCAATAGTTTCTACATAGGCCAGACGGGAAGATCTTTTTCATCCCGTTATTCTGAACACTTAAAAGCTTTAACCAACAACAATATACACTCTGCATTTGCCACACACATACACACAGAAAACCACAGTTACACCAACATAGACACTAATCTTGAAATTCTACATTACATACCCAAAGGCCAAAAACTCAACACAACTGAACAATATGAAATATATAAACACCACACAACACAACCAAACAACATACTCAACGATCAATTACAATATAAATCACATACACTTTTTGACACAATTATACAGAAAACAAACAATAAATTGAATCCCCGCGCCAATCCCCTTCCGCCACACACCACCCCCACTTCACCTTCCACACAACCGTTACAAAATGCTGGCAGTCTGTTACCAAAGCTGAAGAAGGCGGATACTAAGCCGAAACGCGTCCGATAAAATAGTAAGTTTTTCACATGAAAAAAGTTCATTTTTAGTTAAGTAAATTTAATAATAATTCTCGCTTTCTTCTGTAATCTTGGGATTTGTTATTCATTATTCACAGTATTTCTTTATAAACATTTAATAATAATTCTCGCTTTCTTCTGTAATCTTGGGGTTTCATTATTCATTGTTCTTCATAACTATTCTTCATAACTATATTTTAATTCAGACTTACTTCATTTTGAATGACACATTTTTTTTTCTATTTATTTTATTGTTCAAAAAATTCTCTTTTATTTACAAGTGTTTTTTTTCTTCAAAATCGATAATAAGTGGTTCTTATTGTATTTTAGAATTTAGTGGTAGTATTCAATTCAAATTCTTTTTAAATTCCAAGTATTTTCTCTTCAAGACTGGTAATAAGTTGTTCTTATTATTTTTAGAATTTATTCATTATATTTCTTTATGGACTCTTGGTTGTACGTTCCCTTAATCCTTTTCGTGATAGGGTTCATTATTTCATACGTATTGTTATTATTATTTTTTGTTATCACATATGGCCCAGTATATAATAATAATAATTTTTTAGTTATTCCCTCTAGAGTGCTTGGTAGCTCCGTTTCTTATTAATATTTTCTCACCCACTTGGTACTTAATTGGTTTTGGATTATTCTTTTCATATTTTCTTTTCTTCATTTCCGCCTTTTCCATAACTCGGTTATAAAATTTAACTGTTTTATTTTGTCTCCCAGTGGCTCCGATAATTATCACATTATTGACAGGTAAGGTCGGTATGGGTAACTGGACTTCTCGCTGGATTTTCTCAAGTTCAGTACTGTCTATCAACGATATGTTAGATCCAGTATCTATCATTATGGTAGATTTTACCCCATTTAATTTTGCCGTTACATATATGATTTCGTTATTACTATTACTGTTTACATGTTTCTTATCCTCTTCCAATAAATCTTCCCTGATATTCTTTAAATAGTGGTTATTAATTATGGTTATTGTACGATTACTCTTAATTTTGTTTATAAGTCGCTGTTCCCCAAGATTACGGTTCAGTGAAGGGTATTCATTAATTTTCACTGTCTCTATTAGTTTAAATGAGGGCTTACCCCCTCTTCTCTATTTTCATTTTGATTACTGTGTTGATTTTGTACGGTTTCAGTGCGATCCTCCGTATTAGGTTCCGCTATCCTATAATTTCCTTCAGGTGGATAGTTGTCTTCACGCCGGGACTGGTCATAATGGTTGTCATATCGGTGACTCCTTGGGTAATACCGTCGCTGATTCCCTTGAGGCCTGGAGTAGATATAATTGATGTTATGCCTATAATTATTGGGTCGTCTGTCCCCATCTCCTCTATTATTGCGACTATCGTGGTAATTATAATTATTATTGCCACGATAATTATAGTTTCTGGAATTATTATTCGCGTGCTCATTTTGGGTTCTATTGGCATTAACGTTCTGCGCAGGTCGATTGTGATCATTATTATGAGAATTGGTTGGTGGCGCGTTATTATTATACTTCTGATATTTATAATTTAACATTCTATTTCTTTGGTATTGGTTCTCGTGCTCATAATTCTCCAAGAATTTGGCCATGGCTGGAATCGTTTTGATTTGACTACACATACGTGCATTTTTTATCCCTTCCTCGTAATGGTATGATAGTTGTATCACCAAACATTCTTCGGGAATTCTGGGCTCTAAGTTCCGCGCCATACATACCTTTCCTAGAAAGTATGAAGTAGGAGACTGGCCTATGTTTGTTTCGTATCGACCGTTACTCAAATTATTCCTAATCATGTTCTGGGTCGATTCAGACCAATATTTCTCTTTAAACTGTTTTTTGAACTCAGTCATGTCCAGTATATCCGGGCGCACCGCTGTCCACCAATTATCATAAGTATCTTTAAACGTTTCATCAATCATACTGCGTATAATACTCCAGCGATTTTCTCTATTTCTTGCGATCACCTCTTCCAATCTCTTTAAAAATTCCATCGGATTGCGCTTGTAATTTCAAAAATTAATCGACTCCCGGTTCTCGTGGTTATTTGTATGACTATGTTGGCATGTCCTATCCCGCCATGAATCTACTTCTTCTTGTAATTGTAATTCACGTCTACTAATTTCCTCTATTTTATTTTTACTGGTATTAATTTGACCTTCCATACTGTTTAAATTGCCATAGACTCTTTCGAGTCGTTCGCCCATGTCTGTCTGTATTTGCGTAATACCTTCCTTATTCTCTTCCCGCACCTGATGTACTTCATTTTTAATTTGCTCATATTTTCCAACAGTTTCTTGTTGGATTTCTTCGACCATTGTTTTACTCTCAATTTTTGTCATTAATTTTATTCTGTAATTCTTCACAAACCTGTACTATTGTTTCGTTAGTTTTTTCTAACACTTCATTTGTTTTGGCTATTTCTAATTTTCTTTCCTCATTATTTTGGTCCACCTTCTGGTTAACTGTCACATGAAGATTCTCAATTTTTTCATTAATCTGCCTTAAATTCTCTTCATGTATTTGTAGGATGTCTTCCTTCATTTGTTTTAAACCCTCATCATTCCTACCTAACCTTTCGTGAATTTGGTTTAATCTTTCGTTCATTTGTTTTGAGGTTTCTTTAATTTCCTCATTTGTTTTCCTTGAGTTTTCTTCCTGTTTCCTAAAATTCTCCTTATTTTCTTCATTTATTTTCCTTAGATTTTCGTTAGTTAGTCTGTTCTGTTCTGCCATAAAATTCATCAATTCCTGCCAACTTGGTATTTCTGTGACTCCCGCTTTATCTATTTGGTCCCCTTGGGCATCTTCTTCCATTACTCCCTTTTCCTTGTCCATAATAATTTCAGTTTCCGCTATTTCGTCTGTCTGTTGTTCCATTTCACTATCTGTTATTAGTTCTATTTCCTGTTCTTGTTCATCTATTTCCTTCTCCGTTTCTCCTGCCCTAATCCTTGATCTACCTCTGGTATGCATGTTTATTCTCCCACAGTTGCCTGCTCTGGTTAAGTAATATTAGTATAGTTATAGTTACTTAACTTAAGCCCTACACTGGTTGAGCGCCAATTTGTAGGTAAACATCGTCTTGCGTCTACTAATGTGTCACGCAATGTAAGCCTATTCGTTGCTATGAACGGGTATGTTCCCCCGTTTTACTCTCTTAGGTCGTTTAGTTTACTTCATTATTTAAATATCTGAGATATTTGGAGTTGTGGGATATATTGATGTAATTAATTAATATTAACTTAGCTCTCTAAAAAATATCAGTGTTAGTGTACCTGAAACTTAAATAATTAATGCGTTATTCTGTAATTTCGTTCAACCCTATTATACCTTGAAGAGAATTATGTCTAATTTTGTATTTTTACGCTCTCTCTTTGGTGTCAGATAATTCCGCTATAAGCGCTGTAGTATCGGCTCAACGAAACTTATAGGTTATTTCACTGTTTATGTTAACCAATTATTCTATACTTATTCAGTTACTTTTTTATTCCCAACTCATTAAATCATACTCCAAATAACAAGATTTTGCAATTATATAAAGGTTCTTTATTTGTTTACTTCTTTAACATTGAATAAGATATGTTCTAACTAACATATGCTTGGGCTATAGATTGCGTGAATCGATTGTTGATTATTCCGATCCTTTATTTAAATTCAGTTATATAGTATGTTTTAATTTGTAATTAATTTAATTCAGGGTGTGAAGGTTCTTGTAACTGTGGGGAAGATTAAAAATACATAGATAAGAATGCAAGATTTACAAATTTGAAGTGTTGTGTAGTTAGTATGATTAATATAATAATAATTTACCAGACTAGAACGAAGCAAATCGTGTAGGCGGTTGATTGATAAATTTACTGTTCTGGACAATTATGCCGTATGATATTCTTTCTTCGGTTTGATAAAATGGAATTCTTGTCCTGTCCACTTCGGAAATACAGCTCTGTGGACTGATTTACAGCCCGATTGATGCTTCTTCTGCAACTCCTGGATCCAGATACGTTCTTCTCTCGGTTGAAGCAATTAGTGATGTTCCGTTTATTTGAAAGGTTATAAATTCTGGTGTAGTGTATATTATTATTTGTGATACTTTTGACTCTTTCTATTTGTTTTAATGTATCGTCAATTCCTTTCGGATATGGGACAGTTCAAGTCCTTCCTTGTAGAATCCAGTTATTTATTTCCTATTGCGATTTCATACTATTGTCTTGTTTGGTTAATTTATACTGGCAAGAGTCATAAATATTATCATTAGTATTTTGTATTTTATAATAGTATTTACTAATTTAGTATATTCCAATTAAATAGATATTTCTTGGTTTTTTTATTAATCTCATCACATTCAGATCATCAAAGCAATTATTGTCAAATCAACAACTTCCTCTTTTTCTGTCGTCCCTAGCAACACATGATTTTTCTTCCTTCCACATGTACAGTTACGTTATTTTTGAATTTATAAATACGATATATCTCACAAATGTGGTTATGTATTCAAAAACTAAGACGCCATCTATGCAATTAACTAATTCATGGGCCAGAAGTTCGTTACGCGAAGTCATAGGAAACGGAAATTGCTTGAAATAACAAAACAGCTGTTCTAATTGTTACCAATGAAATACCCCTTTTTATTCTTTACTTTGTTACATAACATTTTTTAAAACCAACTGTAACCCTTCCAAAAACATAATGTGTAATAATAACTTTGATTAAGTTTAATGATTATATGTTTAAATGATTATACAATAATAACATGTATATATTTATATTTATATAGTGGTGCTCAACCCAGCACTTAGAATAATTATGCACGCACACAACCACTCACCCTTTCATTATCATGGTACAACTTATTTAAATTTTGGAGCTCCTTAAATTTAGATTGAAATTTTGAATAATTTGTTAAATGATTGATTTCTACAATAACATATATTGGGAAATAAAGGATTCAAAATATATAAGGAACGCTCTCACCAATGTAGTGTTGCTGGTTGTTCTCGGTTTGCACGAACTTCGCGCACCGCGAGTTCGGCGAGTTTTTCCCGGTCACATCTTGAAGTTGGCGCACTGTACTTATTATATTTATATTGTTTATTAACCACCTACAGTGGTCTAAAAAGTTAAAATTCACTCGTAAGTGAATGGGCGGCCGGCCGGCTCAAATCAGAGCTGCAGATGAAATGACGGCAATTTCTGGTTGAAATCTGCGGAAGTGGGGTGTATTGACGTCACATTCCTTTGTCTAAGTTGTTGACATCGCCGTTTGTAGTTGTCAACACATTCTCCGCCTCTGACGTAACGAAGGCTTGGCTCTGCTTATCTCAATAACTGCACACTGTTTTTGTGATGTGACACCGTTTTTTGTCATGAATTAGTTCAAATCCTGGCAAATACTGTAATATAGTCCACTCACCGTAAATTCTATATAGGGTGTTTGAGGTTGGGTTGGGTATGTCAAAAAATAGGAAAATACAATATTTATGATCTCGTTACCATATTTTATGTCATTATACAATGTACCATGATTGTACCATCACAAAACCCCCTCAATGAAAGATGGTGTGACGAAGCACACAAACTTTCATTGACCCTTTCATACTTCCTAAAGGGATCAGCCAGGACAAGTCGCCACAACCCCCTTACAATTTTATATAAAAAATAACAATAACTCACCCTTGGTCTGGTGATGAGGACCGTACCTTCATGACCTTACTGGACTTCTCCTGCGAGATCCCAACACCATAAGGCCACTTAGGCTCTTAACGCCCCTGCTCTGACGCGTTGGCCAGCTCAGGACCGCTGTCACACCCCAAACACTGAAACAATTTATAAAAAATATTAATATAGTGGCTTATTGAATCACTCCATCCTCAACTGATCTGGTTCCCCTTAGCTAAGTGCTGGTTTGTGCCAATAAGCACTGGGTTGGCTTACTATTTATAAAATTATAAATTATATTAAATAAAATTAGAAAGTATAAAAATTATAAAAATAATAAATCTCAAGGATTAAAAAGAATATGAAAAAGGATTAAAATTGAATGAAATATAATTGAAAATATAAAATATATATAATATAAAATATAATTACATATCTCCCAAACTTGGAGAAAACAAATCAAGAAATTTAATAAATCGATTCATTTATTTATAACCCTTAAAATAAACTTTTATTATGATTATTAGTATTATTATTATTATTATTATTATTAACAGTTAATCATCTGGCTGATAAATATTATTAACAGCGCCATTTAAAATTTTTTCTCTTCCCACACATATTATAACATCATGTTAAAAAGTCTTCAAATAAATACATAATACATTAATAATTAACACCGATACATTAATAATACAGTTAATACATTTTAACTACTCAATCATATTTAATCATATCTAATCATATCTAAGATATGCATTAACATTTGTATAATTAAAATTTAAGTTATATTTAAATTAAAATTTACCATTGCAGTTATTAATTAAACATCAAATTTATTTATTTATAATAATAAAATACATTTTAAACTTATTGTTACTATTCATATTACATTATTATTTCATTATTCATTTTCTACTACCTCTCTCCTCTGAACTTTCTACCTCCCTAACTACCTAACCTTTCACCTTCTATATCTGTTTAGTCTGGATAACTCCTATATTCACTATGCTTCATTATATAATTTTACTCACCTTCTTCTAACTAACCATCAAATTTACCTATCATTGACACCAATATCTCAATTATATACTCCATTACTACTTTCATTTAAATCATATGGCACCGCTCGTCTTTGCACTGGGTTGGGTGTTCCCTAACTGGCTATATACATCTCTAATATTTTGCCCTTCCAAATAATTCGGCAAACACTCCCTTAAACTACGCTATTACCTGCCACAACACTATTGGTTGGCTACTCTTTATCACCTCACCCCCACTACAGAATTCATCAACAACAAATATATGTATGTACCTTTACTTAAACACCTTCTCTACAAATAATCACTAACTACTGTGTCCCTAAATATTTAATAATTCTCTTTGTATTTTCTTAAAATTCTTATCTTTCTAACTCCATTTACATCAATTAAATAACTCACCTGCTTCTAATTCAATACCCAGGCTCCTGTTTAAACACTTACTGTAATCATTGACAATTCTCTTATAAAATTCCTCTCCTACCTACTTATAACAATACCTCTTTTCAAAATTCAAATATAATTATTTATTTAAACATTCATTATTATTCATTAGTAATTAATTAAAATATTATTATTAAACATGTTACATATATAGAATATATAATAATACACACTGGGGTACCTGTAATACATAATACACATCAAAATACATGGATAAATAAATACAGTTAATACAATAAAATATACACTCCAACTTCATTATTGTGTCATTAATCGAAATCAGTCCATAACAGTCCAATTCAAAACCACTTTGCACATTATTATTTAATGTTCATATCACAATATAACAGTCTTATTATGTTATGTTATCATACACCATCATTAAACAATAAACGAATCTTAGGTCTATATAAATTCTTATTTAATACATAGATTTTATTATTTGCAACATTATATTTATATTCCTGTATGCAATTGTTATTAATCAAATACTTCCAGTTACTATCAAGTAGAGTTCCGTTTGTCTTAGTATCATATGTCATTAATCGGTTTATACTATAATTATCCCCATAATATTCCACCACAGGTAAGTACCTAATGTCTTTATTCTCATTTCTTGTTATTTTCAATTTATTGTTATTATCAGGTAAGTAGTCATCATTTTCATATACCACATATAACCCTAACCTTTCTAACAGTTGTCTGTAATTTCTTTTTACTTTAAATATTTTTATTACTCTCTTACTCTCACAATATCTCTCTATACTTTCTCTCTTAATACATTTCTCTCCATAACACCAAAATACACTTTCTCTCTCCAAATATACAAGGGTCCCTATCATAAAATCGTTGCACCTCTTAGGTACACAAAAACTAAAAGAAACTTTATTTGTAGAACTATCGTCTATCAAACTACATGAAGACTTGTCTTCACCCCCTAATACAACATTAAAAGAAAATTCTACCCCCTGCATTCCTTGTACTAAAATACTTTCTCTCAACTTTCTTTCTGACTTCATAAACTCAAATATTTCATTGTCATGCATTATATTTTTATTATCATGTTTATCCTCTTCTACCACCACAATCTTACTACCTGTATTATTTGTATTATCTAGAGTACATTCATTTTTGGAATTATCAGTTTTAAATAGGTTATCCAGTACAGCATTTTGCTGGGTACTACTATCTAGTACTTTCTGACTTTCTAATTTACTTTCTACCACATGTAACTTATCTAATTTTGTAATCAGCTGGTCACATTTTTTAATAAGTTTATTGTGACTCACTTTTATTTCATTCTTTAATTCATTGAATTTAATATTAGAATCGATTTTCTGTTCGTCTAGTTTTTTATCTAGTTTTAATAACAATTGTATCATTGCATTGCTTTCATCCTGCTTACTATCTAAACTAGTTGAAATGGATGTATTGACTTTCTTTATTTCTACAGATACAGGCGTATGCGCCTCGTCAATCTGACTAGTTTGAGGTGTTTGTACATCCATCTCGCCAGTCAAATTTACATTAGTTGTACCTATTTCTAACGTAATATTGTCATTAGTACTCATTTTGGCAATTGTGTAATGCACGCATGCATACAATTGTATTACCTAATTGTGGGGTTATGTTTACGAATTATAAAATTTTGTGTCCGTTACCTCAAGCAATTTGTTCCGTTCTTTCTAGGCGTACATTAGGTAATAATATGTTTAAATAATACCACCTAATGTCCCTGTTCCAGAAGCCACCTGTACACTTACGTTTATTTTGAATTTATAGATACGATATATTATATCTCACAAATGTGGTTATGTATACAAAAACTAAGACGCCATCTATGCAATTAACTAAGTCATGGGCCAGAAGTTCGTTACGCGAAGTCATAGGAAACGGAAATTGCTTGAAATAACAAAACAGCTGTTCTAATTGTTACCAATGAAATACCCCTTTTTATTCTTTACTTTGTTACATAACATTTTTTAAAACCAACTGTAACCCTTCCAAAAACATACATACATACATACATCCTCGGCGCTACAGCCCAGTCCGGGCCCTGGCCTCCAAAAGAAATCTTCCCCACTGGTCTCTACTCCCGGCCAATGTCCACCAGTTTGCTGCACCCAGCCTCACTGCCTCCTTACCAACCTGGTCCAGCCATCTTGTACGCGGTCTTCCCCTCCTTCTCCTTCCCATCGGCAAATAATTCATCGCTCTTTTTGGGATTCTATCCTCCGCCATTCTCTGCACATGACCAGCCCAACGCAATCTGTTAATTTGTATGAGTTGCACGATCGGAAGATCTTTAAACCTTTCGTACAACTCTCGATTATGCAGTCGCCTCCAAATGTTGTTTTCCCTCACAGGGCCATAGATTCTCCTCAGTACCCTCCTCTCAAAAACGGATAGTCTCTGCTCATCTAGTTTTTTTAACACCCAGCATTCCGAGCCGTACATCAGGACTGGTCTAATCAAGGTCTTGTATAGGGAGGCTTTTGTATCTTTAGTTATTAATTTTGATTTAAAATGTTTCACCAGTCCGTAGTAACACCTATTAGCAGATAATATTCGTCTTTCAATATCTCTAGAAGAGTCATTTCCAGAGTCCACATATGACCCGAGATATGGAAAACCCTGAACCTTTTCAAATTCATAATCGTTAATGCGCAGGGACAGGGTACGAGTATTGGCACCTACAACCATATATTTGGTTTTGCTTTGGTTTATAACCAAGCCCATAGCCTTAGCGGACAACTCCAGTTCCTGAAAGGCTTCCTTTAAGCCAGATTCAGACCTACTTATGACGTCAATGTCATCGGCATTGACATATTGGGATTCTATCCTCCGCCATTCTCTGCACATGACCAGCCCAACGCAATCTGTTAATTTGTATGAGTTGCACGATCGGAAGATCTTTAAACCTTTCGTACAACTCTCGATTATGCAGTCGCCTCCATTTCAGAAGCTGTACCTCCTTGTGAAATATGTGTCCGCTAGTTTGAATTCCTGAACCCCTGATGACCTTTTCTAGAGCTATGTTGAACAACAGACATGCTAAGGCATCTCCTTGTTTCAACCCATTCAATGTTTTTAAGGAGTTAGATAGATTTGATTGTATTCTGATTTGGCACTTAGAATTGGACATAACTACTCCAACCATACGCACCAACTTAGATGGTATATGCAACTCCTTCATAGCTCTATATAGCATTTTCCGGTTGATTGAATCATATGCCGACTGGAAATCCACAAAGAGATGGTGAGTGGGCACTCCATATTCCAACGTTTTTTCCAGGATTTGCCTTAGTGTAAATATTTGGTCTGTTGTTGACCTATTCCTAGTGAATCCACACTGATATTCTTTTATGTTTTCCTCAGCGTAGGGAAGCAGCCTAGAAAATATGATGTTGGACAATACCTTATATGCTGTATTAAGTAGAGAGATGCCCCTATAATTTTTACATATAAGCGGATCACCCTTTTTATGTATTAAACACACCACCCCATTGTTCCACTCATCAGGCATTACCTCCTCCAGCCATATTCGCTCTATAAGATGGGCAAATTCCTTTATGAAATCTCCTCCTGCGCTCTTTAATAGTTCCCCTGGTAAACCATCGGAACCTGCTGCCTTGTTATTTTTAAGCTTTTCTAGAGCTTCATACACCTCGTCATAGGATGGCACCAACTCCTCTCTATCATCCTCGAATTCTCCTACCTCCTCTTCATTCTCAGATGCCTCCATCGAAGCCTCCCCAACTGAGCCTAGCAACTCTTCGAAGTGTTCTGTCCATCTCCTGATCACGCCAGCATTATCACTCACAAGGCCACCATTATTATCCCTACAGGCATTTGTTCTAGGCTGAAATTCCTGTCTCATATCATTCACCTTCCTGTACATATCTCGGCTCAGCCTTTTACTCTTATATTCCTCTATCTTTTCCATCTGTCTCATCATATACTCCCTCTTTTTTCCTCTATGAATCTTCTTTTCCCTCCGCCTGGCCTTCCTGTATTCCTCTTGAACAGCCCTAGTGCATTTCCTTTGGATCATAAATTTGTATGTCTTGTTTTTGAAGTCAGTTGCCTCTTCACACTCCTTATCAAACCACTCATCTCGCCCATGTCTCTTCTTCAAACCAACGATTTCTTCTCCCGTGGTCACTAACATGTTTTTTAGATTAAGCCAGTGGTTTTCTATATCTTGTTCCTCACGGCATTCAAGTCTCCACTGTCTAATTTTCTCATTAGTAACTTCCTCGAACCTCCGTTTTATTTCTTCTTCCTTTAGCATTTCTGTATTGTATCTAACAGTCTTTATTCCTTTTTCATTTCTATTATTGGAGATTCTAGCTCTCAGTTTTGCAACTACGAGATAGTGATCGCTGTCCATGTTGGCACTTCTATAAACTCTCACGTCTTGTAAGTCTGACTTATGGCGGCCATCCAATAGGACATGATCTATTTGATTGACCGTTCTCCCATCTGGAGACATCCATGTGCCCTTATGTATGTCTTTGTGGTCGAAGAAAGTCCCTCCTATGATCATATTTTGACCAACTGCAAAGTTCAATAGTCGGAAACCATTGTCTGAGTGTTCAGAGTGTAAACTATACTTTCCTATATTACTACAGGTATGGCTGCTTCCCACTTTGGCATTTAAGTCACCTATGATTATTTTTATGTCATGTCTAGGGCTGCTAGCATACGCATTCTCCAGCAAGTCATAAAAATCATCTTTCTCCTCCTCAGGCTTATCATCAGTTGGGGCATGCACGTTTATTATAGTATAGTTAAAGAAAATTCCCCTAAGTCTTATTTTACACATTCTAGGTGTAAGGGGTTTAAAATCGATGATATTTGCTTTCATTCTACGGCTTACCAAGAAGCCAGTTCCAAGCACATGGTCCCGGTTCTGACAGCTGTAATACACCGAGTAGTCCCTTCGATCCATGATTCCAGCACCAGTCCACCTCATCTCCTGCATAGCCAAAACATCTATCTTATATTTGAGAACCTCTCCTATTAATATCTTCAAGGCTCCAGGTCTGTATAAGGAACGCAAGTTCCATGTCGCAAGTTTAAAATCTTTGTCCTTTTTACACGATCCAGTCCCAATTCCATTAATCCGTCCGGCTTTTCCTTTTTCTCTTGGTTTCATAACAATCTTTTTTTTTATGGGGTGGGTTGTTAACCCTACGCCCAACCCCCAACCTGGAGGACCAGGGGTTTTATGTTTAGAGTTCCCGTCTCTTAGATGAGTTGCCTTCACTGAGCTAACGAGTCTCATCCACCCGTCCGCAGTAGACCATGCTCACTAGATCTATGGGCGCCGCCGTTGACATTTTTATGTTCTTCCGCCGCCAACCCCGCCATGCATCCTGCTGCCGACACACTACATCTTGGTAAGCCGGGTCCCTGATTACCTCAGGGCCACCTCGCCCAGACCCCCATCTCTCGTTGGCTCGCCGACCCAAGCTGCCGAAGGGATTGGTTACCACAACCTTAGCATGGGTTGCTCGACTTAACAGGGCCCACCGCTTGTAGGTGAGAGTTGGAGTTGGAGAGGAGAGGCTAGTGACCAGCTCTTGTATGCAGGCCATATATTACGCATCACTCCCCCATTTAGGCCCCTTCCAAAAACATAATGTGTAATAATAAATTTGATTAAGTTTAATGATTATATGATTAAATGATTATACAATAATAACATGTATATATTTATATTTATATAGTGGTGCTCAACCCAGGACTTAGAATAATTATGCACGCACACAACCACTCACCCTTTCATTATCATGGTACAACTTATTTAAATTTTGGAGCTCCTTAAATTTAGATTGAAATTTTGAATAATTTGTTAAATGATTGATTTCTACAATAACATATATTGGGAAATAAAGGATTCAAAATATATAAGGAATGCTCTCACCAATTTCCGTGTTGGCTTCCTCGCACTGCCAGTCTCGTTCGTAATATCGGCACAATCGGTGTATTTTTACTGCGCTTGACGGGACACCTTTGGTCAACCCACGTAACCCACCGTCGTGGGACCGATTCTATACGTCGATCTTGTTTACGAACGATTTAATCGGTCGAGGACGCCTACACCAAACCGAACTATTACTTTCCTTAATACATTTTGATAGTAGATATTATACTGTTTATTAACCACCTACAGTGGTCTAAAAAGTTAAAATTCACTCGTAAGTGAATGGACGGCCGACCGGCTCAAATCAGAGCTGCAGATGAAATGATGGCAATTTCTGGTTGAAATCTGCGGAAGTGGGGTGTATTGACGTCACATTCCTTTGTCTAAGTTGTTGACATCGCCGTTTGGTTGCTGTCAACAAATTCTCCGCCTCTGACGTAACGAAGGCTTGGCTCTGCTTATCTCAATAACTGCACACTGTTTTTGTGATGTGACACCGTTTTTTGTCATGAATTAGTTCAAATCCTGGCAAATACTGTAATATAGTCCACTCACCGTAAATTCTATATCGGTTGTTTGAGGTTGGATTGGGTATGTCAAAAAATAGGAAAATACAATATTTATGATCTCTTTACCATATTTTAGTATATTATGAAATGTACCATGATTGTACCATCACACACATGTTTTGAATATAGTGTTTATTTCATATATTTTTTGTCTATTCCTTATCAATTTGCTATCCTATCGGAATGTAACTTTACCGATAGTTGGTTTATTATTTTCTACACATATTCTGCTGGTTTTTTGATATAAGCCTGTTTTTTTTCTTTTTTATATTTAATACCCTTTCGATATTAAACGTTATTAATCGATATCATGGCATTATCATAATTTGTATAAATTTTATTATGTATCATTATTAATTGATGTACCTAACCTTTATGTTATGAGTGGTTATATAGTGGTTTTGGCTGTTAGGCCTTTTATTGTAAACGGATCTACCAGTGTTTATAACTGGTAAACATCTATAGCCCCTTTTACATAAATTCATACATATAATCAAATCTTAACTATTAACATTTACATAAACAATTATTTTTTCCATATCTAATAACAATTTTATCTTGACCTATGGATCACATATAAGAAAATTCAAATCTATTAACGTTAATTAGCTGCTTCACACTTCATTCTACAACAGTCATTGAATAATACATCTTGTTTCATTATCTTTCATTAACTCAACACATATTTGGTATAACGTAACATAAACTTTATCATAATATTTGTTGTCACAAAATAATATCTCTTAACTCAAAATTCTTATTTGCTATTACTATAAAGTAAATTATTGTTTCATTTTTTGTTTGCTTTTCACTAAACATATATCATCAACTATTATCTAACTTACAGGTTCGTTTATTCTTGTTAATACTACCTTGCATCCTTATTTACCTTTATCTATAATTATAAATGTAATTATTAGATCTTTGTTCTATCATGGGGTTAGATATTGACTTGTTTATTATTCTGTTAACCTTGTTTTTATGTAACACGGATGCTAGCATTTCTGTTGCGTACATATGCTCCCCCTCCTAAAAAAGTTTAGTTTACCTGAATGAAGTTTAGGTCAAATAAACTTGTCTTTTTCACATGCCTTTTCTTCATTTCATTGTAAATGGTTGACGATGGGATTCTCAATGTAACTTCATTAGACTAGTATTAATACTTTTTTTTTTTTATTTAATAACATTTCATCATTTTAATTAACATTCTTGATCATTTTTAATTTCTGTAAACATTATTTGTTGATAGTTGGCTACAATACTCAATGATACATTAGTTTCACATCTCTTCTACTTATAATTACTATAATCACTGTATTTCTCAATTATTCTTCTGTCAACTCATTTCTTTCTGTTTTCTTCGTCCTACTCTTTTGGAAACTGAAGTCATTCTTGCAACTATTCTAATATTCCTTAAATATTTAATTTCCCTAACAATCCCTAATACATGCGTTGGTACAGTTCAGAGAGGCACTGTTTGGCTTCATACTCTGCTGCCCACACCACATCTTAATATAGTACTGCTGGAATTCATCTACAGTCAGCTATAAAATACAATAATCTCCTAATAATCTCTTTAATTATTTAATAATAAATATTTGGGAAAATTTTTTTTCTTTGTTGCCTTTATATTTCTTCATTACTATCCTTCATATTTTGTGATTCCATTTTAGTTCCTTAAACATTCTTTGATATTAAATTTGACAGTTATCATTTGTAATCATTTTTGTTGTGATTGTAATGCTAAGTATCTTCTTCATTTGTTTTTTCTCTGATCTCAATATTTTCTAAATAGTTGTTGTGTGATGATCATTATAACTGTATTTCTGACTAAATACATTCCTTAGCCCAACTATTCTTCTTCTTATCGTATTTCATTATTTTGGCTGTTTATTTTTTCAATGAATTATGTTCATAAATACTCTTTCCTTCTTTAACATTACATTGGTTACATTCAATCGTTTACTGAAGTTGTTTCCTTCATTTGGCAATGTGGTATGTATTTTAGGTCATATGATTTTTCTCTTTTTTTTTTATTTTGCATAGGTAGATTTGAGGTAAAACTTTTATCTTGGGGTTTCATTATTTATCATTCACATTATTTCTTTGTAGACGTTTAGTAATAGTTCTCGCTTTCTTCTGTAATCTTGGGATTTCATTATTCATTGTTCACACTATTTCTTTATAAACATTTAATAATAATTCTCGCTTTCTTCTGTAATCTTGGGATTTGTTATTCATTATTCACACTATTTCTTTATAAACATTTAATAATAATTCTCGCTTTCTTCTGTAATCTTGGGATTTGTTATTCATTATTCACAGTATTTCTTTATAAACATTTAATAATAATTCTCGCTTTCTTCTGTAATCTTGGGGTTTCATTATTCATTGTTCTTCATAACTATTCTTCATAACTATATTTTAATTCAGACTTACTTCATTTTGAATGACACATTTTTTTTTCTATTTATTTTATTGTTCAAAAAATTCTCTTTTATTTACAAGTGTTTTTTTTCTTCAAAATCGATAATAAGTGGTTCTTATTGTATTTTAGAATTTAGTGGTAGTATTCAATTCAAATTCTTTTTAAATTCCAAGTATTTTCTCTTCAAGACTGGTAATAAGTTGTTCTTATTATTTTTAGAATTTATTCATTATATTTCTTTATGGACTCTTGGTTGTACGTTCCCTTAATCCTTTTCGTGATAGGGTTCATTATTTCATACGTATTGTTATTATTATTTTTTGTTATCACATATGGCCCAGTATATAATAATAATAATTTTTTAGTTATTCCCTCTAGAGTGCTTGGTAGCTCCGTTTCTTATTAATATTTTCTCACCCACTTGGTACTTAATTGGTTTTGGATTATTCTTTTCATATTTTCTTTTCTTCATTTCCGCCTTTTCCATAACTCGGTTATAAAATTTAACTGTTTTATTTTGTCTCCCAGTGGCTCCGATAATTATCACATTATTGACAGGTAAGGTCGGTATGGGTAACTGGACTTCTCGCTGGATTTTCTCAAGTTCAGTACTGTCTATCAACGATATGTTAGATCCAGTATCTATCATTATGGTAGATTTTACCCCATTTAATTTTGCCGTTACATATATGATTTCGTTATTACTATTACTGTTTACATGTTTCTTATCCTCTTCCAATAAATCTTCCCTGATATTCTTTAAATAGTGGTTATTAATTATGGTTATTGTACGATTACTCTTAATTTTGTTTATAAGTCGCTGTTCCCCAAGATTACGGTTCAGTGAAGGGTATTCATTAATTTTCACTGTCTCTATTAGTTTAAATGAGGGCTTACCCCTCTTCTCTATTTTCATTTTGATTACTGTGTTGATTTTGTACGGTTTCAGTGCGATCCTCCGTATTAGGTCCCGCTATCCTATAATTTCCTTCAGGTGGATAGTTGTCTTCACGCCGGGACTGGTCATAATGGTTGTCATATCGGTGACTCCTTGGGTAATACCGTCGCTGATTCCCTTGAGGCCTGGAGTAGATATAATTGACGTTATGCCTATAATTATTGGGTCGTCTGTCCCCATCTCCTCTATTATTGCGACTATCGCGGTAATTATAATTATTATTGCCACGATAATTATAGTTTCTGGAATTATTATTCGCGTGCTCATTTTGGGTTCTATTGGCATTAACGTTCTGCGCAGGTCGATTGTGATCATTATTATGAGAATTGGTTGGTGGCGCGTTATTATTATACTTCTGATATTTATAATTTAACATTCTATTTCTTTGGTATTGGTTTTCGTGCTCATAATTCTCCAAGAATTTGGCCATGGCTGGAATCGTTTTGATTTGACTACACATACATGCATTTTTTATCCCTTCCTCGTAATGGTATGATAGTTGTATCACCAAACATTCTTCGGGAATTCTGGGCTCTAAGTTCCGCGCCATACATACCTTTCCTAGAAAGTATGAAGTAGGAGACTGGCCTATGTTTGTTTCGTATCGACCGTTACTCAAATTATTCCTAATCATGTTCTGGGTCGATTCAGACCAATATTTCTCTTTAAACTGTTTTTTGAACTCAGTCATGTCCAGTATATCCGGGCGCACCGCTGTCCACCAATTATCATAAGTATCTTTAAACGTTTCATCAATCATACTGCGTATAATACTCCAGCGATTTTCTCTATTTCTTGCGATCACCTCTTCCAATCTCTTTAAAAATTCCATCGGATTGCGCTTGTAATTACAAAAACTAATCGACTCCCGGTTCTCGTGGTTATTTGTATGACTATGTTGGCATGTCCTATCCTGCCATGAATCTACTTCTTCTTGTAATTGTAATTCACGTCTACTAATTTCCTCTATTTTATTTTTACTGGTATTAATTTGACCTTCCATACTGTTTAAATTGCCATAGACTCTTTCGAGTCGTTCGCCCATGTCTGTCTGTATTTGCGTAATACCTTCCTTATTCTCTTCCCGTACCTGATGTACTTCATTTTTAATTTGCTCATATTTTCCAACAGTTTCTTGTTGGATTTCTTCAACCATTGTTTTACTCTCAATTTTTATGTCATTAATTTTATTCTGCAATTCTTCACAAACCTGTACTATTGTTTCGTTAGTTTTTTCTAACACTTCATTTGTTTTGGCTATTTCTAATTTTCTTTCCTCATTATTTTGGTCCACCTTCTGGTTAACCAATTAGATTCTCAATTCTGGTTCTAGATTCTCAATTTTTTCATTAATCTGCCTTAAATTCTCTTCATGTATTTGTAGGATGTCTTCCTTCATTTGTTTTAAACCCTCATCATTCCTATCTAACCTTTCGTGAATTTGGTTTAATCTTTCGTTCATTTGTTTTGAGGTTTCTTTAATTTCCTCATTTGTTTTCCTTGAGTTTTCTTCCTGTTTCCTAAAATTCTCCTTATTTTCTTCATTTATTTTCCTTAGATTTTCGTTAGTTAGTCTGTTCTGTTCTGCCATAAAATTCATCAATTCCTGCCAACTTGGTATTTCTGTGACTCCCGCTTTATCTATTTGGTCCCCTTGGGCATCTTCTTCCATTACTCCCTTTTCCTTGTCCATAATAATTTCAGTTTCCGCTATTTCGTCTGTCTGTTGTTCCATTTCACTATCTGTTATTAGTTCTATTTCCTGTTCTTGTTCATCTATTTCCTTCTCCGTTTCTCCTGCCCTAATCCTTGATCTACCTCTGGTATGCATGTTTATTCTCCCACAGTTGCCTGCTCTGGTTAAGTAATATTAGTATAGTTATAGTTACTTAACTTAAGCCCTACACTGGTTGAGCGCCAATTTGTAGGTAAACGTCGTCTTGCGTCTACTAATGTGTCACGCAATGTAAGCCTATTCGTTGCTATGAACGGGTATGTTCCCCCGTTTTACTCTCTTAGGTCGTTTAGTTTACTTAATTATTTAAATATCTGAGATATTTGGAGTTGTGGGATATATTGATGTAATTAATTAATATTAACTTAGCTCTCTAAAAAATATCAGTGTTAGTGTACCTGAAACTTAAATAATTAATGCGTTATTCTGTAATTTCGTTCAACCCTATTATACCTTGAAGAGAATTATGTCTAATTTTGTATTTTTACGCTCTCTCTTTGGTGTCAGATAATTCCGCTATAAGCGCTGTAGTATCGGCTCAACGAAACTTGTAGGTTATTTCACTGTTTATGTTAACCAATTATTCTATACTTATTCAGTTACTTTTTTATTCCCAACTCATTAAATCATACTCCAAATAACAAGATTTTGCAATTATATAAAGGTTCTTTATTTGTTTACTTCTTTAACATTGAATAAGATATGTTCTAACTAACATATGCTTGGGCTATAGATTGCGTGAATCGATTGTTGATTATTCCGATCCTTTATTTAAATTCAGTTATATAGTATGTTTTAATTTGTAATTAATTTAATTCAGGGTGTGAAGGTTCTTGTAACTGTGGGGAAGATTAAAAATACATAGATAAGAATGCAAGATTTACAAATTTGAAGTGTTGTGTAGTTAGTATGATTAATATAATAATAATTTACCAGACTAGAACGAAGCAAATCGTGTAGGCGGTTGATTGATAAATTTACTGTTCTGGACAATTATGCCGTATGATATTCTTTCTTCGGTTTGATAAAATGGAATTCTTGTCCTGTCCACTTCGGAAATACAGCTCTGTGGATTGATTTACAGCCCGATTGATGCTTCTTCTGCAACTCCTGGATCCAGATACGTTCTTCTCTCGGTTGAAGCAATTAGTGATGTTCTGTTTATTTGAAAGGTTATAAATTCTGGTGTAGTGTATATTATTATTTGTGATACTTTTGACTCTTTCTATTTGTTTTAATGTATCGTCAATTCCTTTCGGATATGGGACAGTTCAAGTCCTTCCTTGTAGAATCCAGTTATTTATTTCCTATTGCGATTTCATACTATTGTCTTGTTTGGTTAATTTATACTGGCAAGAGTCATAAATATTATCATTAGTATTTTATATTTTATAATAGTATTTACTAATTTAGTATATTCCAATTAAATAGATATTTCTTGGTTTTTTTATTAATCTCATCACATTCAGATCATCAAAGCAATTATTGTCAAATCAACAACTTCCTCTTTTTCTGTCGTCCCTAGCAACACATGATTTTTCTTCCTTCCACATGTTTTGAATATAGTGTTTATTCATATATTTTTTGTCTATTCCTTATCAATTTGCTATCCTATCGGAATGTAACTTTACCGATAGTTGGTTTATTATTTTCTACACATATTCTGCTGGTTGTTTTGATATAAGCCTGTTTTTTTTCTTTTTTATATTTAATACCCTTTCGATATTAAACGTTATTAATCGATATCATGGCATTATCATAATTTGTATAAATTTTATTATGTATCATTATTAATTGATGTACCTAACCTTTATGTTATGAGTGGTTTTGGCTGTTAGGCCTTTTATTGTAAACGGATCTACCAGTGTTTATAACTGGTAAACATCTATAGCCCCTTTTACATAAATTCATACATATAATCAAATCTTAACTATTAACATTTACATAAACAATTATTTTTTCCATATCTAATAACAATTTTACCTTGACCTATGGATCACATATAAGAAAATTCAAATCTATTAACGTTAATTAGCTGCTTCACACTTCATTCTACAACAGTCATTGAATAATACATCTTGTTTCATTATCTTTCATTAACTCAACACATATTTGGTATAACGTAACATAAACTTTATCATAATATTTGTTGTCACAAAATAATATCTCTTAACTCAAAATTCTTATTTGCTATTACTATAAAGTAAATTATTGTTTCATTTTTTGTTTGCTTTTCACTAAACATATATCATCAACTATTATCCAACTTACAGGTTCGTTTATTCTTGTTAATACTACCTTGCATCCTTATTTACCTTTATCTATAATTATAAATGTAATTATTAGATCTTTGTTCTATCATGGGGTTAGATATTGACTTGTTTATTATTCTGTTAACCTTGTTTTTATGTAACACGGATGCTAGCATTTCTGTTGCGTTACATATGCTCCCCCTCCTAAAAAAGTTTAGTTTACCTGAATGACGTTTAGGTCAAATAAACTTGTCTTTTTCACATGCCTTTTCTTCATTTCATTGTAAATGGTTGACGATGGGATTCTCAATGTAACTTCATTAGACTAGTATTAATACTTTTTTTTTTTATTTAATAACATTTCATCATTTTAATTAACATTCTTGATCATTTTTAATTTCTGTAAACATTATTTGTTGATAGTTGGCTACAATATTCAATGATACATTAGTTTCACATCTCTTCTACTTATAATTACTATAATCACTGTATTTCTCAATTATTCTTCTGTCAACTCATTTCTTTCTGTTTTCTTCGTCCTACTCTTTTGGAAACTGAAGTCATTCTTGCAACTATTCTAATATTCCTTAAATATTTAATTTCCCTAACAATCCCTAATACATGCATTGGTACAGTTCAGAGAGGCACTGTTTGGCTTCATACTCTGCTGCCCACACCACATCTTAATATAGTACTGCTGGAATTCATCTACAGTCAGCTATAAAATACAATAATCTCCTAATAATCTCTTTAATTATTTAATAATAAATATTTGGGAAAATTTTTTTTCTTTGTTGCCTTTATATTTCTTCATTACTATCCTTCATATTTTGTGATTCCATTTTAGTTCCTTAAACATTCTTTGATATTAAATTTGACAGTTATCATTTGTAATCATTTTTGTTGTGATTGTAATGCTAAGTATCTTCTTCATTTGTTTTTCTCTGATCTCAATATTTTCTAAATAGTTGTTGTGTGATGATCATTATAACTGTATTTCTGACTAAATACATTCCTTAGCCCAACTATTCTTCTTCTTATCGTATTTCATTATTTTGGCTGTTTATTTTTTCAATGAATTATGTTCATAAATACTCTTTCCTTCTTTAACATTACATTGGTTACATTCAATCGTTTACTGAAGTTGTTTCCTTCATTTGGCAATGTGGTATGTATTTTAGGTCATATGATTTTTCTCTTTTTTTTTTATTTTGCATAGGTAGATTTGAGGTAAAACTTTTATCTTGGGGTTTCATTATTTATCATTCACATTATTTCTTTGTAGACGTTTAGTAATAGTTCTCGCTTTCTTCTGTAATCTTGGGATTTCATTATTCATTGTTCACACTATTTCTTTATAAACATTTAATAATAATTCTCGCTTTCTTCTGTAATCTTGGGATTTGTTATTCATTATTCACACTATTTCTTTATAAACATTTAATAATAATTCTCGCTTTCTTCTGTAATCTTGGGATTTGTTATTCATTATTCACAGTATTTCTTTATAAACATTTAATAATAATTCTCGCTTTCTTCTGTAATCTTGGGGTTTCATTATTCATTGTTCTTCATAACTATTCTTCATAACTATATTTTAATTCAGACTTACTTCATTTTGAATGACACATTTTTTTTCTATTTATTTTATTGTTCAAAAAATTCTCTTTTATTTACAAGTGTTTTTTTTCTTCAAAATCGATAATAAGTGGTTCTTATTGTATTTTAGAATTTAGTGGTAGTATTCAATTCAAATTCTTTTTAAATTCCAAGTATTTTCTCTTCAAGACTGGTAATAAGTTGTTCTTATTATTTTTAGAATTTATTCATTATATTTCTTTATGGACTCTTGGTTGTACGTTCCCTTAATCCTTTTCGTGATAGGGTTCATTATTTCATACGTATTGTTATTATTATTTTTTGTTATCACATATGGCCCAGTATATAATAATAATAATTTTTTAGTTATTCCCTCTAGAGTGCTTGGTAGCTCCGTTTCTTATTAATATTTTCTTTTCTTCATTTCCGCCTTTTTCCATAACTCGGTTATAAAATTTAACTGTTTTATTTTGTCTCCCAGTGGCTCCGATAATTATCACATTATTGACAGGTAAGGTCGGTATGGGTAACTGGACTTCTCGCTGGATTTTCTCAAGTTCAGTACTGTCTATCAACGATATGTTAGATCCAGTATCTATCATTATGGTAGATTTTACCCCATTTAATTTTGCCGTTACATATATGATTTCGTTATTACTATTACTGTTTACATGTTTCTTATCCTCTTCCAATAAATCTTCCCTGATATTCTTTAAATAGTGGTTATTAATTATGGTTATTGTACGATTACTCTTAATTTTGTTTATAAGTCGCTGTTCCCCAAGATTACGGTTCAGTGAAGGTTATTCATTAATTTTCACTGTCTCTATTAGTTTAAATGAGGGCTTACCCCCTCTTCTCTATTTTCATTTTGATTACTGTGTTGATTTTGTACGGTTTCAGTGCGATCCTCCGTATTAGGTCCCGCTATCCTATAATTTCCTTCAGGTGGATAGTTGTCTTCACGCCGGGACTGGTCATAATGGTTGTCATATCGGTGACTCCTTGGGTAATACTGTCGCTGATTCCCTTGAGGCCTGGAGTAGATATAATTGACGTTATGCCTATAATTATTGGGTCGTCTGTCCCCATCTCCTCTATTATTGTGACTATCGCGGTAATTATAATTATTATTGCCACGATAATTATAGTTTCTGGAATTATTATTCGCGTGCTCATTTTGGGTTCTATTGGCATTAACGTTCTGCGCAGGTCGATTGTGATCATTATTATGAGAATTGGTTGGTGGCGCGTTATTATTATACTTCTGATATTTATAATTTAACATTCTATTTCTTTGGTATTGGTTCTCGTGCTCATAATTCTCCAAGAATTTGGCCATGGCTGGAATCGTTTTGATTTGACTACACATACGTGCATTTTTTATCCCTTCCTCGTAATGGTATGATAGTTGTATCACCAAACATTCTTCGGGAATTCTGGGCTCTAAGTTCCGCGCCATACATACCTTTCCTAGAAAGTATGAAGTAGGAGACTGGCCTATGTTTGTTTCGTATCGACCGTTACTCAAATTATTCATAATCATGTTCTGGGTCGATTCAGACCAATATTTCTCTTTAAACTGTTTTTTGAACTCTGTCATGTCCAGTATATCCGGGCGCACCGCTGTCCACCAATTATCATAAGTATCTTTAAACGTTTCATCAATCATACTGCGTATAATATTCCAGCGATTTTCTCTATTTCTTGCGATCACCTCTTCCAATCTGTTCAAAAATTCCATCGGATTGCGCTTGTAATTACAAAAATTAATCGACTCCCGGTTCTCGTGGTTATTTGTATGACTATGTTGGCATGTCCTATCCCGCCATGAATCTACTTCTTCTTGTAATTGTAATTCACGTCTACTAATTTCCTCTATTTTATTTTTACTGGTATTAATTTGACCTTCCATACTGTTTAAATTGCCATAGACTCTTTCGAGTCGTTCGCCCATGTCTGTCTGTATTTGCGTAATACCTTCCTTATTCTCTTCCCGTACCTGATGTACTTCATTTTTAATTTGCTCATATTTTCCAACAGTTTCTTGTTGGATTTCTTCGACCATTGTTTTACTCTCAATTTTTATGTCATTAATTTTATTCTGTAATTCTTCACAAACCTGTACTATTGTTTCGTTAGTTTTTTCTAACACTTCATTTGTTTTGGCTATTTCTAATTTTCTTTCCTCATTATTTTGGTCCACCTTCTGGTTAACTGTCACATGAAGATTCTCAATTTTTTCATTAATCTGCCTTAAATTCTCTTCATGTATTTGTAGGATGTCTTCCTTCATTTGTTTTAAACCCTCATCATTCCTATCTAACCTTTCGTGAATTTGGTTTAATCTTTCGTTCATTTGTTTTGAGGTTTCTTTAATTTCCTCATTTGTTTTCCTTGAGTTTTCTTCCTGTTTCCTAAAATTCTCCTTATTTTCTTCATTTATTTTCCTTAGATTTTCGTTAGTTAGTCTGTTCTGTTCTGCCATAAAATTCATCAATTCCTGCCAACTTGGTATTTCTGTGACTCCCGCTTTATCTATTTGGTCCCCTTGGGCATCTTCTTCCATTACTCCCTTTTCCTTGTCCATAATAATTTCAGTTTCCGCTATTTCGTCTGTCTGTTGTTCCATTTCACTATCTGTTATTAGTTCTATTTCCTGTTCTTGTTCATCTATTTCCTTCTCCGTTTCTCCTGCCCTAATCCTTGATCTACCTCTGGTATGCATGTTTATTCTCCCACAGTTGCCTGCTCTGGTTAAGTAATATTAGTATAGTTATAGTTACTTAACTTAAGCCCTACACTGGTTGAGCGCCAATTTGTAGGTAAACGTCGTCTTGCGTCTACTAATGTGTCACGCAATGTAAGCCTATTCGTTGCTATGAACGGGTATGTTCCCCCGTTTTACTCTCTTAGGTCGTTTAGTTTACTTAATTATTTAAATATCTGAGATATTTGGAGTTGTGGGATATATTGATGTAATTAATTAATATTAACTTAGCTCTCTAAAAAATATCAGTGTTAGTGTACCTGAAACTTAAATAATTAATGCGTTATTCTGTAATTTCGTTCAACCCTATTATACCTTGAAGAGAATTATGTCTAATTTTGTATTTTTACGCTCTCTCTTTGGTGTCAGATAATTCCGCTATAAGCGCTGTAGTATCGGCTCAACGAAACTTGTAGGTTATTTCACTGTTTATGTTAACCAATTATTCTATACTTATTCAGTTACTTTTTTATTCCCAACTCATTAAATCATACTCCAAATAACAAGATTTTGCAATTATATAAAGGTTCTTTATTTGTTTACTTCTTTAACATTGAATAAGATATGTTCTAACTAACATATGCTTGGGCTATAGATTGCGTGAATCGATTGTTGATTATTCCGATCCTTTATTTAAATTCAGTTATATAGTATGTTTTAATTTGTAATTAATTTAATTCAGGGTGTGAAGGTTCTTGTAACTGTGGGGAAGATTAAAAATACATAGATAAGAATGCAAGATTTACAAATTTGAAGTGTTGTGTAGTTAGTATGATTAATATAATAATAATTTACCAGACTAGAACGAAGCAAATCGTGTAGGCGGTTGATTGATAAATTTACTGTTCTGGACAATTATGCCGTATGATATTCTTTCTTCGGTTTGATAAAATGGAATTCTTGTCCTGTCCACTTCGGAAATACAGCTCTGTGGATTGATTTACAGCCCGATTGATGCTTCTTCTGCAACTCCTGGATCCAGATACGTTCTTCTCTCGGTTGAAGCAATTAGTGATGTTCCGTTTATTTGAAAGGTTATAAATTCTGGTGTAGTGTATATTATTATTTGTGATACTTTTGACTCTTTCTATTTGTTTTAATGTATCGTCAATTCCTTTCGGATATGGGACAGTTCAAGTCCTTCCTTGTAGAATCCAGTTATTTATTTCCTATTGCGATTTCATACTATTGTCTTGTTTGGTTAATTTATACTGGCAAGAGTCATAAATATTATCATTAGTATTTTGTATTTTATAATAGTATTTACTAATTTAGTATATTCCAATTAAATAGATATTTCTTAGTTTTTTTATTAATCTCATCACATTCAGATCATCAAAGCAATTATTGTCAAATCAACAACTTCCTCTTTTTCTGTCGTCCCTAGCAACACATGATTTTTCTTCCTTCCACATGTTTTGAATATAGTGTTTATTCATATATTTTTTGTCTATTCCTTATCAATTTGCTATCCTATCGGAATGTAACTTTACCGATAGTTGGTTTATTATTTTCTGCACATATTCTGCTGGTTTTTTGATATAAGCCTGTTTTTTTTTCTTTATTATATTTAATACCCTTTTGATATTAAACGTTATTAATCGATATCATGGCATTATCATAATTTGTATAAATTTTATTATGTATCATTATTAATTTAATGTTTTTTTCTAGCTCTTCAAATCGTATTCATTAATTATTATTAATTGATGTACCTAACCTTTATGTTATGAGTGGTTATATAGTGGTTTTGGCTGTTAGGCCTTTTATTGTAAACGGATCTACCTGTGTTTATAACTGGTAAACATCTATAGCCCCTTTTACATAAATTCATACATATAATCAAATCTTAACTATTAACATTTACATAAACAATTATTTTTTCCATATCTAATAACAATTTTATCTTGACCTATGGATCACATATAAGAAAATTCAAATCTATTAACGTTAATTAGCTGCTTCACACTTCATTCTACAACAGTCATTCAATAATACATCTTGTTTCATTATCTTTCATTAACTCAACACATATTTGGTATAACGTAACATAAACTTTATCATAATATTTGTTGGCACAAAATAATATCTCTTAACTCAAAATTCTTATTTGCTATTACTATAAAGTAAATTATTGTTTCATTTTTTGTTTGCTTTTCACTAAACATATATCATCAACTATTATCCAACTTACAGGTTCGTTTATTCTTGTTAATACTACCTTGCATCCTTATTTACCTTTATCTATAATTATAAATGTAATTATTAGATCTTTGTTCTATCATGGGGTTAGATATTGACTTGTTTATTATTCTGTTAACCTTGTTTTTATGTAACACGGATGCTAGCATTTCTGTTGCGTTACAATATATTCAGCCAGCTGATGTACCTTTGGACACAATGAAAATCTGATGATTATTCTTGGTATTGTACTGCCACAAAGAAAATGTTTGTTATATGCTGAATAGATTTTAATATAATTTTACTATACAGTTATTAACTCTAAAATAAGTATATTTTCTTCATATAGTGCATTTGCTATTTTGAAGTCAAAGGTCAAATTAGGATAGATAAAGCAGGGAGTGCTTTGTTGGTTGGCATTCACACTCTATTTTAAACTGGAGAGGTGTTGACAGTTCACATGATGTCAACTGCCATGTTGCCAAACTCGGTCTTGCACACATGTTTGTTTAACACTTCATACCAACAGTTATGGTAATGAAAGTTAACACACACAAATCATAAAAATTTATCAACAAATTCAGTAAGCTAATCAAAATAAACAGGTGAAAATAATGTAGTAACAAGATTTAGAATTATTTGCAATTTCTTGTCACTAATGAAATTTAATTTGAAACGTAAGCTCGAATAACAAGTATAATTACTACTAACTTCCAAATGCACAATAAATTTGAAGCTTGTAAATTTTAATGGAGTAACTGTAAAGAAACAAGAATTACAAATAATAATTACAAAATATACACATAACATTACTAATTTCTGTTAAAAACGTGTTAATTAAATTCTCTGTTACTGTGTTATATTTACTATGTGATATGGAAAATGGAAAGGATATAGTTAATATTATTACACACAATTCACCGTAGTTAAATATATTATTCACATTCTATGTAAGACTCGTAGTTGATACACCATTAAGAGAAATATAAAATTTTAGATAATTTTGCTGCATGTTCAGAACAATTCTTGAACCATACAAGCCAAACTTTACATAATCAGACTGGAATTTCCTCACTTAAACTAAATATTTGCTTATCAAAGCTTTTAATTTCAGTCAAGAGTAGAGATCATGAGTGTACAAGGGCAATTCATATCGGATATTCAAGATTAACAAAGTTAATCAAAACTACATGTGTTTCTTCAAACAATAAGTTTGAAGGAAGAGCCACACGTCTGCTAATTCACTGCATTGAATGCTGCCAATCTCTAATAACATCAGTATTATAAGCAAGTGTTTGTCTGACTGCAGTCTAAAAACAAGTGCTTTCCATGGTAATTGTGATTGTCTGCTTAAGTTTGAAAACTACTTCAAACATACTGGAATTGGAGCACCATGGGTATACCAAGTTTAACCTGTGAAATTTTGAATTCAATAAAAATCTGAAAGCAACCCTGAGGAACTCTACCATCGACGTTATTACACGAACATACCATAAGATTGTCCCAGATAAACTGTAGATTATCAGGTCACCAGACTTTAGCTATTGACATTGTTCTTCAGACTACAGTGAAGAAAAGTCAAAATTTGAATAATACTATTGAATCATAAACTCTAAAGCACTTTTAAGACTAACAACTTTACATCAGAATACAGTCACTCTGCTTCCCTGAATAGAAATCTTCAAGGTGGTTGGGATGGTTATAAGGGGACATATGCACAGAAAAAAATTCAAATCCACAATACTATGCATAGTCGTAACTACAGTGAAACCTTGATATAAAGCTCTTCTGTGGACCAGCCAAAAAGCGCTTTGTATCGAGGGTCGCTTTGTATAAATGTCCCAAGTTTAACTATTTAATTTGCCGGGACCATGAAAAAAGAGCGTTACATCAAGGGTCGCATTATATCACAGGGGTGTTATATCGAGGTTCCACTGTGTAATGTTAACAAAATATAACACCTAATCTAATGGGGGAAAATAATACTAAATCAAATAAAAACATAAATTTTATTAAAATTATTAACATTCAAATACTCAGTACAGAATGCATAAATATATATGAATAACAACAAAATATGTTTAAAAATTATACAGTATTCCCTCGCCAACCGCGGGGGTTAGGTTCCTACAAAACATCGCGGTTAGTGAATCCGCGGTTGGTGAAGTTAACTTTATATGGGAAAAGTAAGGTTAGGGGAATCTGAAACAAAGCCAGAAATATAAAATACTGTACGACTCTTTATTATACAGTATACACTACATTGTTCGAATGTATAAAACCAGTCCAATGATTTCAAATAGCTGACAGTTACTTAAATTATAAAAATTTTCAAAATGTTTAAAATACATACTGTATTACATTACGTATAACGAAAAAGCCGCTAAGACAAGGAAAAAATAGCGTCCAGTTTTATAGCTTACTACAATTTTCAACTTAAAATTTTAAAATAAAACCAATTTTTAACACACAAACAATTTTTAACCTGGCCACAGACGCAGCACTCTCGCCGCGCCCTAACCTGTTCAAAACATCGAGCTTTTTCTCCAGCGGTAGTACATTCCTAGCCCTTTTGGCTAGCTTATCACCGCCAATTATGTTTTCCGAACGTTTGGAACACATTATGACAAAAGGATAGTTTATAAAAGAGTAAATTAACACTATATAATAAGAACAACGAACACTAAAAACTAAAGAACACGCAATACGTCACGGCAGAAGAGCAATGCGCGACTGACTGACTTCAATCCGATTTGAAGGGATATGTGTGCACGAAGCGCTGCCTAGCGGATGCTACTACAAACCGCGTATAAGCGAATTCCAGCCCCGCGGTTGGAAACTACTGCGCATTTATAAAACCGCGTATAAATGAATTCCGCGGTTGGAGAACCCGCGGTTGACGAGGGATTACTGTACTACAAATACATACTGTAGACCCTATTTAATTCAACATTGTAACAATAGAAATTGTGTTACTTTCATTTCAAGGGACTGTTACTTATTTACATGATATTTCAGCTGCTAACGTCTGGACTCAAATCATAAACTTAACAAAAAATGCAGCGATATAAAAATCTGTTGTAATCCGAGTAATGTTAATAACATCACTGACATATTATAAAGAATGGAATAGTTTCTTAAAACAGTAAAAATAAAGTTTTTTGGCAGTTTAATTAACATAATTCACAGTTTCTTCAGAATTGTCTTGTGTAGAGTTACAGTATACTCAAAATGCATGTTGTTTTTAAATACTGTTGACTTACTCATAATTTTAATGTTAAGTTGCCAATTCTGTAATGTTCTTATTCTATTTCAAGTACACTTTTCAATAAAATGTCAAAGAACAAATTGCTGCGGATTATGAAATATTAGTTATTACTAAACAGATCAGACACTGACTCAATCACTCAAGGCTTTTTATTAGACATATTTTAGAAACTCTTAATACCAAGGTATATACAGTACAGTTGACAAAGTATCTGTAAATATGACCAGACAGTTTTTGAAAAATTTAATAGTACCCACGTTAATAATGATGACACAGTTGTACAATAATAAACAAAACTGTGCTAACACATTTTATAAATATTTACACATTTAATTTACACCAAGATACTACTTTTACATGGTATTGATAAACATTGTAAATATTGTACAATAGTAAAATAAAACACCTAAAAAAAGTTTGGATGTCACAAAAAAAGCAACAAAAATATTAGTCATTCCACAAAAATCAAAATGACAGGCAGGCTTGTTTTAAATTCCCAATATACAAGACCAGCATCTATCCAATTCAATTTAGTAAGTTCCATGTTATTCAGTCATGGTGGTATGATCTTTGCTCACAGACAAATGAGAGCAAATGTTCAACTACCACCAAACATAACATACACACCTACACAAATACAATTTGTAATTATTAGGTTCTCAAAATACTTAACTGAAATTAACCCACAACCATCAGACTATCAATAACTTATAGGAAATGAATATGGTATGTGATCAATAAACAAACATTACAGAAAATAAGGAAACTGTGAAACTGGATAACAATTTAAATTTTACATTCATGGACACAAACTTTGCACTCTGTGATGTCACAGGCAGCAAGCTGGACGTGCTGTTATTTTTGAAAGCGTTGGCTAAGTAGTGCATAAATCTATTAAATATTATGGATTTCAAAGAAAGATTTTGAAGTATTCACATTTCCTGATTTACTCTTCTTACTGTTCCTGAATACAAATTCATACTTACAGGAGCATGAATCACACACCGAGTAGGCCGCAAAGATATCACAAGAGTACATGTAACTGATGACTATTAAAATTTAACTGTTCAATATACAGCAATTACAGCTTGCTTTCACATGTTAATGTGATCATTTCTTTATTTTTAAAACTCAAAACTGTGCAGCATTGCAGAATGTACTTTGCGATTGTTTTGACTCTCACCATTTGCTTTTATTGTGAAAGAAATACACTTTTGCTGTCACACAAATGTGTATTATTGGATGCCCCCTTAATTTATTTAAACGTCAATATTTCTCTTTACAAATTTTAAAATACATAATATGCTTTACTTTATGGCAGTTTACATTATTATATCTTGTTCCCAAATCATAATACCTGTAAAATTTTAATTTTTGTATACCTGGTTGAATTATGGCCTTTGGTTAGAGCATCACTCATAAAGTCAAACATCATATGAAGACTATAAAACCAAGATGGATGGTTGAATAATGAATGTTGTGATGGCCAGGGTCTTTCATGCTCATGCATATGGGGAAAAGAAGCTAACATCTGATTCGATTTATTTCCATTCGCCCCAATTTTATTATCACTTGATTAGTAGCAGATTCACGTTATTATCTATCAAGAAGGTAACAAATGTATAGAGGAAGAACTGGTATTAACAGGCGCTGTCAAAGGCACATCAAAATCTTTTATTAGTGTAGCACTAAATGATTTAAAATACCTACACTTTGTCTACTTCCTAAAAGCATACACACAGATAATTTGGTTGTCTCTTCAGTTCTTTCCAATAATTTTGTCCTACAAATTTAATGTCATAACAGATTATACACTTTAAATAACAGATTATACAAACTTAAACAAGATTCAGTATTTTAATAATGGGTATCCTTATTATTTATATGTTAATTACATTATTCTTGTGTTATACCATACGAAGAAGGCAGAAGAAACAAAATGTAATTTCAATGTGATAACACTCTGTTTATTACTACAAGTTTTTCAGATGGTTTATCTGGTAAACATGATGATGTCTACTAAGAAATCAATATTTATGCATTCAGTTGTGTATCTGTGTACAATCACAGAGCTGTCACATCACGAGTGCAAACTTACTGTGCATGAAGTGTACCCTAAATGCCTTAGAGTTACTTGTCTGCCTAGTTATTTTATTGTTAAACTACAATGCTCATACGGTCATTGTACAGGCATACTGCTGTTCTTAATTAATACATCAACATAATCACATAAAAATTATAAATAATAGTTGGGATTTTGAATCACATGTGTAATTATATTCCTTAAATGCACACAAAGTACACTCTATAGACTATAATTCATATAAGTAACAATACATATGCATACAAATTAATTTCTAATAACTCCTTAAAAATAATAATAATATTTTTCAATATATAATTATGGCAATTTTTAAATCGTTAATAATTCAGTCCACACATGCACTAATTATTGCAGCTTGCTTGAGTTTTTTGTACACACATTCACTGCAGTTTTCAAGAACATGAACTTTTAAAGTCTTCTTCGATGCATGTACCTGAAAAAGTAACTTTACACTTAAGACCAGATTTGGAGTAGCATTCAAAATTAACAATAAGTATTTAAAAGTACATTAATTACTTTTGTATACATAAGTTTAATACATAAAACAGAAGTTTTTTACAGCAAAGAAGTTTTGTTTGTATGAATCTTTTCAGTTGTTTATAGTTTCTGAAAACCGTTTACAGTCAAATTATAATTTGTTGAAAATTTTGTCCAGAAGTGGTTTATTAGAGACGCATTACACATCTCCTACAAATAATAATATACATAAGGAAAGTCTAAAATGAAATTAAAAAGTGGTATAATTAAGAAAGTTGTGTTAGTGGTTATAATCACAAACAGAATTATCACTGTTGCACACCACTATAGAAAAATTATTCCGATTAGCGCTTTCGAGCTTCTCAGCTCATCGTCAGATCGGAAAACACTTGAAAGCGCTAATCGGAATAATTTTCTATAGTGGTGTGCAACAGTGATAATTCTGTTTGTAAAAAATGGTAGATATAAATAAAACTTAATAAGTAATGATTTACCTTATTGAAACCGTCCAGTGACTTCAAATTGTAAATTTATGACGCGTTTCGAGTCATATGACCCTTCATCATATTATTGTACATATGTGTGTTTTGTGTTTTTGTGAATTTTAATATTTCATGATCTCCTTGTGAGTGATAATATCTGATGAAGGGTCATATAACTCGAAACGCATCATAAATTTACAATTTGAAGTCACTGGACGGTTTCAATACGGTAAATCATTACTATGTAAAGTGACTTGGACCGTATAAAATAATGTTTAAAACTTAATACTATAACTAATAAATTTTATTCACTCAAAAGACAATTTAAAAGCCAATTGTTTCTGTACACGGTATCCGCATTGTGCAATGGTGATTAAGATAGATTCATGCTTCTGCGGGAGTCCTACAATATATGTACCATATATCTCTGCTGTTTGTAATATAAAACATTCATACCAATATAAAAACATGGAACCGTTCTCATATTAAAGATGTAGTGTTAGGCATTTACTATATATATATATAGGAAAGAGGAAGTTTTCTTTCGCTCACAATTAGGTACATGATGACACTAACTGCTTAGTTCAGCAGTCAAATAAATGGTAATGGTGTATGGTTAGGTCATAACTCTAAGTACCCTGAACAGCGACAGGCTCAATCATGAACACTTTACAGTGCATTGTAAGTTGCTATTTTATTTTTAATTTTATAACACAATTTTCAAGTAACTGGGTCTAAAAAAAAAAAAAAAAAAAAAAAAAAAAAACTTATTAAAATTTTCATTTTAACTGATTCAAGAATTAAAATGATACTTTCAACATTATTGGTGTCAGTTTAAGAGTTCAAAGTAGTTAAGTTATACATGCTTATATGAGGTTAATAAAAAATTAAGTTCCGTTGGATAAGATCCATCCGGAAACTTAAAAGAAATAGTTGGCTTCATCTTAAAATCCTGATGAAGCCTGTGTGGTTTGCCATCAAAAAGAGCAAATATTTTACTGACGGACCAAAACATGTCTTTCAAGCAATCCAAACATCATGTTATTTATCCGACGAATTACTTCAAGTTGTCGATCCAGTAATAGAACGAAATGCGTTCTTTGCGCACCCAGAGAATGTTCTGTTGGCAATGGTTGTCGATGAAAGAGAACATATTCGGGAGCTTGGTTACAGAAGGATCTTAAAAGCAAGACAAACTGTCCCTAAGAAGAAGACTGTTAGAAATTTCGTACCACCGAAGATAAACTTTCAAGCTTCCGATTACACTGAAATTATTAATTGGAATTCTTGTGTGTTGTATCCTCCCCCAATGCTGCGGGACCTAAGTGAAGATGATATTAAATCACTCATCAATTCTGACACTAAGACCATCAGAGAAATACAAAAGTTTCCCTGTCACACCCAGGCTGTGGAGAGGTGCGTCAAACTTGTGACAGAGGCCTCGAATAAAGTATGTGGACATGAAGCTAGAGATGGCTATATCCGAGCAACACACATAAGTCTAGATCGGTTATGCCTCATTTCTCCAAAAAATCAGACTTTAAATGTGTAGTACATATAAAAAAGAAAAAGTAAAAAACACAGTAAGCCAAAGAATCCTAGTGTATGGAAAATCTTTGTAAATAGTTGTAAATATAATGTAAATACCACACCCAACAATTGGATGGTTGGTTGGGTAGGGTGTGGGTGGAAATCGACGTGCAACCACCTCCACGTGGTGAGTTCTGGGTCGGTTTGTTCTAGCAAAACGAGCGAAGAGTTGCACAGTGAAAATTGCGAAATACTGGTAAATTTCTGTTTCTTCTAAGACGTTGCGCGAACGGAAAAATTTAGATTATTGATCAGAATTAAATTTATTTAGGTTATTTAACCATAAAAAACTAAAGCGTGTTTATTTTAAAAGTTTTAACTAACTTAAAAGATTTACAAAAATGTCGCGATTTTTGCAATTTTTCATAAACTTTAAGTACGATGCGCGAACGGAAGATGTTAATCGATTTTAATTTTTTTTATGACGTTTTTCTTCTTATTACAATAGGCAACTTTTCCGCACTAAAGCGTTCCAAAAAAAAAAAAATATTTATTTTTTTCGACCCAGTCTATGTGCAATTTATTAATTTGTTCTTTTACATATCCTAAAGACTGGCTCTTCTTTGTTGAAGATTGAACACCAGTTCAGTCAAGTCACTGAAAGCTAATGATTGCCCCCAAACAATAACTACAAGAAACACACGGCTGTTGATAGTATAATTGCCTCTTCCTCATTTGCATAAGAATTTTAATTTTTCAATCTTTTACAATTAATTCTATTTTGTCTGGCATTTGGGAGCTTCTACAATATCTGATACACACCTACAGTAAAGAAAATGTACTTAATTTTTAAATACATTAGTTTTTTAATTATTAGTTCAGTAATTAATTCAGTATTAAACGTTTTTTAATATTTCATTAAATGCAGATCATTTTAATAACAATTTCATTAATTTTACTCCACTTAAATTTACTCCACATTCCCTTCAATTGTCTTTAGTACCAACACATTTCTAGCAATCGAGAATGAGGCTCCAAACTGTGCATATGCTATAGGATGGTATGGTTACATGTTTAATGGGTCTTCTCTCTCCCATTTCTGCTCCTAGCATGTGCACATGGCTTTCATTTATATTTCTCATTCAGGATTTGTAATAACTCTTTATTTTTAATTGTCACTAGCTTTTATATTAATTTTCTGAGTACTTTATTTTACAGATCTTATGTTAGACCTTTCTGTCTCCTTCGAAAAACAACAAAGGAATATCTGCTTTAAGAATTAAAGTTAGCGAATTTGTATATGGGAAAAATTAATGGTGTTTTTAGAGAGCTCAAGTAAACATAATCTGGAGTAGGTTCCAAAATAGGGATATTCTGAAATCAATAGTTGAGATAATCATTCCAGAATCAAAATCACGTCTTTCTATGGAACTTCATCATGATGATGGAAATTTTATGTTAACATTCCTCATTGTTGTGTAAACCTCAAACCTATAAGGGAGACAATTTTCAAATAGTTTACAATACAAATCAAAATTTCTCTGAAAAAAAAAGCTTCCCTGAATATACAAAAAACAAAGACATTCACTCTGAAAAGGTAGAAAAAGAATATGCACATAACAGAATTATGGACAGGGTAGTTCCACTATCACAAATGTAGGAGGAAATGTGTCTCTTAGAAGGAAGTGATGAAAATGCAAAAATAAATATTTAGGATATACTCAATAAAAATACATGCATAAAAATAATTAAATGTAAAAAACAAAATAAATGCAAAAAAAAACTTAAAAAGAAATAAACACATTACCAGCTGGCTGAGAGGCTGGTAACACACAGGACACACGCATGTGTATGCACGCAGAGAGAAGGGGAATGAGATACAATTTAAGAAGAATCCTATCAGCCCCCCTCCCCAACAAACCAACCAATTCTTGGTTTGAGTTCACTGTGCAACTCAAAGGTAAACAACAGATCTCATCTCTTGATCTGTAAGTGTCTGAATGGAGTGATCTGTTCAGGTACTACCGCTATGGTACATTCCACACCAAATGCTCAAAACTACCTATATCTTCTATTACTCAAAGGTATCAAATTCAATTCTTCTCTTGTTTGGCTGGCTTACATGCAAATTAAGGTTTACCATATAATGAAACTTAAAGAAATACATAAAACAGACCTGGCATAGAATAAGTATTCATTACGAGTTTGCAGTTGGCCAACATATTCTGATGACACGGTGGAAGAAGTTAATAGAAAATTTGATGATGAGTGACTTATGACAATGTGACAAAAAAATGTAGAATAGTGCTACGACAGCACAGAACAATCTACGCGTTTATCGAATGTGCCAGAAGGATCTCGATGTAATGCGTGTTGTGTACGTGCTACTATACGCATTTTGTGAGAATCTTCTCGACTGTGCCGGGCTTTGCTCGGGCGCTCGGCCTGTGTCAAGGCCGTAGTAATTACGTAGTTCACGAGAGATAAGACGCAGTTTGGAAGCTTCTGGTGTGTGAGCGTGACTATAAATACATGGAGTAGCAGCCTTAGTTTTCAGTTCAATGCAAGATATTGGATAGTGCGGTTCGAGAGTATTAGTGCGATATATTTCCAGAGCAGTTCGAGTTATTACTACGTTCAAGTAGTTATTATTGAAGTGTTGCGTTTTATATTCGGACGGTATAATTGTAATACAATTGAGTTTTAACATAGTGGACATTTTATTGTGTGTGAACAATTTTCATTTGATTTGTTGTAGAGACTGTGTTGTTAATTACGAACTGTTTTACTGTAACAATTAAAGGTGTGATTAGTGACTTGATTGGTGTCTTGTACTTATTTTTTTCCACTGTCCCTACGACGATCGAGTAGACTGTCGTAACAATATAAATAAATACTGAACCAAAAACTCTTTGTCCACGCTTATAAAAGGATGAACTGAAGACAGAATATTTAAGTTATTGAATAAAGAGGATGTATTACTATTGGTATTGGTATGATTTCAATTTTATACATATTTATCAGTCGATGGGACTGTGATATATTCTCTTGGTTACTAATTAAAGGAAAATAAACAGCATGTTTGGAACAGTGTTTTTACTGTTGTCCTTACTTGGCAGGAAGTATGTATGAAACCCACATGAAACTAACATATCAACAATTAAAAGTTTTCCATTTTTATTATTATTCATAGTAACACCTGGACCAACTGTAATTATAATGCAATATTATATGATTATGTACACTGATACTCTCTAGCACAATGAAACTTTTTGTAGAACGTAAACTGTATTCCCATATTGGAGAGTTTATTGGTATTCTTTATTTTGTATATGTAATAAATTATTTCTATTTATATTGAGAATATAGAAAGTTTATTTGCATATTTCCGCACCGCATAGTGTAAAAGGAAATTTTAGTGCTGGTTCTTAAAGAATCACAGAATTTCTGTAATCTACAAAATGATGAAATCAGAACGAACTGGTCTTCATTGTCATTCTTCGTAACAACCATTCCACAGGCAGGAATTTTAAAGTTTATTAATTAACAGTGAAAGAACAATATATTTTTCTCATATATGAAAACAATATAGTTGTTATATATTAAAATCTGTTTGCATGGCACTGAATGGAATGTACAGAACCCTTTAATTTTTGATAAATTTCTGGAGTAATTAGAACTTTCACGTTCTCTAATTAATTCTCTCTGTCCTTATTACAACAATTGCAGACATTTCTGTAATGTGCTTGGATACATGGAGTGTTTAATTCCACTAACTTATCAGAGATTCAACGAATTCTTTTAAGTACAATGAAACGTAAATGTAAGCGAATCTCGACCACGGCCGCCCATGACTGGGTCCCCAGAATTCCCAAATTCCTCCTCGGCACGCTGAACCTACAACCTCGAGGGCCAATGGGAACAATGCTGAGTCAGAACGGATGTGCTTCTGTTGCCTCAGGGTCTCGTGGCTTCCTGGCGACCACAGTGGACGCAACTTCATTTAATTACTTAACTTTTTGGTTAGTCCCTGGCTTTGTACGAATTAGTGGTGACAATCCACATGTTGAAAAATTGTTTTAATAAGTCAGTGCATGCAGTAGGCTGGCAAATAATCCCCTCTTCCCAACAAGAGGCTTGATTTGTACTCAGATCTCTTGTACGATGAGAATATTTTCTAAAGGGGCAGAATGTCTCTCACACTGCAAATAACTTTATTTGAAACTTAAAAATTGCAAAATTATTAGAAAATAAATCCAACTAAAATTTTAGGCATAACAATTATCTAAGTTAAATTAAAAAAAAACAATTATTAACTGAGATTATTATGTTCTAGGTTCAGCTTCAAATTCAGCCACAAGTCTGTGAGTGAAGCCATAAATCAAGGCAAAAATTTTTAAAACTCTCTCTCTATTTATGCACCTAAGCATTCAAAGAATTTCGACAAAACCGAAACATCGAAGCATGATAATGTTTTTAGGCTTTTGAAACGTATAATGTGGATTACGTAAATCATTTCCAAACCACAGAAAATCACAAACAGAGCATGTAAAACCAAATTTATTCTCACTAAAACATTTGCTAAACTCAATGTCAGCAGCGATTATTTCTGTCTTGATGCGTTTACATATCAAATTTCTAGACTGTGGGGAATTAAAAGTGTGGAAGCGTCACGTTTCAATGACGTTACATTTTTGTGGAATGACCCCCAGCCTAAAAACATTATCATGTTAAAAAAAAATGCATATTTAATGCTTACCAAAAGATGACTTGCAAACAGGGTATTCAAAAAAAAAGCTGAAATTATTCCAAACAGAAATAACTTAGTACAAATATACACAGGAGACAATGTATATTAACATAAACTCCACTAAAACACTGCACATTGTCCGTGTCATGTTATTATTATTAAGGATGTCTTCTTGAAAGCAGGTCCACTTCTCGTCTATATCTGTGGTGTGAACGTAAAAATTCTCTTGTTGGAATACGGGACCTAAGAAAAAAAAAGTATAGTAAGTCATGATTGGGTGGCGTATGATCTGTACAAAATAACACAAAAATTTAAAAAAATCACACTAGTAAAAAAAAAATTCTGACTGAATCTGTTACATGTTGTCAAACTATGGAAATGATTCCGAAGATATCATTAAAACCACTATACACAATATGTAAAGATTCCATTAAAGATACCATATTACAATATGAAATTAATAATGATTGATTTATAGGTGCATGCAATTACAGCCACAAATCTGAATCGAACTATTCGTGCTTACCTGACACTCATCTTATTTTTTAAGTAAGAAAGAAGTATAGATATGGGGTTACAACAAGAACACAATTTCCCAACAAACAAATTATATTTTTTCCAGACCGTAAACTTTAAGCTTTGTAATATTTAAACTAACAAGTCATATACTGGACTACACACTGAATTTTTCTGGAGGCTGAGTACAGTATTTGTGAAGTGACTGCTACTAAAAAGCTATTTAGAATTATAAAGACAATTATTATATAATTGAAACATAACACTGTTAAGAGAGAAAAAGTTATGGCGATTGGAGGCAGTCTGGAGCAAATTTTACCTGAAGTGTAATAATTAAGTAATAATCTTTGTATGTCATATAAACTTTACACATATTTGGTGGTTATTTTTAGTACAGGTAACAAGGGTCCTAGCTCTTTGCAGGATGGCAGATTGATTTCAAACTGGGTTACAAGGTGTACCCCGGTTTATAACGTGATCACAATTTATGAGACTGACTGTACATATAGTAAATTGAGGCAGGTGATGGAACAGATTTATTTATAGTAATTAAGGAGTGTTAACCGTTTGCTTAACGAGTTCAAGAGACTAACTGAACTGATAATTGACTGAAAACACAGAAAGTTGGTTAAAGAAAAGTTGGTTATTTTTATTGTTTATAAAAAGAAGAACAGGTGAGACTGAATGGTATAGCAACAGATGTATGAACATGTTTACTAAAACGCCCTTTAAAATTGGTTTTAGTTGATCTGTCTAACAGTTACCTATTAGAAAAGTGAAGCAAGTAAAAATAAACAAGCCATAGTCTGTTTTGTTTTAAAATAGCCTGAAAATTTTCACTTTTAGTCAGACACAGCAATTTGATGAGAGCACAATATTTTTCATGTCAATAACTGCAGGGTCACACGGATAATTTGGATATTGTCAAAGGATGGGAAAAAGCAGGTTTTCAAGTGACAAAAGAATTTGTATAGCAGGAAATATAATGCTGTTTATTTTGCTAAACATTATGCCACTGATTTGTTATAATATTATTATATACATCCACCAAAATCAGTAGTTTCAATTTTTTAAATTATTGAATAAGGCCTTTTTGAAATTATTATAATTTCATCATCAGTTCACACTAGAAAATGTTGTTATCTCACTGCAGTGAGATATAATAGACACAAATAACAACATTTTATAGTGTGAACTGATGATGAAATTATAATAATTTCGAAAAGGCCTTATTCAATAATTTAAAAAATTGAAACTTTACTGATTCTGGTTGATGTATATAATAATACTGCTGTTTGTTGATTTCAAGTTGTTACTTTATAATATATGAATGGTGATAACTTTCATCTTGTCTGTTACACTTCAATCTTTTTGTATTGATTAATAAAGTGACAGATGTATGTTCCAGTGATATTAAATATGTTGTTATTGAACAAAATACTTGATGTTTAATAAAATTTTTAAAAGCTCTTGAAAGTACAGATGGCTAATAAGAACTGCTGGAAAGACTTAATGTATGTAACATATTATGTTCTGAACGTGAGCCACTTTCAATTCCAAAACTTCTGCAATAAAACTTTTGAACAAAGCACAATACTACTGTAGATTTTAAGATTTTTCTTTTGTAAGTTTTGTAGGGTACAGGTACACACATCAAATATATATTTTACAGGATTCTAGAGGATCCCTCCTGCTATAGGATTCTTCCTATTATATTGTTAGCAGGTAGACTTAAACAAATAACAGCTTTACAGCTCTATTTTTCCATGTATTAACATAAACAGTTTTTATTTTCAATTCTGTATTTTGTTATTACCTAATATTTTGTTATAACACTTTGTATTACCTAATACCAGACATTTGGTTTTCTTAAAAGGGTATAGAACTCCTACAATTAATTCTCCTGAAGACTTCTGGGCCTTCTGATGAAAGTAATAGGAGGGTTACAAAAAATCCATGGTGAGGTGAAGGATTCTGAGACATGAGAAACGGGACTTACGGACACACTGAGGGTCTTCTACGAGGGTCATTCAAATATGAACCGGATTTTTTACATGTGAACTCAGGTGGGACGCTTGAGGTAGTTAGGTGGGATGTGTGGAGGCGGGGGAATGCCCAGACACACCTGCAGAGCACGTTCCTGTGTCAGTAGCATAATGTCTGAGCACGAGGCACCTTCGTCTGTTGTGCAACAGGTAATTATGCGATTTCTCGCCAATGAAGGTGTCAAATCAGCTGATATTCTGACCAGACTCCAGGCGCAGTTTGGAGACACTGCTCTGTCAAGAACACAAGTGTTTGATTGGGCCAACAAATTTTGAAGCGGTTGTGATCCAGTGGAGAACGTAAGTCACAAGCGTCGTCTGCGGTCCAGCATCAATGCTGACAACACTCAGGCTGTTCGTGACCTTGTGGAAGGTGACCGACGCATAACTGTTGCCAAAATTGCATCAGAGGTGGGCATAAGTGTTGGGAGTGTGCACACAATTCTTTCAGATGAGCTTGGATTCAGACGTGCTCGGCGAGGTGGTGTGCACGTCCCTCACGTCTTCTCACTGAGGCGCAGAGAAATGTCTGAAAAGACATCTGTCAGCGGCTCCTGAATCACTTTGAGGAAGGAGAGGCGTTTTTGAACCGAATTGTGACGCGCAACGAAATGTGGGTCCACCACTACGCCCCGGAGAACAAGAGGACAAGTATGGAGTGGCGGAAAAGTGGAGAGGGGGCGCCAGTCAAGGCCAAAACTTGCCTGTCAGCAGGGGAAGTTCTGGCAACTGTGTTTTGGGACTCAAGAGGCGTGTTGCTGATTGATTTTCTTCATTATCGAAAGACAGTGAATGTGGCATACTACTGCCAGCTGCTGGATGACATCGGGACCGCTTATCGCAACAAATGACGCCAGCAACCAATTCGCGACATTCTCCTTCTCCAAGACAATTCACGGCCGCATACTGCAGCTCAAAAATGCAATAAACTCATTGAAATTCACTGGACACCTCTTGAACACCCTCCTTACAGTCCAGACTTATCTCTGCGTGACTTCCACATGTTTGGTGTGCTGAAGGAAGCATTAGGAGGGGAAAAATTCAACAATGATGCAGAGGTTGAGGGGGGTTCCAGAAGCTACCTATCCGGTGGAGAAAATGTATTTCTGTTGAAGGAAACTATGTAGAAAAATTAGATATATTTTTTTAAATTTTATCTGTCACCAACAAATCTGTGTATAAAATCCGGTTTATATCTGAATGATCCTCGTATTATTGGCAGCTGAAGACATATCCTAGTTACAGGCAAACTAGTTAAGTGTGTAAAGAAACAGTATGTGTGTATGTGGGGGGGGGGAGTTTCCAGTGCACTTCCATTTACATGAAATGTAAACTTGTAGTTCATTTACGGGGCTGTGTTTACACTTGACACCAACAGTATGGAGTAGCTTGTATCCTGGGCATCACATGTAAATATTACATTGAGCTACAGTACACAAGAGTGAAATATTTTTGTTTTAACACTGCAGGGTTGTTGAAATTTGGCACTGAAGTGGTCTGAGACGATTAGGATACTATCTAGTCACACCCACTCCTTCATTTCAGTTGATATGTTCCAATTAAAATAACAGGATTAGTATCCACTATCTAACAGAACTCTTGTACTAGAGTTTGTACCCTTTTCATCCAAATATTAGTGTATTTAGACCTGGCCCTCAAGTGGAATAGGTGTTCATAACCAACAATATACACAGCACCTGAATCTCGATTCTTTAAATCATTGTCACAAAACTGCCATACAGTTTATCCAGTTAAAAGATTCCAAGATCATACAGATCTACAGAAACCATCATCACCTTTATAGTAGATCCCTCTTGCAAACATAGTAGTCACTCTAAGCAAAGATACACATAGGACCTGAACCTCATCCCCCTCTTTCAGTCAGGTTGGTCAATTGGCAGCATATGTCATTTTAAAGAGGGAAATCATATACAAGCAACAGCTCAAAATCAGCACAAAATATATTTATGCTGATTAAACACACACACACACACACACACACACACACACACACACACACACACACACACACACACACACACACACACACACGCACGCACGCACGCACACACACACACACACACATTAATTTTTAAACACACTTCTTTTAAAAGTCTGTAAATTACTGGTTTTAATGGATTTTTATAGTGTTGTCTGTCATGTTTTAAAGTAGACAAGTAGAATTTTTCAATTTCTCATTTTTTAAAATAAATCACAAACATGTTCGTATGTGTGTGTTGAATAACATAATGTTCAAACATCTATAAACATTTGTCCATGTATGTAATTAAACATTTGACCAAAACTGCATATAACTCATTTTAAACATTAATTAACTTTTTAACAGACAACACAAAATAACAAATACAGTTTAGACTATTTACCTGTTATAATAATGTTCATTATCTAACCAATCTTGATATTTATACCACCATTCCTCCCACTTTATATAATCCTGCAACGTCAGATCTCGTAAATAACCCTGATCTTTGTAATAGTTGTAGCGAACGCGTACATCATCCCACGCACCTTCAGGAAACGATGATAAACTCCTGTAAAATTTAACAAGAATTAAAAGCTCATATTGTATGGGTTTATAAACGGTAAAGTACAAACAACTTTTTGATAAAGTCTGAATACTAGTAAACCTGGCTTACAACATTATATTTTAATAAATTGACTTCTGTCTGTCTTTTCAAGCCCTGTTTTATGGTTGCTTGAGTATATAAACAAACTGCACCATCAATTTGTCAGAAAACTGTAAATCACGCTGTCACTTAAACTATGATATATATCAAATTGATATGATAAATATTGATATTCAGTTTATAGTTATATTTGTAAATCGCTAACAAATACAGCTGAAACTAATTTAGTTTAATTAAATCAAAGTTAGTAAAAAATGTATACTGATATTGTTACAGAACATTTGTCCGTTATGTCTCAGAAGGTACTACTAATTGAAACAAAACAGATATTCTTATTTTAATAAGTTCCCGAAAGCCAATTCTTTTAAAATCTACAGAAAATATTATTTCATTCATTTCAAGAGACACTTAGCCAAAGCATTAAACCATTATCAGGACACATTGGCTACGTATTTTTTCGCTTTTAGCTAGACTGTCTTTTATATAATTATCACTCAATAACTATGTTTCAATAGAAACTGTATATTCATACACAACTGTATTTTCAATATATCCTTATTCAGAGTTTTTTCACTGTAACTCATAATCTGTATATGCCATATTCCATATTTATAAATTCACATTTTGCTACACCATATGTTCCTGTGTTGTAGTCTTCAATCTACACTATCATGACTGAACACTGGTCACCACTTCAGGAAAATTTTTTCTTCAAACGGGTAAGAACATTTTCAGAACAGTCCAAGCAAGAAAACTAAATCATTTCCAGCACACTGTAGAATCCAGAAACATTCTAACCTGGAAAGATAGTAGCTGTTGAGTATACCTTACTCTGAGGACAGGTGAAGACCACAACAGAATAGTAATAAGGGTGGAACAGAAGAACTTAATACAAAAAGTACAAACATGCCAAACATTCACCTCAGAAGAAAGCTTGGATCAAATAGTAAACATTAAAATCATAGAAAATTATTACGAATTCTGGGCAATCTGGGCAACCCAAAATTTACACTTGATTGTAATGGTTGGAGGAGGAAGAATGCTGGATCACTGGAAGAACAGTGATTAAACACTGTTTTAAGACAGTTACTTTAAACAAAAATAACAAATAAATAAAGCAGTATTGAAATGAAACAATTGGTAACAGGTATCTTAACCTTAATTTTGATATTACAGTTGGCAACTGCAACCCTCCTCAAATGGTAACAAGTAACCTGTTCTTACCACTACCACCACCACCACCACCACCACCACCACCACCATTAAGGAAATATCACACATGCTGATACTTTTGTTCTAATTTTTAAACCAAATTTATCTTAACCCTTTAACTTTCATCATGTCAAGAATACTTTAAACCAAAATAATACACGACAAAAGCCTATAAGGGAGATATAACCAATCTAAGCTGTTAATATCTATTTCGCTTTAACATCAATTTGCCCACACGCTCCACAGGTTATTAAAAATAATAAATTTGTTGAATTTTGTTGCTTCTCTCCTATATACACTTTTCCCTCAAACGGGGCCTTTCGGTTTCGCAACCATTATCAAGTTCTTCCTACAACAACATTAAAATACCTACTTCCTTTATATATATACTAACCCTCCCACACATCACTGGTTACATTCAACCAATAGGAGGCAGTACTTACCGCCCAGTCCTTGCTAGCCCCGCCCCTTACTCAGTCAACCTGACCTCGTCACATACATTATCCTCTAGAAATCTCCTACAGGTTTCTACCTTCTGAACCTATCCTGTAACCGTATTACACCTTTTATACACTACTCTTTCAAAATATAGTAAAATATATCCTCATTACTAAATTCAGTCTTTATGTTCATCAGCGCATTCCTATTCTTTTTCCTTACTTTTAATATTTCTAATTCTTCATACAATTTGCGTTTACTTATGTTATTCTCTAACCTTACTATTTCGACGTTCTCTGTTGGGTCTAAAAACCTATGCCCTGTTTCATTAAAATGTCTCGCGTAGAGCGAATTCGTAGTTCTGTCTCTTTCTCCTCTCGCATGCTCTCTCAATCTAATTTCAAACTTACATCCTGTTTCACCCAGGTAAACCTTATCACACTGTTTACAGTTCAACTTATAAACACCGCTTTTCTGTAATTCAGGCGTTATTTCAGTACTACTATTCTTTATATAATCAAAAACTGTGTCTTTTTTACCGCTACATCTATATTGTGTTTTTCAAAGCACTTGATTATGTTCCTCGTTTGAAATCCCAGATACGTTATTGATCCTATGTATTTCTTTTCTTTCTTCTCTTCTTGTCTACTATTTCCTTCTATTCTTTTTACAATTTTCTCTACTATCCCCGGTTTATAATTATTATTTTCGCTATTTCTTCTATTCTTTTTAACTCTTCTTTTTTACATGAATCATCTAAGTATTTTATTGCCCTATAACAAAATGAGTTTAGTGCAGCCATCTTGTGACTTATGGGATGGTATGATTCCTGAGGTATAATTAAGTCTGTATACGTTTCTTTTCTAAATACATCAAATTTAAAAACACTGTAACAATAAAAAAGAGTCGAAATATATATAATAAATAAAACCACTGCCAGAACTTACCTGTACGCAATCCTATCCACTTACCTGTTATTCGAATTTTACCAGAAGACCAAGGTCGCCACGATTATTTTTTATATAGGATAAAATATCGAAAACCTTTACACTCCACCTTAAATAAAACGGACAATTTAGCAATCTGACCCACCCAATTAATAATTCAGAAAGATTCCGGAACGTTTAGACGAATTTTTTCAACACAGAAATAAGACAGTGGTAATGACGAAATAACTTAGACTAACACATTTTCAAAGTAAACTAAATCACTTTACTGAATTAAGTCGATTTTCACTGCTATGAGTACAAAAGAATTAGTTATGATTAATTGTTATAATTACCAGAATGAGAATGTTACACCATCAAATTTTAATTACCTTAAACTATACTTACAACTAAGGCAGCCCATTTTGCCCACGCACACTTCCACACCTTTTTTTATACCTTCCCTTTTATTTATTCAATTTTCAACATTCCGATTGTTATCCGCGATGCCCGTCCACGAACACGATGCCGGCCGAACACGTGTTTGGTCCCGTAACTTCAATATTTGTTTTCTCACTTTAATCTCTACACATCACTGTCCATATTACTCACTCCGATATGTTTGTTACCTTCTGAGGTCCCGGTCGGTCTTATTGAGTTAAATACATTTACGAAAACTCGACCAACCGGGCCCAAACCGAAACTTTAGATGTCTGTAGCGGTACGCTGTGTTCTGTATGGCGTCTCTGCTTAAAGTCCACCGTCACCGAGAACGTAACAGGTACTTGTTGCTTCGTTGTCCCGGGAAATGAGCAGTCACGGCCATCAGGTTTTAGTCGCCGTTTGTGCTTAATTGTGGTGGCATAACCATTTTATGCATGGATTATAGCTGGTATATGTGTGGTACCAGAGTACAATATTGGCGTCTGCTCTGCTGATGTCACTGGAAAGACCGGATTTAGCCATGACTTCCTGCCGCTCAAAAAGCACATTTCTGGATTTTGTTCATCCCAGGACATCCTGTTTTGTGGCTGGATCCGTCACTCAGATTTGTGGTGATACAGTTGTGTCTATGTGCTGTTTACACAAGTACAGATTTCTGAGAATTTAGAAGGGGGTAAATGCTTCGCTCGCCGGCTTACACAATAACACCTGCGTATCGCTTTTGTCTCACTGTTCTGTTATACTGACAAATACGTTGCACAATAGTACATTTTTACATTATTTTATACAAGCCCGCCCGAAAAGGAAATAAGTAAAATATAAATGCCCCAAACGGTTAAAATAAAACACCCAAAAATTGACCCACTACAATACCCCCTCGATGAGAATTCTGCTGTCCATAACAGAAGAAATCTCATCGATAACCCCGAAGAGGACCGGTGAGGAACTGGTGCCAACAACCCCCTGGTTCTTAATCTCATGGGTACACGACCCCCCTGGCTCAGCGACCATGGACTCATCTGAACGAGATCACTGGACTTCTCCGTAAGAGATCCCAACACCGAGAAATCGAACAGACTCGCACCACAGCGCGCCTCGCCTTTTAACATGTTACCCCCAAAAATCCTCAATCCCTGGCTAAAATTATCCCAGCTCCTCCGCCGATATGTTTCCCCTTTTTGCAAGCTGGGCTGCCTTTAGCAGATACTGGGCTCACACACACTAACATTACATATTGCCATAACACACTAAAAAATAAAAAATTTCTCTTAAAATTTATTAAAAATTTTAAAAAAATTCAAAATTCAAAAAAAATAATATTTTATCAAAAAATTCTCTTCCTCGTTTTCTAAATTTTTGTTTCACATGGCTTAACCTAGACATTTCTACTAATCTAAACACATCCTTACTCTAACATGAGAACCACTTATAATCTACCAATACAATGCAATACAATAAAATAAACATGGTTAATGCACACATAATAAAATAATCATTACCTAAAATATTCATTCGCTGGCAGGCGAAAAATCAAGTTTTTTTTTTCCAAAAAAAATTTAAAATTTTCCAAAATTTTAAAATTCAAAAAAAAATTTATTCATTAAATATTTATTAAATTTATTTAAATGTTTTCCTCATATTTAAAATTATTTAAATATTGGTTTGAATTAATTAATCAAACAAATTAAAATTGGCTTCCTACTATACAAGCTTAGTAGGTGTATGACCTCATCAGCTGATCGAAACTAGGTCAAGTCCAAAACCCTTGACCTACATATGTTACGTATACTCTCTGCACCTACATTAAACATCTGTAACAATCTAACTCAAAGCACAAAACATAATAAAATAAAATATTTAAAATGAACAAAATATTAATATAAATAATAAACAAATTGACATTTAAATTATTATAAAAATTAAATTATGAAAATAAACACCTTAATTTTATATTATTCTCCAATTTTATCACAATTCTGTCACTGGCTTTACAAAATGAAAATTTTATATCTTTATCATAAATCACTCTCTCTATCTGCTTAACAATCTTACTCTTCATTTAACAATCTCGCTATACTTTACTGTGGGTGATATAACTTATTTATCCTCGTTTTTCTGTATTCGATCTCTATACATATATAATCTTTATTCCCCTGATTCTACTATTAACTTTTACTACATGACACCCCTCTCTATAAAAATATCTATCAAAACACTCTAAATTCAATTTACCTCTGGCACCGCTCATCTTTGTACTAGGATGTGTGTTCCCTACCTGGCTATAACCATACGAGCCAATGCCCCTCCAAAATATCGGCAAACACTCACGCGAACTACTCTATTCTCGCCACAACGCCCTACGTTGCTCACACCTTACCACCTCACCCTTACTACAAAATATCATCAACAAATATGTTTAAATCTCATTCACATTACTCATCTCTACATATATTCACTATTACTGTGTCAACATCAATACTTCTCAAAATACTATAACATGTATAAACCAAAACAACATTACCTGATATCATCTCTATTAATTCAACTTTAACTTTGACAGGTCTATATGTCACCTAAAATATTTATCACCCAAAAACTCTCTTTTATTTGCTTTCACCACTCGTTACTTCATTTCTCATTATCAAATTATTTTTATCATTACATTAAAACGTCTGTAATACATCAAACATTACATTGAACATCGATTACTTAAAACATTTATAACTAACACACCAGTGACATGTTATTGCTGATCAGCTGATATCCTAACGCAATGAAAATGCATTTCAAATTGAACAAATTACATGGAATACATTATCAATACTTACTTCTATTATGTTGATTGCCTGCCAGGCGCTTAATTATTGGCTTAATTTAAAGCATACACGTATCATGAAAACACATATTCTTATCAATGCCTATACCTAACATACAACAATAAAATTTAATTCGGTTATTTGTTTAAATTGCAAATATTAATATTAGTATTACAACTATCATCTACACACATATTGTTTACTTAACATTCTACAATACACACAAATAAACTTATTAAACATTTATTTACAAATCTGCATCCTTATTTATTTAGTCATATCACACTTCAATGTTCCAAGGTTGCGAGGTCACCAAACCATAAAACAATATATATAAAATTGTCCATTGATTGTTTATAGTCTAGCCTCCATCGTCAAAAATATACCTCACATATTTATATACTAAATGATTTTCATCTACATCCAATTTATTATTATTATTTTTATCATAAACCATTACCTCTATGTCATTCATTTTCCCTTTTATTATTTCATAAGACTTGTCACTATTATTTGTTTTTATCCCGCCTACGTGAATATTTGTTGTTACACCCAGGTAAGTTATTTTCTCATCATATTCCTCCACTACAAGTACACTAACTCTTCCTACAGGTACATATTTATCATCAATATAATCACTGTCTACTGCTACACAAGGTATGTCTACATTATTTATCATAATTCTCTTAATATCCATCTTCTCTATCAGCTCTACATAACCTCTATTTATCTTGAACCACTCTAACTCTTTCTCTCTCTCATACTCACTTTCATCACAATACCTGTCACAACACCACTGACCTACTTCACTCCATGCAAAGGGCACAACAAACTTACTATACCACTTCCTGGCTTTTCCAGGTTTACAAAAAATTAGGGGACTGCTTGAAGACACCTTGTCTTCCACATAATTAACGGAGGAAACTCTGTCCTCAAAATTCACTACTAGCGGAGTCCTTACTCCACTTACATCACGGGGAAAATTTGCCCTTTGCCACCCTAACCTTTCATCACACTCTCTCTCAATTTCATCAACACTCGCTAACATTTTGTTATTAAATTCTACTTCACCACAAACTTCATCATCACTATTTGTTTTCACCACATCATTCTTAAATAGCTCGTTTTCAACTATTTTATCACTATTATTTATTAATTCATTTTTACAACTGTAACTTACCTTGTTAATTATTTCTTCGCTATTATCAAAGACATTATTACCACTTACCTGTGTTAATTCAACTTTTATTTGACCTCTATCTTCCTCCCTTAATCGGTCTGTCTTTAGTTCCTGCGCCCATTCCTTCAGTATTTTGTTATTTTCGTCAAAACCTTTCTTTAAAAGGTCAAATATGTCATTCAATGTATACTCCTTCTCTTCCACCCCTACACTATCGTTATCATTAGGCCTATTCACGGTCTTATTTTCTACCAGTTTTACTTCAGCTATCTTACCTTTAACATTGGTCATCTCACTATGTTTATTGATTTCCGCAAATATTCCTTCCTCTTGTTCTTCCATTCGGGTTAATCTATCGTCTAAATTTCCCCATTCCTCGTCTGTCATCTCACCCACAACACCTCGAAATTCATTCTCCCACTCATCCCATGCAAAATCACTATCATTACTTTGTATTATGGACATTTTTTAAAGTTCGTTTGTATAACACTCATATATAAAATTACTCTTTTTCTCTACTCACACCTAACACATTGTGAATCACAATAACATAAACCTAACCTACTTAATTATGTACGATAAAATTTTTATACATTCGTCATTACCACATCCTATTTTCTGTGTATTAAAATAGGTCTATCTCGTATAAAATTACAATTAAACGAAAATCCTGGCAGCGCGTCGACATTTGTAACAATAAAAAAGAGTCGAAATATATATAATAAATAAAACCACTGCCAGAACTTACCTGTACGCAATCCTATCCACTTACCTGTTATTCGAATTTTACCAGAAGACCAAGGTCGCCACGATTATTTTTTATATAGGATAAAATATCGAAAACCTTTACACTCCACCTTAAATAAAATGGACAATTTAGCAATCTGACCCACCCAATTAATAATTCAGAAAGATTCCGGAACGTTTAGACGAATTTTTTCAACACAGAAATAAGACAGTGGTAATGACGAAATAACTTAGACTAACACATTTTCAAAGTAAACTAAATCACTTTACTGAATTAAGTCGATTTTCACTGCTATGAGTACAAAAGAATTAGTTATGATTAATTGTTATAATTACCAGAATGAGAATGTTACACCATCAAATTTTAATTACCTTAAACTATACTTACAACTAAGGCAGCCCATTTTGCCCACGCACACTTCCACACCTTTTTTTATACCTTCCCCTTTATTTATTCAATTTTCAACATTCCGATTGTTATCCGCGATGCCCGTCCACGAACACGATGCCGGCCGAACACGTGTTTGGTCCCGTAACTTCAATATTTGTTTTCTCACTTTAATCTCTACACATCACTGTCCGTATTACTCACTCCGATATGTTTGTTACCTTCTGGGGTCCCGGTCGGTCTTATTGAGTTAAATACATTTACGAAAACTCGACCAACCGGGCCCAAACCGAAACTTTAGATGTCTGTAGCGGTACGCTGTGTTCTGTATGGCGTCTCTGCTTAAAGTCCACCGTCACCGAGAACGTAACAGGTACTTGTTGCTTCGTTGTCCCGGGAAATGAGCAGTCACGGCCATCAGGTTTTAGTCGCCGTTTGTGCTTAATTGTGGTGGCATAACCATTTTATGCATGGATTATAGCTGGTATATGTGTGGTACCAGAGTACAATATTGGCGTCTGCTCTGCTGATGTCACTGGAAAGACCGGATTTAGCCATGACTTCCTGCCGCTCAAAAAGCACATTTCTGGATTTTGTTCGTCCCAGGACATCCTGTTTTGTGGCTGGATCCGTCACTCAGATTTGTGGTGATACAGTTGTGTCTATGTGCTGTTTACACAAGTACAGATTTCTGAGAATTTAGAAGGGGGTAAATGCTTCGCTCGCCGGCTTACACAATAACACCTGCGTATCGCTTTTGTCTCACTGTTCTGTTATACTGACAAATACGTTGCACAATAGTACATTTTTACATTATTTTATACAAGCCCGCCCGAAAAGGAAATAAGTAAAAATATAAATGCCCCAAACGGTTAAAATAAAACACCCAAAAATTGACCCGCTACAACACCACACTCTATCTTTATATTTAGATCTACGTAATTTATTTGTACTCCACCTATTTCCTCTTTGAACTTAATTTTATTTTCAATTTGATTAATTTCATTCGTTAGTTCTGCGAATTCTTCATTTGTTCCCTCCCACACCACCAAGTTTGGTTGGGAAAATGGTTGCAAAACCGAAAGGCCTCGTTCGAGGGAAAAGTGTATACAGCAGAGAAGCAACAAAATTCGACAAAGTTGTTATGAAGACTGCTAACTTAGAGAAAATAACTGATTAAAAATAATAGTCATACAGTATAAAATCTTTGTTTCATGTTTCTGGATTATTTGTTTTTGAGTTGGCCTACATATTTTTGCTCACTTGCTATTGAATCACCACACTGAGATAATTGCAAAGTACATCAACTGGATAAACATAGTCATATTTTTCTTATAAAATTTTTGTGCTAAACGCTATGGTCTAATGCCATAATATATTATGCCATTTCACAAGAGCATCAATATCATGTCTCTAGTACTAGTTTTTATCTGCCTATCAAAAGAATTTGTCTGTGTTATTTAAGTGTAAGAAGATCCAGTCAGAATAACTCTTGCAAATAATGTGCTCCAGGCAGTTAACGAATATAACTATCTAGGAAGTAAAGTCAAAAGTGATGGACGTAGCAGTAAGGAAATTATAAGCAGAATTAACCAGGCTAAAATTGCTTTCAACAAACAGAAAAACCTCTTCACTTCAAACACTATCAGCCTAAAAACAAGGAAGAATCTAGTAAAGACATACATGTGGAGTGTTGCCCTATATGGGAGTGAATCTTGGACAATTGGAGAAAGTGACAAGAAAACACTCCAAGCATTTGAGACCTGGTGCTACAGAAGAATATTCAAGATAAGCTGGAGGGAGAAGATAACGAACGAGGAAGTCTTTAGAAGAACTCAGGAGGACAAGAGCTTTCTACGAAATTTAAAAGGCAGAAGAGCTAATTTTTTAGGGCATATACTACGACACAATGGGTTGATTAAGAGAATAATAGAAGGAACAATTTAAGGGCAGAATCACCGAGGACGACCCCGTTTAAACTACATAAAACAGCTTATGGTAGATATGAACTGCACATCATATTGTGAGTTGAAAAGAAAAGCAGAGAAGCGTGAAGAATGGTGAGTTGGGGCTGCTAGCCTAGAAGAAGATCTAAGTGTATACATTGTTTTTTTAATTCACCTGACCTCTTCAAATCCATGGTCCTAATGATACGGATTTACAAGTTATTTTCTGGTAAGGGCTACATCTCAAGTTCTCATCTTCAAGACTTACCTTTATCTTTTTGTATAAACTAAAACTGGCAACTAACCTACACTTGGAATTGGCTTTTGGTGATCTGAGCCACCAGCTGTTGTAGATGATCTGAAGTGGTTTTTCAGAGATGATCTACAGTGTATCCATATCACTATTTTTGGATTCTGACAGAAATTTTGTTAATGCCAGGTCATATTTGGCAGGGGCAAAATATTGTAACGTGATGTTTCCCTCTACATAAAGAATATACCCTAACCTAACTAATTATCTTATCCTAATAATGAAGAACAGAATAATAATTAAGTAAGGAACCTGTATAATGTAAAATACCTGCATGTGTTAAATAGTAAATTTGAGATAAAGATAAAATAGAATAATAAGACCACAATACCAAATATGATTATCTGGAACTTAATAATAAATAACTCTAGTAAACTGCATAAGTAAGGTTGTAAAACAGCAGAACTTAAATGGTTTACCAATCAGAAAAATTAATAAACTAGATAAAATTTGAAGTAAAAGAAATAAAGAGTCAGAGAATCATCATATCTGAGTGTGAATCAAGTCACTAAAACCATTCAGAGAATGATTAGTATAAAATAAATGAATAATAAGTTTTAATTATATATAAAAGTGTTATAATGAAAATTAGGTTATGCACCATATGTCTATGTTAAAGCACAACAAAGAAATAAAGAAGGATGTAAGATAAATTGTTTCATGATAAAAAGTATGAACAACAAACAGAATAATAAATAAGACAAGTATAATTAACTATTGATATTTAGTAACTAAGTAATAATGTAAATAGTAAGAAACTGATGAGACAAAAGCCTACAGGTACTGGCTAGGAAAAATGATAACAATTATTATAAATAAAACCTGTTAAATGATATAGTATAGATTATACAAGAATGTATGTTAGTAGAGTAAGAAGGTAATAATGAGAAATGTCAAGAATTGACCAGGCATAATGTAAATAATAAGTTGTCAGCTTTGACAAACGCTTCATACAGCTAATGTTGAAGTTTATGATGGACAGTACAAGGAAAAAAGCTTGTAGTGAAGTATAAAATATATTGTAAAAGCTCAAGTAGATCATAAGTGATAATTGAGAGTTGTTACTTTGTAGTAGAATTAAGTAATTTTAGTATGAGAAAGGAATTAAGGTCCCAAAGAGCATGGACATGATTAGGCCTAGAAGGCAATACTAAGTTTTTATAATAAATTGAAGTTTATAATTATTATCACTATTGTTACACCATATAATGTTAAAGTACAACCAATTATACAACTAAGAATTAAAGGATGGAACAGAAAAATTAATATTTTATAAAGAATACTAGACTAATCAATCTATGAAAATTGTTATTTTATTATTACTGAACAGAACCATGCCTTAAAAGGTCTCAAAATGATCAGCATAAAAAATGCTGATTAATGGTAGTAATATATTTTTAATTGTGAGTAGCATAAGGAAGATATGTCCATTTTATGATTTTTACTTCCATGTTCCATAAGGAAATGGAAGTATGGTGATGGCAAAAAAAATCATGTTCGAGATAATTGCAGATTCTGATTGTAATACCCTCAAAACATGAAAAAAAGGCATTTTTCGAAAAGTGTCTGTGTGTGTGTGTAGATTTTTACTTCCATGTTCCTTAAGGAAATGGAAGTATGGTGATGGCAAAATATCGGTATGGAGAACCATACATGACTTCCATGTTCTACGATTTATATTTAAAATCATTTACAAAATGAAATGTTTCCATAGAAACTACTTCTTTCCACTTATTGCTTCAGCCTTAACCACAGTCCTGTGGTCACTAACATATACCACCACACGTATTCGCACTCGATTTTCACTGATGATGGCAGTCGATGGCACTGCTGAAACGTCTAGTTTTGCAGAAAACATTGGACTACGGCCAAACAGCCCGGGAAGGAATTTTAACAACAAACTACTACTATGTTGCCGATAACGTAGTACACATATAAATATCGGTATGGAGAACCATACATGACTTCCATGTTCTAAGATTTATATTTAAAATCATATTTGAAATGAAATATTTCCATAGAAACTACGTCTTTCTACTTATTGCTTCAGCATTAACCACGGTACTGTGGTCACTAATGTATACCACCTCACGTTTTCGCACTCGATTTTCACCGATGATGGCAGTCGATGACACTGCCAAAAAGTCTGGTTTTGCAGAAAACATTGAACTACGGCTAAAGAGCCCGGGAAGCAATTTTAACAAAAAACTACTTCTTTGTTGCCGATAACGTAGTACACATATAAAAAATTCTGCCATCCACCTTCAACTATAATTTTTAATAATAGAAAATTACCCCCACCCCGTTCACCTAACCTCTTCATTTATAGATATTTCATCTACGTTTCTACAGTGGAATACTATGAGCTTCTTATCAGGATACTTTATTTATAAAAATTAAGTACTTTACTCTTGTTAAATCATAAAATGTTTCAGGTAAACTACCCCTTTCTCTTAACCAAACTTCTCCAAAATCAACAGACCTTCCGTCCTCTACAATTCAGGGAAGCATGCAAAAAAATATTTGATTCTGTTTGAATGTGCGGCAGTTATCGTTTGTCATGGAAACATTTCTCTTGTTACAACATAAAATGTTGCAGGTAAACTACCCCTTTCCCTTAACTGATCTTCACCAAAATCAATAGACCTTGAGCTCTCTGCAACTCAGGAAAGAGTGCAAAAAATTATTTGATTCTCATTGAATTTTCGGCAGTTACCATTCGTCATAAAAAAAATTACCCTTTTTAAAACATAAAACGTTCCTGATAAACTACCCTTTCCCTTAACCGATCTTCAACAAAATCAACAGACCTTGAGTTCTCTTTAGTTCAAAAAGGTATGCAAAAACCTAGTTGATTCTGTTTGAATTTACGGCAGTTATCGTTCGTCATATAAAAAATTACCCTTGTTAAAACATAAAATGTTGCTGGTAAACTACCCCTTTCCATTAACCGATCTTCACCAACACCAATAGGTATTGAGAACTCTACAATACAAAGCTGTATGCAAAACATCATTTGATTCTGTTTGAATTTGCGGCTGTTATCATTTACTATGGAAAAAAATTACCCTTGAAAAAAAAAGTTGCTGGTAAACTACCCCTTCCCCTTAACCGATCTTCACCAAAAACGACAGGTCTTGGGTACTCTACAATTCAGGCTTGTATGCAAACAATTATTTGATTCTGTTTGAATTTGCGGCTGTTATCGTTTGCCATAGAAAACACCCTTGAAAAAACATAAAACGTTGCTGGTAAACTACCCTATTCCATTAACCGATCTTCACCAAAAACAATAGGTCTTGAAAACTCTACAATTCAGGGCTGTATGCAAAACATTAGTTGATTCTCTTTGAATTTACGGCAGTTATCGTTCGTCACAGAAAAAATACCCTTGTTAAAACATAAAACGTTGCTGGTAAACAACCTCTTTCCCTTAACCGATCTTCACCAAAAACAATAGGTCTTTAGTACTCATCAAAACAGGACTGTATGCAAAAACGTATTTGATCCTGTTTGAATTTGCGGCTCTTATCTTTTGCCATAGAAAATACAGTTTTAAAACATAAAACGTTGCAGGTAAACTACCTCTTTCCCTTAACCGATCTTCACCAACACCAATAGGTATTGAGAACTGTACAATTCAGGGCTGTATGCAAAACATCATTTGATTCTGTTTGAATTTGTGGCTGTTATCGTTTACCATAGAAAAAGTAAAAAATTACCCTTGATAAAAACCCGTTGCAGGTAAACTACCCCTTTCCCTTAACCGATCTTCACCAAAAATGATAGGTCTTGAGAACTCTGCAATTCAGGGCTGTATGCAAAATATTATATGATTTTGTTTGAATTTGCGGCTGTTATCGTTTGCCATACAAAATACCCTTGATAAAACAAAAAACGTGGCAGGTAAACTACCCCTTTCCCTTAAACGATCTTCACCAAAAACAACAGGTCTTTAGTACTCAAGAAATCAGGGCTGTATGCAAAAACGTATTTTATTATGTTTGAATTTGTGGCTGTTATCGTTTGCCATAGAAAATACCCTTGTTAAAACATAAAACGTTGCAGGTAAACTACCCCTTTCCCTTAACCGATCTTTACCAAAATCAACAGATCTTGAGAACCCTACAATTCAGGGCTGTATGCGAAACAGTATTTGATTCTGTTTGAATTTGCGGCTGTTATCGTTTGCCAAACAAACAAAATTACCCTTGATAAAAAAAAAACCGTTGCAGGTAAACTACCCCTTTCCCTCACCCGATCTTCACCAAAAACAATAGGTCGCGAGTACTCTACAAATCAGGGCTGTATGCCAAAAATTATTTGATTCAGTTTGAATATGCGGCTGTTATCGTTTACCATAGAAAAAAATCTACACACACACACACACACACACTTTTCGAAAAAATGACTTTTTTTCATGTTTTGAGTGTAGTAGAATCATATTCTGCAATAATCTCGAACACGATTATTTTTTTGCCATCACCATACTTCCATTTCCTTTAGGAACATGTAAGTAAAAATTATGCCCGCCGCCTTCAACTATAATTTTCATTTATAGAAAATTACCCCCACCCCGTTCAACTAGCCTCTTCGTTTGTAGATATTTCATCTACGTTTCTACAGTGGATTATTAAGATCTTCTTATCAGGATACTTTATTTATCAAAATTAAGTACTTTACTCTTGTTACAACAAAAAATGTTACTCGTAAACTGCCCTTTCCCCGTAACCGATCTTCACCAAAATCAATAGGCCTTGAGTCTTCTACAACTCAGGCACATATGTAAAATATTATTTGATTCTGTTTGAATTTACGGCAGTTATCGTTCGTCATAGAAAAATTAACCTTGTTATCACAGAAAACATTGCAGGTAAACTACCCCTTTCTCTTAACTGATCTTCACCGAAATCAATAGGTCTTCAGTCCTCCACATTTCAGGGATGCACGCAAAACATTATTTGATTGTGTTTGAATTTACAGCAGTTATCGTTCGTCATGGAAAAATTTCTCTTGTTAGAACGTAAAATGTTGCAGGTAAACTACCCCTTTCCCTTAACCGATCTTCACCAAAAACAATAGGTCTTGAGAACTCTACAATTCAGGGCTGTATCAAAACATTATTTAATTCTGTTTGAATTTGCGGCTGTTGGACGGAAGGTCTGTTGATTTTGGAGAAGTTTGGTTAAGAGAAAGGGGTAGTTTACCTGAAACATTTTATGATTTAACAAGAGTAAAGTACTTAATTTTTATAAATAAAGTATCCTGATAAGAAGCTCATAGTATTCCACTGTAGAAACGTAGATGAAATATCTATAAATGAAGAGGTTAGGTGAACGGGGTGGGGGTAATTTTCTATTATTAAAAATTATAGTTGAAGGTGGAGGGCAGAATTTTTTATATGTGTACTACGTTATCGGCAACAAAGAAGTAGTTTTTTTGTTAAAATTGCTTCCCGGGCTCTTTAGCCGTAGTTCAATGTTTTCTGCAAAACCAGACTTTTTGGCAGTGTCATCGACTGCCATCATCGGTGAAAATCGAGTGCGAAAACGTGAGGTGGTATACATTAGTGACCACAGTACCGTGGTTAATGCTGAAGCAATAAGTAGAAAGACGTAGTTTCTATGGAAATATTTCATTTCGAATATGATTTTAAATATAAATCTTAGAACATGGAAGTCATGTATGGTTCTCCATACCGATATTTATATGTGTACTACGTTATCGGCAACATAGTAGTAGTTTGTTGTTAAAATTCCTTCCCGGGCTGTTTGGCCGTAGTCCAATGTTTTCTGCAAAACTAGACGTTTCAGCAGTGCCATCGACTGCCATCATCAGTGAAAATCGAGTGCGAATACGTGTGGTGGTATATGTTAGTGACCACAGGACTGTTGTTAAGGCTGAAGCAATAAGTGGAAAGAAGTAGTTTCTATGGAAACATTTCATTTTGTAAATGATTTTAAATATAAATCGTAGAACATGGAAGTCATGTATGGTTCTCCATACCGATATTTTGCCATCACCATACTTCCATTTCCTTAAGGAACATGGAAGTAAAAATCTACACACACACAGACACTTTTCGAAAAATGCCTTTTTTTCATGTTTTGAGGGTATTACAATCAGAATCTGCAATTATCTCGAACATGATTTTTTTTGCCATCACCATACTTCCATTTCCTTATGGAACATGGAAGTAAAAATCATAAAATGGACATATCTTCCTTATGCTACTCACAATTAAAAATATATTACTACCATTAATCAGCATTTTTTATGCTGTTTTGCATACAGCCCTGAATTGTGGAGTACTTAAGACCGGTTGTGTTTGGTGAAGATCGGTTAAGGGAAAGGGGTAGTTTACCTGCAACGTTTTTTGTTTTAACAAAGATATTATCTATAGCAAACAATAACAGCTCCATATTCAAACAGAAACACATAATTTTTTGCATACAGCCCTGAACTGTAGAGAACTCAATGTCTGTTGATTTTTGTGAAGATCGGTTAAGGGAAAGGGGTAGTTTACCTGTAACATTTTATGTTTTAAGAAGAGTAATTTTTTCTATGACTAACGATAACTGCCGCACATTTAAACAGAATCAAATAATTTTGTACATACCTTCCTCAATTGTAGATATCTCAAGGTCTGTTGATTTTGTTGAAGATCGGTTAAGGGAAAGGGGCAGTTTACCTGCAACATTTTATGTTGTAACAAGAGAATGTTTTTCATGAAGAACAATAACTACTGTAAATTCAAACAGAATCAAATAATTTTTACTTCCGTGTTTTTACATATGTGCCTGAATTGTAGAGGACTCAAGACCTATTGATTTTGGTGAAGATCAGTTAAGAGAAAGGGGTAGTTTACCTGCAACGTTTTATGTAATAACAAGGGTAATTTTTTCTATGACGAACGATAACTTCCGTAAATTCAAACATAATCAAATAAGTTTTTGCATACATCACTAACTTGTAGAGTACTCAAGGCCGGTTGATTTTGGTGAAGATCGGTTAAGGGAAAGGGGTAGTTTATTTACTATGGCAAATGATAACAGCCGCAAATTCAAACAGAATCAAATAATGTTTTGCATAGAGGCCTAAATTATAGAGTTCTCAGGACCTATTGTTTTTGGTGGAGATCGGTTAAGGGAAAGGGGTAGTTTACCTGCAACGTTTTATGTTTTAACAAGGGTATTTTCTATGGCAAAAAATAACAGCCGCAAATTCAAACATAATCAAATAATTTTGTCATACAACTCTGAATTGTAGAGTTCTCAAGACCTATTGTTTATGGTGAAAATCGGTTTAGGGAAAGGGGTAGTTTACCTGCAACATTTTTTTGTTTTAACAAGGGTATTTTCTATGGCAAACGATAACAGCCACAAATTGAAACAGAATCAAATAATGTTTTGCATACAGCCTTGAATTGTAGAGTTCTCAAGACCTATTGTTTTTGTTGAAGATCGGTTTAGGGAAAGGGGTAGTTTACCTGAAACATTTTATGTTTTAACAACGGTAATTTTTTCTATGACGAATGATAACTGCCGTAAATTCAAACACAATCAAATAATTTTTTACATATGTGCCTGAGTTGTAGAGGACTCAAGGCATATTGATTTTGGTGAAGATTGGTTAAGGGAAAGGGGTAGTTTACCTGCAACGTTTTTTGTTTTAACAGGGGTATTATCTATGGCAAACGATAACAGCCGCATATTCAAACAGAAAAGAATAATTTTTTGCATTCAGCCCTGAATTGTAGAGAACTCGATGTCTGTTGATTCTGGTGAAGATCGGTTAAGGGACAGGGGTAGTTTACCTGCAACATTTTATATTTTAAGAAGAGTAATTTTTTCTATGACGAACGATAACTGCCGTAAATTCAAAGAGAATCAAATAATGTTTTGCATACCGCCCTGAATTGTAGAGTTGTCAAGACCTATTGTTTTTGGTGAAGATAGGTTAAGGGAAAGGGGGTAGTTTACCTGCAACGTTTTTTGTTTTAACAAGGGTATTATCTATGGCAAACGATAACAGCCGCATATTCAAACAGAAAAGAATAATTTTTTGCATACAGCCCTGAATTGTAGAGAACTCAATGTCTGTTGATTTTGGTGAAGATCGGTTAAGGAAAAGGGGTAGTTTACCTGCAACATTTTATATTTTAAGAAGAGTAATTTTTTCTATGACGAACTATAACTGCCGCACATTTAAACCAAATCAAATAATTTTGTACATACCTTTCTCAATTGTAGATATCTCAAGGTCTGTTGATTTTGTTGAAGATCGGTTAAGGGAAAGGGGCAGTTTACCTGCAACATTTTATGTTGTAACAAGAGAACGTTTTTCATGAAGAACGATAACTACCGTAAATTCAAACAGAATCAAATAATTTTTACTTCTGTGTTTTTACATATGTGCCTGAATTGTAGAGGACTCAAGACCTACTGATTTTGGTGAAGATCAGTTACGAGAAAGGGGTAGTTTACCTGCAACGTTTTTTATAACAAGGGTAATTTTTTCTATGACGAACAATAACTTCCGTAAATTCAAACATAATCAAATAGGTTTTTGCATACATCACTAACTTGTAGAGTACTCAAGGCCTGTTGATTTTGATCAAGGGTAGTTTATTTTCTATGGCAAACGATAACAGCCGCAAATTCAAACAGAATCAAACATGTTTTTGCATACAGCCCTTATTTGTAGAGTACTGAAGACCTATCGTTTTTGGTGAAGATCGGTTAAGGGAAAGGGGTAGTTTACCTGCAACATTTTATGTTTTAACAAGAGTATTTTACTATGGCAAACGATAACAGCCGCAAATTCAAACATAATCAAATAATGTTTTGAAAACAGCCCTGAATTGTAGAGTTCTCAAGACCTGTTGTGTTTGGTGAAGATCGGTTAAGGGAAAGGGATAGTTTACCTGCAATGTTTTATGTTTTAACAAGGGTATTTTCTATGGCAAACGATAACAACCCCAAATTCAAACAGAATCATATAATTTTTGCATACAGCTCTGAATTGTAGAGTTCTCAAGACCTATCATTTTTGGTGAAATTGGTTAAGGGAAAGGGGTAGTTTACCAGCAACATTTTAAGTTGTAACAAGAGAACGTTTTTCATGAAGAACGATAACTACCATAAATTCAAACAGAATCAAATATTTTTTTGCATACGTTCCTCAATTGTAAAAGACTGAAGGGCTGTTGATTTTGTTGAAGATCGGATAAGGGAAAGGGGCAGTTTACCTGCAACATTTTATGTTGTAACAAGAGAACGTTTTTCATGAAGAACGATAACTACCGTAAATTCAAACAGAATCAAATAATTTTTACTTCCGTGTTTTTACATATGTGCCTGAATTGTAGAGGACTCAAGACCTATTGATTTTGGTGAAGATCAGTTAAGAGAAAGGGGTAGTTTACCTGCAATGTTTTATATGATAACAAGGGTAATTTTTTTTATGACGAACGATAACTTCCATAAATTCAAACATAATCAAATAAGTTTTTGCATACATCACTAACTTGTAGAGTACTCCAGGCCTGTTGATTTTGGTGAAGATCGGTTAAGGGAAAGGGGTAGTTTATTTACTATGTAAAACGATAACAGCCGCAAATTCAAAGAGAATCAAATAATGTTTTGTATATAGGTCTAAATTGTAGAGTTCTCAGGACCACTTGTTTTTGGTGAAAATCATTTAAGGGAAAGGCGTAGTTTACCTGCAACATTTATGTTTTAACAAGGGTAATTTTTTCTATGACGAATGATAACTGGCGTAAATTCAAACAGAATCAAATAATTTTTTGCATACAGCCCTGAATTGTAGAGTACTCAAGACCTGTTGTGTTTTGTGAAGATCGGTTAAGGGAAAGGGGTAGTTTACCTGCAACGTTTTTTTTATAAAGGTAATTTTTTTTCTATGGCAAACGATAACAGCCGCAAATTCAAACAGAATCAAATAATGTTTTGCATACAGCCCTGAATTGTAGAGAACTCAATGTCTGTTGATTTTGGTGAAGATCGGTCAAAGGAAAGGGGTAGTTTACCTGTCACCTTTAATGTTTTAACAAGAGTAATTGTTTCTATGACGAATGATAACTCCCGCACATTCAAACAGAATCAAATAAGTTTTTGGATACATCCCTAGATTGTAGAGAACTCAAGCACTGTTGGTTTTGGTGAAGATCGGTTTAGGGAAAGGGATAGTTTACCTGCAACATTTTATGTTTTAACAAGGGTAATTTTTTCTATGACGAACGATAACTGCCGTAAATTCAAAGAGAATCAAACAACGGTTTGCATATGTTCCTGAATTGTAAAGAACTGAAGGTATATTGATTTTGGTGAAGATCAGTTACGAGAAAGGGGCAGTTTACCTGCAACGTTTTATATTATAACAAGGGTAATTTTTTCTATGACGAACGATAACTTCCGTAAATTCAAACATAATCAAATAAGTTTTTGCACACATCACTAACTTGTAGAGTACTCAAGGCCTGTTGATTTTGGTGAAGATCGGTTAAGGGAAAGGGGTAGTTTATTTACTATGGCAAACGATAACAGCCGCAAATTCAAACAGAATCAAATAATGTTTTGTATATAGGCCTAAATTGTAGAGTTCTCAGGAGCTCTTGTTTTTGATGAAAATCGTTTAAGGGAAAGGGGTAGTTTACCTGCAACATTTTATGTTTTAATGAGGGTATTTTCTATGGGAAACGATAACAGCCGCAAATTCAAACATAATTAAATAATGTTTTGCATACAGCCCTGAATTGTAGAGTTCTCAAGACCTACCGTTTTTGGTGAAGATCAGTTAAGGAAAAGGGGTAGTTTAGCAGCAACGTTTTATATTTTAACATGGGTAATTTTATTTTTATGACAAATGCTAAATGCCACATATTCAAACAGTATCATATAGTGTTTTGCATGCATCCGTGAATTGTAGAGTACTGATGTCCTATTGATTTTGGTGAAGATCAGTTAAGATAAACGGGTAGTTTTTATCGGCAACGTTTTATGTGTTAACAAGGTTAATTTTTGCTATGATGAACGATAACTGCCGTGAATTCAAACATAATCAAATACGTTTTTGCATGCATCCCTAAATTGTAGAGAACTCAAAGCTTGTTGATTTTGGTGAAGATTGGTCAAGGGAACGGGGTAGTTTACCTGTCACCTTTAATGTTTTAACAAGAGTAATTGTTTCTATGACGAATGATAACTCCCGCACATTCAAACAGAATCAAATAAGTTTTTGCATACATCCCTAAATTGTAGAGAACTCAAGCCCTGTTGGTTTTGGTGAAGATCGGTTAAGGGAAAGGGATAGTTTACCTGCAACATTTTATGTTTTAACAAGGGTAATTTTTTCTATGACGAACGATAACTGCCGTAAATTCAAAGAGAATCAAACAACGGTTTGCATATTGTAGCGGGTCAAATTTTGGGTGTTTTTATTTTCAACAGAATGGGATAATTATATTTTTATTCATTTCATTTTTGGTCGGGAGCCTTATAAAATATGACGAAATAACCGTATTATTGTGCAACGTATTTGTCAGAGTAATAGACCAGTGTTGAAAACTGTGGAGAGGGGACAGAGAAAAAACTTCTACCCAGTACCTCTTACCAACCGACCGCATGCGGTTTATCTAAATTTCAGTAACAGTTTTTTTTCTTAGGTCGGCCGACCTCACCGTTAACAGTTGTAATGTAATCAACAGTGTATAAAGGGACTAACAACAGTCAGTAGTGAGCTTAAAAGATTTAATAGTTTCGCAGATCTTTCGGACACTTGAACGGGGACTTAGTACGGGCGCGAGGACCGCGTGGTCGATGTGGGGGCTTTATTATAGGAAGATGTGTTAGGGGGCTTCTGATTTGTATAAAATGTTAAGGGGTTTTTAGTTTGGTATAAATGTGAGTGTGGCAAAGCTGGGCGGCTTTCTGTGTATATTTGTGTTTGGCATTTTATGTTTGTGTCTAAAAAAAAAAAAAAAAAATAAGGTAAGCAGTAGATTGTAAGTCATATTACAACAGAGTCACGTGTTGCACAACACCTGAAACATGTATTTACTAAATGTATTGTTCTTAATTTCACTAAAGTAACAGTAAAACATTAAATGGAAATTCTCTTCTAAAATGAGTTGTGTCAGTACTTAGCATAACCCATAGACCATGTTTGTATCTAGGTACATGTGAACGAATCCTGAGACCCTGTAAGTTTTCGTAACGGTAAGTAACAAATTAATTGGAAATTTGGTAATAATAATAAATGTGATTGATCGGCAAGTCACAGTTGGCGCCCGAACAGGGACGAATTGAATTAATTATAATTAATTAATTGAATTCCGCATCGACATGGATACAAGCATGTTCTAGGTTAGCTTAGTAACCTAACAGTAGATTACAAAATTTAAATAATTACTGTATTTATTTTATTTAATTTAATTAATTATTCTATTTAAGCAATTTATATAATTTAATTTATATCAATAATATAAAATGTCAAATAACGAAAATGACGTAAATAAAATGAGTGTCGAAGTTTTCGACGACTCAAACGTTAGTAACTATGAAACACACTCGACTCCAAGTGTAAGTCAGAGTGAAGCAGAAATAAGTATAACAGATCAAAGTAAAATAAATGAAGATTCAGGGATTCAAATAACCCCGAAATTAGATAGGGAAAGTAGAATTGATAGTAAAGAAGTCGGCTTCACTGACGAAAACATAGCAGCACAATCTACTCCGTCGACAACACGAACTAAAGGGTTGTCGATGGACGATCTGTTTAATCTAATGAAAACCATGTCTGAAAATATAAATAGCAATTATACAGAGCAACAAATTGATTCCAATGTCAAATACAATAAAATGAATGACAAGTTTGACGAGTTAAAAAACGAAATTCAAGAAATTAATAAACGTTGTGAAAATACCAAAGTAGAATTTACCAATAGAGTTAACCAAGTAGAAACCAAGTTAGATGATTCAATGCAAAAGGTAGATGTTAAATTTAATGAAATAAACAGTCAGATAGATAGAGTTGAAAAGCAGATAAATGAGAATAACGAGTATTTAATAAGTTCAATGAATGAGCATAACAATGACATGGAATTGAAAATTAATAAATGTAACATTGAAACTGAATGTAAGTTGAATAGTGTAGTAATGACAGTTGAAAAATTTAGTCAGAATATTGATGAACACCAAAGTAAGATAGACTCTAAAATATATGAGATTGAAAGTAATTATAAGACAGAAATACAAGCAGTAAACGAATCTATCGATGTAATATCAAAAAATAATGTACAGTCTGAATATAGTAATGACAAAAAATTATATTCTCTTGAACAAAATATTAATAATATGAGAGATGAATTAAGTGTAGTAAAAAATCAAAATGTAAACAATGTTACTGAGCGCATATTTATGACACGAGATACAAATAATGAAATAGAATTAGAAACTTTCACTTGTGACAATCGTAGAGTACACCCAATGCAATTTTTAAATAGGGTTAGGGAGTTTAATCGGTTTAATAGTAGTAGCTGGGAGGTTAAGTTGCTGAAGATTATCAAATGTTTTAAAGGTAGTGCCGAGATATGGTCGGAAGTACACCATACTGAATGGGAAAGTTATGAAGATTTTGAGATAGCTTTTCGCAACAAATATTGGTCAGAAGAAGACCAAGAAATATTAAGAAGTAAAATAATGGGTAACGGGAATTTTGGTAGGATTAATAACCACCTGACCATATATGTGATGACCATATACAACGAAGCTAAATATCTAGAACCGCCGTTGCCTTTCCGATCATTTGTAAGACATATTAGCAAACACCTGCCCAGAGAAGTGCAAATTACGCTAATGACTAGAGAGATTACAAATATAAGCGAGTTAGAAAACATGTTAGATGTATTACAGAATATAGGGGAACGCGACATAGGGCGACGTTCAACCACACCAGTAGTACCACACCATAATAACAATAATAATTTCCATCATAACAGGGGTACACAGAATTTTCATAGAGGAGCGCGGGGAGGAAGTTTCGATAATAGGGGCGAGAGTTGGAGGTGTAGAACATGTGAAACCGACAATTATGCTAATCGAACAAATTGTTTCAGATGTCATCGAAACAGGGAGTGCGCCAGGAACGAGCGAGCAAACCCACCACCCAATCAACAATCGAGAGGAGGAGAATTTCACAGAGGAGCGCCGAGAGGAGGAGGACAATATAACAGAGGGAGAGGGGGAAATCATCCAGCTGTGGCGGGTCCCTCCACGGAAAACTAGGGAGGACAATGGAGAAGCGGGCCGAACCATTGTCTATGGAAAACAGGAGGGTCCAAATAATCAACAGATACCATAATAACGTTATCAAGATGGACATGGCAAAGGAACTGTTAGAAGAAGAGGAGAACAAGGTGGTGGAATGCAGAGCAGGATTAACTGAGGTGACGATTAACCTTGAAGGTAAGAATTATAAAACTTTAATTGATACCGGTAGCGAGATCTCAGTAATTTCTGAAAATGTCATGGGTGAATTAAAAGAGTTAAACAAGAATATACCGTCATTACCAGTTGCAGGGGTTACAGTAGTGGGGGTAACTGGGGTGAGAAGTAAAAGAATAACCAGACAAGTACAATTAAATATTTTAATAAATGAAGTTGAATTTGAAAACACTTTCCTAGTAGTTAAAGGGTTAAGTTTAGATGTAATATTGGGAAATGATTTTTTGGAAAGAAACGGAGCAGTGATAGATTTTAATAAACAAATAGTAAAATTTGAGAAGGGGAATAAACCAGTCAGAATAGAGTTTAAGAAAGTAGTAAATGAAAATAAAGTCACGGGAATAAAAATGTTACATAAGCAGATAAGCAATAGAGAGATAGAGACCAGAATAAATATATGTCTTGAGAGTGATAGCATAGAGAATGAGGAGGGAGAGATGCATGAGCGTAATGAGAGTGTGTGGGCAAATAGAGCCGATAAATTTTTCAATGAAAATACAGTTGTAGGAAATACTCAACAACAGGAGTTGTGGGCAGTTGTCGAGCAGTACAGAGAGGTGTTTGATGAATCACCAGGGAAAGCGAAGGACTACATCTGCGAGCTGAAAGTTCGGGACCACGCACCATACATGCAGAGAAGCTACCCAGTGCCGTTTGCGAAGAGGAGGGCGGTACAGGAGGAATTAGACCGGATGATGCAAGGAGGCATAATTGAACGCTCAGTATCACCTTATTCAAATCCTTTGGTGGTAGTGATAAAGAAGGATGGCAAGGTAAGGTTATGTTTAGATGCTAGGAAAATTAATCAGATTATTATACCTGACAGGGAATCTCCAGAACCCATAAATGAGATTTTACAAAAGTTTAGCGGAGTCAAATACATGACGTCCTTAGACCTGACCGCTGGATACTGGCAGGTGCCATTAGCAACAGAGAGCAGGAAATACACAGCTTTTCTTTTTAACGGTAAGAATTACCAGTTTAAACGCTTACCTTTTGGATTAAACACCAGTGTTGCCAGTTTTATCAAATGTTTAGATAATATTTTACAACCTAAGGATTTAGATTTTTTAACAGTATATGTCGATGATATCTTGATAGCCTCTAGAACGTTCACTGAACATGTAGAACACATAGAATATGTATTAGATAAGCTACAAAGAGGGGGTTTAACAGTGAATTGGGACAAGTCTAAGTTTCTGCAGACAGAAATACACTTTTTAGGATTTATTATTACACAGGAGGGGATATTAGCCAACCCTGACAAAGTCGAAGCCATAATGCGATTCCCTGAACCTAAAAACATTACGCAATTACAGAGTTTTTTAGGCCTATGCAACTTTTACAGGAAATTTCAGGAGAACTACGCACACACAACATCCAAACTGAGTGCTGTACTGCAGAAGAATAAACAGTGGAGATGGGGCGATGCGGAACGAGCTGCGTTTAATGAAATTAAGAGAAAGTTCAGTCACATGATAATGATGAATCACCCCGATTTTAATAAGACTTTTTATTTACAGACCGACGCCAGCAACGTAGCGCTAGGTGCCGAGTTATACCAGGAGAGCTGCGACAAGGAACACCTAACGATCGCCTTCGCCAGTAGATCACTGTTATCGGCGGAAAAGAATTACACGACAACTGAGAAGGAACTACTAAGTATTGTGTTCGCCGTGGGTAAATTCCGCACGTACATCCTAGGGAATACCACGATCATCCGGACGGACCACAAGGCACTGTCATTTCTGAATTCATGTAAGCTAACACACAGCCGATTAACCAGGTGGGTATTAGCCTTACAAGAATATAACTTTTCATGGGAGTACATAAAGGGGTCAGAAAATAAGGTACCAGATACACTTTCTAGAATAGATGTTATAGACAATAAAACTGGTAGGGACCTTAAAGAAATAGAAATTTTTAGACTAACTAGGGAAGATAGAATTTTTGGTGAGGAATTAAGTGACATTAAAAACTTGCAAAGATCTGATAGCAAACTGGGTAAAATAATGGTTAGTTTAGAAACAGATGTAGAGGGATCTGAATATAATGAGCGATTTCAAATATATCAAGATATTTTGTTTAAAAAAGTAGATGGTGGAGAGCGTGATTGGAGGTTAATTATACCTGATGGGTTAATAGATAAAATTGTTTGGGATTGTCATATAAGGTATGGTCATTTTGGTGCGAGGAAGTGTGCGAATGTTTTGAAAGAGTCATGTATATTTAAGAACATGGAGAGGAGAGTGAGAAAAGTGTTGAGAGTGTGTGATTTATGTCAAAAATCGAAGGTAGTGAATTACAGAGTAGAAGGAGAGATGAATTACATAAAAGTAGATAAACCTTTCGATCTAGTTGCGGTTGATTTATATGGACCATTACCCAGAGGTAGAGGAGGTGTGTTATATGTATTTGTAGTTTTAGATACTTTTTCAAAATTTGTAAAGTTATATAGTATTAAGAGAGCAACTAGTAAGGTACTTAGCGAGAAGATAGTGAAAGACTACATGCTAAATGTGGGAAAGCCGAAAATTATATTATCTGACCATGGTCCACAGTTTATAAGCGGCAAGTGGCGGCAGACACTTGGATGGGAAGGCATCATACCCAAGCATACGGCAGTGTACCATCCTCAGTCGAATCAAGCAGAGCGGGTGATGAGAGAGATTGGTAGGATATTCCGGGCGTACTGTCACGCCAAACACACAGAATGGCCATCCTACGTGAAAAAAGTAGAGGAGTGGCTGAATTGTACCACCTATGAGTCCACGGGATTTACGCCGCATGAGTTGATCAGGGGAACAAGGCCGCCCAGGATATTAGAACAACTTTTCACGTACCCACCTGAAGGTCAGATTTTGGACAGGAACATGAAAATTAGATTGGCGAACGAGAATTTACTTACTAGAGGAGAGCGACGAAAACAGAAACATGATGCTAAGGGGAAATGGACCAAATACGAGGTAGGTCAGTTAGTGTTGGTAAAAAGACATGATTTGTCCAGTGCTCAAGATAGGGAAATAAAGAAGTTCTTCTTGTTATATGAAGGACCTTATGAAATTGTTGAAATAAAAATGCAGAATGCGTATGTGCTGAGGAACCCAGCGACACAGGAAATAGTAGGTACTCAAAATGCGACGAATTTAAAGTTATATACGTCACTTTAATTGTTATGTTTATAAATAAGTTTTTCAACCATGATTGTATGTTTTCAGAAGGGATCCTCCCCCATTTTCGGGCGGCCACGATCTTACCAGTCCTGGCCGTGGAATTCGGAAATCGGAGGCGGGCCATGGTTGGCAGGATCTTCCTTCGGGCAGTGAAAACAGCCATGGTCCGACTTCACAAAATTGGTATCAATTAGAAATTTAACTACATTATTGAACGGGGAGGGGGACCCCTAAGGTATGTGGAAACAAATTTTACACACTCAAGATGCATAAATAAGCACACCACCACATACCAACATTGCCTAAGGGAGAGTATGAAGACAAAAAAAAAAAAAAAATAGTGAGGCAATGTTTCAAGTATTATTTCACCACTGTCATTTGCAAAATAAAAATTTAGCAAATGATAGAAGTTCCAGTATATTAAGAAAATGGATTTTGTGGAGATGGGTTAGGGGCTGGACAGACGGCATGCATGGATGAATGAGAGGGAGAGTAGATTTGTATAAATTGTAATTAAGGTAGTTGGAAAAAAAAAAAAAGGGTAATGTGAGTTAATGGTAGATTAGGGGAACGTGAATTCACGTATGGTGTCTGTCCGTCCCCTACTCCATCTCGGCAAAACCACGTTTCAGGCGGGGATACTGACCACTTAGTTATGAATTATAAGTTATAAATGTAAAATGTAAATAAATTTTAGAATTAAGTGACCAAATATAATTGTCAAGTTTTAGTATCAGTGAATATGGGAACGTTTTGAAACGATGTGTAACAAAATATAAACTTGTTGTCAATACAAGAAGTGGGGATGACTTTGGGGGGTAGTTTGGTGCTCAATGAAGTGATAATAACAATGGAGTGTTGAACGGCATTTGTAGAAAGATTAATTTCATTTATTAAGCAATTAGTTAGTTATTAAGTGGCTACTGTGGGGGTGGCCTGTGCTCTCACAAGTAGCGAAAAGGGTTGGTGGTAGCAGTGAGTGTTACCTCCATCGGAGGCCAAACTGGCGATAAATGTGCGGCACACCTTATCCGTGTAGATAAAAAATTTTACACACAATATTAAATAACGTGTCGCACATAAAAATATTGATGCATAACAGGCAGTGAAATAAAAGTTTAGATTTCCTCGACTTTTCGGGCGGTTACTGTCTTACCAGCACTAACCGTGGTTTTGGCTAGCGGCCAGCTATGGTCATACCAAGTCCCTTGACCATAGCTGACTTGAAACTGGTATAAGTTTGAAATTCAATGGGGGGACATTAGAGGAAATCTCCGGAACTAGGGAACAGCGGCTGCCACTCTGTTCGAGGAGGAACAGCAAGACCGGTGGCAGAACCGTTTTAAGGGTGCATGATTTTATAACAAGAACATGATGATGTTCACTAATTTAAAACTTAACAGCGGAAGCAGAGACACGGAGAGGTAAAAAACCTGCTCCAAAATATACCGTCTCTGTGGAAGCGAAAGGGCGAGACAGTCCTCCATAATCGGAAATAGTGTGTGTGGCTGGGAGGTGACGTAAAGGAGTCACGAATTTAAAATTTTATGACGTAAAAGTTTTGCTTATTCAAAGTTTAATTCAATCAAAAAATGCTTGTGCTCTGTCCACATAATTATATGCGCAGACTCGTAAATTAAGGTGTTCATGCTATAATTTTAAGTGTATTATTTTATTGTTGTCTATTAGATAAGCATTGATAAGTATATGTAATTTTATTATGTGTGTATTTTGCTTTTAAGCCAATAAGTAAATCGTCTGGCAGGTTAACATAAGCATCAGAATCAGAAAAAAGGGGAAACAATGAGGTGAGAAGTGAGAATAAATAAAAATAAATATGTATATTCCATGTAATTTGTTCAATTTTGAGATGTGTTTTTATTATGTTAGGATATCAGCTGATCAGCAATAACGTCACTGGTATATTGATTTGTAAATGTTACAAGTAATTAATGTTTAGTGTACTACAGATATTTTGAAGTAAAGATAAAAAGAATATGAGAAATAGAATAACGATAATTTATGCAAATTAATAAAAGATAATTCATGGGTGATAAATGCTTTATGGGACATGTAGACCTGTCCAAATTTGAATTAAAAGCTAAATGTGAAATGATGGAGATGAATATGATGTAATGTTGTTTTTGAGTTAATGTGATATAACAGAATCTTGAGAAATATTGATGTTGACACGGTAGTTGTGGAGAATAATTGTAGAGTTCTGAATGATATATTTATGTTTATAATTAATGAGGTTATTTTGTGTATTTGTAGTGAGGTAATGAGATTGAGATTTTTTGGGGATGGCAATTTTGTATTAGAGGGTAGTGTAATGTAGGAGTCCGCAACAAGGGTTGGGACGGGGTAGGAATAGATTTTAGTGGGGAAGGGGCCGCCTTAGGTAAAATCCGGGCCGCCAGATAAGGGAATTGAGTTTTTTGGGGGCGGGGAAACACATATCCTATGTACAAAGGGTTAGAGAGTATTTTTTTTTATATATAAAGAGAAGGTGGAGAATGGAGTTTAATGATAAGTTGGGTTTAGAGTGTCTTGATTAGTAGATATTTTGGTAGAGATGGGTGTCATGGGAGTTGTAGTTGATGAATATTAGAGTCAGAGGGAGAAAGTTTATATATGTACAGAGATCTAATACAGAAAAACGAGAATAAATAATTTACATCACCCCCAGTAAGGTAGAATTAACTGTTAACTAAAGAGAGATTCATGATAAAGAATATACAATTGTTTATTTTTTTAACCAGTGACAGAATTTTGATAGAAGTGAAAATAATGTAAAGTCAAGAAGTGTTTATTTTAAATAATTTAAATGTCAAGTTGATGATTAATTATATTAATATTTTGTTTGTTTTAAATATTTTGTTATTATGTTTTGTATTTCAAGGTAGGATATTACAGATGTTCAATGTGTTTTCAGAACTTATATATAACATATGTGGGTCAAGGGTTTTGGACTTGACCTAGTTTCGATCAGCTGATGAGGTCATACACCTACTAAGCTTGTGTAGAGTAGGAATCCAAATTTAATTTATTGGTTTAATTAATTCAAACCAATATTTGAATAATTTTAATAAATATGTTATTTAATCAATAAATTTAAATTTTTTTTTGAATTTTAAAATTGTTGAAAATTATAAATTTTTTTGAGAAAAAAAAAAAACTTGATTTTTCGCCTGCCAGCGAGTGAATATTTTTGAGTAATGATTGTTTTCTTGTGTATGCATTAACCATGTTTCTTTTATTGTATTGCATTATATTGGTAGACTATAAGTGATTCTCCTGTTAGAATAGAAATGTTTATATTAGTAGAAATGTCTAGGTTAAGTCATGTGAAACAAAAATTTAGAAAAACCAGGAAGAGAGAGAATTTTTGATAAAAGATTTTTTTTGTGAATTTTGAATTTTTAAAATTTTTGATAAATTGTAAAAGAAAGTTTTATTTTTATGTGTTATGGTAATCTGTAATGTTAGTGTGTGTGAGCCCAGTATTTGCTAAAAACAGCCTAGCTTGCAAAAAGGGGAAACATATCGGCGGAGGAGCTGGAATAATTTTAGCCAGGGATTGAGGATTTCTGGGGGTAACATGTTGAAGGGCGAGGTGGGCTATGGTGCGAGTCTGTTCGATGTCTCGGTGTTGGGATCTCTTACGGAGAAGTCCAGTGATCTCGTTCAGATGAGTCCATGGTCGCTGAGCCAGGGGGGGTCGTGTACCCATGAGAGTAAGAACCAGGGGGTTGTTGGCACCAGTTCCTCTCCGGTCCTCTTCGGGGTTATCGATGAGATTTCTTCTGTTATGAACAGCAGAATTCTCATCGAGGGGGTATTGTAGCGGGTCAAATTTTGGGTGTTTTTATTTTCAACAGAATGGGATAATTATATTTTTATTCATTTCATTTTTGGTCGGGAGCCTTATAAAATATGACGAAATAACCGTATTATTGTGCAACGTATTTGTCAGAGTAATAGACCAGTGTTGAAAACTGTGGAGAGGGGACAGAGAAAAAACTTCTACCCAGTACCTCTTACCAACCGACCGCATGCGGTTCATCTAAATTTCAGTAACAGTTTTTTTTCTTAGGTCGGCCGACCTCACCGTTAACAGTTGTAATGTAATCAACAGTGTATAAAGGGACTAACAACAGTCAGTAGTGAGCTTAAAAGATTTAATAGTTTCGCAGATCTTTCGGACACTTGAACGGGGACTTAGTACGGGCGCGAGGACCGCGTGGTCGATGTGGGGGCTTTATTATAGGAAGATGTGTTAGGGGGCTTCTGATTTGTATAAAATGTTAAGGGGTTTTTAGTTTGGTATAAATGTGAGTGTGGCAAAGCTGGGCGGCTTTCTGTGTATATTTGTGTTTGGCATTTTATGTTTGTGTCTAAAAAAAAAAAAAAAAAAATAAGGTAAGCAGTAGATTGTAAGTCATATTACAACAGAGTCACGTGTTGCACAACACCTGAAACATGTATTTACTAAATGTATTGTTCTTAATTTCACTAAAGTAACAGTAAAACATTAAATGGAAATTCTCTTCTAAAATGAGTTGTGTCAGTACTTAGCATAACCCATAGACCATGTTTGTATCTAGGTACATGTGAACGAATCCTGAGACCCTGTAAGTTTTCGTAACGGTAAGTAACAAATTAATTGGAAATTTGGTAATAATAATAAATGTGATTGATCGGCAAGTCACAATATGTTCCTGCATTGTAAAGAACTGAAGGTATATTGATTTTGGTGAAGATCAGTTAAGGGAAACGGGTAGTTTACCTGCCACCTTTAATGTTTTAACAAGAGTAATTGTTTCTATGACGAACGATAACTGCCACACATTCAAACAGTATCAAATAGTGTTTTGCATGCATCCATGAATTGAAGAGTACTGAAGTCCTATTGATTTTGGTGAAGATCAGTTAAGAGAAAGTGGTAGTTTTTATCGGCAATGTTTTATGTGATAACATGGTTACTTTTGCTATGATGAACGATAACTGCCGTGAATTCAAACATAATCAAATACGTTTTTGCATGCATGCCTAAATTGTAGAGAACTCAAAAGGTCTGTTGATTTTGGTGAAGATTGGTCAAGGGAAAGGGGTAGTTTACCTGTCACCTTTAATGTTTTAACAAGAGTAATTGTTTCTATGACGAATGATAACTCCCGCACATTCAAACAGAATCAAATAAGTTTTTGCATACATCCCTAAATTGTAGAGAACTCAAGCCCTGTTGGTTTTGGTGAAGATCGGTTAAGGGAAAGGGACAGTTTACCTGCAACATTTTATGTTTTAACAAGAGTAATTTTTTCTATGACGAACGATAACTGCCGTAAATTCAAAGAGAATCAAATAATGTTTTGCATACAGCCCTGAATTGTGGAGTACTTAAGACCGGTTGTGTTTGGTGAAGATCGGTTAAGGGAAAGGGGTAGTTTACCTGCAACGTTTTTTGTTTTAACAAAGATATTATCTATGGCAAACAATAACAGCTCCATATTCAAACAGAAACACATAATTTTTTGCATACAGCCCTGAACTGTAGAGAACTCAATGTCTGTTGATTTTGGTGAAGATCGGTTAAGGGAAAGGGGTAGTTTACCTGTAACATTTTATGTTTTAAGAAGAGTAATTTTTTCTATGACTAACGATAACTGCCGCACATTTAAACAGAATCAAATAATTTTGTACATACCTTCCTCAATTGTAGATATCTCAAGGTCTGTTGATTTTGTTGAAGATCGGTTAAGGGAAAGGGGCAGTTTACCTGCAACATTTTATGTTGTAACAAGAGAATGTTTTTCATGAAGAACAATAACTACCGTAAATTCAAACAGAATCAAATAATTTTTACTTCCGTGTTTTTACATATGTGCCTGAATTGTAGAGGACTCAAGACCTATTGATTTTGGTGAAGATCAGTTAAGAGAAAGGGGTAGTTTACCTGCAACGTTTTATGTAATAACAAGGGTAATTTTTTCTATGACGAACGATAACTTCCGTAAATTCAAACATAATCAAATAAGTTTTTGCATACATCACTAACTTGTAGAGTACTCAAGGCCGGTTGATTTTGGTGAAGATCGGTTAAGGGAAAGGGGTAGTTTATTTACTATGGCAAATGATAACAGCCGCAAATTCAAACAGAATCAAATAATGTTTTGCATAGAGGCCTAAATTATAGAGTTCTCAGGACCTATTGTTTTTGGTGAAGATCGGTTAAGGGAAAGGGGTAGTTTACCTGCAATGTTTTATGTTTTAACAAGGGTATTTTCTATGGCAAAAAATAACAGCCGCAAATTCAAACATAATCAAATAATTTTTTCATACAACTCTGAATTGTAGAGTTCTCAAGACCTATTGTTTATGGTGAAAATCGGTTTAGGGAAAGGGGTAGTTTACCTGCAACATTTTTTTGTTTTAACAAGGGTATTTTCTATGGCAAACGATAACAGCCACAAATTGAAACAGAATCAAATAATGTTTTGCATACAGCCTTGAATTGTAGAGTTCTCAAGACCTATTGTTTTTGTTGAAGATCGGTTTAGGAAAAGGGGTAGTTTACCTGAAACATTTTATGTTTTAACAACGGTAATTTTTTCTATGACGAATGATAACTGCCGTAAATTCAAACACAATCAAATAATTTTTTACATATGTGCCTGAGTTGTAGAGGACTCAAGGCATATTGATTTTGGTGAAGATTGGTTAAGGGAAAGGGGTAGTTTACCTGCAACGTTTTTTGTTTTAACAGGGGTATTATCTATGGCAAACGATAACAGCCGCATATTCAAACAGAAAAGAATAATTTTTTGCATACAGCCCTGAATTGTAGAGAACTCGATGTCTGTTGATTCTGGTGAAGATCGGTTAAGGGACAGGGGTAGTTTACCTGCAACATTTTATATTTTAAGAAGAGTAATTTTTTCTATGACGAACGATAACTGCCGTAAATTCAAAGAGAATCAAATAATGTTTTGCATACCGCCCTGAATTGTAGAGTTCTCAAGACCTATTGTTTTTGGTGAAGATAGGTTAAGGGAAAGGGGTAGTTTACCTGCAACGTTTTTTGTTTTAACAAGGGTATTATCTATGGCAAACGATAACAGCCGCATATTCAAACAGAAAAGAATAATTTTTTGCATACAGCCCTGAATTGTAGAGAACTCAATGTCTGTTGATTTTGGTGAAGATCGGTTAAGGAAAAGGGGTAGTTTACCTGCAACATTTTATATTTTAAGAAGAGTAATTTTTTCTATGACGAACTATAACTGCCGCACATTTAAACCAAATCAAATAATTTTGTACATACCTTTCTCAATTGTAGATATCTCAAGGTCTGTTGATTTTGTTGAAGATCGGTTAAGGGAAAGGGGCAGTTTACCTGCAACATTTTATGTTGTAACAAGAGAACGTTTTTCATGAAGAACGATAACTACCGTAAATTCAAACAGAATCAAATAATTTTTACTTCTGTGTTTTTACATATGTGCCTGAATTGTAGAGGACTCAAGATCTACTGATTTTCGTGAAGATCAGTTACGAGAAAGGGGTAGTTTACCTGCAACGTTTTTTATAACAAGGGTAATTTTTTCTATGAAGAACAATAACTTCTGTAAATTCAAACATAATCAAATAGGTTTTTGCATACATCACTAACTTGTAGAGTACTCAAGGCCTGTTGATTTTGATCAAGGGTAGTTTATTTTCTATGGCAAACGATAACAGCCGCAAATTCAAACAGAATCAAACATGTTTTTGCATACAGCCCTTATTTGTAGAGTACTGAAGACCTATCGTTTTTGGTGAAGATCGGTTAAGGGAAAGGGGTAGTTTACCTGCAACATTTTATGTTTTAACAAGAGTATTTTACTATGGCAAACGATAACAGCCGCAAATTCAAACATAATCAAATAATGTTTTGAAAACAGCCCTGAATTGTAGAGTTCTCAAGACCTGTTGTGTTTGGTGAAGATCGGTTAAGGGAAAGGGATAGTTTACCTGCAATGTTTTATGTTTTAACAAGGGTATTTTCTATGGCAAACGATAACAACCCCAAATTCAAACACAATCATATAATTTTTGCATACAGCTCTGAATTGTAGAGTTCTCAAGACCTATCATTTTTGGTGAAATTGGTTAAGGGAAAGGGGTAGTTTACCAGCAACATTTTAAGTTGTAACAAGAGAACGTTTTTCATGAAGAACGATAACTACCGTAAATTCAAACAGAATCAAATATTTTTTTGCATACGTTCCTCAATTGTAAAAGACTGAAGGGCTGTTGATTTTGTTGAAGATCGGATAAGGGAAAGGGGCAGTTTACCTGCAACATTTTATGTTGTAACAAGAGAACGTTTTTCATGAAGAACGATAACTACCGTAAATTCAAACAGTGTGACTTACCGTTCAATCACATTTATTATTATTACCAAATTTCCAATTAATTTGTTACTTACCGTTACGAAAACTTACAGGGTCTCAGGATTCGTTCACATGTACCTAGATACAAACATGGTCTATGGGTTATGCTAAGTACTGACACAACTCATTTTAGAAGAGAATTTCCATTTAATGTTTTACTGTTACTTTAGTGAAATTAAGAACAATACATTTAGTAAATACATGTTTCAGGTATTGTGCAACACGTGACTCTGTTGTAATATGACTTACAATCTACTGCTTACCTTATTTTTTTTTTTTTTAGACACAAACATAAAATGCCAAACACAAATATACACAGAAAGCCGCCTTGCCACACTCACATTTATACCAAACTAAAAACCCCTTAACATTTTATACAAATCAGAAGCCCCCTAACACATCTTCCTATAATAAAGCCGCCACATCGACCACGCGGTCATCGCGCCCGTACTAAGTCCCCGTTCAGGTGTCCGAAAGATCTGCGAAAACTATTAAATCTTTTAAGCTCACTACTGACTGTTGTTAGTCCCTTTATACACTGTTGATTACATTACAACTGTTAACGGTGAGGTCGGCCGACCTAAGAAAAAAAACTGTTACTGAAATTTAGATGAACCGCATGCGGTCGGTTGGTAAGAGGTACTGGGTAGAAGTTTGTTCTCTGTCCCCTCTCCACAGTTTTCAACACTGGAACTCACTGCCTTGGGCGTCGTCGCCGAAGCTCCGGCCCATGCTCTGCATGTTGTTTTTTTTTAGTCAATGCCGCATATGATCTTCTGTAGGCATTGGCTGACGTCATTTAAGTGGGCCGGACGTTTGAGTGATGCCAAAGGGACGATGAATAATTTTTTCGCTCTAGCCATCTTGTTTTTTGTCGAGAGCGTCCTTTTGAGCGCGCTTGCGGGTGTAGTTGCGCTTGAGCGTTGACACACATGTACAGAGTTCTTAGAATTTTGGTGGAGGTGCAAATGCTCTGCCGCATTCCTCTGCCGTGTTACAGCACTGAAATTGCGCGTCGCCTTTGTTCCAAACGCTGTTTCTCAACTCTGGTCTATTACTCTGACAAATACGTTGCACAATAATACGGTTATTTCGTCATATTTTATAAGGCTCCCGACCAAAAATGAAATGAATAAAAATATAATTATCCCATTCTGTTGAAAATAAAAACACCCAAAATTTGACCCGCTACAACAGAATCAAATAATTTTTACTTCCGTGTTTTTACATATGTGCCTGAATTGTAGAGGACTCAAGACCTATTGATTTTGGTGAAGATCAGTTAAGAGAAAGGGGTAGTTTACCTGCAATGTTTTATATGATAACAAGGGTAATTTTTTTTATGACGAACGATAACTTCCGTAAATTCAAACATAATCAAATAAGTTTTTGCATACATCACTAACTTGTAGAGTACTCCAGGCCTGTTGATTTTGGTGAAGATCGGTTAAGGGAAAGGGGTAGTTTATTTACTATGTAAAACGATAACAGCCGCAAATTCAAAGAGAATCAAATAATCTTTTGTATATAGGCCTAAATTGTAGAGTTCTCAGGACCACTTGTTTTTGGTGAAAATCATTTAAGGGAAAGGCGTAGTTTACCTGCAACATTTTATGTTTTAACAAGGGTAATTTTTTCTATGACGAATGATAACTGGCGTAAATTCAAACAGAATCAAATAATTTTTTGCATACAGCCCTGAATTGTAGAGTACTCAAGACCTGTTGTGTTTGGTGAAGATCGGTTAAGGGAAAGGGGTAGTTTACCTGCAACGTTTTTTTTATAAAGGGTAATTTTTTTTCTATGGCAAACGATAACAGCCGCAAATTCAAACAGAATCAAATAATGTTTTGCATACAGCCCTGAATTGTAGAGAACTCAATGTCTGTTGATTTTGGTGAAGATCGGTCAAAGGAAAGGGGTAGTTTACCTGTCACCTTTAATGTTTTAACAAGAGTAATTGTTTCTATGACGAATGATAACTCCCGCACATTCAAACAGAATCAAATAAGTTTTTGGATACATCCCTAGATTGTAGAGAACTCAAGCACTGTTGGTTTTGGTGAAGATCGGTTTAGGGAAAGGGATAGTTTACCTGCAACATTTTATGTTTTAACAAGGGTAATTTTTTCTATGACGAACGATAACTGCCGTAAATTCAAAGAGAATCAAACAACGGTTTGCATATGTTCCTGAATTGTAAAGAACTGAAGGTATATTGATTTTGGTGAAGATCAGTTACGAGAAAGGGGCAGTTTACCTGCAACGTTTTATATTATAACAAGGGTAATTTTTTCTATGACGAACGATAACTTCCGTAAATTCAAACATAATCAAATAAGTTTTTGCACACATCACTAACTTGTAGAGTACTCAAGGCCTGTTGATTTTGGTGAAGATCGGTTAAGGGAAAGGGGTAGTTTATTTACTATGGCAAACGATAACAGCCGCAAATTCAAACAGAATCAAATAATGTTTTGTATATAGGCCTAAATTGTAGAGTTCTCAGGAGCTCTTGTTTTTGGTGAAAATCGTTTAAGGGAAAGGGGTAGTTTACCTGCAACATTTTATGTTTTAATGAGGGTATTTTCTATGGGAAACGATAACAGCCGCAAATTCAAACATAATTAAATAATGTTTTGCATACAGCCCTGAATTGTAGAGTTCTCAAGACCTACCGTTTTTGGTGAAGATCAGTTAAGGGAAAGGGGTAGTTTAGCAGCAACGTTTTATATTTTAACATGGGTAATTTTATTTTTATGACAAATGCTAAATGCCACATATTCAAACAGTATCATATAGTGTTCTGCATGCATCCGTGAATTGTAGAGTACTGAAGTCCTATTGATTTTGGTGAAGATCAGTTAAGATAAACGGGTAGTTTTTATCGGCAACGTTTTATGTGATAACAAGGTTAATTTTTGCTATGATGAACGATAACTGCCGTGAATTCAAACATAATCAAATACGTTTTTGCATGCATCCCTAAATTGTAGAGAACTCAAGGCCTGTTGATTTTGGTGAAGATTGGTCAAGGGAACGGGGTAGTTTACCTGTCACCTTTAATGTTTTAACAAGAGTAATTGTTTCTATGACGAATGATAACTCCCGCACATTCAAACAGAATCAAATAAGTTTTTGCATACATCCCTAAATTGTAGAGAACTCAAGCCCTGTTGGTTTTGGTGAAGATCGGTTAAGGGAAAGGGATAGTTTACCTGCAACATTTTATGTTTTAACAAGGGTAATTTTTTCTATGACGAACGATAACTGCCGTAAATTCAAAGAGAATCAAACAACGGTTTGCATATGTTCCTGCATTGTAAAGAACTGAAGGTATATTGATTTTGGTGAAGATCAGTTAAGGGAAACGGGTAGTTTACCTGCCACCTTTAATGTTTTAACAAGAGTAATTGTTTCTATGACGAACGATAACTGCCACACATTCAAACAGTATCAAATAGTGTTTTGCATGCATCCATGAATTGAAGAGTACTGAAGTCCTATTGATTTTGATGAAGATCAGTTAAGAGAAAGTGGTAGTTTTTATCGGCAATGTTTTATGTGATAACATGGTTACTTTTGCTATGATGAACGATAACTGCCGTGAATTCAAACATAATCAAATACGTTTTTGCATGCATGCCTAAATTGTAGAGAACTCAAAAGGTCTGTTGATTTTGGTGAAGATTGGTCAAGGGAAAGGGGTAGTTTACCTGTCACCTTTAATGTTTTAACAAGAGTAACTGTTTCTATGACGAATGATAACTCCCGCACATTCAAACAGAATCAAATAAGTTTTTGCATACATCCCTAAATTGTAGAGAACTCAAGCCCTGTTGGTTTTGGTGAAGATCGGTTAAGGGAAAGGGACAGTTTACCTGCAACATTTTATGTTTTAACAAGAGTAATTTTTTCTATGACGAACGATAACTGCCGTAAATTCAAAGAGAATCAAATAATGTTTTGCATACAGCCCTGAATTGTGGAGTACTTAAGACCGGTTGTGTTTGGTGAAGATCGGTTAAGGGAAAGGGGTAGTTTACCTGCAACGTTTTTTGTTTTAACAAAGATATTATCTATGGCAAACAATAACAGCCCCATATTCAAACAGAAACACATAATTTTTTGCATACAGCCCTGAACTGTAGAGAACTCAATGTCTGTTGATTTTGGTGAAGATCGGTTAAGGGAAAGGGGTAGTTTACCTGTAACATTTTATGTTTTAAGAAGAGTAATTTTTTCTATGACTAATGATAACTGCCGCACATTTAAACAGAATCAAATAATTTTGTACATACCTTCCTCAATTGTAGATATCTCAAGGTCTGTTGATTTTGTTGAAGATCGGTTAAGGGAAAGGGGCAGTTTACCTGCAACATTTTATGTTGTAACAAGAGAATGTTTTTCATGAAGAACAATAACTACCGTAAATTCAAACAGAATCAAATAATTTTTACTTCCGTGTTTTTACATATGTGCCTGAATTGTAGAGGACTCAAGACCTATTGATTTTGGTGAAGATCAGTTAAGAGAAAGGGGTAGTTTACCTGCAACGTTTTATGTAATAACAAGGGTAATTTTTTCTATGACGAACGATAACTTCCGTAAATTCAAACATAATCAAATAAGTTTTTGCATACATCACTAACTTGTAGAGTACTCAAGGCCGGTTGATTTTGGTGAAGATCGGTTAAGGGAAAGGGGTAGTTTATTTACTATGGCAAATGATAACAGCCGCAAATTCAAACAGAATCAAATAATGTTTTGCATAGAGGCCTAAATTATAGAGTTCTCAGGACCTATTGTTTTTGGTGAAGATCGGTTAAGGGAAAGGGGTAGTTTACCTGCAACGTTTTATGTTTTAACAAGGGTATTTTCTATGGCAAAAAATAACAGCCGCAAATTCAAACATAATCAAATAATTTTTTCATACAACTCTGAATTGTAGAGTTCTCAAGACCTATTGTTTATGGTGAAAATCGGTTTAGGGAAAGGGGTAGTTTACCTGCAACATTTTTTTGTTTTAACAAGGGTATTTTCTATGGCAAACGATAACAGCCACAAATTGAAACAGAATCAAATAATGTTTTGCATACAGCCTTGAATTGTAGAGTTCTCAAGACCTATTGTTTTTGTTGAAGATCGGTTTAGGGAAAGGGGTAGTTTACCTGAAACATTTTATGTTTTAACAACGGTAATTTTTTCTATGACGAATGATAACTGCCGTAAATTCAAACACAATCAAATAATTTTTTACATATGTGCCTGAGTTGTAGAGGACTCAAGGCATATTGATTTTGGTGAAGATTGGTTAAGGGAAAGGGGTAGTTTACCTGTGACAGTACGGGAAATCCTGATGTCGGATTTATGGTATGAGTGGTATCAAATTATTGTATTTCATTATTTTGCACACACATACATGGGTAGGACTATTTCCCTTTGTAAAAAGACAACGATGGAGATTTCAGCAAAGCAGAACGATTCCAAGATCAGGAGCAGACGTGTGAAACCGAACGCATACAATGGCGGCATAAGTAAAGACAGACTCTCAATATCAATTTTCATTGGTCCATAAGGCTGGACATCATTAAAAATATAAAAATGATATAACAACGACGTGACAACAGGGCGTGAGCCGTATGAAACAAAGACAATGACGGCGATGCACTCACACATACGCAAAAAATGTGCTTTGCATCACCCCAGTCAGCAACAGACCACCAAGGCGTCAACACGCTGTGAAAATCGCCGGCAGCTTTTGCCAGCGAAAGTGTTTCTTTGTCAAATTATCAATGTATTAAAAATGCAACAGTAACAATTAGACAGTAATCATTACATAACTATTCAAAATGTAAGCTAAAGTCAGTGTAATCAAGAAAACACATGGGACGTTCGGCCGAACACCTGCCTGACCATGGTCGACATCTGAGGACAACTTAGATTCTACATTGCACATCCAGGAAAGTCAAATTATATATACAAACCTTTCTTTATCTAAATTGAGCTCAAAAAACCAAAATTCAAATGTATGAGTAAATCGCTATTAGCGAAATGAGAGTGAGAGTGTGTGTGTGTGTGTGTGTGTGTGTGTCAGACCATACCGGTACACATAAGTAATGTTTTCATGAGACGTTGGTTTGTGTTATTGTAGATATAAGAATTTATCAATTTGAAGATAATAATTGCAGTTCCTTCAAAGTTACATTAATTATTAATTCCATAAGGAAGTTAACACCTGAATAATGGGAAATAACGTAGTAGTAATATAGCGGAACATGTGGCCGCCATTTTGTTAATTTATGTACAAAATGATTCCATTTTGTTTTGTTGAATTTGGTGTCAATCTTAATTTTCAATGTCATTAAAAAGCAACTTTATATATCATACACTTTTTGAGTTAATTATTCCGAACAATCGTCCTGTCTCTGATGATCGCTTAATCGAATCCTGGGACCCTTACCTAAAATTTTCAAAGCATGAGGTTGGTACTACAAGATGGCCGCCGAATTAGTATGACATACGATAAATATGGTATCGAAAGGTAAGAAAGATATCAACACAAATAAAAAAATTACAGAATAATAGAAAAGGAAAGTTAACAGATGTCGCCCAGAACTAGGGACTTTATATTTGTATTGTTTGTTTTTTAAAAGTTAACATACCTGCCACTTTTAATATTTTAACATGAGTAATTGTTTCTATGATGAACGAACGATAACTGCCGCACATTCAAACAGAATCAAATAATGTTTTGCATAGAGGCCTAAATTATAGAGTTCTCAGGACCTATTGTTTTTGGTGAAGATCGGTTAAGGGAAAGGGGTAGTTTACCTGAAACGTTTTATGTTTTAACAAGGGTATTTTCTATGGCAAAAAATAACAGCCGCAAATTCAAACATAATCAAATAATTTTTTCATACAACTCTGAATTGTAGAGTTCTCAAGACCTATTGTTTATGGTGAAAATCGGTTTAGGGAAAGGGGTAGTTTACCTGCAACATTTTTTTGTTTTAACAAGGGTATTTTCTATGGCAAACGATAACAGCCACAAATTGAAACAGAATCAAATAATGTTTTGCATACAGCCTTGAATTGTAGAGTTCTCAAGACCTATTGTTTTTGTTGAAGATCGGTTTAGGGAAAGGGGTAGTTTACCTGAAACATTTTATGTTTTAACAACGGTAATTTTTTCTATGACAAATGATAACTGCCGTAAATTCAAACACAATCAAATAATTTTTTACATATGTGCCTGAGTTGTAAAGGACTCAAGGCATATTGATTTTGGTGAAGATCGGTTAAGGGAAAAGGGTAGTTTACCTGTGACAGTACGGGAAATCCTGATGTCGGATTTATGGTATGAGTGGTATCAAATTATTGTATTTCATTATTTTGCACACACATACATGGGTAGGACTATTTCCCTTTGTAAAAAGACAACGATGGAGATTTCAGCAAAGCAGAACGATTCCAAGATCAGGAGCAGACGTGTGAAACCGAACGCATACAATGGCGGCATAAGTAAAGACAGACTCTCAATATCAATTTTCATTGGTCCATAAGGCTAGACGTCATTAAAAATATAAACATGATATAACAACGACGTGACAACAGGGCGTGAGCCGTATGAAACAAAGACAATGACGGCGATGCACTCACACATACGCAAAAAATGTGCTTTGCATCACCCCAGTCAGCAACAGACCACCAAGGCGTCAACACGCTGTGAAAATCACCGGCAGCTTTTGCCAGCGAAAGTGTTTCTTTGTCAAATTATCAATGTATTAAAAATGCAACAGTAACAATTAGACAGTAATCATTACATAACTATTCAAAATGTAAGCTAAAGTCAGTGTAATCAAGAAAACACATGGGACGTTCGGCCGAACACCTGCCTGACCATGGTCGACATCTGAGGACAACTTAGATTCTACATTGCACATCCAGGAAAGTCAAATTATATATACAAACCTTTCTTTATCTAAATTGAGCTCAAAAAGCCAAAATTCAAATGTATGAGTAAATCGCTATTAGCGAAAATGAGAGTGTGTGTGTGTATGTGTGTCAGACCATACCGGTACAAATAAGTAATCATAAGTAATGTTTTCATGAGACGTTGGTTTGTGTTATTGTAGATATAAGAATTTATCAATTTGAAGATCATAATTGCAGTTCCTTCAAAGTTACATTAATTATTAATTCCATAAGGAAGTTAACACCTGAATAATGGGAAATAACGTAGTAGTAATATAGCGGAACATGTGGCCGCCATTTTGTTAATTTATGTACAAAATGATTCCATTTTGTTTTGTTGAATTTGGTGTCAATCTTAATTTTCAATGTCATTAAAAAGCAACTTTATATATCATACACTTTTTGAGTTAATTATTCCGAAGAATCGTCCTGTCTCTGATGATCGCTTAATCGAATCCTGGGACCCTTACGTAAAATTTTCGAAGCATGAGGTTGGTACTACAAGATGGCCGCCGAATTAGTATGACATATACGATAAATATGGTATCGAAAGGTAAGATATCAACACAAATAAAAAAATTACAGAATAATAGAAAAGGAAAGTTAACAGATGTCGCCCAGAACTAGGGACTTTATTATTTGTATTGTTTGTTTTTTAAAAGTTAACAAATTTGATGAGAAATTTAATGATTTGAAAAGTGACATTAATGAAATCAAGAAACAGAATTGTAATTTTGATGAGAGAATTAACGAGATAGAGATACGTTGTAATAACATTCAGAAACAGACAATAGAGACCATTACTGAGAAATTTGAGAGTAAAATAAATAGTTTAGACAACAAAATTGACAAAATCAATGTGACAGTTCAAAATCAAATAGAAACACAAAAAATAGAACCAGAGAATAAATGTTTAAACATAGTTAACGAGCAGATAGAAAATAGAACCGAATGTGAAGTAAATAAACAGGTAGAAATTAAGAATAATGTTTTACAAAATAAGTTAGAGAAATTTGAATCAAACGTAATAGACATAACCAAATATATTGAAACCATAGAGCAAACAGTATCTAAACATGAGAATAATGCTAGTAATAGAATGAGCATGTTACAAAGTAAGATTAAAGAGATAGATGACTTAGCTGTACAAAACAAAAATAATATAAATGTTAAATGTGATGTGATTGAAAATGATTTAATGAGAGTGAAAAATGAGTTACGGGGGGAAATTCAGAGAAAATTTACCGGTGTTACAGAAAGAGTAATCGTGACTAGGGACATGTACAATGAAATAGAGTTAGAAAATTTTAACCATGAAAACAGAGTGATACACCCTATGAGATTTTTAAACCAGACACGAGAGTATAATCATTTTAGTAACCATAACTGGGAAATACAACTAACGAAAATCGTAAAATGCTTTAAGGGTAATTCGATAATATGGGTGGAAGCGCACAGAGTAGAATGGGACAATTTTGAAACTTTTGAAAGGGCATTCAAGGGCAAATTTTGGCCAGAAGAAGAACAAGAGAGTCTAAGAAGTCGTATTATGGGAGCGGGTAACTTCGTAGGACATAATAACATAACGATGTACGTGACAAAGTTGTATAACGAGGCGAAATACCTCGAACCGCCTATACCGTTCAAATCATTTGTCAGATATGTGAGTAAACATCTACCTAGAGAAGCACAAATTACCTTAATGACGAAACAGATAGAGAATCTAAGTGAACTGGAACGAATTTTAGACATATTACAGAGTATTAGGGATCGTGAAACAGTTAGACGACCTATACAGAATAACTACCATAATAATAACACAGAATTTAACCGACCTAGAAATAATTACCAGGGAAATAATGGCAATAAGAATGATCATGTGCATAGAAATAATTTTCAGCAAACAGGTGAGTGGAATTGTTCTAGGTGCGGGAGAGAGAATTACGCCTACAGACAACAGTGTTTCAGGTGTAAACTACCAAAAGAAGAGCAGAGGAGGAGAGAACACACGAAACAGTATACACCAACTGACAAAGGAGGACCAAGTACCAGTGGAACATCGAACCACAAAGGAGGACGGCCAAGTGGTCAACAACAACAAAATATGAACAATAGTGAACGACAGCCGGAAAACTAAAACCAACAGTGGTAGCAAGGACCCGACCACTGTTCAGAGAAGCGCATGAGGTCCAACCAGTAGAAGACATCCCCAGTAACGTCATACGAACGGACATAATAGCTGATTTGTTAGAGGAGGAGAACAACGTTACAGCAGAGGTGAGAGCGGGATTAACGGAAATCCAGGTAACTATAGAAGGTAAACATTTTAGAACACTGGTTGACACCGGAAGTGAAATTTCAGTTATAGCAGAAAATATTTTAAGCGAGTTGAGAGAATTTAACAGAGATATTACAATTTTGCCGGTAGCAGGGGTTACGGTGATAGGAGTCACTGGAGTACGAAGCAAGCGTGTGACTAAACAAATACATGTGAATTTTTTGATAAATGGTATAGATTTTGATAATACATTTTTGGTAGTTAAGGGTTTGAGTTTGGACATTATTTTAGGTAACGATTTTTTGCAGAGGAATAGAGCGGTGATAAATTTTAAAGAGAAAGTGATAGAATTAGATGGGGGTGACCGGTCTGTGAGAGTTAATTTTGAAAGGGTGATAGATAGGGTTAGAACAACTGGTATAAAGTTACTACAGAAGCGAGTAGATGAGAATAATATCGATACTAAAATTAATTGGTGTAGAGAGGCGGAGTATATTAATGATGATGATACGAAATGAGTAATATTAATGATGCAGTGTGGGAGATAAGGGCAGATAAATTTTGTAGTGAAGGGTCCGGTGTAGGGAGTGGTCAGCGTGCGGCGTTATGGCAGGTAATAGAGCAGTTTAAGGGAGTGTTTGCCGATGTACCAGGTAGGGCAAAAGATTATGAATGTATGTTACAGATAAGGGAACACACATCATTCATGCAACGGAGTTATCCTGTGCCTTACTCCAAAAGACGAGCGGTGCAAGAGGAGTTAGATAAAATGCTGGAAGGAGAAATTATAGAGGTCAGTATCTCACTACTCGAACCCATTGGTGGTGGTAATAAAGAAGGACGGCAGAGTCAGTTGTGTTTAGATGCGAGACGAATAAACCAGATTATTATACCAGACCGAGAGTCACCAGAAGCGATTAATGAAATATTCCAAAAGTTTAGCGGCGTGAAGTACATGACATCGCTGGACCTTACTGCAGGATATTGGCAGGTGCCATTAGCTGAGGTGAGTAGAAAGTACACCGCATTCTTATTTAATGGAAAAAATTACCAGTTTCGGAGACTACCATTCGGATTAAATACCAGTGTGGCAAGTTTCATCAAATGTTTGGATAAAATTTTGAGACCTAAGGATTTGGATTTCCTGACAGTTTATGTTGACGATATTTTGATTGCATCCAGGACTTTCGAGGACCATTTAGAACATTTAAGGTACGTATTGACGAAGTTGGAGACAGGAGTACTTACTGTGAATTGGGACAAGTCGAAATTTTTACAAACGGAAATTAATTTTTTAGGCTTTATTATCACGTCAGCAGGGATTTCATCAAACCCGGACAAGGTCGAATATCATGCGCTTCCCTGAACCAAGGAACGTAAAGCAACTTCAGAGTTTTCTCGGGCTGTGCAATTTCTATAGAAAATTTCAAAGGAACTACGCACACGTAACAGCTAGGTTAAGTGCAGTACTTCAAAAGAATAGACAATGGACATGGGGCGACGCAGAGCGCGGAGCTTTTGAAGAAATTAAAAGGAAATTTAGTGAGATGATTATGATGAACCATCTGGATTTTGGAAGGGTTCTATTTATAGACAGACGCCAGTAATGTAGCAGTCGGCGCAGAGCTTTATCAAGAGGATGAGGAGAAGGAACACCTCACTATCGCCTTCACGAGTAGGTCACTACTGCCCGCTGAAAAGAACTATACAACGACTAAAAAAGAATTACTTAGTATTGTATTCGCCGTTGGAAAATTCAGGACTTACATCCTGGGAAACAAGACCATCATAAGAACGGATCATAAGGCGTTATCCTTCGTGAACACTTGCAAGCTTGCTCACAGCCGTCTAACCAGGTGGGTGCTGGTTTTACAGGAGTACAACTTCGAGTGGGAATACATCACAGGGACAGAGAACAAGGTACCCGACACTCTTTCCAGAGTAGATTGTGAGGCCAACAAGACAGGTAGGGACTTGAAGGAAATTGAAATTTTTAAAATTAGTAGGGAGGATAAGATCTTTGGAGAAGAGTTGAAGGATATCAGAACCATGCAGAGAGCAGATGGTAAGTCGGGGAAGATAATAGACAGCTTGGAGACGGAATTGTAGGAATCAGAATATAGCCAGTTTTTCCAAATATACAAAGGATTGTTGTTTAAAAGGGTAGTAGGGGGTGAGCGTGACTGGAAATTAGTAGTACCAGAAGGGTTGGAAGAGAAGATTATTTGGGATTGTCATATCAGATACGGCCATTTTGGGGCGAAGAAGTGTGTCAATGTGTTGAAGGAATCATGTGTTTTCAGGAATATGGAGAGGCGAGTGAGAAAATTGCTGAGGAGTTGTGATTTGTGTCAGAAGTCGAAGGTAGTAAATTACAGGGTTGAAGGTGAGTTGAATTTTATAAGGGTAGAGAGACCATTTGATTTAGTTGCGGTAGATTTGTTTGGACCATTGCCGAGGGGTAGAGGCGGAGTTGTGTATATTTTTGTATTGCTTGACACTTTTTCGAAATATGTGAAATTGTATAGCGTAAAGAGAGCTACCAGCAAGGTATTGAGTGAGAAGGTTACTAAAGATTATATGATTCACGTGGGTAAGCTGAAGGTGATTTTGTCAGACCATGGGCCACAGTTCATAAGTGGGAAATGGCGCCAGACCTTAGGATGGGAAGGAATCCTCACGAAGCATACGGCTGTATACCATCCCCAGTCAAACCAGGCTGAGCGTGTAATGAGAGAGATAGGCAGGATCTTTAGAGCCTATTGTCATGCTAAACACAGCGAGTGGCCGTTGTATGTAAAAAGGGAAGAAAATTGGCTGAACAGTACCACCCACGAGTCCACCGGCTATAAACCTCACGAGTTGGTAAAGGGAACAAGCCCCCCAAGAATTTTAGAGCAACTATTTGATTATCCAACGGAGAGCGAGCGGACGGATGTGAGCATTATTATTTGTTAAGCAAGGGTGAACGGAGAAAACGTAGGCACAACGCAAAAGGTAAGTGGATAAAATATGAAATTGGACAGTTGGTATTAGTAAGGAGGCACGACTTATCGAGCGCTCAGGACAAGGAAATTAAGAAGTTCTTCCTGCTCTACGAAGGACCTTATGAGGTAATAGAAATCAAAATGAAAAATTCGTATGTGTTGCAGGACAGGGAGACTAGGGAGATAGTAGGAACACACAATGCAACAAATTTAAAGTTATATTGGTCATCTTAGGAGTTTTAAAAGACGGGTTGTATATTAGAGTACGAATGAGTTTAATTTGATGTTTATGTTTCCAGGAGGGGCACTCCCCCATTTTCGGGCGATCACAGATTCACCACCTCTGATCGTGGTTTTTGGCATTTGGGGGCAGACCATGGCTGGCGGTAGCCTCGGCAGCGGGGTGAAACTAACGGTGGTCTGGCTCCACAAAAAGGTATGAGTAGAAATTTTAACGTGCAAGAACGGGGAGGGGTACCCGGAGTTCGCGGAAAAAAAAAGTGTTCTACGAACTAAAGTAGTTTCGTTGAGAAATTGTAAAACGAAATGCTTAAAATTATTGTAACACCAATGGTTAAATTTTTCAAGTGTTTGTTTTCCTTCAGAAAACAAGAGAGTATATATTATCGTAATGTAACTTATAAGATGATCCATTGTTGCAGTTCTTATTGTGTCATAAAAGAAAATGTCAGTGAAAGTGAAGGTTTGAACTTGCAAAGTGTCTATGTGAAAATTTTTTTAATAATTAAAGAACTTATTTTTGAGCAAGGTTAAAAGGTGTTTTTTATAGTTGTTTGGTGTTAGAAAAAATGTAAGTCAAGAATGGACTGTAAGGACAGCCTGTGTAGGAGGAGTTAAGTTAGATGTAATTGGGCTAGAGCAGTAGTGGCATGTGCTACTGTAGCTAGCGAAGTGGGTTGATGAGTAACACACAGACCGTTGCCATCATTGGAGGCCTCAAGAAGGCGTACATACGCTGTACAATTTTATTATAATTTTACATTATATATGATTCTTAACAGTACAGTGTATAACAATGATGTAGTGTAAGACATGCTAATGAAGTTGATTTCCCCGCCTTTTCGGGCGATTACTGCCTTACCAGCACTAATCGTGGTTTTGGACGACAGCCAGCTGTGGGCAGCAATTGTAACACTGACCATGGTTGGTTGTCTTTGAAATTGGTGAACTTTGAAATTTACGGGGGGCCAGTTAGGGGAAATCCCCGGAACTATGGAACAGCGGCTGCCACTTTGTTTGAGTAGGAACAAGCAAAAGGGTGGTACACCCGCATTAAGGGCATGTAATTTTATATCGTTTAGATATTATGATATCTTATTATTTTCTTAATGCGACGCTGAAGCAAGGACAAGGAGATGACAAAATCCCTCCACCAGTTCAGTCCTTGTGAAGGCACCTGGGCGCTACAGTCCAGTGGGGGTACAATAGTGTGTGTGGTTAGGAGGTTGCTGCAGGGGTAGCAATGATAGTAAATATTAAATGTTGAAGAATTAATAGTGATATTGGTGTTGGTTATCAAGTATATAATGATGATTCTGTTGTAAAGTAAAATAAGTGTAAAGAAAGTTGAGTAAAGAAGATATAAAGAGTTTTGAAGTTGTTTGCCATGATAGGTATATGTTTCAATGTTATATGAAGCAAAATAGTAGGGATAGTGGTTGTTGCTTAGAAAATTAGAATTTGTTATATGCTTAGGATAAGAATATATTTTCATGTGGTAAAGAGAATGAATATGATCGACTGGTGTCAGAAAGTTTTGCTAAATGCTGGGGTGTTAAAAGGAGAAAAGGATCTTCTATCCTAAATCTTGCTATTTTGTTTGAGAATTTTAAGTTTTACCAAGCCAACGTCTCAAAACACAAACCAATGCATCTAAAGGGAAGCATATCAGGGTGGATATGGAAATAGATAAGGCCACGATTTTGAAATTTTGTATTGCATGTTTCAGAGTTTGGTGGTGTTGTGACCGCGGTCCTGAGCTGGCCGGAGCGTCAGAACAGGAGCGTTCAGTGCCTAATGGCCTTATGGTGTTGGGATCTCTCCTGAGAAGTCCAGTAAGGTCAGACAGGTACGATCAGCATCATTGAACCAAGGGTAAGTGATAAGAATTTTTTTTATATTAACACTACAGGGGGTTGTGGCGACATATCTGAACTGATCCTTTTAAAAAAGTGTAAATGAGTCAATGAAAGTTTTTATGTTTCGACATAAAACCTTTCTTTGAGGGGGTTTTGTGACAGTACGGGAAATCCTGATTTCGGATTTATGGTATGAGTGGTATCAAATTATTGTATTTCATTATTTTGCACACACATACATGGGTAGGACTATTTCCCTTTGTAAAAAGACAACGATGCAGATTTCAGCAAAGCAGAACGATTCCAAGATCAGGAGCAGACGTGTGAAACCGAACGCATACAATGGCGGCATAAGTAAAGACAGACTCTCAATATCAATTTTCATTGGTCCATAAGGCTGGACGTCATTAAAAATATAAAAATGACATAACAACAATGACGTGACAACAGGGCGTGAGCCGTATGAAACAAAAGACAATGACGGCGATGCACTTACACATACGCAAAAAATGTGCTTTGCATCGCCCCAGTCAGCATCAGACCACCAAGGCGTCAACACGCTGTGAAAATCGCCGGCAGCTTTTGCCAGCGAAAGTGTTTTTTTGTCAAATTATCAATGTATTAAAAATGCAACAGTAACAATTAGACAGTAATCATTACATAACTATTCAAAATGTAAGCTAAAGTCAGTGTAACCAAGAAAACACATGGGACGTTCGGCCGAACACCTGCCTGACCATGGTCGACATCTGAGGACAACTTAGATTCTACATCGCACATCCAGGAAAGTCAAATTATATATACAAACCTTTCTTTATCTAAATTGAGCTCAAAAAACCAAAATTCAAATGTATGAGTAAATCGCTATTAGCGAAAATAAGAGTGTGTGTGTGTATGTGTGTCAGACCATACCGGTACAAATAAGTAATCATAAGTAATGTTTTCATGAGACGTTGGTTTGTGTTATTGTAGATATAAGAATTTATCAATTTGAAGATAATAATTGCAGTTCCTTCAAAGTTACATTAATTATTAATTCCATAAGGAAGTTAACACCTGAATAATGGGAAATAAAGTAGTAGTAATATAGCGGAACATGTGGCCGCCATTTTGTTAATTTATGTACAAAATGATTCCATTTTGTTTTGTTGAATTTGGTGTCAATCTTAATTTTCAATGTCATTAAAAAGCAACTTTATATATCATACACTTTTTGAGTTAATTATTCCGAACAATCGTCCTGTCTCTGATGATCGCTTAATCGAATCCTGGGACCCTTACGTAAAATTTTCGAAGCATGAGGTTGGTACTACAAGATGGTCACCGAATTAGTATGACATATACGATAAATATGGTATCGAAAGGTAAGATATCAACACAAATAAAAAAATTACAGAATAATAGAAAAGGAAAGTTAACAGATGTCGCCCAGAACTAGGGACTTTATTATTTGTATTGTTTGTTTTTTAAAAGTTAACATACCTGCCACTTTTAATATTTTAACATGAGTAATTGTTTCTATGATGAACGAACGATAACTGCCGCACATTCAAACAGAATCAAATAATGTTTTGCATGCATCCCTGAATTGTAGAGGACTCAAGACCTACTGATTTTGTTGAAGATCAGTTAAGAGAAAGGTGTAGTTTACCTGCAACGTTTTATGTGATAACAAGGGTAATTTTTTCTATGACAAACGATAACTGCCGTACATTCAAACATAATCAAATAATGTTTTTCATACTTCCCAACATTGTAGAGAACTCAAGGCCTGTTGATTTTGGTGAAGATCGGTTAAGGGAAAGGGGTAGTTTACCTGCAACATTTTATGTTGTAACAAGTGAAATTTTTTCATGACGAACGATAACTGCCGTCAATTCAAAGAGAATCAAATAATTTTTTACATATGTGCCGCAGTTGTAGAGGACTCAAGGCCTATTGATTTTGGTGAAGATCGGTTAGGGGGAAAGGGTAGTTTACCTGAAACATTTTTTGTTGTAACACGAGTAAAGTACTTAATTTTGATAAATAAAGTATCCTGATAAGAAGATCTTAATAATCCACTGTAAAGGTAGATGAAATATCTATAAATGAAGAGGCTACTTGAACAGGGTGGGGGTAATTTTCTATAAATGAAAATTATAGTTGAAGGGGGAGGGGATAATTTATTAGATATGTACAATGTTATTGGCAACAAAGAAGTAGTTTGTTGTTAAAATTCCTTCCCGTACTGTTTGGCCGTAGACCAAAGTTTTCTGCAAAACCAGACGTTTCGGCAGTGCCATCGACTTCCATCATCAGTGAAAATCGAGTGCAATAACGTGAGGTGGTATACGTTAGTGACCACAGTACTGTGGTTAAGGCTGAAGCAGTAAGTAGAAAGAAGTAGTTTCTATGGAAATATTTCATTTCGAAAATGATTTTAAATATAAATCTTAGAACATGGAAGTCATGTATGGTTCTCCATACCGATATTTTTCTATGGCAAACGATAAGAGCCGCAAATTCAAACAGAATCAAATAATTGTTTGCATACAACCCTGAATTGTAGTGTACTCAAGACATATTGTTTTTGGTGAAGATTGGTTAAGGGAAAGGGGTAGTTTACCTGCAATGTTTATTTTTTATTAAGCGTAATTTTTTTTCTATGGCAAACGATAACAGCCGCAAATTCGAACAGAATCAAATAATGTTTCGCATACAGCCCTGAATTGTAGAGTTCTCAAGACCTATTGTTTTTGGTGAAGATCGGTTAAGGGAAAGGGGTAGTTTAATGTTTTATGTTTTAACAAGTGTAATGTTTTTCTATGACGAACGATAACTGCCGTAAATTCAAACAGAATCAAATACTTATTTGTACAACCTTCCTAAATTATAGAGTACTCACGGTCTGTTGATTTTGGTGAAGATCAGTTAAGAGAAAAGGGTAGTTGACTTGCAACGTTTTATGTTTTAAAAGGGTAATCGTATTTTTATGACGAATGATAACTGCCACATATTCACAGAGAATAAAATAATTTTTTGCATACATTCCTGACATTTTAATTACTCAAGGTCTGTTGATTTTGGTGAAGATCGGTTAAGGGAAAGGGGTAGTTTACTGGAAACATTTTATGTTTTAACAAGGGTAATTTTTTCTATGACGAACGATAACTGCCGTAAATTCAAAGAGAATCAAATAATTTTTTGCATAATTTCCTGAATTGTAAATAACTTAAGGCCTATTGATTTTGGTGAAGATCAGTTAAGGGAAAGGTGTAGTTTACCTGCCACCTTTAATGTTTTAACAAGAGTAATTGTTTCTATGATGAACGATAACTGCCGCACATTCAAACAGAATCAAATAATGTTTTGCACGCATCCCTGAATTGTAGAGGACTCAAGACCTATTGATTTTGGTGAAGATCAGTTAAGAGAAAGGGGTAGTTTACCTGCAACGTTTTGTGATAACAAGGTTAATGTTTTCTATGACGAATGATAACTGCCATAAATTCAAACATAATCAAATAAGTTTTTGCATACATCCCTGCATTGTGGAGAACTCAAGGCCTGTTGATTTTGGTGAAGATCGGTTACGGGGAAAGGGCAGTTTACCAGTAACATTTTTTGTTGTAACAAAAGTAAAGTACTTAATTTTGATAAATAAAGTATCCTGATAAGAATATCTTAATAATCCACTGTAGAAACGTAGATGAAATATCTATAAATGTAGAGGCTAGTTGAACAGGGTGGGGGTAATTTTCTATAAATGAAAATTATAGTTGAAGGGGGAGGGGATAATTTTTATGTGTACTACGTTATCGGCAACAAAGTAGTAGTTTGTTGTTAAAATTCCTTCCCTGGCTGTTTGGCCGTAGTCCAATGTTTTCTGCAAAACCAGACGTTTCAGCAGTGCCATCGACTGCCATCATCAGTGAAAATCTTGTGCGATAACGTGTGGTGGTATACGTTAGTGACCACAGTACAGTGGTTAAGGCTGAAGCAATAAGTGGAAAGAAGTAGTTTCTATGGAAACATTTCATTTCGTAAATGATTTTAAATATAAATCTTAGAACATGGAAGTCATGTATGGTTCTCCATACCTTATTTTAATATATTTGATCAAAAAAGAGATGCTTAACTTGGCGTCTGTTGATGGCCATCAACCAGAAAACGTAATTTTTGTCATTAAAAACGAAAATGTTTAATAATTCAACCAATCTGAATCCTTCACCGGTCAGGTGAATTAACCCATAATGCAATGGCAATGCATCAGTCTTTCGCCGGTCATCATACAGTAAAGAACACCTCCTCTGTGATACAAAAAATGTAAATAGTCTTGTCACCAAAGTCTTGATCCTTATTGAGGTTATGTGCAGTGTAAACAAACCCCAGACTAACCTCGAAATGGGAATGTAACCCAACAGTGAACGTCAAGCGTAGTGAAGTGGTATTAATCATTAAAGGACATTACAGTGAATAATTAATAACAGTTAATTATAAAGAAAAGGAAAGTAAAGTGTTTATTTTGAGAATTTATAACGAACTTAATAATTAATGATCACGATCCCATAGTAACTTGTAATAGACACTTGTGAACTTATGTTTATAACATCACTGTAGATAAACACTAACACTATTAATAATATTTCATGATAGTATTTTGTTTTTGTATTCAATGTTTAACTAAATAACGTAGCCAAACTAGGTTAAGACCAACATCGGCGGACACTGTCTGAATTACGAACTGTTCGTTACTTTAGATTTTAAGTTATTGTTTCATAATATCATATTTAATTTTATATTGTAATGTTTTGTTCTTCAAAAATGGCATTTTTTGATAATTATTGTGGTCAAAAGAACTCATAAGGTTATATTTCCAAAACGTAAACATAGCCTACATCTCTGAGATTTTTGAACTCATGCTACCAATGGTTGAGCTATCAATACAACAAGCCTGGTTAATTCATATAATGAGAAATGTTCTTCATTTTAATGGTAGAAGAATAAAATTTTTAAATGAAAATAAAAGAAAAACTGAAAAGAATTAATGGTGTATGAAGTATTATTTTATAATAATTACCATTTTATAATCAACTTTGAACATTAGTGTTTACTTCAACTCCAGAAGAATAAGTTGGCAGCACTTATGTTGGCACAAACCATACTATTTAAACGAGTTAACTAGGTCAGTGAACTCAAATAAGATAAAGAGAATAGATTAGAGGAAACTCACAAATAATCATTAATACAAACTTTTAATATCACTAGTAATTAAAAAATAAAATAAAAGAAAGTTAGAACATCCTAAATACATACCAGTGAGCCCAGGGCATACTTCTAATTATTTTAATAAACTGACCAACCTATTTAATTTATCATTAATCTGAGTGAATCATATTACCCAACCGGAGAAGAAGTAACCAGAAAATCATTTAATAAGTAAACCATTAATTAACCAAACCATTACCAGTAAGTAAGGACAATTACAATACAATAAATATATTTGTAATCATTATTACAAATTGGCGCCCAAGACATCAATGATTTTAACCAGGTAATCCCAAGTTTTATTATATAAAGTCAGTAATATTGAGACGAATATAATAAATAATACTGCAGAGAGCTTATATAACATACTAAACGATAACACAGAGAAAGCGGGTGTTTCAATATCCATTGCCCCCATTACTGGTAAAAATCTACAAAGATGTTTGAGTTAATAACATCTACTTTCTGTTAAATGCCCATGCATAAAATGATTAAAATAACTGCATCGTTTTAAATATAAGTGCATGCACATATACACCCATTCCTATCATAATTCACACACACACACCAAAATTACAACTACGGTTTCATACCCAGCGTAAGGTGGAGAAGGTGGGCTGTCCATTTCAACTGTCATACGATCACCTGCTGTAATGCGGAGATTACGGTGTTCAAGATCTCTATCAACAGACCACTGAGCCATTTTTCCAAATCTCTCAGACAAAGTTAATCGGGGTCCAGGTGACGGAGTACTTGACCTGTCTGACTCTGACTCCACTTTAATTGCACGGCGCCTTGATGCCTAGGAAGGCATAGTTAAACAATGTATCTCATCAGATATATAAATTACCAAATTTATCTGAATTTTGCCTATTTTAGGTTCCTTCACAACTGTTTGCAAGTGTAGACATACTTATGTATGCAATTACATGAATAAACATACATCCCATAATTACGCACTTTAATGTAAGTTTAATAACAATATTACTATTATGTAACAATGAGCAGTAGGCAATGAAATTATAGAGATGTATAATAATTATAATTAAACATTGTAACGGGACATATCTGGGACAGGGATAAATTTTAATAATTGAAAATAATTTTAAAGCAGTCAGTGTTCACCTGTGGGGTACCTCGTGTTAACCAACTACACATACAGTGTTATTACAAAACATCATGTCTGTGTTTTGTCTCTGGACTCAGGCAGGCCAGACTTATTACGTAACGACATACAGTTCGTGGCAGTCATGAATCACGGAAAAAATGAAGCCAAGGCGTAGATTTCACCAGGCGGCAAAATGTTGCAGAATTCGCTGTTCTGGCTTCTAGAACATTTCAAAATAACCAATCGGAGCTCGCGAGCTAGTTATGTCGGCCAACAAAATGTAATAAAATAAAAGGTAATCAACAATAGCATAACACTACTATTTGTACCGCCAAATAAGACGGAGTGTGAAAACTTATTAACTGCATAAACACAGAAGTGCAGAGTGATCCGGGAAATGGAAAATAACCTGCATAGTTGGTGAAATCAATTGGGACGTCGCCGGGATGGTTAAGTACCAATAACAAACTATCAGCTAAATATACTAACCCTCACAAATTAATAATTCAGTTTAAAAAAAAATAAAGATTAAAAGAGACTCTAAATGGGGTAACAAATAGAATTATAAAAGTTCTGGTCCATTAAGCGTGTGAATTATTTTGTTATAGTTAAGTAAGATTTGTTCGTTAATTAATTTTATGTTTTTTATGTGTTGATAATTTTAAGAATGTCATAACTTACCAATAAGCATTTTGCGTAATAAATAAAATCCAAATAAGTTGTCTCAGTCAGCATAAACTGTGTTATTATAATTTCACCACTCAACTCAAATAATCCTTCTGCAACTTGTTCGTCTGTAGAACCCTGGATTAGAACCCGAAGGTAAGATAAAAAAGTAAAACTTTTATAAATGTAATAAAGCTTATTATTGCTATATAAAAATGTACAGTTTCAATGGCGCCCGAACAGGGACGGTGAGTATAATTTATTAATTATACAAACCAAACCTAACTGAGTTGCATACAAGCATACAAGGATTATTTGGGAGTGAGGGCGGTTTTGTGGGGTAGAAAGGAGTAAAGTAAAACTACAAGTTGAAGTCAAAGTATGAAAAAAAAAAGTACTGGCGGTAATGAGTCAGAAATCCAAGCATTAACCAAATCAACGGTCATGAGCTGGAGGTCCATTCGACTCCAATCGTAGTTCAAAACAGAGAATTAGATGAGTCAGCTGTTAAGTTGTCCCCGGGCCCCGGTTTTTGGGGGGCCCGCCCGCGAGGGATGTAAAAACGAAAAATAAGATAACTGCAAAAGTACGCGTTCGAAGTACGGCAGCAAAATGTCTGGCGGCGTAATGGCGATCAGAGAACTCTAGCGGCCAACTATGCACTACAGTTCGTTTATGATTCGTCGTTATTTGCTTGGAATCAACAAAGTTTATTTACTCTATGCTGGTGCTACAGTCAACGTGTTTGTGTTTATGTTTGAAAGTTAGGTTGTAAACGGTTTAACTGGAATGTGTGTTGTAAATAAGAGTCAACTTTTGCCCTCCCTGTACGAGCCGCCACTGATTGTACCGATGTTTTTGAGTGTGCTAGGTTAGAAATATTGTTTGGGTTATTTTGCTATGTTCGGTCTAGAAAATAATATAGGCCGGGTGCGGTTTCATAAGCCTTTTACGTAATAGTGTAACACAGTGAAAGTTTAACGTAAATTTGTTATATATAAATTTTGAGTGCATTACTTTTATACATATTACTTTTTTAACCGAGGGCAAAACATTTTTTACCATAGGTATTATTTCACATTTTAAACACACACCGATTACATTTCAAGCAATATAACAACGGTTAACCATTATTTTAGATTTTCTTTCAGAAATTCAATTACACAAATAACATTTAAATAGAAAATGTCGACAATAACTTATAATGATCATATGGTTAAAATTAAATGGAGATAAATCTATAATTTTAATCAACCGTTTACATCGATTATCTTAATAACTTCGATATAAATCATTCAGGAGGCTTATGAAACCGCCTACATTGAACATTCAATTTTCTTAGTTTTTTTGATAAGTTTCTTGTTGATTCCCGAAAATGGTGTCTTAGTGTAGAGTACCTGTATTGAAAATTAAAACAAAAAATTTTTTGACAAAATTTTAAGTAAACAAAATTGTTATTTTTAAAGTGTAAAGATAACAATTTCAAAATACACTGTTTGTAACGAAAGCTGTAAGCCTAAAGAGCCACATTTATTTTGCGTAAAAAGTATTTTTGTTTTCTGATTTGAGTACCCTGATGTTTTTTTCAATTATCTGGCCACAAGAAAGTTAACAAGGTTTTTTCTCCTGTTTACAGAGATAAAACGTATTTGAGGGACTGAAAAGCAAACGTTTGGGTGGGTCGGGTGTCATAATGTCTGGCTACACCCACAAATCAGGTGCCAAGAAGAGGGCTGAAAAGCGAAAAACGGAAGAAGAATTTAAATAATTAAGCCTAAAACCTATTTCTTCGTTTTTTTCCAAGAGTGAAGAAAAGAATGAACCACAGCCAACTGAATTGGAAAAGGGGGAAAGCCAGGTGCCTGGCTGTAACTTACCTGGTGTTTCAAGTTCAGGTCCTTTCTGTCTCAGCCCTGAACCAGGTCCTAGCCACAGCGAGTCTACACCTCAGTCTACTGTACATGAAGATTTCAAAATTAATGATCCTGGAACATGGCCAAAAGATATGACTGAACATGTTAGGGAAAAGATTGTTAGGAAAGGGTTCACACAAATAAATGTAAACGAAATGAAATTGTATTTGGACCCACAGGGTAGAAAATTCACAAAATATTTACTTTATGCAAAGTGTTCAAATGGGAAATTTGATGTGAAAAGAGATTGGCTTGTTTGGAGTGAAAGCAAACATAAACTTTTCTGTGGTTCTTGTCTTCTCTTTGAGAAATATATGCATAAAAAACCAAAATCAAAACTTGCTAAAGTCGATGAAGGTTTTGATTACACTCAACAAACATGGCAGAAACTGTACAAAATTCTTCCATTTCATGAAAATAGCACGGAACATAAAAACCATTACATTGCTTGGAGGAATTTAGAAAAAACTTTTGAAGGCTCAGGCGTAGACAGCTCTCTCCAAAAGCAAGTTCTTAACGAACAAGTCTTTTTAAAGGAACTTTTAAAACGACTTGTTGATATAACATTGTTCCTTGCATCAAGAAACTTGCCCTTTAGAGGAACTAGTTCCAAAGTAGGAGATCGAGATAATGGAAATTTTTTGGGTCTAATAGAACTCCTGGGAAAGTATGATCCATTTCTACGAGAATACTTGATAAAAGTTAAACACAGCCAAGATATGCATGAAAAATTACCCATTACTTGTCTTGGAGGGCCCAGGATGAATTTTTATCATGTGGGGAGAAAGTAAAATCAAAAATCTTGGAGGAAAGAAACAAAGCAGTATATTATTCATTCATGGTTGATGCCACACCTGACGTCAGTAAGGTTGAACAGAATATCATAATACTGCGATATGTGCTGTATCATAATGAGGAAAATGAATGGAAAATTCATGAAAGATTCCTGAAATATTTTGACTTTTACAAGAAAAAGGGAGAAGCCATAGCCAATGCAATTCTTGTAGAAATGGAAAACTGCAACATCAGTTTAAATGAATGTCGTGGCCAAGGTTATGACAATGGGTCAAATATGGCTGGTGCAATTAAAGGTGTCCAGTCAAGGATTAAAGAGAAGAATCCTTGTGCAGTTTTTTCTCCATGTGCTGCTCATACCCTTAACTTAGTTGGTGTGCACGCTGCTGGTGGGAAAAACAGCTTCCAATCTGTTAGAACATTTTTTAACTGCATAAACCAGCTGTACACATTTTTTAGTACAAGTCCAGAAAAATGGCAGATATTGCTTCGACACACTAACAAGTCACTTTACGGATTATCGGAGACTAGATGGAGTGCCAGGATAGAGAGTGTAAGGCCCATTGCTGACAAACTTCCTCAGATCATTGCTGCACTAAATGGAGTAAAAGACGAATGCAATCTAACAAGTGAAGGAGAAGCTGAACTCAGGGGATTCATTACATATTTCATAAAATTTGAAACAATTTTTCTCGCTGCATTTTGGAAAGATGTACTTGAAAAAATTAATTTTAGGAATATTATCCTCCAATCCAATGAAATATCTCTAGCAAATGAAGTGGAACACAATAGCATCGAGAGCCTTAAGCAAGAAATAAACAGCAACGTGAGATCAGGTTGGGAAACGTATCTGAAAAAGGCAAAAGAAATTGCATCTCAGCTACATATTACCTCACCCTCAACATAATTTGAAATGAAAAGGGGGCGGAAAAGGAAGACATTCTTTGATGAAGAAGAGGACTGCCAGCACGATGATGGAAGCCAGCTACATGATCCACAGGAATATTTTAAAAACTGTTTTTTATGCCACAATTGACAATATTGTTTCCCAACTAGAATCAAGATTTAAAGAAATTGAGGAAATAATGAAGACATTTGAATGTGTGCTGAAGTTAAAGAGCCTCAGTGATGAGAAAATACACGATGCTGGAGCAGAGTTAATCAGCAAGTATCCTGAAGACCTAACTACAAAATTGGTTGAAGAAATTCACCATTTCAAATGTATTTTTCAAGCCACTTTTCCACAGAGACATACACAGACAATTCACCTGAGAAGAAAAGTCTGCCGTTGTGCATTCTTAACGACATATATAAGCTCAAGCTACAAACTGTTTTTCCTGAAATTTGTGTTGCAATAAGACTTTTCTGTACATTACCAGTAACAGTAGCTTCAGGAGAAAGGGGATTTAGTTCCTTTCAACTGACCAAAACGTATTTGCGATCAACTATGTCTCAAGAGAAGCTTAACAATCTAGCTATTCTGTCAATTGAGCATAAATTGGCAGCAAAACTTCAGTATGAAGATATTATTCAAGATTTTGTGTCTTCGAAAATCAGAAGAATTAAGAAGATGCCTTCTTTGTCTTCAGGTTCATGGGGTTTAAGCGTTAACAATGACCAAATTGCAGGTCCTAAAATAAAAAAGTGTTAATCAAAGTCGGCTAGGGTTTAAGATAAGGAAAATTTGGGTTTAAGGTAAGATTTCTACTTTTTACGATAAAATTTTCAGAAATGTTGGATAGCACCTCGTACTTTGTAAATAAAATACATTTTGTTAATATAAATGATTTTCTTCTCAATTTTATATAGTCTATTTACAATCGTAGGTAGATAATGGAATTTCATAATTTCCGAACACCACCGTACCAGTTTAGCATACATTCTGGCATTTTTTTTAAAACACAACAGTGTAATGTAAAATTACAGGAATGTAAATGGGGGCCCCGATTTGGAAAGTTGTCCCGGGCCCATAATTTTTATGGGCGGCCCTGCTCTGGGATTCAGTTAACCCCAACCTCAATTAATAAAAATAAACAATTTGACAATAACGATATAATGAATATGATGCAGTTATTTTTAGAAAAGCAAAATGCGATGTTAGATGTAAAGCTTAAAGAACAAAATAAAGAAGTAGAAAATAATCTGAATAATAAATTTGATGAAATGAAAAGTGATAATGAGGTTAAATTTAGTGTACAGAATGCAAAATTTAATGAACTAAGCAGTAGTGTCAAAGACGTAAAAAATAATTTTAATGAACAAAATAATAAGTTTGATGCTAAATTTAATGAAATTAAGGGGGACGTGAAAGAAATAAATAAAAAAGTGATAGAGTCACAAAAGAATATTGATGATAAACTAAATGAAATGAATATTAAGTTAATACAACAGCTCGATGAGCGCATAAGCGTCATTAATGCACAATTAGATAATCGCATTAGCGATAATAATAATAAAGTGATAGAGTTAGTGAACGAACAGTTTAATGAAAAAATTAACATAATCAATGAAAATTTAGAAAGTAAAATAGATGAATACAATAGTGACCTCGTAACTCAAATAAATGAGTGTAAAAATGACACTAGAAATAAAATCGAAGACATTAGTAGAGATATACAAGTACGCGAAACTAATATTGACAGCAAGATTAATGAGATGGAAAATAGCCATAAGTCTGAAATACAGTTATTAAAAGGCGCGGTAGAAATGGTAAATGAGGCTAACATTCAATCCGAACGCGTAACTAATAACAAGCTTAACCTGATCGAACAAAAATTGATCAATGCCAAAGACGAATTAAGTGGGGAGATAAGCCAAAAATTAAACAATGTCACGGAACGAATATTAATAACGCGAGAAGTAAACAACAACATCGAACTAGAGTCATTTAGTTGAGAGTAGGGCGGTGCACCTGATACAGTTCTTGAATCGTGTGAGAGAATTCAACAAATTCAATAATAACAATTGGGAGGTGCAGTTATTGAGAATAATTAAGTGTTTTAAGGGGAGTTCGGCAATATGGGCGGAGGCACACCGGACAGAGTGGGGGTGTTATGAAAACTTTGAAAAAGCTTTCCGAAACAAATACTGGTCTGAAGAGGACCAAGAAGTGCTTAGACGTAAGATAATGGGGTTGGGTAATTTCGGGACTCATGGTAACAATGTTACCATTTACGTTATGAAAATCTATAATGAAGCCAAATATCACGAACCACCATTACCGTTTAGATCATTTGTACGCCATATAAGCAAACATTTACCAAGGGAGGTGCAAATTAACCTAATGACGCGGGAAGTGGAGGGCATAAACGATCTTGAACAAATATTAGATATTTTCCAGAATATCAGGGACCGGGAGATGGGTAGGCGCCCAAACCCGTCAGTGTTGCACACTAATGACAATCATAATCGATCTAGTGGGACAACAACCGCATATAGAGGGACGAGGGGAGGTAACAATAATAACAACAGACACGAGGACTGGCAGTGTGCAGAGTGCCATTGCGAAAATTACGCCAGTAGAACGACCTGTTATAGGTGCAATAAAGAGAGGAACTGTCAACGAAACAACACGGTGTATGACCAAAACATCAACACCAGAGAGGAGTAAGCAGTAGAGGAGCACCGGGAAGTAGTGGAAATTCTACCAGAGGCCGTGGAGGGGACACTCCAGGCCGTGCAACGACTCAAACAGAAAACTAGCAAGGACAGTGGGTGAAGGGACCCCACCATTGTCAACAAAGGACTGCGGGGTCCAAGACAACGACGGCTATCTAAGTAACGTTATCCGCACCGACCTGTCCAAGGAACTGATGGAGGAGGATGACACAGAGGCAGCAAGATTAGAGACAGGATTGACCAAAGTGAGGATAATTGAAGGTAAGGAAATAAAAACCTTAGTAGATACCGGCAGTGAAGTTTCTGTTATTTCCGAACACATACTAGATGAATTGCAAAAAACAAACAAAAATATCCCATCTTTGCCAGTTGCGGGGGTGACTGTTGTAGGTATTACAGGGGTCAGAAGTAAACGTATAACTAAGCAAGTACAATTGAATATGGTAATTAACGGGGTAGGGTACGATAACACATTTTTAGTAGTACGGGATTAAATCTGGAGGTTATCCTGGGGAACAATTTTTTGATAAAACATAAGGCGGTAATTGATTTTCAGAAGCGGGTGTTAGAACTGAATAATGAAGTCGAACCAGTTCGGATTAGTTTTGAGCGGGTAGTAGACACAGTGAGAATTTCGGGAGTAAAGGTGATAGTAAATCGGGTTAGTGAACAAGAAACGGAAGTTAGTATGTGTGTATGCAGAGAGAGAGAGAGAGATAGAGGGTGATAAAAGTGAAGAACGAATGTGGGAGGATAGAGCGGTGAAATTTTGTAGTGAGGGCGGCATCGTAGGAGTCCTCAACGTGAAGCATTGTGGCGGGTAGTAGAGGATTTTAGAGGAGTGTCTGCCGAGATACCTGGGAGGGCAAGAAATTATGAATGTGAATTAAAGGTGAGGGAACACGCACCCTACGTACAAAGAAGTTATCCGGTACCATATGAAAGGAGAAAAGCGGTTCAGATTGAATTAGATAAAATGTTAGAGGGGGGCATAATCGAGCGATCAGTATCACCGTATTCTAATCCATTGGTAGTAGTTATCAAAAAAAGATGGTAGAGTCAGGCTATGTTTAGATGCCCGTAGGATCAATCAGATAATTATTCCGGATCGAGAATCACCCGAAGCAATCAATGAAATTTTTCAAAAATTCAGCGGCATAAAGTATATGACCTCATTAGACCTAACCGCAGGATATTGGCAAGTTCCGTTAGCGGCGAATAGTCGAAAATACACAGCTTTCTTATTAAATGGAAAAAACTATCAATTCAAACGGTTACCGTTCGGGCTTAACACCAGCGTGGCCAGCTTCATTAAATGCTTAGACGAGATATTACAACCAAAAAATTTGGACTTTTTAATGATTTATGTAGACGACATACTGATAGCGTCAAGAATTTTTGAAGAGCACCTAGAGCATATACAGTATGTTTTGAATAAATTGTATCAAGGGGGTTGACAGTAAATTGGGAAAAGTCGAGTTTTTTGCAGAAAGAAATACATTTTTTGGGGTTTATCATTACACTGGAAAGCATACGGGCTAACCCAGATAAGGTAGAATCTATTTTGAAATTCCCTGAACGAAAAAACATTAAACAATTGCAGAGTTTTTTAGGTTTATATAATTTCTATCGAAAATTCCAGCATAACTATGCACACATAACAGTAAAACTAAGTAAAGTATTACAAAAAGGTAAACAGTGGAAATGGGGCGAAACGGAGAGGGAAGCTTTTAATGAGATAAAAGGGAAGTTTGTAAACATGGTGATGATGAATCACCCTAATTTTGAACAAAAGTTTTACTTGCAGATGGACGCTAGCAACGTCGCCCTAGGGGCGGAACTTTACCAGGAGGATGAAGACAAGGAGCACCACACCATCGCTTTTGCCAGCCGGACCTTGCTCGCGGCCGAACGGAATTATACAACCACCGAGAAGGAACTGTTAAGTATTGTTTTTGCAGTAAAGATATTCCGTACCTACCTGCTAGGGAGTTGCACTATCATTAGAACAGATCACAAGGCACTATCCTTCTTGAACACCTGCAAGCTCACTCACAGCCGTCTAATAAGGTGGGTACTAGCTCTACAAGAATATAATTTCTCATGGGAATACATAAAAGGGGTAGAAAACAGGGTACCTGACACATTATCACGGGTAGAGACAGAGGGGAATGGAACGGGTAGAGATATAAAAGAGATAGAAATTTATAGGTTATCAAGGGAAGTAGACTTTTTGGGGAAGAATTAAAAGACATCAACAAAATGCAAAGATTAGACGTTAAGCTAAATCAAATCATATCAAGTTTAGAATCCGACCTCGATCATTCTGTATATAGCCAATATTTTCAAATCTATCAAGGGAGTTTATTCAAAAAAAGTAGAGGGGAGAGAAAGGGATTGGAGGTTAATTATACCAGAGGGGTTGGTAGACAAAATAATATGGGACTGTCATATTTGATATGGGCATTTCGGGGCTAGGAAATGTGTAAACGTGCTGAGAGAATCGTGTTTTTTTAAAAATATGGAGCGGAGAGTTAGAACATTACTCCGGGGTTGCGATTTATGCGAGAAGTCAAAAGTGGCTTGTTACCAATTGGAGGGAGAAATGAAATACATTAAAGTAGAAAAACCTTTTGATTTAGTTGCGGTGGATTTGTTCGGCCCACTACCAAAGGGTAGGGGAGGGGTGATGTACAGTTTTGTAGTATTAGAGACGTTCACTAAATTCGTAAAGCTGTATAGTGTCAAGAGGGCAACAAGTAGTTTTAAGTGAAAAAATAACGAAGGATTATATGATCAACACCGGGAAACCTAAAGTAATACTCTCTGATCATGGGCCCCAATTCATTAGTGGGACTTGGCAACAAACATTGGGTTGGGAAGGAATTATACCTAAACACACAGGGGTATATCATCCCCAGTCAAATCAAGCCGAAAGGGTCATGCGTGAATTAGGGAGGATTTTTCGGGCGTACTGTCATACTAAACACAGTGAATGGCCAACATATGTGAATAAAATCGAAAACTGGTTAAATTGTACCACACATGAGTCAACCAGGTTTACGCCATATGAGTTAGTTAAGGGGACACGCCCACCGAGAATTTTGGAACAGCTGTTTAACTATCCACCTGAGAATAATACCAGAGGTCTGTACATAAAACTGAAACTCGCTAATGAGAACTTATTGACTAAGGGGGAAAGAAGAAAGCGACGTCATGATGCTGCAGGTAAATGTACCAGATATGACATAGGCCAGTTAGTGTTGGTGAGGCGGCATGATTTGTCCAATGCACAAGACAAAGAAATTAAGAAATTCTTTTTGCTATATGAAGGACCGTATGAAGTAATTGAGATTAAAATGGACAACGCATACGTTTTGCAAAATCAAGTGACGCAGGAGATAGTGGGTACCCATAACGCCATGAATTTAAAAAAGTATTGGTCAAAATAAAATAACAAAATAAATTATGTAATTGTGTACAAAAATTTAATGTTTTCAGAAGGGACCCTCCCCCATTTTCGGGCGGCCACGGTCTTACCAGCCCTGGTCGTGGATTTTGGACATATAGGGACGGACCATGGTTGTAGTCACCTCCCATTGAGGTGGAACAAAGATGGTCTTTCCCTACCAAATTGGTAGAAACTAGAAATTTTACATAGTACAAATGACGGGGAGGGGGACCCCTAAAGTCCATGGTTAAAAAATTATAAAAAAAGAGGTGCATAAATTGGCATACCCCATGGACCAACGGTTGCCTTAATTACAATTACATTAAGGTAATCTTCAAGTTTTAAACCGGTGTTGTTTGCGGATTGTAAACTCATCCCTTAATAGGTAGGTAGTAAAGAAGTTGTGTGGCTGAGTAAACAAACTGAAATAACAAATTTTCTGTATAGTTTGACCGAATAATGGTTTACTGAGATGGGTCGTGGACTGGCGGATTGTTTTGTTTGGATAGGGTAGTAGGCCAGGAGAAAGTAGTCTTGGTGAAGAAAAGTTATTAATACTATTGAATAATAAGTTTTAAGAATCCTAGAATGACAAATATAAACTGGGAGGAGGGTTTTTGGTTCATATTCATTAACATAGGGGGTTTGTCTGTCCTCGGTCGCATCTCTGTAAACGATTATTCTGTACATATAAAATATGACCTATGCACGGGTAGTTAGAGAAAAAATAATTTGTGAAAAAAAATTCTAAAATAAAATAATCATGTAACCTAGGGGTTAAATTATTATTTTGTGGTACCTGCTATGTTAGGTCATGAGTAGAGATAATGGGGTTAGAATGTGATTATGGAGGAATTTAAGGAAAGATTTGAACCAAATGATGTGATGCTTGTAAAATTTATTGGAATGCCAAGGCAAAACTAAACATATTAAACCAACTAGAATCATTTGGAATGAAATGTAATTAAAGTAACTGAAACTGTTTTGAACATATGAGGTATGAAATTAAATCTGAGTCGACCTTGGATTAACTTAAACCTGTGAATTTTAGTAATGTGTTTAAATTTTTTTTGATTTGAATTCTGATTGTAATTGTAAAATAAATAGTAACTGATTAAAACGTAAAGAATAAAATATCTGTTTAAATTGAAAATTGAAGGGAATGTTAGTGTTGATGCAATTAGAAATATTTAGGCTGAGTTGTATACAACTGTTGATGTAAACAGTGTAGCATAACAGAATTATCACCTTAAAATTTAACTTAATACAACATTAAAAAAAAAGAAACTATCAATAGTGAGTGAGAAAAAATAAATGGTTAAAAAATAAATTAAAGAAGCTGATCATTATAGTCGATAAAAAGTTAATAAAAATAAACTGAATAACAAAGAAAACTCTTGGTCCATATAAAAGAAACCAACTATATAAAACCCCAGTACAACACATATAGCCAGTAGGTTGAGGAGCAGTAAATGAGAAGACAAAAGGAAAAAGTAAATAAAAAATTAATAAGGGGAAAATTATTAAATTAAGAAGCAGAAAACCCCACGATACAAAACCAATAACAAGTTAACAAAGAGCTGTAAATAAACATTAAATGAAACCGAATATTCAAATAAGATGCATTGAATTAATGCCACAAAGACTTGAAAACACAAGAGAAGGAATTTACTTATATAATAAGAAAGAAGAGACAAAATATGTCAAGGTTCCTAAAAAGAACATAGAAACAAGAAGGGCTATTCCCAAAATGTTAATAAAGGAATACATACCCAATTGAAACTAAATTAAAACCCATATATGTTAGACCCAGTAACTCAAGTTACAGGATACAATACAATTAAAACTAAATTGTAAACTAAGTATAAGTCTAATGTAAAAACAAACCAAAAGACTACCATAGAGTAGAAACCACTAAAAATACTACCATAGTGTAGAAAATATACAGTGAAGTGATATAATAAAAGTTAAAAACTACAGTGAGTGTAGTGAACAACCTAGTTAAAAATCTATAAAAAATATTCAATGGAGTTAAAAAAAATGATTTAAAAGGACTACCATGAGTGTAGAATGATACTAGAAAAAACATAAGAATCAAAGACAGTCTAATGACTGACAATATTATTAGTAATAAGAGTGTTTAAAATTATATATAAGAAATATTATTACTAATATGTTTTAATTACAGTTAAATAAGTTATAAGAAGGACATAAATACCAAAGGACAGTTCATAACTGAGAGTATGACTAGTAATAAGATGTTTTTATTTTTTTTTTTAATCAAATTATATATTAGATAGATAAAGATAATAGATATGGTATTGTGTTATAATTAAATAAGACAGTTAAGGATAATAGGCATAAGATATTTTTATTATAATTAAGGGATATATAAAAATTAGTAGATATAAGATGTTATGTTGTATTTAAATAATGTTCAATAATTTCAAAGTTTGTTAAGGCAGAGAAGGCAAGTGATAATATGAATATTGTATTACTAAACTGTAAACCATATAAAGAATAATAGGGCAAAATAATTAACAAACCCCATAGAAAAAGAAAACAGAATTTTAGACCAAAATCAACTACTATCATAGAATCAAACCCAAATGAATAAATTCAATAGAACTGTATATAGTTAATAGAAACTAGTCCATGTAAAACAAAAATATGAAAATGTAATCAGCACAGAAACAAATACAGCATTAGCAAACGTAATGACAAAAGAATAAAATTAACTTTATTTGGAAATATGTAATACTAGGCCTAGAAGGGTACACTATTCAGATAAAATGTAAATTAATCAATATTGGAGTATTATAACAACAAATTATTAACAACAAGCAATAATCATGAAGTGAGTAAAATTATTTAAAGGAAATATTAACATAAAAAATCATTTATAAACCGTTTAATTACTAAAATTGTAAAAAATACAAGGCCTATAAGAAATATCAAAAATTGTAAATTTTAGGCTTATCTGAACTTAAAACAGACTCAGTTATCTATTGAATTAGGTAAAATTAGCACAAGAATATTGCTAGATAGTTAAATTTTCATAAAATTAATAAATAATTAAGTTACAGCAATAAATAGGAAAACTTGTCATGTATTTTTATGAGTTCAAATCAAATCCAAGACATGTAGATATGAACAATGGTAAGAGGAATAAGATATTTTATAAATTACCACCTACAACGACGACTTTAAGTCATCAGTCTATTGTTACTCGTGAATGTGTGATCAAAATTTACGGACGGAAGATCTGAAAAATATAAATGGTGACAAAACATTGAAGTACAACCTCGAAAAATATTACAGAGGTTACCTAATGGAAAATAACAACCAGACAACTTAACTAACACCAAAACTGAACCAGAACAGCAGGAATAATAAGATCCAGTACAAGGCACAAGAAATCAACCGCCATATTGCAAACTTATACAAAACCAATATTCACTGGACAACGAACTCAACAGAATTTTTTGAACATGGAACACAGCACTATTAACCTAACACCAAACAACATCGCCGAGGAGAAGAAAACACATCACACAATTATCCAGAGGGACTACATCGTCGCAGAGGAAGGAATCCGTATTTATATTTGAGGGAGCAGACCAAATAGCAGTTGGCGTGTGAAGCAGAAAATCGAGGTGAACGGCAGCCATATTTCATATACTGAGCATCCGAGATGAACACAGCCTTCACGAGCCAGTGACGTCATTCTACAAGACAGTTCGAATTTTACTTATTAATTGACAATATTTTCATAATCCTGTTATTTTTAGCGAATAATAATTTAGATTAAAGTATTTGTAAGTATTGTATCTTGTTCCTTGCCCTCTCTAACCATTTCGACAGTTAAAAGAACTCAAATAATTAATTTTGTAATATTATATTTTTGTCTTTTATCACAATCGACCTGAGTGAGTCTCAGCCACTGCCATTATCAATGTGCGTAAGATTGGCGCACTAATTTAAATTTTAAAAATAAATATCAGAATTATTCAAATACTTGTGTTCATTATTATTTGTATTAGCAATATTAGCTTTTTCTTTCTTCTCAACATAAATAAGAAGTCTTAGAAGAATTTATCAAGAAGAAGAGAAGCTGAGTGAGAAGAGAGATTACTTGATCCAAGTAATATAACTAGATTAACACTTGTGAAACAAATATTTTTTACACACAAAATAACTAATTTACCATTCAAATAATTAATTGATCAAATAGAAAAAACATTAAAATTTTTTTTTTTTAATTAAACTTATAAACAATACTTTTTTTTCTTATAAACATAATATTTATTTGTGATAAACCCCGTTTTATTACAACAGGTATAAATAATCAACCTATGTTTTATGTTTAACTGTAGATTCTCCACGTAAGTGCTGTCATGACCTCACCGGATCATGACCGTGAAAGTAGTTAATTATGGGAAATCATAAATTTTAATTGTTATAACCGGCTTGTGGTTTGTTTTTGTTTTGTTAACCCGGTGGTTTGTTAAATTTAGTTGGGGGGTTATTTTTAGGGGAATCTACCAATTTTTGGAACAGGGCTATTTTCACCCAAATAGGGGTGGTAGTCCATTAGGGGTGTATGAATCATTATTAGTAGGTAATCATTATTATTAGTAATACCGAATTTTGTTGTAACGCCGAAGCAAGGATGGGGTGGAATAAAAGAAAAAAATGTCCACCCCTTCGCATCAGTCCTTGTGGAAGCAACTGGGCGCTATGGTCCAGGGAGGGTCATAGTGAGTGTGGATGGGGGGTGACCAAGTTACAGGCCACGAGGGAGATGTGGTTTACGGCTAGGATGAGGCCAGCGATGGTCAAGAAGCCTAGTGCAGAACACAGTAAATTGTAACGGGTATCAGGGGTTAAGGGATTTAAGGGGTTGGAAAAAAAAAACTGCGTTACGAGTTAATGATAAGGCATTCTTGAGGGTGCAAGCTGTATTTTATAGTTATGATTATTATGATTTACTTATATTTTTTGTGGGGAATATTGTTTTGTCAAGGGAAAAAAGTACCAATATTTAATTTGTATGGGATTCATATGTATTAGATGTAAGTATACAGTAAGTTTATATTGCCATGTGGACATTGTATTTTAGGTAGTCCAGTTACAGAGTTGTTTGAAACCAATGTAAAATTTTTATGATGAATTGAAATCGTTGTGATAGTGTATGAGTATGAATTTAAAAAATTGGAGTGAATTAATTAATTTAACAAATGGACACTATAATAAACCGAAATAATTTATTTTGACTTGCAGTAAATAAGGTGGTAATGTTTTGTTTGTAGTTCAATGCGAACATGGTAATGTTTATTTGGAATGCTTATTATGTTGTATCCCATTTATGTAACTGCATCTGCATGTAACACAACTGTCTTGGTATATTATAAATTAAAGGAAAAACCAGTACTTTGTAAAAAACTAACCAGTACTTTGCTAACAATGAACCAGTACAGCTAAGAGGAAACAAATCAGTTGGGGATATGGGATAGTGAAACGCCAGTTGGTGATATTTTAATGGAATGTTTTAGTCAGGTGGTACTGTGGTGACTTGCCTGTCTGATGTTATGGTGTTGGTATCTCGAGAGAGAAGTCCAGTAAAGTCGGATAGGTGCAGCCACAGCCACCGGACTAGGGGGGTAAGTACCCATGATTTTAGTAAAGAACTAAGGGGGGTTGCAGCGCCATATCTTCACTGATCCTCTTAGGTTTTAGGCAATGAGTTTTTATGCTGCGGCATAAAACCTCTCATTGGGGAGGTATTGTAACGGGACATATCTGGGACGGGGATAAATTTTAATAATTGAAAATAATTTTAAAGCAGTCAGTGTTCACCTGTGGGGTACCTCGTGTTAACCAACTACACATACAGTGTTATTACAAAACATCACGTCTGTGTTTTGTCTCTGGACTCAGACAGGCCAGGCATATTACGTAACGACTTACAGTTCGTGGCAGTTGTGAATTACGGAAAAAATGAAGCCAAGGCGTAGATTTCACCAGGCGGCAAAATGTTGCAGAATTCGCTGTTCTGGCTTCTAGAACATTTCAAAATAACCAATCGGAGCTCGTACTGGCGATCACGTGACCAGCCTCACCCCTGGTAGTCAGTACCCTAACGCCAGCTTAAGCGTCAGTCAACTCGTAACTCTGACCGCGCGGTCAACTAATCAGAAAAACAATCAGGGCTCACGAGCTAGTTACTTTGGCCGACAAAATGTAATAAAATAAAAGGTAATCAACAATAGCATAACACCACTAAATACTGTTTGTACCGCCACATAAGACGGAGTGTGAACACTTATTAACTGCATAAACCCGGAAGTGCGGACTGATCCGGGAAATGGAAAATAACCTGCCTAGTTGGTGAAATCAATTGGGACGTCGCCGGAATGGTTAAGTACCAATAACAAACTATCAGCTAAATATACTAACCCTCACAAATTAATAATTAAATTAAAAAAAAAAAGATTAAAAGAGAGCTCTAAATGGGGTAACAAATAGAATTATAAAAGTACTGGTCCATTAAGCGTGTTAATTATTTTGTTATAGTTAAGTAAGATTTGTTCGTTAATTAATTTTATGTTTTTTATGTGTTGATAATTTTAAGAATGTCATAATTTACCAATAAGCATTTTGCGTAATAAATAAAATCCAAATAAGTTGTTTCAGTCAGCATAAACTGTGTTATTATAATTTCACCACTCAACTCGAATAATCCTTCTGCAACTTGTTCGTCTGTAGAACCCTGGATTAGAACCCGAAGGTAAGATAAAAAATCAAAACTTTTATAAATGTAATAAAGCTTATTATTGCTATATAAAAACGTACAGTTTCAATGTGGTTCCGGTACCGGGAATCGAACCCGAGCCTCCCGTCCCTGTTCGGGCGCCAATTGTAGCTTTTCGTTTTTTATTGTATATAATAAGCTTTATCAAAATTATAAAAACTCAATTTTTTATCTTACCTTCGGGTTCTAATCCAGGGTTCTACAGATGAACAAGTTGCAGGATTATTTGAGTTGAGTGGTGAAATTATAATAACACAGTTTATGCTGACTGAAACAACTTATTTGGATTTTATTTATTACGCAAAATGCTTATTGGTAAGTTAGGACATTCTTAAAATTATCAACACATAAAATTGATTAATGAACAAATCTTACTTAACTATGACAAAATAATTCACAAGCTTAATGGACCAGTACTTTTATAATTCTATTTGTTACCCCATTTAGAGCTCTCTTTTAGTCTTTATTTTTTAAAATTGAATTATTTATGTGTGTGGGTTAGAATATTTAACTGATAGTTTGTTATTGGTACTTAACCATTCCGGCGACGTCCCAATTGATTTCACCAACTATGCATATTATTTTTCATTTCCCGGGTCACTCCGCACCATCGTGTTTATGCAGTTAATAAGTTTTCACACTCCGTATTATGTGGCGGTACAAACAGTATTTAGTGGTGTTATGCTATTGTTGATTACCTTTTATTTTATTACATTTTGTCGGCCGACGTAACTAGCTCGCGAGCACCGATTGTTTTTCTGATTAGTTGACCAGTTGATTAGTTGACCGCGCAGTCAGAGTTACGAGTTGACTGACGCTTAAGCTGGCGTTAGGGTACTGACTACCAGGGGTGAGGCTGGTCACGTGATCGCCAGTACGAGCTCCAATTGGTTATTTTGAAATGTTCTAGAAGCCAGAACAGTAAATTCTGAAACATTTTGCCGCCTGGTGAAATCTACGCCTTGGCTCATTTTTTCCGTGATTCACAACTGCCACGAACTGTATGTCGTTACGTAATATGTCTGGCCTGTCTGAGTCCAGAGAAAACACAGACGTGATGTTTTGTAATAACACTGAATGTGTAGTTAGTTAACACGAGGTACCCCACAGGTGAACACTGACTAAGATGTTCCATGTTCTAAGATTTATATTTAAAATATTTTCGAAATGAAATATTTCCATAGAAACTACTACTTTCTACTTACTGCTTCAGCCTTAACTACAGTACTGTGGTCACTAACGTATACCACCTCATGTTATCGCACTCGATTTTCACTGATGATGGACGTCGATGGCACTGCCGAAATGTCTGGTTTTGCAGAAAACATTGGTCTACGGCCAAACAGGACGGGAAGGAATTTTAACAACAAACTACTTCTTTGTTGCCGATAACGTAGTACATATATAAAAAATTATCCCCTCCCCCTTCAACTATAATTTTCATTTATAGAAAAATACCCCTACCCCGTTCAACTAGCCTCTTCATTTATAGATATTTCATCTACGTTTCTACAGTGGATTATTAAGATCTTCTTATCAGGATACTTTATTTATCAAAATTAAGAACTTTACTCTCGTTGCAACAAAAAATGTTTCAGGTAAACTACCCTTTCCCCGAAGGAATTTTAACAACAAACTACTTCTTTGTTGCCGATAACGTAGTACATATATAAAAAATTATCCCCTCCCCCTTCAACTATAATTTTCATTTATAGAAAAATACCCCTACCCCGTTCAACTAGCCTCTTCATTTATAGATATTTCATCTACGTTTCTACAGTGGATTATTAAGATCTTCTTATCAGGATACTTTATTTATCAAAATTAAGAACTTTACTCTCGTTGCAACAAAAAATGTTTCAGGTAAACTACCCTTTCCCCGTAACCGATCTTCACTAAAATCAATAGGCCTTGAATCCTCTACAACTCGGGCATATATGTAAAAAATTAATTGATTCTGTTTGAATGTGCGGCAGTTATCGTTCGTCATGAAAACATTTCTCTTGTTACAACATAAAATGTTGCAGGTAAACTACCCCTTTCCCTTATCCGATCTTCACCAAAATCAACAGGCCTTGAGTTCTCTACAATGTTGGGATGTATGCACAGTGGTGCCCACAGGGGGGGATCATAGCGCAAGTTGCGCATTGAGAATTTTGGGGGGGGATTTTTCGGGTGTATTTTAAGGATTTTTGGGGGGGGATTTTTTCAAGAATAACATTTTAAATCCAACATTGATGGACATTTTTACCGTGTTTGTGCAACAAACTAAGCTATTAGTAAAAAACTAAAGCAACTGCATATCTTTATGATTGTTTTAACGAACTGGCAGCATAAATGTCTCTACCAGTACAACTAGTAGTAAATTTTGTTTTGGAATTTGGAAAACTGACCCTGGCAGCCTGCAGCAACATCCTGAGTCCATGATCGTGAATGTAAAAATGTGTGCGTGTGCTAAGCTTGTAGACCGGCGGGCAGTGTAGTAAAGGGGGCGGGTCCTCAGATCTCTGGTCCACCAGCCGCGCGCGGCGTCAGTCTGCCCGTGAGTTTTACTCTGTAATGCGGTGCTTTGTTTGTGTGAGTTGGGGTTGGAATGTAATCTCGTGTTTCGTGATAGCTGTCAAAATGCCGAAAAAACTGAAACAATAGTTTAAGTATAAGTGTATGGAGGTTATGTGTAACACAACTCATCGAAAGGACAAGTGGTTAAAACATTGTAAGAAGAAACACGCCTATAAATTTAGACGTAACCTAAACATTAGTTTTAAAATGGTTGAAGTGAAGTCCGGTGACGGCCCGTGGGTGAAATACACTGATCCTGAATCTTCTGCTGACCCCAGTACCAGTCAACATCATAGTTTAGATTCCAGGTATGTAAAATATAATTATTTTTGTCTCGTTCAGTTACCGTTTGAATAGGCCAAAATAGAAACAACTTTATATAAGATACAAAGGAATCGCTTTATTGCGTAATTTTATTCGGGCTTATTAGCATTTTTGTACTACCGGTAACATTTTATTATATTTGTTGTTCTGTTATTTCCACTAATACGACAAACATTAAAAATAATAAAATAAAGCAAACAATAAAATAACAACTTTGGGGAGGGGAGAGTTCTAAAATCGTTATTTTTTTAGATCGAACGTAACCAGTGACGTTGCTAACGATGACCCTACAACTGAGGACATAGATGTACCATCAACTTCAAGTGCGAAACCCCCAGACGAGTCCCAAGATATAAATCCAACATTTGATATCGTGGAGGGTGGAAATGAAGACAAAATGCAAGCTAAAGCACCTCCTTCGTTTGTGACTTCAAATTTAAATACTAAATTATCGTTACCGCCAAATGTAGAGTTAGAAATCAGTAGCCCTTCAGGCTCAGATCTGAGCCCAGAAAACATTCAACCAGATAATCCAGACCCATTACCTGGTGTTCATGATGTAGAAGACCCTGCATCATTTGCCAACATCAAACTATCGGCGGAGGAGATAAATTTGGGTCTTCGACTAGAAAATCAAGATTTGTCTTCAATGAGTTTCCCTTCAACAGGCGGAAGAAAATTTAATCCAGCTTGGAAAATCAGCACTTTACCTGATGGGACTAGAAGTAAAAGAAACTGGCTAGTTTATAGTCCGATGAAAGATGCAGTTTTTTGCCTGCATTGCACTCTATTTGCTCTGCCAGGAGAAAGACCGGTATGGGGTACAACTGGCTGCAGAGGTTGGACTGAGCATTGAGGCGAGCGCTACATAGAACAGCAAGAACAGTCAAAACAGCATTTATCTTCCCAAGTTGCTAGAATCCAGTGGATATCGCAGAAAAGAATAGACTCCTCACTTGCTGAAGAATCTGACCAAGTCATTCATCACAACAGAGAAGTTTTGTCGGTAATAATTGATTGTTGTCGGTATTTAGGTGAAGAAATTCTAGCATTCAGAAAAAAGGATGTTTCAGAAGGGAAATTAGTGAAACTGTTCTCACTGATAGCTAAGTATAATCCCGATGCCAGAGTGTACCTTGAAAAGATAGAAAAAATCAGAAACTAAAAGGGAAAACTGGGGTCAAATTTTCTCAGTTATCGAAATGTATTTGACTTGATTAATGTTATGAGTAACATTGTAGTCTCAAAAATAGTCAACAATATAAATTTAAGTAACACCTACTCAGTCATCCTGGATTCAATACAAGACATAAGCAAAAAAGAATGCACAGCGGTTTTGCTCCAATATGTTGAGCACCTAGATGAGCAAGGAGCTCCCAACAATCCAGTAAAACCGGAAGAACAGTTGATCAAAGTGTTCACAAAGTGGTGACACAACAGGGGAAAACCTAGCCTACGAATTAATGAACACTCTAAAATCCATAGGAATCAACCCTAATGGCATAGTGGGGCAAAGCACGGACGGAGCAGGGAACATGAGAGGTTAGTACAATGGCTTAAAATCTGTTGTGCTTACAGAGAGTCCCTGAGGATTTTATGTACGGCGTTGTTCTCACCGGTTTGCATTAGTGATACAAAAGTCTATTGATGTTTGCCCTCAAATGCGAAACATGTTCTCCCTCCTTCAAGAGATGTGTGTTTTCATGTCTGGGCATCGACGTCACCACGTGTTTATCGACAATTTGAAAAAGGGCCTAGCACAAAACAAAATGAAAAGTGTAAAACGAGTGCAGACTACAAGATGGTCGAGTAAGAGTGATGCTCTCAAAACTGTGCTAACATGTTACAAAACCATCAAAGAGACCCTCAAAGAAATCTGTCTTGACAAGAAATCTGACAATGACACTAAAGCGTCTGCGAAAGGACTGATCAACAGTATGTCAGATTATGAAAATATATGTGCCATGCACATTGCTTCAACTATATTTAAAGTTCTTTCTCCAATCACAATTTGCTTACAAGCCAAATCAGTTGATTATGGCATGATACCAGCAGGTATCTCAGAGACGAGGGCGAAACTGAAGACATTAAGAAGTGAAAAAGAGTGGGACAAACTTACAAGTTCAATAACACAATTTTCTGATCATCACATCGTCTCGCAAATCCGAACTCAGCGAAACCGAAAACGGAAACGCCTCATGGACGAACTTTCGATAGACGAAAAAATTGATGACCCTGTAAAGAAAATGAAGGTTGAGGTTTATTTCCTAGTCTTAGACTCATTATTGTCTCAACTGAATGATCGTTTCCCGGACAGCTCGCTTGCCATGGTTAAACAAATGTCTTATTTTTCTCATGGAGGAATTATGAAAATCGCACATGAATTGGAGACTGGAAAAGACTTCAACCCCGATAAGATAAAAGAGCTGTGTATTATAATCTGGACAATGACATAATTGCTTCAGAATTGGAGACGTTTTGCAATGTGTACAAAGTCACTCACGCAGACATCGACATATCAGACATGTTACATTCCCCTGAAGCTGAAAGGATAGAGATAACAGAGGATGAAGTGCGAATCCCGGCAGGGGCAGAGGATCCAGATGGCAGTGAAAATGAGGAGGTACAGGAAGGAAATTTATAAAGTGAGAAACATAGGATGATGGACCAATGGATAATGGGAGGATTCATTAGACCATTCAGGTGTGTCCTTAACCTTTCGGCTCTACCTAATCTGACAGTGATGTACCGAATATTGTTACCTCTTGCCGTGACCAGCTGCTCTGCAGAGAGAACGATGAGCCGTTTGAAAATAGTGAAAAATCAGCTTCGGAACAGCATGGGAGACACTTGGCTGTCAAGTTTGTTGATTCTATCCTGTGAAAACAACGCACTGAGCCAGATACAAAACAAAGAAATCATTAACAAATTTGCAACCACAAGTGTACAAAGAAAAAAGCTGCTTTTGTACAAGACATTTAAACAAGGTGATAACTAATGTAAATGTATATTTTTGCACAAACATATTTTTCCTATCATAATTTAAACTACATTGTACGTTGTTTTTGCGTCATTTCATTGTATTGGTTTTAATAGTATAATTATTTAAAATGTATTTTTAGTTTAACAACATATTTGTTAAATACAATTTGCTAAGTACAATATTTGCTTGGTTTTTAATTACTCCAATACCCTTTGAATCTAGCCTGTTTTGTTCAAAGTAATGACATACAAAACTTCTAAACAATATTATTAGGGCTAATGATAAAATTCTGTAAGCTTAAACTGGCCATCCACGTTCCAATATGACCAGTATGTTTTAAAATATATCTCTCAAATGTCTTTGCTTCTCATCCACACCCACACCAGTATAGCGCCTTATCTTTTAAAACAATGATACAATTTAAAACAACTAAACAAGTGTAACAATTATTGTAACTGTAGTGTACGATCTTGTTTTGTTTTTCATGACTTTTTTAACTAAAATAATTTGTATAGGCTTCAATTTGGGGGGGGGTGCTGAGAATTTTTGGGGGGGATTTGCGCATTGGACCTTGGGGGGGATGGGCACCACTGTGTATGCAAAACATTATTTGATTATTGTTAAATTTACAGCAGTTATCGTTCGTCATACCTTTGCAATTCAGGAACGTATGCAAAAAAAATATTTGATTCTGTTTGAATGTGCGGCAGTTATCGTTCGTCATAGAAAAAATTACCTTTGTTAAAACATAAAATGTTGCAGGTAAACTACCCCTTTCCCTTAACCGATCTTCACAAAAAAAATAGGTCGAGAACTCTACAATTCAGGACTGTATGGAAAAAATTATTTGATTCTGTTTGAATTTGCGCCTCTTATCGTTTGCCATAGAAAAAAAATCTACACACAGGCAGACAGACAGACGCTTTTTGAAAAATGCCTTTTTTTCATGTTTTGAGAGTATTACAATCAGAATCTGCAATTATCTCGAACACGATTTTTTTTGCCATCACCATACTTCCATTTCCTTATGGAACATGGAAGTAAGTAATTTTTCGAAAAGTGTCTGTGTGTCTATGTGTAGGATTTTTTCTATGGCAAATGATAACAGCTGCAAATTCAAACAGAATCAAATAATTTTTTGCATACAATCCTGAATTGTAGAGGACTAAAGGCCTATTGATTTTGGTGAAGATCGGTTAAGGGAAAGGGTAGTTTACCTGCAATGTTTTACGTTTTAACAAGAGTAAAGTGCTTAATTTTGATAAATAAAGTATCCTGAAAAGAAGGTCATAATAATCCACTGTAGAAAGGTAGATGAAATATTTATAAATGAAGAGGGTAGTTGAAGGGGGGAGGAGGTAATTCTTTTTATAAATTAAAATGGTTGTTGATGATGGAGTAAGTAAATTTTTATAAGTTTTATATGTGTACTACGTTATTGACAACAAAGAAGTAGTTTCTATGGAAATATTTTATTTAACTTTAACAAAATTCTATATTTTTTCATTTTAATTTAAATCATGTATGAGTGAAAACATATCGTTCCTGGCAGACAAGCATATTTCAATTATGTTTTATGTGTACTACGTTATTGACAACAAAGAAGTAGTTTCTATGGAAATATTTGATTTAACTTTAACAAAATTCTATATTTTTTCATTTTAATTTAAATCATGTATGAGTGAAAACATATCGTTCCTGGCAGACAAGCATATTTCAATTATGTAATGTTTACGTTCCCAAAGTTTTATTATTGTCATTACTGCAATAAAAAGGCGCGCGCGCGCGCGCACACACACACACACACACACACACAGTTTTCGCATTATTTCTGGCCTCACTCATTTTTATTTTCTTACGTTTGCACGCTTTTTAAATAGAAAGTGCCAAAACCCACATCAACACGTGTGCAAGCCGAAAAGGTGTCCAGCATGGACAGAGATTTGCTTCCTGTGGATTGCTCACCAGTGTAACTGCACGTGTTTACAGAGGAACGGTTCATAGACAGACTTTTCGTCTTTAGGGAGTGAACCCTCTGCAAGATGCTCAGCGTCCATGAGAGGCTTCAGAGTGATCCTTCTTTTCCACGTGTTTGTTCTGTGAAACGTACACTGTAGATTCGCAGCTTTACTCTGAGCAACGCTCCATAGGGAATGTTGAATTTTTTTCCATGGTGTACCCTCATACACTAAAACCTGCTCTGATGTTTTGATTACGGACATAATAATATTAAAACTTTGGAAATTTGACCACTACTTAATGGAGATCAAACATTAACTTTTACAAGCCATTAGTTTTATGCATATTTTGAATCAATAAATGTTTTAATAAATTAGTACAATCTGTGTACTTATTTCAGTTATAATATAAGAATTCTGTTAGTTATGCACAAACTAATACGTGCATGTGTGTATGTATGAAAAATATATAAATATTTTTCTCATCTGGAAAATTGTTTGCACCTCCATAAAAATATTTTCACCTCCCTAATAACTAGTTATTTACTAGCCTTTGTGGAATATAGCGTTATGACAGGGATCAGAATGGTGGGTGTTAAATAGAAGACACAAACGTATTAAGGAAGGAATGTTTTGCTGAGAAATTTATAATTATACGGGTAAACAGAATCGTCGTTCTGGAATTCAGAAGACGAATCAAAAGAAAGAAAGAAAGACTCGATTTTAAAAAAGAAAAATGACTAGTTTGTATTAACAGGAAAGACTTCGATAACACTATAGACATCATTCACCCTCGCCCGATAAGTCGCAGCGAGAGCCTAAGTTCATTACAGGAATCAGATCGCAGCTCCCTTTGGCCAGCTCTTCGTTCAACCTACAAATATTTTATTCAAAAGTACAGTCCGTCTTCACGAAGGTTGAAGATAGTCTTCACCCACCTGACATGGGGGTACCATTTTAGCTGATACGTCATTTCTTCAGAACTCAAGCATCCACTTAGTTGATATTTAAATGATTTTAAATATAAATTTTAGGACATGGAAGTCGTGTATGGTTCTCCATACCGATTTTTTTTATTGTCTTGGCTACGTATGTTTCAATGCCGTACCCAGTATTTATTGAGCGATGTGATTGGCCAAATAACAACCAACCAGCATCTTACAGAAAATGTATAAATAGAATTGCCTCAAAGGAATAGAACAGTTTTTGTTAGTATTAATTTGTGGGTGTTTGTGTTCCTGTACCACTGAAAATGTCTGTCATCGGTACGGATAAAACATCTGGACAACAATCTAGACTGGAAAATTGTGAGTGATGTTCTGAAATGTTTGAAAAAAATATATTGAATTGTGGCACAAAAGTAATTGGATCATGCTCACACAGCATTTGAAATACATCAGCCCTAACCCTCTATTGCATTGGTTCTCAACCTTTTTAAATCTGTGACCACCTTGAAGGACCCATAAGACCCACATTTCAAGGGACTCATAAGCATGGGTGCCAGCAGAATTACTTGTAGTTGTGTGCACCCAAATTATAACCATATTTTTACTAATGCTGAATACTTTAACCCCTCTTTTACGCTTAAACAAATTGTACATATGTAATTGTACTTAATACTACATGTAATATGTTTTAAAGATGCAATATATAAATTTTCAAGTCCGACTTTGTGACCAACCAAATGCCCCCTTGGAACCCAGCAGTGGGTTGTGCCCCATACGCTGAAAAACACTGCTCGCTCTACAGCGGTCCACATGTGCCCTACTTGCCCCCTCCCTCCCTGAGATTTCATTCTCTTCCTGAAGATGAAGCTCAAGCCAAGACATTACCATTTTGAAACCACAGACAACACCAAGTATGAATTCTATATTGACTGTTTTGACATGCTTTAAAAAACGAGACTACCAGGCAGCTTTCCAGAAGTTGAAAAAAAGTGCTGGAAACAAAATATTACCATGGAGATATTACAGGGACTACTTTGATGGAGAATTGTAGCCAAACTTCAGAAAAGTATTTTGTTGCCTGGTCTTGGAACTGCCTATATACACCACCTTGAAAACATTAATGATTTATTATTTCACATTTCTGTTTGTCTCTTAAAAGAAGTGATCAAAATTCATTTTAAAAACGTCTATATAAAGGTAATATTTAGTTTTTATTCACTATAATTAAAATCAACTTAGTAAATGTTACAATGTAGTTATTGCACAGTAAGCATACTCATATTTAAATACCTGAAAATACAATAAATCAACATCAACTGTGTGAAAACTGTAATACCTACAGGATACTTGTAAGGATAACTGTCACGAAATAACAGAAGATCAAAAGAGTAAATTTTATATATAAGCAAAGTTACGAATTGTACATAATTCTAAGTCTTCACGACACACTGAAAAAAGTGCAAGACTTAAATGTACACACACAAGCTGATGAGAGATCTGACTTGACAGCAGCAATGAAAAAAATACGTTGTTCTACGAAGAATTATATAATTCAAAGAATTAACTGTATTAAGTACATTTATGTTTATTTCTTGATACATAAATACATCTTACACATTTTGATGTGTGTACAAAACCTGATACATTTACCTCGCACTGATTTTTACCTTAACAACAGTCGACTTATCCTTTTCACGTTTTCTTGACTTATTTTTCCTTCGTGGTTTCTCTACAAAAGCTGGCCGTGACCTTGGCACAGAAAATGAACGAGATCTGTGAATAAAATTATAATTACACATGCTACGCCCTTGGAATAATTAAATGGTATTACAATTATTTATGTAATTAATAGTTCTTGTTATTTACTATTTCACTAGAGAAAACAAAACAGCCCCACACTATGTGTAAGAAGTCTATAACAAGTACGCTAATTTGGTTAATTTAAAATGGTATAGTCCCACTAAAAAATAATAACTACACCCAAATATATAACTTAATAATGTGACTTCATAATTATAATTAATACAAATTATTAAAACGTACCATCTTCTTCCATTTACCGTTTTTCTGACAATTTTAAGCTACCAGAGATCAATCTATAATATTTTTCTTTTTGACAACTGCCTTTATAATGGCAGTTGATAATGATAACTTACATTTCTCTATCATTGAGAACAAGTTAGCAATTATGTTTTCTGTGCATCTTTCTTGGATTGATTACAATGGGTTAAACAAAACAAGATCAAAATAAAATACTCTCAACCATATTATATTACTTTGTTGGCAGTTCAGGTAAGCAGATCCCACATACTACTACAATTATGTAACGTAATTATTTTATGTGGCTGGTACTTCCCGTTTCTATAACTTACTAGAACCAATTATACAGGCCAAGACTTGGGAATTATTTGTAGTGGGGTTTGTTGCAAGGTGCTGATGGTGGAATAAGTCAATGAGTTAATGAGAACAAGAGCCTAGAAGTGACCAGATAAGACATATCAGTAGCAGGATGTGTTTACCTTGTGTGGTTGTAATGGTACATTTTATTGAGAGTATGGTAAAGACAGACTTTCGTGGGTGAGAAACAACATCGAACTGCATGGAAGTTTTGTACGCTACTTTGGCCTGGGAAGTGTATAATTATTTGGCATGTGTACATGATCAAGGGTCAGTTTCGCAAGCTCAACAAGTATTACATCAGACAAAAGACATCACACCTGCTAAGTTTCCCATGCAAGAGCTGGAAAAACAGTTTAGCACGGGAGTAGTGGAGTGACGCCAAGCCTAGTGTTAGTCAGTCGCAGTTACAACACCGGAGAGAGCAGACACAAGCGACCGTGTCTCTCTCACAAAGGCCGAGACTGTACAAAAATGTAAAACGGTGAATAGTATTAGTAGCAGTGCCCGGTGCGAGAAAGTAATAAAGAGTTTTTAATTGTATTATCGTCAGTTGCAGTTACAACACCCAGACGCCAGGGACCGTGTCAGTAAAAAATGTGAGACACTGTCCGTAGTGCCTCGGTAAAATGTTATTAAAAGATATAAAAGTATTACAAACAGTCGCCATACAACCGACAGACAGTGCGCACATTAAAAGTAATGCAACTTGGTTGTACAAAGTACATGTAAGTGTGAAATACCAGCCACATGTTGTACGCGAGAGTACAGAGGAATTCACTGGACAATATATCATTAAGTGAACAGATAAGTAAACCACCTAACTATTACGAGTGTGGGGGAATTTTGGCCATAAAAAAATAAAACTGATGAAATAAATGCTATTCAGGACATCAGAGAGTACATGAGAGAGCAAGAGAGTAAAAGGGAGGGAAGAAGAGAGAGAAAGAAAGGAAATACAAATAACAAAGTACTGATTTGCACTGATTCTTCAGTGCAAAGTAATAAGTTAAGTTTAAACAAAATGCAGTAGAATTTTTCTAAATAAGTTCATATAGTAATCTTTAAGAAACTGGTATATTATTTCATATGTAACCATACATAAAATCAGACTGTCAACAAACGGTAGTAAATTGGAATTATAGATGGGGTGTAACTATAGACGGTCAGCAAATACAATTCAAATCATATTAATAAATGAGTTCATTTGAATAACCAAAGTCCGGTCAGTTTTCCAGCCGCCATAATAAGTATTGTGTTCTACTGTGGAATGTATATAAGCAAATTTCTAAACCCACTTGTAAACTTTTGTAACCTTTTTTATTAAGGACAACACCACTTTCAGATACAACACGTGTTTTATTTTTCGTAATACTAAATATTTTGTGATTTAACATTACGATGAGGCCACCCTTAATGGCTCAAGTGAAACTGAGTAGCTTGTATGGCCCCACACCTATTTATACAGTAGTTCCTATTAATAGGAGTCCATTACTTTACCACATAAATGAGTAAAGTAATTACACAAAACAATAAAGCTTTAAATGACAATTCTAACAGATAATAGTATGAAACCACAATGATTGTGTAATTTTATTCATACTGTTTGTACATACCTGCAATTTTCAATTATTATTTCCGTTAAAATTATTCTTATTTTTACGAAGCTCTATTAACTCTATAATAAACCCAGGACAATAAATATACTATTTCACAATAAATTTTGTATTTTCAAATTCAATATGATGTTTATTCCCAACTATGCTCTGTTATAGCTAACCTTGAAGAGTTCTTAAGGTCATATGCCTCATATATTCCTGAATTCCCATTCAGACCTAGCTGCAAGTGTCACAAACATCCAACTCAAAATACACTGTGAATCATTTCTTTCAACACTCCTCATTTTCCACACCAGTTATTCTTGTTTGATATATGTATTTCCAGTAACATATATGTATAATATATCCTCAACTTGTGAAATCATTTTAATATTTTGTTATAAAACAAAATACTGCCTTTTCTTATGTTTACAGATTTACACGACCCCCCAAACACATAAAATTAAGCAAATAAAAATAACTAGTTAAATATACCTTGACCGCACTGGAGGCCTTGGTGATACAGGTCGAGGTCTCACTTTCTCTTTTTCTCTATGATCCCGTAAACGCGGTTTGTATTTTGGCGAACACACGGAACACGATTCATCCGAACAGCTGCTTACCGATTCCGAACTAATACTTTCCGAACGGCGCTGTAAAAGTTTAATGACAATATTAGTGTACACTGCCCTTCATATCTCTTGGGTGTAGTATTAAATAAGTGTACGCAATAATTATAAACAGTAAATATAATTTTAAAACCTTAAAACACATATGAACACTTCATATTTTATGTCAGCATAAAAGCTACTCTAAATTACCTTTGATGGGGGTGGCGTTGTTGGCCGTCTCGGTTTAGAAGAAGAGCTTTGTACTCTTAGAGGTGGTGGTGACTTTGGCTTGGGTCGAGGTGATTTAGGACGTACAACTGACCTCGATGACTTGCTTCTTCTAACAGGAGAAGGAGGTCTCATAGGTGGTGGTGACTTAGGCCGAGGAGGAGGAGTAGGCGGTTTCTGCCGCGGTGTCCGAGAACGCGATCGCGATCTACCCCGGCTCCGGCTCCGGCTACGCGTACGACTTCGACTACGAGAGAGACTCCGACTCCGACTGCGTCTACTTCCTCCTCCATATAATTCTTTGAATCCACTGTGACGCCACCTAGTAACAAAAATTGTATTTTATTTTACACATTATAACATATGAAGCCAATAAGTTTCATTATTTATATTTCCTCATCAACATCATTATTTACCACACAAAAAAAACAAAGACACCTATTATGATTTATGAATCTCCAAATTACACTACATCTTTCAAACAAATCAGCTTTAAACTAACTGTTTTTGAAGTCTTCTTCCAGTATAGACTGTATCAAAAATGTCTTGTATGACGTTTCATTCCTATTACAATGAGTATCCTCAAGTCTAAGTGACAAAAACCGACAGGTCTTCTTGGTAAGATTGACATTCCTGAAAAGGTGTAGAGATAAAGTAATACATGTGTGTGTGCTAAGCTATCTACTAAGAATCGGTCTTCTACAGTTAGGAGAATACTTGACAACGCCAGTACAGCAGTGGTAACACCTCAAATCAAAGACACTACACCCGAGCTGGATCGCATCAATAGACAACTATTCTCTATTCATTTGGATATTAGCAAAAAATTACCAACTTCCAAATGGGACTACAATAATAACATTTCGTACGAGCAGTCCAAGAGAGTCCTGGATATAGTCACGCACAAGACGTAACCACAAGTTTGATAAACTCTTCTCAAAACTTGAAAAGAAGGAAATACCTACGGAGAAGGTTGTAGTCAACATATCGAACCAGAACTTAGATGACACTACCGTAAGTGTTTTAAAGAAAGGATTAAATTTTCCTGTTGATCCCAACCGAATCCCAACGGAAGATATCATCAGCTGAATAGAAGCAGCTATTCGTTGCTTACCTGCTGAGGTGGTAAGACAGGATACATCCCACATCATTAGGACATCAAAACATCTGAGACAGAACGTTATGAAACAGGAACTACTACCACTGACATGCCTCAGACAAAAAAGCAGTTAATTGTTCTACCAGCGGATAAGGGTAATGCTAGCATTGTCATAACAATATAGATTACAGAAATAAAATAGCTGGTCGACTAGAAGATGGTACTTACAGAAACATTCGAAATCCATCTGCACAAATAAAGAAGACAATTGTGGATCTGATAAAATAATCAACATGCACTCCGGAGGACAAAAAAAAAAAAATCTTTTAGTTTCAGATCCGAGAACACCATTATTATACGGCTTGCCAAAAATCCATAAACTAGACATCCCGCTATGACCAATAGTCAGTGCGACTGGTTCAGCTGCTCACCCCATAGCCAAACTCATTGCAGAAGAATTACAACCATTTGTGGGGAGGACATCCTCGTTTATTAGGGATTTAGCAGACTTCATAAGAAAAAATACAACCTTTAACATTGGGTCAAGAAGACATTTTGGTCAGTTTCGACATTGTCTCACTTTTCACTAACATTCCTATGGATGACCCCTTAAAGGTTATTGAACCTCTATTGCTCCCTGATTTGTTCCGATTAGCTTCAGCGTGTCTCAAGTCAACATATTTTTAATATTTTCACTGGGATGGCAAATATTATGCACAATTACAGGGAGCAGCTATGGGATAGCCGTTGTCACCAGTCATAGCCAATATTTACTTGGAGGAGTTTGAAAGACATGCATTGGATTCAGCAAGACTAAACCCCACACACTTTTACTGATATCTGGACGATACCTTTGTTATCTGGCCTCACGGTCACGAAGAACTACAGCATATAAACTCAATACATAATTCATTTGAGTTTACAATGGAAGTGGAAGCGAATGCTGAAATTCCTTTCTTGGATGTACTAATATCATGAAAACCGGATGGATCTCTAGGTCATCAAGTGTACAGGAAACCTACCCACACTGATAGATACCTTCATGTAACTTCACATCATCACCCTGCACAAAAGCAAGCCATTCTCAACACACTTTTTCATAGAGCAAAGAGGGTATCTGATAACAAACATTTCCTCGAGGAGAAAAAGCAACTAACAGACGCTCTTGAAAGGAGCGGATATAACAGGGCTGCCATACGTAAAGTATTTAAGAAACACCTCCAGCAGACGATAATAACCACAGAGCATTCTTACTGTGCGTAAAATGTACCACAGACAAAATTAGCAGTATGTTGAGGAAATATGGCATTAAAACAGTGTTTCAACCACATAAGAAGCTGGCACAATTTTTAAAACCAATCAAAGACAGAATCCCATTCAACAATGAAGGTATCTACAAAATTCCATGCAGTTGCAGACAGGTTTACATTGCCCAGAAGGGCCACCTGATTTCCACAAGAGTCCAAGAACATGTCAGACATATGAAAAACTCGGCAGTTAAAAAGTCTGCAATTGCTGAGCATTCAGCCTTAACTAATCACGTGGTAAACTTCAAAGATGCATCTGTAATAAGGTCACGTAATATGTAGTATGACAGATTGATCCTAGAAGCAACAGAAATTAATAAACGCAAGGATAACATCAACAGAGAAACCGCCACGCTTAGTACGACTTGGTACCATTTACTTTCTGGTTTGACTGCAGGCGGGTTGACTGACCACACAAATAATGCACACAGCATAACATCTACAGGGCAGGGTCCACTTGAGCATTTTTGTCACTGAGGATACTCATTGTAATATGTGTGAAACGTTGTCATACAAGACATTTTTGACACGGTCCACACCGGAAGAAGACTTCAAAAACATAATGGACACCGGTCGTGGAAGCATACGTGAGAATTTCAACGTGGAAGCATACGTGACAATTTCAACTAACTGGTTCTGAGATGAGCAAAATATATTGTGTATATGCATGTCTCCTTGTTAGTAAAGCTGGTCAACATGTCACTAGAACTGTGTACTCACTGCTCAGTTAATTGGACTGGACCGATCAAACGTGAATTGACCCACGATAAATGCTAGCAGTTAGTTAACACAAAACAACACTTGGCAATTGGTTATCCTCACTTTTCTAGTTTCATTAAAATGTTAGATGATTTATATAATTTTTTCATGTTTCTAGATCTTTTAAAAATAATTTTCTTAATTTACTCGAAGGACTATATAAAGAACTTACTATAATTACAGTATACCCTTGTAAGCCATCTAAAAGAGTACACTTGAAAATTCTGTATCTTCTGAGAATCTGAACTGTTTGCTAGATTCAAAAAATTAGTGATACTAGTGTTTAAGCCTATATCCAGTTACACAAACGTTTAGATGATCTGACTTAATTACCTACTACCTATGCTACACTATTAATACACTGATACAGGAATGGGAAACAACACAAACCTATAAAGTACCATATATATTTCAAAAGGGCCAGTTGCTAATAAAAAGTGATTAGCAACATCCGAGTCATATCATACATGTGTAGTACCTTCATATTGTTTTTTTGGTAAACTCAAGCTGGTTTGGTAAGCAGTCTGTTGTTGTTTGCTTTCCTGTGTAAGTAAAATTGGCTGCAAGAACAATCGTGCCAGTTGTGAAATGTGGTTTTTGATTCTATTTCTCAACGCAAAGAGGTTATGCTGTTGAAATTCACTACAAATTGTGTGAAATTTATGGGTAACAAGTGAAGGAAAGATAAGGCAGTGGCATCAAGAGTTTATGACGGCTGTACAAATGTTCTTGAAGAAGGCTGAGTTCTATACCTGAAACCATGTGTACGATAGATCCTGAAAATGGTACAAAAAATTGCAGAATGACACAGAATGATCTGTACGTACGTTTCTGGCCTGCTACAAGAAAGGAGGAAACTAATTTTATTTTCTTATCATGGCATGAAACAGGGCTTTTTTACCTCAATGTTGAATCAAACCATAATCCATGCAGTGACATCATTCAATTTCATTAAAGCAAAAAGAAACTTAGCCAACACTACAGATCATGGCCATAATAACAATCTCAGTGAAGATATACTGTGAAACTTTTTCGAAGACATGAGATTCAGAATTGGCACTGTGGAATGCTGCCATGAGGAATTATTTTCATTTACAATGCACATCCACACACCTCAGTACATCCTGCTCACAACATCTAGGAATTAAAGGATGGGAACTTTCTATTCCCCTCCTTATAGCCCAGTTCTCATGCCAAGTGATTTCATTGTCTTTTTATTATATTTAAAGATGTGGCCTGGAGATCTCAACCAATAAGGAGAGTGAAGAGATGAAAACTGGGCAGTGCTGAACTAGCTGCTAACCCAAGTGGCAATTTTTTACCAGAGTTTAAAAAAAAAAAAAAAACTGGTTCCTCAATACACAAAAGTGCTGGAAAACAACGGGGACTATATAAAAAATAAAGTAGGTATGTACAAATATCGAACCAACCATAAATTTTTCTCATAGTTTATTTGTTTCATAATGGCCAGCTGGGCCTTCCTTTTGAAATAAGCCTCATAAATACTATTAACCTTTTTTCTGCGTAAGTCACCTATAGTCCACAAGATTGAAAAATTTTCTCCATTCATTACTGTAAACAAATTCCATCACACAATCATATATAATTTGATTATATTATAATCAAATATATGCCTTGCATTCCCTTTATTCTTATGTTTAATGTACTTTATAGTTTTAAATGTATTTAGTGTATGACTTTATGATAGTATTCACACTATAATAGTGTTTTCAGAACTTAGTATACTAGTGTACATTTTTCGGATGTTAGGTTATATTTTCCAACATATTTTTACCACTATTTATCAATGTTACAGACAGCTTTATACAAATTTTTAGCATTATAAAAACTGATAAATACAATTGCTGCTTTAGTTACTCTTGCCAGTTAACTAAACTGTTTTAACACAGCGGCAGTAGCAAAATAATAATTTTAGCACTACAAATTTTTTTTAATAAAACAAGATAAAATAGTCACACTTTGAGCTAAATATTATATGAATATATTAAAAAACATCAGGTATTACACAATTTTTTTCTCATTTTATGTAATTTACTGGATAACTAGCTCTTTGAGTTGACATAGTGAAAAGAGTTAAAATTAAATACATACTATGACTGATGTATGTGGACCATGTGATTGTATAACAAAATTGAAAGGTAACAGCATGGAAAGTGCGAAACGCTTATGGTCAGAGGGGAAAGGCGATGTGGAGGGAGTCGCTGTTAGATGTGAGAAGAGATGGTCAACCTATGAATATCAATTCTAATAGTAACAAAAACTCGCGACTGTTAAGGTTTGTTTGTAAATGTGTCACCACGAATCTCTATCTGTGTGTGTGTACGCGCGTATGTACCTATAGTCACACAGCTGGCTTTAAAAAAAGAATTCCTGTTCTCACATATCGGAATTTGTTACTATTATGTATCAATGTTTTATAAATATATCTGAGTGTTGTCTGGCTCTGTCATTGTGTACTGCTGAGACGTAAAAAATTACACAGCCTTTCTGACCATTCTTATCGCAATGGAATTTGCAAACTGTACACTTCCACTCCTTAATTACACTCGACTATCTCTACAGTTTATCATTACATAAAGGAAACGCGTTCTTCTTATTAATGTAATTCCAAGAATCTTTTTAATCCTGGACAACAAAAAACTGTTAATTATTACTTCCCATGCTTGACTATGAATAACTTTCCTGTCTCTGCTAGTTGAAGGTGAAGTATCCATTTTAACAAATCTTGTTACTGGATGATAACACAAATAATTACGATAATACGTAATTACAGAATAAAAACTACCAATAGAAATTATCTAAAAAAATGAATAACTAATAAAAATGAGTGACTGTAAAACGATACAATTAATAATAAATTGAAATAATAATAACAAATGCAAGACTGAGATACCGCGTAACACAGTAACTAAATGTATGGGTAACTAAAAAATCACAGGTTGGCAATACCTTCACTTGCATATCAGCTGATTCTCCATTACCCTCCCGCCATACACAATTTCAAAGTGGACTCGTCCATCCATAAATTGGTTTCTGCGCATATGCCCTTAACTTTCAATTTTACTATAAATGATGTTGGCTTCTTGCAGACTGAAATTTCTTTATGAAAATCCATTCATTTTCCTCTTTCTTAAATAATCTTTAAATAGATTAACAAATATTTTTTTGATAGTGATGACTGTATGAGAAAATACAGTAACAAATACAAATAAAGAAAATAGTCAAAATATTGTAACGATTAGTATGAACGGAATAAAGTCAACTTGTGTATTTTACATTTACCTTTCACACATAAATAAGCTAATCAAAAATTAATGATAGTGAGGAAAATATATAACAGTCAAGGGAAAGGATTAGTATTTATGTATCTCAGGACTCCTGACATCAATTTACATAAACCTAACTGCTGAGATCAAATCATGTATTCAAAGTACAAATTGTTACTATTATGGACAAAAATGTTCTCACAAATTACAGACAATGTACCAAAATGGGCATGTATAAAAGTTTAATAAGACTGAATTGAGGAACAGACTATGACACATGCCTTTATTTGAAGACATATGATATCCTCAATGTTCAGTAATGAGGAAAATCTACGAAATTGTAAGACATGATGATGGAATGTGGTAAATCCATATGAATTACCAAACATCTAGAAAAAATTGTATGAAGAGATAATATAGTAACATGTGTAAATTACTACATATTGTTTGGACCTGCATTTAGCTAAATGGCTGGGAGAAGAGATGTACCGAGAACTTTACTTGTAATCTAGAACACACAACAGCTTTTAAGGAACAACAAACAAGAGATGGAGAAGAAATGTGAAAAAAGTAGAATAGGCCAGTATTGATAAACAGGTTCAGACTACAAAGAATAACAACATTTAAAGTAGGAGCACATAAACAATGGGAATGGGTAAGAATGTATTTAAATAACATTTGGTTTACACTCTACAAAATTTTAATGTTTAAACATTCAAACTAATATTATTAAACTTTAAAAAATAAAGAACACTAACCTATATATTGCAATATGACTTTATAAAAATACTACAATATCTATAATAAACAAACATATTCATTTTAATTAAGAGTTCATTCAAGAAATCACCTGTTGGGGTCTTTCTCTTCAACCTCAAGCAACTTTTTATTCCAGTAGTTGCTTTTATCTGGGCCTTCTTTACGTGCTTTCTTCATTACATTATCAAGTTCTCTGCGACGGGGAGGTGATTCTAAACAAAAATATGCATATTTCAAGTTATTACAATATATTTTGTACGCTTACATTGATAAAAAGCATGCAACATAATCAAATGCAATATTTCCCAATACATAAGCCAGGTGACACAAAACAATACACAGTACACGTTGAAGAGAACAAAACATAAAAATGGGATTACATAAATAATCAATACTTCAGATATACTAAAAGAATATACAGATATTCCCTTTAAAACTCATACTCTGCTAATACATAAAATGTATGACTATGATGTGTGGGTAGGATTATAAGATTTCAAGTAAAAAACCTTGAAATATTCACCAACTAACATGAACTCACAAGATGGTATAAAAAATTATGAGCTAAATATATTAAATTTCATCCCGAAATAAAGTTGATATTACAAAATGATTTGAATATACAAAAATTAATGGCCGGGAGCTTCTGTTGGAGAGAGGAATACAGCTCCACTTTGAAAAATTCTTTTACAAAACATAAGGGCCCAAGAATTAATTGTTTTGGTAGAAGAAACAAGGGTCAATACATGTCACTAAAGAAGCCCATAGTGGACAGACAACTCTCTTCCAGAAACAATATCAGTAACTATGGGATAAGGGGGGTCTTTGTGCAATTTCAGGGACGATATGGCAAACAGGTTTATAAAGAATTGTGCTCTACTTCCTTTTAAATCACGAAAGATGGGATCTTACCACAAAGAAATGGATTGAGTGGTTAACTTATCCCTAACATCCAACCTAATAGTTTTATTGTCATAGATAATGCCCCTACCACAATGTACAAGTAGATACAGCAGAGACAAATGCAAACAAAAAACTGGGTAAGGTGAAGTGGCCGTAACTGTTGCGAAAAGATCATCATGGTTAGAACTGAGGTAAATACTAGAGGCAACCAATGCTCTATATTCGAACCCCAGGTATTCAAGACACTGGGCATACTAATTGCCAGAAGTTTTTAGTAAAACCTGATGAAGCCAGAAATATACCTATCAGAGTGGTGAATATTTTGGATCAAGCTGTCACTTTACAAAGCAATACACACCTAGGTTTTTACCTAGATCCTACTGTCGGATTTTTTATTATGGATACTCGAGTTTAAGCGTTAATTACAAGTGAACCTGTAGGTCTACTTAAAAACTAGTCACATCAAATTTTTGCGCGTTTAATTTTGCGTTTACCTGTGTAAGAAACATATTTTTTGAAGGTTGATTTAAATTTTTTTTCACGGTTAGAGTAAAAAGTCCATGTTTTTTTCTGTTTTTCAAGAAACCGCTCTCTTTGAAATTATATAAATTAAAAACCCTTGGTCCGATCATAACTAAATTTTTATACAGTATGGGCACAAGTGTTTTCAATGCAGTACTTAAATTACAAAATTGTTTTGTGATCCAAAAAAAAGTTATCAGTTTTGTGAAACAACTTTTTCTCGGTACAGGATAGTCGTACGAAGTCAGACTTGGTCTTGTTTTGAAGCTCTTGATCGTGGTTATCAAAATCCACAACTGCTGCAAACATACATCAACAAGAACAGATAACGGATGAAGAAAGAGAAAGGTCGCCGTCCGGACTGGCAAGATGTCTGCCATGTTCCAAAGTGCTGAAGGGATACTGGGCATAATGGGAGTCTCTTACCTTGGAGAAAGGATTGCTGAAAAGGTCTTGGGAAAGTACAGATGGACAAGATGTGGTCATGCAGCTGATATTTCCCCAAAGTAAAGTGCAGTCTGTTTTGAAGGAGATGCATGATGGAATGTCTGGAGGTCATCTGGCATTTATAAATCCCTTGAAAAAAGTGCTGCAACCAGGGGCCCACCTACCAGAAGCAGGGGGGAAAATGAGACAGCATAACGTTGTAAACCGGTACATAATGGTTATAGGTGACTATTTTAATAAGTGGATGGAAGCTTATGCAATTTCAAATCAGGAGGTTACCATCATGGCAAAGGCATCAGTTCACAACTTCTGTTGCCGTTATGGAGTCCCTATGGAAATCAATACAGATCAAAGGAGGAATTTCAAGTCAGGAGTGTTTAAAGAGTTATGCATCTACTCAGAATTCGAAAGACTAGGACAACGCCACTCTATCCTCACTCAGACAGAATGGTTGAGAGGTTCAATAAGACACTTGAGCAGCAACTTTCAAAGGTTGTTGATGAGAACCAAACAGACTGGGACCAGCGTATACCACTATTCCTCATGGCATATAGGTCATCAGTACATGACTCCAGCAAAATTGGTGTTTGGGCGGGAGATACGTCTTCTTGGGGACTTGACGTCAGATCACCTGAGACTCAGTCCCAAGAGCCACAGAACTATTCCTCGCAATTAGAAAACCAACTGTGATAAATGAATTGCTTGATAAGAGGAGAGCTGAAGATAGCCAACGATAAAATAAAACTTGAGAAATGAATCGCTTGATAAGAGGACAGCTGAACGTAGCCAGCCAATGATAAAATAAAATTCAGTTTGAGACTCACAGCAATAGTGTGGGTTTTCAAGAGGGAGATCAGGTTTGGTTGTACAACCCAAAGTGCTGTCGTGGTCATTCACCTAAACTTCAGACTAACTGGGAAGGACCTTATACTGTGAAAAAGAGAGTCAACAATGTTGTCTATCAGAGTCAACAGGAAGGACAGTGGAAATTCAAGGTCATCCACCTACATCGCCTGGCCAAATATTCCTTAAGAGACAGTTTGCCAGTTCGGGACGAACAGGCTTAAGGAGGGGGCAGTGTAATTATGGAACTCTCTTGAAAAGGCGAGAGCGTCTTTTCACCCATTTCGAAGGTTGGTTGGGAAGGTGTATGTTTCTGCGAAGGCTGCACTCAAGTACGCTCTAAACTTATCGAATGCTTGTTAATGCCACAAATTATGGATTATTCTGGAGCACCTGCGCTACCTATTTAAGCAACAGCAGCTGGCTTTGTTAGTCAGTTTAAGCCGAGCAATTTCCTTAGTGCGGATCAAGTGCTTGTTGAAGATTAGTGGAAAGTGTTTACTGTGTTATAATTAGGGTGGAACTCTATACTTGACATTATTAATGCGTTGGACAAATTTAACTTGTATTATTGTACGAGAGTACCTTGTTGATTTCAAATTGTTATTTGTGACTCATAAAGCTGGTAATTAGTGATTTTAATGGTGTCTATATTTTGCTTTCCACTGTACCATTGATGGTCAGTGAGACTGTTGTAACAATATAATTAATTAGTAATGCTAATATAACTGTATAATATGACTGTACAAAGAATATGGAAGTCGTCACACTTACTTGGACGACCAGGTCTTGTTATTGAACTGTATGTGTCCATCCTTAGTCGTGATTTTTCAACACTATGGCGCCGTGAAGACATGGTCCTAACATACAATCATATGTCAATTATGTTTGTTAATGATATTAGTGATTCAAATACAAATAAAACATATTAAATATTCAAACTACATAAATGATAAGCGATTCACAAAAATTAATGCCAACAGAAACAATATGAATTGATAATTAAATACATAATCACCATATCAATGATGTATGCAGTAATGCAGTATAGAATGCTAACAACAATTTGTTAGATGATAGACTATCAAATATTCAGCAAATATTTTTCTGAAAAAATAAGCAATAGCTGTGCTGAATCCTCAATAAGTACAATACAAACACAAGTAAAAAAGATTCACCTGAAAATGCCTTCACTGATAAGAAAAATTAAATTTTTTTCTCAATAATCAAAATTTAGGTAATTCATATAATGTACAATAAACTAGTATGCACATAATATAATGTAAACAAATAGCATATATAATGCTTTTAGACTGCCTTTAAGTTCTTTGATTCAAAGTACTGAATGTAATGTTCACAGTATTCATAAACATCTGGTTTATTTTTCCTTCTGATATGTTACACATACATTTACTTAATTTTCACACCCCTTACCATTTTTTAAGGACTTACTGTACATTGTATAGAAATTTAGTATACGAAACTTTCAATTTTTTTCTTACATATATGGCTACAAAAGTGGTATAATTTTTAAACAATGTGTGTCAATAATTCTGGATAAACATTTTGCCATAGCCTAGTGTGCACTGTCTAATTTAATTAATTCCTCCTTATTTACAATTAACTAAAAAAAAAAGAATTTTTAAAATACGTGTTTGCACCTTCGTAACAATTTATGGCTTAATCTTGAACTTTGAACAATTGTAATCCATTATTTGGTTACTTTTATGCATCTGAAGTTAGATAATTATATGTAATAGGCCTAATAATTATCACTTCAGCGGCTACATATCGTGCTCTGCATCATACGAATGAAAACTATCAACCTTTTCATAGCATCATGAAGCATTAGAAAATAATTGAAAAATATACAAAGATTGCAAAAATAAAATAAAATTCATGGGAGAAATATCGCAACCGTTCAAAATAAACACAGGTGTAAGACAGTGTGATGGTTTATCCCCAATTCTTTTCAACTGTGTCCTAGAGAAAGTAGTGAGAATTTGGAATGAAAAATTAAAGGAATGCAAAATATCACCAATCATGTTGGGAAGAGGAAACAAACGTATTGAGATAAACTGTTTGGGATTCGCAAATGACTTTGCTATACTTTCTGAACATCTGACATCTGCAGTAACACAAGTTAATTTTTTTGAGGACATAACCAGTAGAACAGGCTTAATAATTTCTGCAGAAAAAAACAATTTCTCACGAACATTAAAAATGTGCAGAAATTCCTGGTAACAGATATTGGTTGAATAGAGAGGGTTTGAAAATTTAAGTATCTTGGAGAAATAATTCAAGAGAATGGTTTAGAAAAATCTGCTATAGAAGAAAGGATTCATAAGATGGAAAGGGCATATGGTATAACTAAAGATATTTACAATAAAAAGTGGCTATCTAAAAATGCGAAAATAAGGCATTACAGTATAGTAATGAAGGCAGAATGCCTACATGCAAGTGAATGTCTAGCATTGAATTATAATTTAAACAAACTAGAGATATTGGAAAGACAAATTATTAAGCAAAAATTAGGCCCACAAAAAACTTCAGAAGGTTGGAAATTAAGAAGTAATGATGAAATATATGAAAGTATAGAAAATATAACAGAAACAATGAGAAAAAGAAGACTATTATTTTTTGGACATTTATATAGAACGGATGACAATAGGTTGACAAAGCAGAAGCAGATCTTCAAATATCTGTGGGGGAAAAAGTCAACATCAAGTTGGATTAAAGAAGTCCAAAAGGATTTAAAAAAAATAATATACACGCAGAAGAAGCAATTGAAAGAAACGTTTTTCAGGCAAAAGTGTTAAAAATGGGAGGAGTCCAGGGTAGAAGAGAGTAAAACGCAGGTTGAAAGTGGACTGAAGACAGGAAGTAAAAAGACACAGTGAAAAGATGAAAGAATATTGGAGAAAAAGAAAAGAACAAAGAATAGAAAAATTGGCACGTAGACCTTAAATGGCCTATTAAAAAAAAAGGCCGATAAAGATTTTATAGTAATAAAAAATAGATTAGTACCATTACATGTTACCTAATCTATATGCAGCTGCCAATACTTTTAAAAAGTTATAAAATTCTGTTAAACATTCTGTTGTTGGTTCTTTATACAAATGATATTTTCATGGCCATACTTTATCGAGGCTATGTCTCATTTCATTATTTACACTACTTGCTGACTTGTAAATAATACTGTATTGAGATGGCCTCAGGTAAGAACCTCTACATCCTTTGATAGACACATAATGACACGATCCCTATACAAACAATAGTTTAAACCTTCAAATTCTCTAACTACCATGAGTTACTTGTATTCTCAAACTACCATGCGTTACTTGTATTTCAAATGCACACAAGTCCAAATAAATAAGCAGTGTAAAATTTAAGTTACGCCTGTGTAACATTTTTGTCTTCTTTTTATTATTTTTATGTATGGCTAAATTTTAAATTATAATTCTGTTACTTACACATTACTATATTTGTTCTAAACACAGTTTATGCCTACTAATTACATGGCACAAAAATCTTATTCTTAAGCAGTGTTTTAATCTGTTGGCATGCAGGTATATTGAACTACACATTTTATAAAGGCTGACTAACAGGCTTTATCAAATCTTTCTGGTACACAGTGGATAACAAATCTATACAATTAGTCATTATGAACTACTGCATACAGCAGCCAGCATCTTCTATGACGTAAGTAATGGTTGCAATTATGTTAAAAAAAACTTATGCTAAATGGATCAGAAGCTTATAAAACTTTACAACTTATATTTGCAAACATAAATATTCTTGCTTGTTAACATGCACAAACTAACAATAAAAGAGCAGACTGAATAAACAAAATAAAATTTTAAATTTCAACATGAAACTTGTACTTGTTACAATATTTTAACTAATTTGTGATTCAAGACTATTCTGTGTCAAGTCAAAACACACCCTTTGCAAAATACAAATGATATTACTAGTTTACAGCTATATTTTGATTTCACACTTCAGGCCACTGTTCTCGCATAATGTCAAATATATTTTTGATTCAAAATGACTGATATCACTTAATAAATCTACTTTTAAACCAAAATTAGCTAAAATAATGATAATGAAGCAAAATGATAAAATTTTCAGTTTGCAGTACGCTAATAAAGTAACTTTAAACCACTAATTGTATGTAATCACTAATTACAAGAAATAAATAAACAATACTGTGTTCTCATTGCATCAGCAAAGTTAAATAGTTCTTACTTATTACAATATAGCTGTAAACAGAATCAAATAAATTAAAATATCCTTTAATTATTAAAATCAGATATTCCTCCTTCAAAGAAACTAAAATAAATTATACCTTACCACAAGCTGTTAGATGAGTCCAAAAAAAGATAAAACGGAAAACGAAAACGCACAAAACGCTATACATGCAAACTCGAAACGGCATGGCGAAAAAATTATTCTGAAGACGACACGTATACTTAGACGCTTCATTACATAGTTTTGTACGAGCACGAAACAAACGGTAACGGTTCGACTGATGGCAGGCCGATTCCGAACGCAATTTCATCGAACGAATGCATATCGGATTACGACCGAAAATACGTGACGCGCATTTACTGCTGCATCATGTAGACCTCCTTATACTAGGAATAATTTTGAAGGTGCGTGCTGGTTATGTCGAATTCCTTGAGGTTCCTTTGAAACCACTGGAAATGTTAGTGAAGCCTCCTTATCTTGGTCTTCTTTTGTATACATACATTCTGTTTAGTTTTAGTGAATCTCTGATTAGGGGTGAACTTGATGCCTTCACCATATTAGAAATACAGTGAAAACTTAATGTATTCATTACTCTCCAAGTGCTGGATATGCTTCCATTTCCTATTAAACCTTATCAAACATCAAAATCACTATTAAAATGACAAGCTAATCACTCATGTATCCCATTATATTCTGAGCTATCTACTCAAAGAAATTTATTGAATCTTCTTCACATTCAAATTTTTTAAACTTGTAATACACTGCAATAAACGATTTATATGATGGATTTAATTCACATAATTAACACTTCTACCACTACTGATAACACTGTTATGATGACCCGCACAAAATATTATTCTGCATGCACACATAAAACATAGGCTAAAAACATTTATTCCAGTAGTAAGTAAACAAGTGATTAAAATGCCTAAATACCTAATTTGTGTTTGTGTGTGTGTAAACATGTAGGGCAAATATACCTACTGTAGTAGATATTAATATTTTTGATAAAAAAAAGAACTATATATAATGATTCGAACATAATTTAGAATATAATATAATCCACAAACAAAATTTCTTTGAGAGATATTTTTGTGGTAATTTACTTTGCATCTAAATAGTATGAGATTATAATTTCAAATTAAGTGAATTTACCAAGTGTAATTTTTGTCTCCACCAAATCAAATTTTATAAAATGGAAAAACTATACACTAGAAATTCAGTAGAGCATTAATAATACAAAAAATAAGGTGTACTAAGTCAAGTGTCAATTAGTCCAGTTTGTCAAAATGCTACACGATTATTGGTTTTTAAGTATAACTGAAAAACATTTTAAAAGGGAAGTATTGGAAATATATTGAAGAGACTGATATTTTTTCTTAATTATGTAATACGATATTTTACATTCTACAAATACTCTGTTACAAGGATTAAAAAATGGAACTCCTCTAATTATTCTGATTTGATGAGTAATGTTGCTGCTTCAGGCATTTCAGTGCATTTGTACTATAAATGACAGGTCTTTCTAAAACTGAGCTAGGCAGGGCAAAATTGTCCATATAATTATGAAAAATTTATCAGTATAGACCTAATCGTCTTGACACATAGACACTTAAATAGGCCTATACTGCATGGGGATAATTTTTTTTGGTAATAAGTATTGCGAGGTTATAATACCATACCTCAATTTAATACAACTCTTGGAACGGATGATTTGAGAACAGGATCCACCTATGTCATGATATTACGGTATCACTATTACTTATTATTAACGTCCGCCTTTAATAATCTTTTCTGCTAAAGGCCATAAACTGTTTTTTCTCTGATCCATAGAATTTATGAATTACCTCAACGATTAAATAGCGCTAAAAATAAAATAGGAATACTGAATACTTTGTGAATGATTTACGAACAGCTACTATTTTATTTACCCCACCTCTCATATAAGTAACAGATTTAAAGGATTTGTAAACCACCAACTGTCATTATGCCGTAATAAGAGTTAAATACGAACTCGGCAAAATCACTGGGCCTAATATGGAATTCGGAGATGGCACTTCGTAACAATGGCTACGTAAAGCAAAATTTAATCAATAACTTTGGTACACAATATTTATGAGACAATTTTAACTAATACGACTTCAGTAATGTTATCAAAATTAGTAATTTTGTAAATACGTGTGATAAAATCTATACACAGAAAAACAAAAGTAATTACGATTAGCCCTACAAGTTAAACGACACTTAAAAGTTACAATACGCGATACAAAAATGATAAATATTTCTTACTAGAAAATTTATCGTCTTTTAACACAGTAAAATTGATTAATACAAACTAAATTCACATAAATGATACACTGTATGAAAACTGCGTTTTTATTCGTATAAATCAATACCAAAAGGCGAGAAATACTCCACACAACACATCGGATTTTCTTTTACATCGTGCAGGATTGCCACAACATAAACACGGAACAGCCATGCATAACAAAACAAAAACTTGTGTGTACTGTACATACAGTATATAAATTTCTTATAAATTTTTTCATGACGTTCAGTATGTTAATTGATGAAACTGAAACAGTAAATTATATTTTACTGTTTGTTAGGCTATTGTTATTAATACATTTCATTATTATGATCACAGTTTACTGTTTGAATGGGTAAACGAATAATATTAATTTTATTTCTCAATTCAACAAATAAGTTGTGTAGTTGAGGTAAGCAGTAGTGCAATTAAAAGCTGAAACTTTTAGTTTCATTGTATTGAAGCTTGATGATATTCTTATTAAAACGTTTTTGCAAAAGAATTTGGATTTGGACAGTTGGTTGGCATACTTTTTGCTTGGCAAAATCTTGAAAACTGTTGAACGTTCTTGATAAATTTTAAGAAATTCAAAGTAATTATTAAAACTTCAATGAATTTACCATGAAAACTTTTCTACATGAGAACTTAATTTTCAAGTATGCAGAATGTTTTTAGTTAATAAGGAGTTTTGGAGGATTCCTTAACAATTGTTTGAGGAGATACTATACTTAAAATTTATCTCTTTGTTGTTAACAAGTTTATACTTTCTTGTAAACCTCAGTTTAATGTATATATCATACCTAACAAATTTGAACTTTGTCATTAACGGTGATTTGGTGAAACTATTCCAGCACTGTATGTGAATTTTGTCAAATTACATTTAAACTTTAAATTTCATCAGATTTGTATTTGAAACTGCTTCAGGTTCTGTGCCTGTTCATGAATGGTAAGGAAAATGATATAATTTTTTAGGGAGGTTAATTTCTCAAAATCTATTTTAAAGAGTGTAGTGAACACATTAGCATAGCACATAGATAAGTATTTCCTACGTTTTATTGATATAATATGTTGTACAAATCAGTATGGGGATGTTATTAATATACGTACAGTACTTCTGATGAAACATTACACCAGGCGTTTGCCACTGTTTTACGTTTATTGTGTGTGTGTGTGTGTGTATATATATATATATATATATTTTAGAATCTGGTATCTAATTAGCTGTTGTTATTTATTTTTAATCAAAATTTTTTGTTTTTAAAATTCATGTAATATATTTGTAATTATATAAAACCTATTACATAATTTATAATTTTATGTATTTTATGTATACAGTAGCATATTTAGTTTTCCATACTATACTAAACTTTTATATTGACAAAGGCTTTTGGAGTAGATGACACCAGTGCCGTTGCTCTTTTGGGCATTATTTATGCTGCATCATATTTGTATCCGTTTAATAACCAGTATGCAACCAGTGGTGTAAATGGTTTTTAATACTTTTATACGTGTTAAGTATTGACAATTTTTTAAAGGGAAAATAATAATTGTTATAGACATTATTAATACAAACTTTTATAGGTACATTTGTTGTCTAAAGTTAAAACACTGTACTTAGGTCTATTAACTATATAAATTATTTGCCAAAATTGAAAAGTAATAAAATAATAATCAGAATGATCACAGTTGCACACCACTATATAAAAATTATCCCGATTAGCGCTTTCAAGCCTCACAGCCCATCGTCAGATCGGAATAGGCAGAAATTATTTTAAAACAAATACTTCACCCCTCTCCCCCACCCTGCTCACACACAACAAGCTATAATATAAAAGACCCTTCCCCACCCCCTAAACCCTGTCCCACGCCATCTGTACAGTTACATATTTTTCTAGCAAATTCCTTGTGTTTCAGTGTTGTGTGTGTGTGTGTGTGTGTGTGTGTGTGTGTGTGTGTGTGTGTGTGTGTGTGTGTGTGTGTGTGTGTGTGTGTGTGTGTGTGTTCATCCTTTTAAACTTACCCTACTTCCTCTCCACACACGTGGGTCAGTCACACACCCTTATTTTAAACCATCCAATTAGTACTATGCAATATAATTCTTAATCTTATCTATCTGTCCTCTATCATTTACTTCTTAATCATGTTATAAAATATTTCTTCATTATCAAATTTAATTTTAATATTAATTAAATTGTCTAACCCTTTTTCTCTTTCTTTTAATATTTCTAACTCCTCTCTAAGCTTCCTTTCAACTGTGTTATTTACTACTTTTACAATTTCGTATTCTTCCAAAGGATTAACAAACTTATGGTTGTCTTCTATGAAATGTCTTGCATATAACGAATTGGTTGTTCTATTACCTTCTCCACGTTTGTGGTCAGACAACCTGCATACGAATTTTCGTCCTGTCTCACCTAGGTACACTTTATTGCAGTCTTTACATTTTAATTTATAAATTCCGCTTTTCTGTAATACTGGAATTTTGTCTATATTCTTATTCCTTATCTTATCAAATACCGTTTCACATTTTTTAATAGCTATATCTACTCCATATTTATTAAAACATTTTATAATTTTTCTAGTATGTGAACCTATGTATGTCAATGACCCTGCATAATTCTTTTGTTCTGGTTCTATTTTAGCTTTTTGTATGTTAACCCTTTTCATAACTTTATCCACTATGTTGGTGTTATAATTATTATTCCTTACAATTCCCTTTATCGTTTTTAACTCCCTATCTTTTGATTCGGTCTCTTTTAAACACTTCTGAGCTCTGTAACAAAATGTATTGATTGCCGCCATTTTATATCTATATGGGTGGTAAGACTCTCTTGGTATAATTATATCAGAATACGACTCTTTCCTAAATATCCCAAACTGTAGTTTCACATTATCCTTAATTTCTATGTTCAAATCTAAGTAATTTATTTTCTTACCTCCTATCTCTTCTTTAAATTGTAAGTTTTTATCCTTATTATTTACCTCATTTATAAACTCATGCACTTCTTCTATGCTTCCTTCCCAAATTACTAATACATCATCAACATATCTAGACCATAATTTTATATTGTCTTTATACTTAGTGGAAGTTATTAATTGCTTTTCAAAATCATTCATGTATATTTCAGCAAGAATAGGGGATAATGAAGACCCCATAGGTAAACCTTTTTTCTGTATATAAAACTTGTTATTAAACCTAAAATAGTTCTGATTTACACATTCTTTAATTACTTTCATCAACTGCTTTTTATACCTGTATTCTCCCATATTATTATCGTTTATTAACTTAATAACTTTATTTACTGTGATATTGGTAAACATGTCCTTAACATCCAGTGATATCAATTTTGTATTTACATTAATCCTAATATTTTCTAATTTTTCTATCAATTTTACATTATTCTCTATGTTGTATTTTGTCCCAAATTCATATTTCTCTTTCAGTACTCTGCTAACTTCCTTTGATAATTTATAAACAGGTGCATTAATAAAAGAAACAATCGGTCTAATTGGTTTTCCTTCTTTATGTATCTTAACCTGACTTTTAAAAGTTGGTGCTGTTGGATTACTTTCCAACATATATGGGATAATAATATGGGAGAATACAGGTATAAAAAGCAGTTGATGAAAGTAATTAAAGAATGTGTAAATCAGAACTATTTTAGGTTTAATAACAAGTTTTATATACAGAAAAAAGGTTTACCTATGGGGTCTTCATTATCCCCTATTCTTGCTGAAATATACATGAATGATTTTGAAAAGCAATTAATAACTTCCACTAAGTATAAAGACAATATAAAATTATGGTCTAGATATGTTGATGATGTATTAGTAATTTGGGAAGGAAGCATAGAAGAAGTGCATGAGTTTATAAATGAGGTAAATAATAAGGATAAAAACTTACAATTTAAAGAAGAGATAGGAGGTAAGAAAATAAATTACTTAGATTTGAACATAGAAATTAAGGATAATGTGAAACTACAGTTTGGGATATTTAGGAAAGAGTCGTATTCTGATATAATTATACCAAGAGAGTCTTACCACCCATATAGATATAAAATGGCGGCAATCAATACATTTTGTTACAGAGCTCAGAAGTGTTTAAAAGAGACCGAATCAAAAGATAGGGAGTTAAAAACGATAAAGGGAATTGTAAGGAATAATAATTATAACACCAACATAGTGGATAAAGTTATGAAAAGGGTTAACATACAAAAAGCTAAAATAGAACCAGAACAAAAGAATTATGCAGGGTCATTGACATACATAGGTTCACATACTAGAAAAATTATAAAATGTTTTAATAAATATGGAGTAGATATAGCTATTAAAAAATGTGAAACGGTATTTGATAAGATAAGGAATAAGAATATAGACAAAATTCCAGTATTACAGAAAAGCGGAATTTAAAATTAAAATGTAAAGACTGCAATAAAGTGTACCTAGGTGAGACAGGACGAAAATTCGTATGCAGGTTGTCTGACCACAAACGTGGAGAAGGTAATAGAACAACCAATTCGTTATATGCAAGACATTTCATAGAAGACAACCATAAGTTTGTTAATCCTTTGGAAGAATACGAAATTGTAAAAGTAGTAAATAACACAGTTGAAAGGAAGCTTAGAGAGGAGTTAGAAATATTAAAAGAAAGAGAAAAAGGGTTAGACAATTTAATTAATATTAAAATTAAATTTGATAATGAAGAAATATTTTATAACATGATTAAGAAATGATAGAGGACAGATAGATAAGATTAAGAATTATATTGCATAGTACTAATTGGATGGTTTAAAATAAGGGTGTGTGACTGACCCACGTGTGTGGAGAGGAAGTAGGGTAAGTTTAAAAGGATGCACACACACACACACACACACACACACAACACTGAAACACAAGGAATTTGCTAGAAAAATATGTAACTGTACAGATGGCGTGGGACAGGGTTTAGGGGGTGGGGAAGGGTCTTTTATATTATAGCTTGTTGTGTGTGAGCAGGGTGGGGGAGAGGGGTGAAGTATTTGTTTTAAAATAATTTCTGCCTATTCCGATCTGACGATGGGCTGTGAGGCTTGAAAGCGCTAATCGGGATAATTTTTATATAGTGGTGTGCAACTGTGATCATTCTGATTGTGATTTCAACCACTAACACAAATTTCTTCATTAAATAAAATAATAGTTACATTTTAACTTCTGGTAATTTTCCATACTGGAATTACAAGTATGTTAATTACATTTTAACATTGAAAATGTTTATAAGGAAGTGTCGCACATTTGTGGCCGATCGCTGGTGCGTTATCGAAAATGGGAACCAGTGAGGTTCCATAGAAACTACTTCTTTGTTGTCAATAACGTAGTACACACATAAAACTTCGCTTATCAATGCAACTACATTTAACTTATAATCTGCACATTGGTAAATGAAGAATGAATTCATTGATTGGCGAATGAACATAAATATATATATTTTTTAGATTTATTGAAGCATTTTCAATGCCCTTCTCTGTGCATTGCATTTGTGCAATGCCTGTAAATTTTTAATATGTCATTGTTACCAGCTATTTTCTCTTTTGGCTTTCTGCCAGAGAAGTATAACTTAATTACTTCATGTAAGTCAAGTTCTTGAACTTTTTCATTCTCAGTGCTTAATAATCAAAGATCACTAAATCTTTCTTTTCATACTGTAGGCCTACTTCTCAAATAATTTTAATTTTAAAAATAAGTATTCTGAACAGGCAACTGTAATAGGGAGAGTTAGATCAAAAGAAAAGCAGTGCATAAGTCTGGTAAGTTTGATGCAAGGACATAATGTTCAAAGGGACATTATCTCAGCTACCTGAAAGGTTGATTTCTCTCTTTCAGTTTCTTTCTTTATTGCTATTTTTAAACTTTTCACCTGCAAATTTAGATCGTTACCTGAATTTAGACCACTATGCTGAACCAACATAGATATTTTTACTAGCATCTCCATCTCTAGTTCTTGTAGAAGAAGGGTTTTGTTAATAGTACTGAGACTAAGCTACTTGTTTTCCTAGATACCAGATAATCAGATATCTTCACATGTGGTTTTTAACTGACCAATCACTACATCCAGTGTAACAATGAATCACTGAATACAGACACTTCAAAGATTTTTCTGGGACTAGTTAATCTTTTATCTTGTGTGAACTCATCAAATTGTTTCTTTTACTTTATTGATTCTTTTGTGCTGAAACTGGGAACCCTAGTTTCTCATTTGTCTTGAAAGCTCAACAGCAGATTCTTTTGGTTCATTGGAATTGTTCCTAATGTCAGTTTTTATTTTAACACCCTTCCCAATTGATTTGTTGGCTCAAAGAGATGAAAGTAAATTTTTTGTATATCATTTGAAGCCACATTCAGAATCGAGTACCGGTATCAAAATGTTTCTGTACAGCACAATTTGAAAAAAAAAAGAAACACTTTCCATCTGTCCAAGCCAACATCTTTGGCCCTTTCATCAGGTTTTTTAGATAATAAAATAATCCTTGAGAAAGCCTTCATAATATCACAATATCAATATCTTAGTGCCTTTAAGGAGTCTATCTTTGAAGGCCACCTTGCTCTTTATGGAGAGGGAATATGGAGATATGGAGATTTAAAAAACACAAAGTTTTTCAATTCCAAAGAAATCAATATTTTCAGAAATACAGTACTGAAAATAGCATCATTTGTCACTAAATTTGACTTGTTTGCAGAAGAGTGAACATATTTTGCGTTTTTCTGTTTTTCTTCCTTCCTTGTCTTTACTCTAGACACCTTCTGTTGTCACTGCATCATTGTAGTCTTGTCCCCATTCCTGACACTTTGATAGGGACAGCCCCTTCTCTTCAGTACCTTCTGAAATGACTTCTACAATGGCCTTTCCTAAAGAATCTGTTGAAATTGTTTGAAAACCTTTCCACACCATACAATTTTCAATAACAAAAACTGAAGATATAATTTCTCCTCAAATGCTTTTAAATTTTAACAGACAAACACTGTATATACACTGTAAACTATAAAAAAAGACGTATTAGGTAATTCACGATGTTTCTTGCAGGATTTGTATATTATATGTAAATGTTATCAAATCATAATTGTCTGCAAGTATTTTGCTTATTTTTTATTGTTGTTTTTCAGCCTGACACATGTTTCACAAAATAGCTGTGTGTGTGTGTGTGTGTGTGTGTGTGTGTGTGTGTGTGTGTGTGTGTGTGTGTGTGTGTGTGTGTGTGTGTGTGTGTGTGTGTGTGTGTGTGTGTGTGTGTGGCTAAGTCCTTACCCCTTGGATCTGCCTTTTCATACTGTGCGCACAGCATTACTGTTCTAAATTATATTTTGTAGAATTGGCACTAAGGAATTAGTCAGTGATCACTGCTCTTTACTACAAAATCAGTACAAAATAATTTCAACATTATCTATTTATACATCATTTCATTTTCAATAACTGTAGAAATTTTAAAACCTGTTTTGCATATATCAAATGCTTACATTGTTTATAAGAAAACTTTGGCAGTGAATGACATCAAAGAAACCTTTTACAATGCTGATTTTAACAACATACTTTATGTGTAGGCTCTTAAATTATTCTGTACAATGCAGTCCATCATTAATGAATACTGTTTATAACTGTGACTGGCTTGAAAAAGGTTATTTGAGAAGAAGGAGGTACAAATAACTCAGACTAACTACGGGAAGTGATTTTTTTCAATTAGAATAGCTTCAGGCTTTCCACCAAAACAAGGTGGCATCACAGTTGTATTAGCAGGGATTTACCCATCCAATACAACTGCTTCAGTCCTGCCACCACATTGGCTAAGATGGAGTGGAAGTTGGACAAAAGCAGTATGATGGCCAATACCCCTCAATACCATATTCACAAGCTTTCCTAGAAATGCCACAACTATTATTTATTCAATTATTTATTTCACTCGTACAAGATAGATCTTAAACTGTATGATTGCTTATAGATTAACAACATGTATTCAACAAGTTTTCCCTCTTCTTAAATATAAGATAAATAATTTGAGCAATGTTTAAAACAAAATTTGTAGTGTAATGTATTTTAATTGTTAATTATATCCACTAAATATTATTACTATTCCACTTGAAATATAATTTCCGGCGACGCAATTAATTTTACTTTATGCTGTATGTGTTAATCCTGTCGAGCAGTATGGTCAGCCAGTAGCACATTTGTGTGACATTGTGCTCACTGGTACAGCACTGTCATCATTATCATCTAGCCAAATACAGGAAGCACTATCCTATTATCTTTATATGTTGGAACTATCATTGGTGTTAACGAATGTTGTTCAAAAGCCTTTATATGTTTAATTCTGTTTTGTACAGAAACTCTCTGGGGACATACATATGCTCACTTGTTCATTGACATGTTAATTATCAGCTGAAGCAGTGATCTCTTTTATCGTACTGGCCTGTTATACCACTTTATTACCTTGTAGGATCTACAAGGTGGTATCAGAATGTTACTGAACTGTATTGCAGTGACTATGCACTGAAACTGTACTGAACAGGACACTGGCAGTAATTGCTCCCAAGTCTATTCTGTCAGAGTAGAATTGTGTACATGTGTTCAGTCTAGAGAAAACATTTTATAATTTCATGTTACTGCCCATCTGCAATGGCTGGTAAATTTGAACAATGGTCTTGCACAAAATTTTGTGTGGAACTTTGTAAAGCAGCTACTAAGATTTCAAAATGCTTCATGAGGCTTTTGAACAACATTCGTTAAATTGAACACAGGTTTTCAAATGGCATGCTCATTTCAAGATTATTGTTTAAGATGGCCTTCCTTTAAGCAACACAGCTGAAATTTGGGAAAAATTCGCAAACTCATCCATGAGGACTATCACCAAAACAATGAACTGTGTAACATTGTTGAAACTGATTATGGACCTGCCAAGAAATTTTATCTGTTAACGTAGCCATGCATTGCATTGCTACAAAGTTTGTCTCTCAGCTCTTGATATTTGTTCAAAAGCAGTGGCATGTTGATGTGTGCCATGAGTGTCATGATACAGGTGTTAATAAATAATTATTTTATTATTTTATGTAATCTACTTTGAATGCAGTTTAAATCATGTTTATTACTTGAGTGTGTCGCCATCTATGTCGGTCGCATTGAGTTATGTATCCTAGATACCTACGTTTTGTTTACATTACATGTGCGGTTGTCATGAGTGATTTATTGTATTGTTTAATGTACTAATAAATATCAATTCATTTAAATAGATCATTGTGTTTTATCAGTAATTGCTTCCTGGTAAATTTAATAAAAGGTTGTGGACCCAGAGAAGTAATAAAACACATTGTAGAATTGAATTGTGGAGAGTAATAATACGCAAGAACCCTTTTTTTTGTTGCATGTGTCAGTAAGAATTGAGTGCACAAAGTCAATTGTAGAGAAGAAACTACATTAGACAATAGAAATGGATTTAGTCAGATCAAATTTAGAAATGTTGAAAGATGATTTGCAAGGAGGTTCCAACTATGATTCATGGATATTCAAACTTAACCTAACCTTAAAATCAAAAGATATTTATCAAATCGCAACGGCAGTTAAAATTAAGCCTGAAGGAGATGAATCAAGCGCAGCTGTAAAAGAATTGAAAAGGATTTAGAAGCACAAATATTAATTGGATTGATGTTGATATAGCCAAGAAAATTGCAAGGTGCCAGTCCGCAAATGCTATGTTAGAAAAGTTGGAAACCTTATATAGAAAAAATCAAACGTTTCAGTTGAAGGCCTGCAAAGATTATTTTTTAATTGTAAGTATGATGAGCACAAATCAGTAATAGAAAATTGCATGACAATTCAACAATATGCTGATGAATTGTCTGCACTAGGTGAAAGCGTTAAAGAAAACTGGATTATGCAAAGGATATTAGGTATACTTCCAACAAGACTGCATCATTTTAGAACGTCTTGGGATAATGTTATTTCCACAGACAAAACGTTGAACAACATGTTTGAACGTTTGAAACTTGAAGAAGACAGGCAAAAAGAAAGTGAACAGGCCAATAATGAGTGTCAGAATGCTTTCATATCAAAGGGACAGAACAATAATAAAACAAAACAAGTGAACGTAAAGGAATGCTTTAAATGTGGACGAAAAAGGCACATAAAGAAGTACTGCAAGAATAAACCTAGTAAAAGTTACATTGAATATTGTAAGAAAAATTATCTGTGTAATAAGTGCAACGAAAAAGGTCACTTTGCCAAAAATTGTACCAAAAATGTAGATAGTAAGTCAGAAAAATCAGACAAAGCTACGTCAAAAAGTAAATTGATGATTAATGTTGGATTGTCTGTTACTAATATACAATATATATCAATGAAGAATGACTATCAAGATCTATGGTACCAAGATTGTGGTGCCACTCAGCACATGACTAAGGAATGACTGGTTGAAAAATTATACTGTTTTACAAGAACCAGAAAAAGTCATGATTGGAGATTCAACACTTATAGAAGGTGTTTGTGTCGGAGACATAGATTTGTTAGCTTATAATGGTCAAGATTGGTGTAACATAACACTGAAAAATGTTTTGTATACACCAAAGATACCCTTTAACTTATTTTCCGTCACTAGTGCCTTGGACAAGGGTTATCGTCAGGAAGCAGACACAAATTGCTCGTATTTTTTTTATTCAGACACTGGTGAATTAACAGCCATGTCAAACAGAGATGGAAGATTGTTTAGAATGGTATTTCGCTATGAAAACTTAGAAAAGTGTATTGTTGCTATGTCAATTAAAAAGTGGCATGAAAAATTAGCACATCAGAATATTAGTTATGTAAGAGACATTTTGAAGAAAAATAATATAAAGTATGTAGACAATTGGGATGACTGTGTGTGAAGGATGCATTTATGGCAAACACCATCGTCTCCCACATCCAAGAAATTTTGAAGTGACAAAAGAGGTACTTGATGTAATTCATGTAGACGTGTGCGAAATGAATATAAATTCTTTTGGAGGAGCAAAATATTTTTTTATGCTCAAAGATGATTTCTCTCATTTTTGCACTGTCTATTTCTTAAAAACTAAAAATTAAACTTTTGAGAAATTGAAAATCTTCATGACTTCAGTTGAGAATCAGTTTAGAAAGAAAATAAAAGTTTTAAAGTCTGATAATGGGAAAGAAATTAAAAATGGAGATACTAAGAAGTTTTGTGAAGAACTTGGAGTTTTCCACATTAAGTCGAACCCATACACTGCACCACAAAATGGTCGAATTGAGAGAGAGATGAGAACCATTGTAGAATCTGCTAGATCAGCTATACATGCAAGAAATCTAAATGAAAACTTATGGGCAGAAGCAATTAGTTATGCTACAGTTACTAGTGCTAATTATACTACATGAATAAGTGCTAGCAGAGTCATTACAAATTAACTGTGGGGTTAAGGAGAACACCATCTTGTTAACCTGATCCTAGAAGTGGCCCTATGAAAACTTGGAAATTGGCAGATTTTATAAATATTTACTGCCTTTCTTAGAATATCTTTATAACTTTATTTATTACCATATATTTATTATGTGTCTTTATTGTCTTTATTAGTACAGTATGTCTTTTTTAAAGCTGCCCACGAATGTCATTTTATATCTGTGTGTATGAATGTTTACAGATAATGTAACAATATCTAGCAACACCAAATCTGAATTGAGGTTGGACCCATGCCCGTTTGACGCTTAGAGGGAGGTCCGATTTCTCTAGACGTCAAATGGGCATGGGCCCAACCTCAGTGCTGCCCTAGTGGCAAGTTGCCTTCCGGTTCTCTGGAAATGTTCCCTTGAACTAGTTTCAAGTCTGACCCAAATCTGAATTGGTAAGAATTGATGTGTCCAAATGAAATAAATGCTCAAGATCACAATACAGTTTGCATGCCTTTTACAGTTTGACATTTTACAGTTGACAAATAATCATATTTGATTATCTGCACACCTTAACACACTTTCGATCTAGAATAATTGAAACAATAATATTACAGAAGAGATAAATACTAGAACACTCAGTCATGACAAATATTACCACCAGGGCCGGATTAAGGTATCTTGGCGCCCTAGGCTAATTATATTTTAGCCCCCCCCCTCACCACCAGACTACTCCAAGAGGCTGAATGAAGCTTTAAACACCCTACAATATATTTCTTAGTTAGGAATATTTCAAATATCTTACTGTTTTTGGGAATAGTTTCAAGAATTGAAAACTATTGCTATTTTTCAGAGATTGTTTTAGAGTTACACTTTCAACCATTTTTAGTTTGCATGGCTTTTATAAGGAAAAAATTAACTAAGTAGTTACAGAATTATAACAGTTTTATTAAGAGTACATTTAACACCATTTACACACAGAAGACAATCAGTTAAATATCTTGTGGATTTGTTAAAACTCATGTAAAGTTCAAGCTAGATTCTTTTTCTTGCTTTAGATTGAGCAATCGTTTTAATCACCTCACTGAAATCAAGTCCTTGCAGAAAGTCATTTTCAATTAACAAGAGGGTTGCACTGGTCAGTTTATCCTGTCCTGGCACAAATTTGAGCGTAAATAATTCTTCACCCTCTTCAAAGCTGAAAAAGATCTTTCACCACTGCAGTTAGTGATGGGCATAGTAAGGAAAATGTGCAAAGCTATATCAACATTAGGAAACATTGATTCTAAGTTAAGTGTTTTCAAAAAATTCAACAGTGGTTTTGCTTCAGATCGCTTTTTCTTCTTTTCTTCTCCTTCTTGTCTGGGTTGACAGATCCATAGTCTTTTAAAAACTGAGCTAAATGCACACACTCATCAGGAAATGTCTGATCCAAGTCAACAGCATAATTTTCTAGAATGTGATTAGCTTTTTGTCTTATTGTGTCATTATTCCAAAACAGTTTGGAAAGCACTTCTATTATTTATGTACAGTTTTACCATAATTTCTCGCAAACAGGCGCCTGTGTTCAAAATGAACTCAAATTTTTATCCTTGTAATTTATTACCAATTTTACATTTAGCTGTAAAATTTTATTCTTTTTTAGCTAAAATTTTGCGCCCCCCAAAGTGCTGCGCCCTAGGCTACAGCCTAGTCAGCCTAATGGTTAATCCCCCTGATTACCACACTTGTAAACAATTATTGTAAATAAAAGTTTTTTGTTTTTCCAACAATCTTAAGATCTATAAAAACATTATAAGGCCTGTGTAGTAAATTATGGCTGTGAGGGTCACAAGTAATAACAGTGACTGAAGAGACCGCCTGTTTTTAAACATACCATGATTCCCAAGAGAATTCAATTAAGAAAGGTCTAAGCATCCATACAAGATAATCCAGAACATAAACATAATTCTATCAAATAAGTCAAGATCCATAGAATACAGAATGTACTGTTAGAGAAGAAAAATACTATTTTTAGTAAATAAAAATGCCAATTTTCTTGAAAACAGTAGTCAATAATAACACTTTTTTTTGATTTTCTACAATAAATTTATGTGTTCTGGTAACTATGAAATGCATAAAACTGAAAAATGACAATAACGATAAGTGCCCATTTTGCTTGGCCCATTCAACATAAAATTTTATTGGGTCTATTCACCACTACTAGAAGCTTTTATTTCAAATATTTATTGGAATATGATTTTTCAAAATTTGTAAAAATAATTGTAATTATACCAAAAATTAAAATTAGTAAATATAGTTCACAAATAACATAGTGGTTATAAGGATTTGTGGAGTTTCTCCGAGTTATGTGTTATACCGGTTGCTACCGTTTTGTTTTGGTTAAAACCCACACGTTGGTTGCATCAATTTATAACGACTTTATTCGATTCGATTTATTTTCGTTATTAGCTTCACTCTTGTGATGATTAAATTATTATTAAAGTATGAATTGTGGTTTAATTGTTATTTAATTTTATTTTGTTATTATTCCTGGTTGATTTGATTTCTTTTAATTGGACGATTTGATGAAATTCTACCATTGGCATGTGTTAATTGTAACTGACGTTGTCTTCTTTGGATGACCTTGTCCCATTCGACCATCTCTCTATGTTGGTTCAGAATTATAAGTTGAATAGTCCATAGAATGAGGTTTATTATACTTCAGTACTTACTTTGAATGACGATCTCCCTTGTTAACTATCATGTCAACAAGTCAGAGTCGAGAAGACAAGCTAAAACATTCAAATAAATTCATTGCCGCCGGTGAGTGTTACCAACTGATGTCCGCTGTTCATGTAACCTGAATTCATATTGTCTAATGAAATATATGCACGATCTCCTTTATCTGGTTAAAAGTCAATTTATTCATTAATAATTCTTGTGGAATTATCTTATCTACAATGAAATTGGTTGTCGTTCATTTACAATAACAATTAAGTTTATAAAACTCTTTTCTCAGAGTGGTCATTCTGTTTTCAGAAACCGTATTAGTGAACATTTGGTTAAGTGTTTTGAATCTAAAATAGGTCCTTTTAACTGCAAAATATGCAACTAGAAGAGTTACACTACTATAACAATTGAGTAGTAGGAGAGTGATTACATTAATAAAGAAAATTTTAAACTAATAACATAAAATTCAAAAAAACGACTGGTGTCAACATTTTAGGTTAGACCTGGTGTGTCTGAGGTTATGTCCAGTTAACCTTGATTTGTGAATAAATCTTTTAACAATAAATAACTTTACAAAGGTAATAAGGTTCAAAGCCCTTGTTGAGTTCATAGAGTAATAACATAAATTCAAAAAATGACTGGTGTCAACATTCTAGGTTAGACCTGGTGTGTCTGGGTTATACCCACTTAATCTTGATTTATCAATAAATCTTTTTAATAATACATAATTTTACAATGGTGATAAGGTTCAAAGCCCTTTTAGTGTTCATATTAGTTCATATTATACATTAGGTTCGATACGTTTATCGTATAAATTGATAATTCTTATAAGTATAATTAATTGTCACCATACTTCCCTTAATTCACGCAGTTATTATTATACACTATGCAATCGTTTGTCCACGGTTACACCTTCACTAAACTTTGTTGTTTATTTAAATTAATACTTTATAACACTTTGAGTAAATTTTGTTAGATCGACCCGTATTTACATTTGAATTCCGCACTGCATGATGGGTATTCTCTCAATTTAAATTAGCGCGGAGCTGTCGTCTGTCTTGCGTCATTAACAATGAAGAAGTGACCAATTTTTTCTGCATTGGTTCTCGCTGTTCCTAAAACATTCGCCTCACACCTCTCGATATAGGTAATCTGATTGGTCCAAAATTGATGATATTCCTTTGTGTGTGCATACTCCCCTCTTTACTAAACTATTTAATTGTCTTTAAAGCGTGGGTCAATGAAAATGCTTTAAAACTAATAATTACTCATTATGCGAGTTGTGAGCTATAATACAGCTTTAATACATACAGCCTTGGCAATTGTTCAGATAAACATTTTGATATCTCACAGCACATCTTTCTGTTCATTATCAATGAAGATAACTTTTCGAACTTATGATTAATACAAATTTTAATAAACTTATGCACTATTTGACTTAAATTAAAATTTGGTTATCATATCTCATAGAGATAATGCATGCCAAATCCTTTTACTTCCATATTCCTTAAGGAATGGTGATGGCAAAAAAAATCGTGTTCGAGATTATTGCAGATTCTGATTCTACTACACTCAAAACATGAAAAAAAGTCGTTTTCCGAAAAGTGTCTGTGTGTGTGTCTGTGTGTCTATAGATTTTTTTTTCTATGGCAAACGATAACTGCCGCAAATTCAAACAGAATCAAATAATTTTTTGCATACAGCCGTGATTTGTAGAGTACTCAAGACCTGTTGTTTTTGGTGAAGATCGGTTGAGGGAAAGGGGTAGTTTACCTGCAACGTTTTTTATCAAGCGTATTTTCTATGACGAACGGTAACAGCCGCAAATTCAAACAGAATCAAATAATTTTTTGCATACGTCACTGAATTGTAGAGGACTCAAGGCCTTTTGATTTTGGTGAAGATCGGTTAAGGGGAAGGGGTAGTTTACCTGCAACCCTTTACGTTTTAACAAGAGTAAAGTACATGAAAATTCATTTAAACTTTTTCAAACAATGGTAATTGTTAAAATAAAATAATTTTGTTGCCAGGCAATAAAATTATAATTTTTTCATTTTAATGTAAATCTGTACATAGTATAAAGTAAAGTCGGTGCGTTTTCTCTCTGTGTTTGAAATCGCTAATCTCAGGAAGTACTGAACGGATTTTATTCAAGTTTTCGCCAATAGATAGAGTGTCTATCGAGGAACATTTATGTGTATAATTAATACATATATGTTGTACATTAGCTTAGCTATCACGGTTTATGTCAAGTAAGTGGTATAGTTTACATCTTATATATAAAAATGAATGTTTCTTTGTTTGTCCCGTATGGGTTCCTATACCATTCATCCGATTGCGATGAAACTTCGGTGAGTTGTTGTGCGCACGTCCGCGAAGGTTTCTTCCACATCTCCTCCTAAACCACTGTACCGATTTCAACCAAACTTGGCACAAATATTTTACGCAACGGGAGAACCAACATAGGATAGGTGTTTCTTCGATGGGGTCCTTTTGGGGGTTCTTTGGGGTCTTCCACATCGCCTCCTAAACCACTGGACCGATTTCAACCAAACTTGGCACAAATATTTTACGCAACGGGAGAACCAACATAGGACAGGTGTTTTTTTCGATACGATCCTCTGGGGGGTCCTTTGCGGTCTTAAAAAACTATTAGATCTGGTTACTATGGCAACCCAATAGAATAGATTCTGTTCTAAATATATTATCGCATTAAATTGAAGACCACGCGAACGAAGTTGTGGGCAACAGCTATTTATTTTTAAGAAGCCTACTTTAATTAAACTTTATTAATTAAACTAACATTTTCATTACGTACAACGTGAAACTCCGTAGCGAAGCACGGGTATTCTGCTAGTCATGTATAAGAGAAAATATATCGTGCGTGGCAGGCAAGCATATCTCAGTTATGTACTGTTTCCGTTTCCATTTTATTATTATCACTACCGCAATAAAAAGGCAGGGAAGACACACACACACACACACACACACACACACACACACACACACACAATTCGCGTTATTTCTGGGCTCATTCATGTTTATTTTCTTACATTTGCACGGTTTTTAAATGGAAAGTGCCGAACCCATACCAACATAACGCATGCAAGCCGAAAAAGTGTCCAGCGTGGATAGCGATTTGCTTCCTGTGGATCGCTGGGCAGTGTAACTGCACGTGTTTACAGAGGAACGATTCATAGACAGACTTTTCGTCTTTAGGGAATGAACCCTCTGCAAGATGCTGAGGGTCCATGAGTGACTTCGGAGCGCTCCTTCTTTTCCGTGTGTTTGTTCTGTGAAACGTACACTGTAGATTCGCAGATTTATTCTAAGCAACGCTCAATAGGAAATGTTGAAAATTTTTGTCCACGGTGAACCCTTATACACACTAAACCTGCTCTGATGTTTTAATTACGGACATCATAATATTAAAACTTTGGAAACTTGAGCACTACTTAATGGAGATCAATCATTAACTTATACAAGCCATTAATTTTATGCATATTTTTTATATATATGTGTACAACGTTATCGGCAACAAAGAAGTAGTTTTTGTTAAAATTCCTTCCCGGAATATTTGGCCGTAGTCCAATGTTTTCTACAAAACCAGACGTTTCGGCAATGCCATTGACTTCCATCATCAGTGAAAATCGAGTGCGATAACGTGAGGTGGTACCGTATATGTTAATGACCACAGTACTGTGGTTAAGGCTGAAGCAGTAAGTAGAAAGAAGTAGTTTCTATGGTAATATTTCATTTCGAAAATGATTTTAAAAATAAATCTTAGAATATGGAAGTCATGTATGGTTCTCCATACCGATATTTTACTTCCATATTCCTTAAGGAATGGAAGTATGGTGATGGCAAAAAAAATCGTGTTCGAGATTATTGCAGATTCTGATTCTACTACACTCAAAACATGAAAAAAAGTCGTTTTCCAAAAAGTGTCTGTCTGTCTGTCTGTCTGTGTGTAGATTTTTACTTCCATATTCCTTAAGGAATGGAAGTATGGTGATGGCAAAAAAAATCGTGTTCGAGATTATTGCAGATTCTGATTGTACTACACTCAAAACATGAAAAAAAGTCGTTTTCCGAAAAGTGTCTGTGTGTGTGTCTGTCTGTCTGTCTGTCTGTCTGTCTGTCTATCTGTCTGTGTGTCTGTCTGTCTGTAGATTTTTTTTCTATGGCAAACGATAACTGCCGCAAATTCAAACAGAATCAAATAATTTTTTGCATGCAGCCCTGATTTGCAGAGTACTCGCGACCTATTGTTTTTGGTGAAGATCGGTTGAGGGAAAGGGGTAGTTTACCTGCAACGTTTTTTTAACAAGGGTATTTTCTATGGCAAACGATAACAGCCGCAAATTCAAACAGAATCAAATTATGTTTTGCATACAGCCCTGATTTGTAGAGTACTCAAGACCTATTGTTTTTGGTGAAGATCGGTTAAGGGGAAGGGGTAGTTTACCTGCAACGTTTTTTTATCAAGCGTATTTTCTATGGCAAACGATAGCAGCCGCAAATTCAAACAGAATCAAATAATTTTTAGCATACGTCCCTGAATTGTATAGGTCTCAATGACTTTCGATTTTGGTGAAGATCGGTTAAGGGGAAGGGGTAGTTTACCTGCAACCTTTTACGTTTTAACAAGAGTAAATTACTTGAAAATTTATTTAAACTTTTTGAAACAATGGTAATTGTTAAAAATAAAATAATTTTGTTGCCAGGCAATAAAATTATAATTTTTTCATTTTAATGTAATATAATATTTTTCATTTAATACAGCAATAAAAAGGCAGGTAAGACACAGCCTGGCTGTTTGGGTGAAAATGATTTTAAATATAAATCTTAGAATATGGACGTCATGTATGGTTCTCCATACCGATATTTTCCTATGGCAAACGATAACTGCCGCAAATTCAAACAGAATCAAATGATTTTTTGCATATAGCCCTGATTTATAGAGTACTCGCGACCTATTGTTTTTGGTGAAGATCGGTTGAGGGAAAGGGGTAGTTTACCTGCAACGGTTTTTTTTATCAAGGGAAATTTTTTTTTTTGGCAAACGATAACAGCCGCAAATTCAAACAGAATCAAATAATGTTTTGCATACAGCCCTGATTTGTAGAGTACTCAAGACCTATTGTTTTTGGTGAAGATCGGTTAAGGGGAAGGGGTAGTTTACCGGCAACGTTTTTTATCAAGCGTATTTTCTATGGCAAACGATAACAGCCGCAAATTTAAACAGAATCAAATAATTTTTTGCATACGTCCCTGAATTGTAGAGGTCTCAAGGACTTTCGATTTTGGTGAAGATCGGTTAAGGGGAAGGGGTAGTTTACCTGCAACCTTTTACGTTTTAACAAGAGTAAAGTACTTGAAAATTTATTTAAACTTTTTGAAACAATGGTAATTGTTACAAATAAAATAATTTTGTTGCCAGGCAATAAAATTATAATTTTTTCATTTTAATGTAAATTATGTTTGAGTTAATATCTTTATATATACAGTGGAACTTGGTTATTACGGCCTCGGCTGTTACGTCAACTCGGGTGTAGCGTTATTTTGTCATAAGTCCGGTCAAACTGATATCTTTAACATTATAAAAATTCCCGGTTTTAACGTCACTAAATATTGTACTACTCTGTTATAGCGTCAAATATTTCTCAGATATTTTACTCTAAATTTCATATAAACGTATATATATGCGCGCGCGCGCTAGCCCATGGCTACAGACATACATTGTATGCAAGCAATAAGCACTGTAACAGGACTGCCGGCGCCAGCCATTTTACGTGCTCCAACGGATGGCTAGATCGATTTAAGGCCCGACACTCGATTTCCTTTGCAAAAATTTGTGGTGAGGCAAAATGCGTAGATATGAACGTTACAGGCGATTGGGTGCATAACACTTGGCCAGAAATTAGACGATCATATAAAGATGAAGACATCTTTAATGGACATGAAGCCGGAATTTTTTATAAATTAACTCCAGATAAGACTTTCAAATTTAATAAAAATGAAAAGTGTGTTGGTGGGAAGCTCTCTAAACAAAGAGTTACAGTTTTTGTTTGTGCGAACATGACGGGAACCGAAAAAAGTAAACTTTTAGTTATCGGGAAAAGTTTGCATCCTAGATGTTTTAAAAACATCAAAAAACTTCCTGTAAGTTACACTGCCAACATAAAAGCGTGGACGACTTCTAGTATTTTTGAAGATGACTTCTGTACATGTGTATGTCACTGAACTCCTCCATGTATAAAATAATATATCGTTCGTGGCAGGTAAGCATATCTCAGTTATGTAATGTTTACGTTTCCATTTTATTATTATGCCTACAGCAATAAAAAGGCAGGTAAGACACACACACACACACACACACACACACACACACACACACACACACACACACACACACACACACACACACACACACACAATTCACGTTATTTCTGGCCTCACTCATGTTTATTTTCTTACATTTGCATGCTTTTTAAATGGAAAGTGCCGAAACCCACACCAACATAACGCGTGCAAGCCGAAAAAATGGACATCAATTTGCTTCCTGTGGATCGCTGGGCAATGTAACTTAGAATATGGAAGTCATGTATGGTTCTCCATACCGATATTTTTATAAGTGATTAAGTTAACAAAACACTAAAAACAAATAACTCAGCATATATCTATGGATAGTCAACTAATTATTTAAAAATCCTAGCACAACAATATTAATAAAAAAATTAGAAATACACAAAACAATAAATTAGAAACTGAGTGAAGTAAAGGGTGTTTCATATAAAACGCAACCCATCTATGTCAGTAATTACATTTAAATAAAAAAGGCATATGTAAATTATTTAATTAAATATTTTATTTCCAAACTTTACAATACTTAAAATTCTAGAGTAAATGCTGGAAGTGGCCACCATCTTCATGAATACACGCTTCCACCCTTTTCACTGTGTTTCTTGCAACTTTTTTTAGAGTATTTGGGTTGATATTTAAAACAGCTTGTTCGATATTGACCTACAGTTGTTCAAGTGTTCATGGTTTGTTGCTGTAGGTGCTTGTTAATAATAATTTTTAAAATGAGTGCTGCAACTGAAAATCCTGCGAGCTGTGAAGTGCGCTCAGTAATACGATTTCTGCAAGCAGAAAACTGAAGACCGGTGGACTTTCATCGGCGACTGTATGAGGTGTATGGGAAGAATGTACTGGAGTAAGGCAGTGGTGTGTTCTGTTTAAAAATGGCCGCACCAATCTGCACGATGATGAGCAGACCTTGTCAGCAAGGAAAATGATGTTGACAGTTTCTTGGGACAGAAAATGGGTTCTCCTGGTAGAGTTGATGGAACGGGGTACCACAAGCAACTCTGAGGTTTACTGTAAAACCTTAAAAAAGCTGCGGAGAGCAATCCAAAACAAGCAACGCGGTAAGTTGAGCTCCGGGATATTGTTCTTCCACGACAATGCCCTACCGCATACAGCATCACGAACGCAAGAACTTCTGGGAAAGTTTGGATGGGAGCTTTTCAATCATCCCCCATACAGCCCTGATCTGGCACTGAGCGATTATCACCTGTTCATGCGTATGAAAAAGTGGCTGGTAACACACAGCGCTTTGAAGACGATGAAGAGCTGAAGGCGGGCGTTAATGAATGGCTGAAATCACAAGCGGCAGATTTTTACGATGAGGGCTTTCAAAAACTCGTAAATTTTATTAAACTCGATGTCTTGTTAGGTGCTGGTTTATCACGGTACTTATGGCAAAAAGATTCTTGCACTGCAACCACTGATCACGTGCTAAAGTACGACTCAAGAATAAAAACACGTTCGTCTTGCGAAAAAACCATTTTCTCTCTAACAATGCACTGAGCGTTATGATCGCTTTGTCATAGGTATCAGTGGCAGTTTACTGCGCTGGCACAATGTTCAATTGTTGGACGAGTCTATTCCAGTAAAATGTAGGGGAGTTTGGCGGTAAATTCAAATATTACAGAAGGCTGATTAGTGGGTTGCGTTTTACATGAAACACCCTGTGCATAGCACTGTCATTCTGTGCTGTTAAAGTACGTTCAATACCAGGCAGGCTACATGTCTATGAACTGGTCACTGATCACACTTCAGACCAGTAGCGTGGTGTCCATGTAACTGCTTTTGCCGGCGGCAACAGTACAGGAAATAAAAAAAATACAGTTAATTATATCAAAGAGTAAATACTTTAGTTATTGATTAATTTGAAATGTGAACAATATTAGTAAGGAAACTTGAAGAAAAGCGTTGTTGTATTGCTTTCATACCGCTGGGTGCTTGCACTGTCGTTGCCGGATTAGATGTCGGCTATGTTTGACTCCGAGTGTCATTGACCTTGTAGTAGTTGTCACTGTACATACTAGTTAAGCAGACACATTCGTCCGCCCGATGTGTTGCTGCTGTATAAACCAGCAAAATGCTCAGTTAGCAGCGCATACCGGTTACTACTTGCACCGATTTCTGTTTTGTTTGTTTAGTTATGTGTTTCTCTGTGTTACTCTATTATTTGTATTCTAATTTATTTTGTGTAAATATAATGGTCTCCGGATTCCGTTGAACCAGGATCCTCTCTTCTGCCAGTGAATTTAATTGCGTGATGGAAAATTTACTAAAAACTCTTTTGGTTGGCGTACGTTTATGGAAATGGGTGATATTATTAATAATGGTAGATTTACTCCTAATATAAAGGCTTTAAATCAAAACAATTTGGCAGTTGTGATCGGCATTTTAACACTGCATGTTGCAAGGAATATTCTTGGCTATGTGGGTGTACTAAGTTGATGACACTTTTGTGCTGTATTTTGTTTTCAACAGGAACAAGTGCGTGGAATAGTGATGGTTTTGGTGACATGGATAATCTTAGTAATGTCCATAGTTGACAGTGAGGAGGTGGAATGCTGAAACACTAACTTGTGAAGTTGGTTATTATCAGAAATTTGCAACATTTGCTTTTAAATTTTTACCTGAAATGATTTCTGCTATACTTCCAAAGTCTGATGTTTTGTTCAGTACTTCACAGGAAAATATAATAGATGCAGGCTAGTGTAACAATAAAACCTGTAAATGTTTAAGCTATTCATTATTTTTGCACGATAGTTTTGATCAAGTTTGGGACAAGGATGAAACTTTAAATGAACTGGAAGAACCATCACACACAAAAAGGACTTGAGTAAATGAAATTAGTATTTGTTCTGATGACAAAATTTCCTCCTGATGGCTTTTCTTTGAAATAATTAACATTCTGAAAAGCCAAATTACCATTAAATTTTCAGATATTGATAAACTAGAATCTCTTGCAGTACTAGATTGCAAAAAATATGGCAATTTTTAAAAAAACAATTTCCAAAAGAAAGCATTCAAAGTGTTATTAAAAAAAAACTAAGGTAGAATCGTTAATAGGCCCATCTGAAAAATGACCTTTTGTATGTACACGTTTCCAGCAATTTAGAGACAAGTCGACCATTTATAATTACATGGCAGTAGACTTACTAAAGCATTATAGGAAATTACAAAACTGTGGGCCTTGTTACTTACAATTCCTGTTACAAGTGCTTCTGCAAAATGGTAATTTTTCAGCCCTGCAGCGAATACATACTTACAGAACAGACTATCTGGACTACCCCTTATCTTAATTGAAAAATCTCTTTTACAAAACCTAAAGAAAATGCCTGCATATTATGACTCTTTCTAGATAAGATTGCTGAATAGAGCTGCAGTACAAGTAGACTACAAATACAATTCTAAGATAAGGTACAAATAATTAATTTTTGCCTACATGTTAGGCCGAACAGCAACCGACAACAGCTGTTATATACACACGCCACGCCATTGCTTCAGACAATCTGTAACAAGAACCCTCACACATTCCATAGTGATGATATCATCAACAACATGGCTGGAAGGAAATATAATTGTAAACAAAATATGTAACAAATTTTAAGCACTGCGTCACTTAACAGCAGCTGTTCAAAGCAGTTCGGTTTTTTATGTTTATACAAAACACCAATTGTGGTTATATGATTATGACAATTAAAATATTCAGACTAAGTTACTGTACGCAGTTACAAGTTTGTTGAGAACAGTGAGGTCAGAGTAATAATAATGTGAAAACACGGAAGTAAATAACAACATAGATTTACCTGAAATAATAGATTACTCAAGCAATACAACAAAAGGATACTCCATTGCATTCTTTAAAGTGTAGTAACATATATGCAGATATATGGCCCCTTAAAAAAATATATATATACAAAATTGGGACTGTGGAACTGAGTTACATGAGAAGATACTTGCAAGTCACACATGAGGGACAAAATACATACAACATAAATTAATATGGGAAGGATTGAAAGAGACTCAGTCATCAATGTACAGATTAGAGAACCATTAGATAAATCTCAGAAAGTAGATGCTGAAAAGAGATATTAGAGTGAGACTAAGAGAAGAACTAACTGAGGGAGATCTCACAATAGGGATTATATACTTTTTAAGCAATGATTTAGAGGGAGGGATTTAATAAAGGTGACTGAGAAGGCGAGATTTGTTGAAGAAAATAAATCAAGAAAATATTGAAAAAGTCAGGAAGAATAAGAAGAAAGAGGAAATAATGACTATGATTTCCACTACCAAAAAATATAATACAATCTTACTGTACATAGTAAAATGGTATACTTACCATACCCCATGAAAATACTATAAAGAATTCTTTTTTTTTAGCAAGTGGTAATCAATACCAGTAGGCTTACTTAATTTTCAACAGAATCTAACAAAATATAATTATTTCACTACGACTCGGAACACAAAACTTTTTTATGGGTAACAACGTAAAAGCTTTACCTTACAACCTGAACCGGTTTTCACTTTTAAAAAGCTTCTTCAGAGGTTGCAGCTGGTAGCACTGCTCGTCTTGTTGTTGGTGACGAAATTGATTTTCAAAAGATCGATGTTGTGTGTGTGAGATGTGATATGTTCGAATAATGCGTGTGATTTGAATTGCGTCTGTTCGTTTAAGATGTTGTTTTTATTTGGTTTTGTGTGTTTGTATATTTCCAATTGTTCTAGAGTCTCTAGTTTTCGGCCTTTTGTGTGTATGTGTAGAATGTTCATGTTATTGTCGATGTTTTTGTATGTGTGGTTTGCTTCAATGAGGTGGTTTGCAAAGGTGGATTCTGTAGTGGAATGGAATCTAACAATGAATAGTACTGAACAAAAACTGAAACAAATGACATAGCCAGTGCTTGCAGACAGCTGCAATGACTTCCTACACCAGCCCTGTGAAAGAGCATGGCTGGGCAAAAAAAATTTGTGCCTAAGGCAAAGCCTACGCTTGCTGCTTTTTTTTAACATTGAAGTATGGTGTTTTTGTATGCACGGCAATTCTGGTAAATACTGTTGTACTATATTTCAGTAAAAAATAGTTATCAATATATAAAATAATTCAGTTTAAAATTTGAGTTAAACTACAACAAAGGAAAATTTAACTTCTTGGATTTTGTTGTCCATGATGTGTCCATTGTAAAATATTACATAACGCACTTTTAAAAATCCAGAACACTAATATTTGATAAAAGTTTTAATGATATTTTACCTTTGGTTAAGCTAACTTTTGATCTTATATAAGCTTCAACAGAGCTGATACCCTCAAAGTTTATTTTCTCCAGAAACAGTAGTACAACTAATGGAGAACTTGTCTTTTTGTTTGAAGGAGCACATGCAGTGGCGGCGCTACGGGTAAAGGCCCACCGAAAATTTTCTTGGCCCACCCAGATAAGATGGAGAAATTTCAGAGGTCAAAGTCAAACTATCTTTTACAAAATTCAACAAGAAATATGTAAATACAACTATTACATTAACGACTCAGAACACAAAGTTTTTTATGAGTAAAAACATAAAGTTTTACCTTACAACCTGAACCGGTTTTCACTTTTAAAAAGCTTCTTAAGAGGTTGCCACTGGTAGCGCTGTCCGTCCTGTTGTGGGTGACGGAATCGAATTTTGAAAGATCGATGTTGTGTGTGTGGGGTGAGATATGTTCGAATAATGCGTGCGATTTGAATTGTGTCTGTTCATTTGGGATGTCGTTTTTATTTGTTTTCGTGGGTTTGTATATTTCCAATTGCTCTAGAGTGTCTAGTTTTCGGCCTTTTGTGTGTACGTGTAGAATGTTCATGTTATTGTCGATGTTTTTGTATGTGTGGTTTGCTTCAATGAGGTGGTTTGCAAAGGTGGATTCTGTAGTGTGGTAGAATGCCTTTGTGTGTTCAATGTATCTCTGTTTGAAGCTACGTCCTGTCTGGCCTATGTAGAATTTGTTGCAATTTGAGCAATTTAGTTTGTAAACACCAGGTACATCGAATTTGTTTTGTGCTTTGTGTGTGTGTGTTATGATAGTGTGTTCTGTTTTTTTAGTAATTTTGTAAGTGATTCTGTATCCTGCTTTTTTGAATTTGTGGGCTATTTTTTCAGTTTGTTTGTTGATGTATGTTAGTGTTATGAATTTGTTGTTTTCTGTCTTTGTCTGTTGTTTGTTTTGTGTTTTGTGTAGGAGTTTATTGACTATTGTTCTGTCATATCCGTTGGATTCTGCTAGATATTTTATCGTGTTTAGTTCATCTTTGTAGTCTTTTTCATCTAGGGGGATGTTGTTAAGTCTATGTACCATGGTTCTGAAGGCAGCTAGTTTGTGTTGTATTGGGTGATTGGAGGAGTTGTGTATTAGTGTGTCAGTTGTAGTCGGTTTTCTGTATATACTGAATTTGTGCCTGTGTTCAAGTTTTGTGATGGAGAGGTCTAAGATGTTTATGGTATTGTGTTCGTATTCGGCAGTAAAGGTTATGTTTTTATGTATTTTGTTTATGTGCATTAGTAACTGTTCACATTGTCTTTTGTTTCCCCTGTATAGTATTAGAATGTCATCAACGTATCTGTGCCAATATAGTATTTTATGTGAGCGTCTGTCATTGTTTGTGAGTATTTTTGTTTTTTCTAAGTGTTGGAGGAAGACTTCTGCTAAAATGCTGGATATGGGGGAGCCCATGGGTAGACCATCATTCTGTGTGTAATATTTATTGTTATAAGTAAAGTAGTTTTGTTTTGTAATGATGTTCAGAGTTTCTGTTATTTCATTGATAAGTTCGTCTGGTGTGTTGTTCTGTTTGAGTTTGTTTTGTAGGATGGTGATTGTTTCAGATATGGGGATGTTTGTGTATAGGTTTTTAATTTCAACATTATGGGGGATGTGTATGTCTTTTATTTTTGTTACTAGGTCTGTGTTGTTTTTTACTGCAATGTTGTTGTCTAGTTGTGTGTAAAAGCAGACAAAGGCAACACGACTGTAATCATCTCCACAGACAACCTACACAAAAAAGTACAAAACTTCATGGAACAGAACAACATCACAGAACTAAAACACGACCCTACTAGCAACATAATGACACACAAACAAAAGCCCTACATGAAACAAATCTGACCATCAGCCCCTACCCACCTAGCGCTTCCCAAAATCCATAAAGAAGATATTCCGATCCGCCCCATTATCAACTAGCGTAATGCCCTGCACACAAACTCGGAAAACATCTACACAAAATTATCAGACAACACACACAACTGGACAACAACATTGCAGTAAAAAACAACACAGACCTAGTAACAAAAATAAAAGATATACACATCCCCCATAATGCCACATTAGCCTCCTTTGACATTAAAAACCTGTACACAAACATCCCCATTGTAGCATGACAGATAATGCCCATAGTTCTGAATGGAAAGAAAGATCATAAAATAAAATAAAAACAAATTTAAATCCAAGAAAGCAACATTAAAAATTAAATAAGAACCACCGTAAAGCACAATCATAGTTTGAAGTAAGAATTTCATTAAAACCAGATATACAATGAATGATGAGTAAGAAAAATAAACCAAAAAACTAAAAATAAAGTAAGGACATACCCAGGTAGGATAGGAGTAAGTAAGGAAGAAACCCGAACAAGACAACATCCACGATAAGAAGAAATGCTCTTAAAAGAAATCAAAACGAAACCCCAAAAGAAAGTAAAAATAACCAATGAAAGTATAACAAAAACCCAAATTTAGAAAACCATGTAAAATAGATATAAACAAAACTGTGTAAAGTAGAATTAAAAGTGAACCAATGGGAATTAGTTGTATAATGAAAAAAACAAACCTTCATTACCCTCTATAAATAAAATTCTTGATTTTAATAAGACTATAAAACTGATTAGAAATAAAATCAAAGAATAAAAGGGGACCAGTGCAAGTTATTATATTATATTAAATAAAATTAATATGTCAATGTGCATTTGTAAATTGTGCATTTATACAACTTTAAAGTTTTTATATTGTGTTGAGAAATAATATTTAATAGAATATTATAATGACAAATAGGATACAAGTGTTTCGAAATAACTGCCACTCTTTAGCTAACAGCATTCATTAGAATGACAGTGATAAAATAAGAGCAGGCCATAAAAAAGTGAAGTGACCAAGAATAAATACCCAAAAATCAAACAAAAACAGCTAAGACTGCAAATAAAATTAGTTATAAGAAATAGTTTAAATGATGGAAGGACAGATATGTTTTATTTATAATAAGTTCAAATAATTCAAGACTGAAATGTCAGAGTGGAGTACAATTCTTTTAGTACAAAACTTTTATTATGTGTTGATAGTATTAATCAAGGCTGAAATGTCTGGGCTTGAATACCATTTTATGTTATAAAATATTTGTTATGAGTTAATCGAATTAATCAATGTTAAATGTTAATACAACTAAGTAAGGGAATTGTAATTAAGATTGTATAAGAAAAGAAAGTCAGAAAGGGTATAAGCAGGCTGTAATATTCAAAAACCAAGTATGTAAAAACATGTGAAATCTAGGCCAAATGGCAAATCTCAACCACATTAAAATTAATAAATAAGAGAAGTAAATTGATAAACCGGATGAAATTTGTATAATATAAATCCAACACAGTGTATTACAACTATACCAATACTTTATAAAAATAGTGAAGCAACATATGAAGTATTAATAGAAAAATTGTAAATGTATTAACAGTAGAATATAAGGGGAATTATTTAAATTAAAGATAATAATTAATTTAGACAACCAATTCATAAAATTAAAAGGAATTAAGGGAAAATAAACATTTTATTTCAATCAAAGATTTTGTTCAATCATAATTGTGACATAACAAAAATGGCAAACAGTTTAATGACAGGAAGTAAAATTTTAGAGCCCACATTTTCAAAATACAGTAAATATGGCATTTTGAGATAAAAACATTGTAAGAATATCTTACTTGGTATCAAATCACGCAGAAGTAACTAAGGAAAAAGATTATGTAACTATTATTTGATAAAATCAAATAATAATAAAAATGTATTAAGTAATATAATGTAAGTGTCGACCATGTACGGAAAATTTTAAAACAATGTCTTGCTAATATTAACTGGGCTAAGACGTTTCGAATGAAGAAGAAAAGGAGAGTTGATTATTATACGTTGAGCAGTACACATCAAACGAGCTCTCGCCAAAATATTAATATATAGTGAAGGAAGAAGCATGGCGTACATCAGCCCAAACCTATAAAATTTAAATTCGCGAATTTTGGAAAAAAACGTTCAATAACGATTAAAGTCAGTGATTTAAACCAGTTAAACAATAAAAGTGAACCACTATTGAACAGTAAACCGATAATAACCATTTAAACACTTATAAACGATAATTCCTAATATCGAGACGAACGTGCCATTCTCTACCTTATTGACGGGAGTGAAATAAAACATTAACCAACACAGTTTATCGAAGGGAATCACTAACAACTGATCCAGGACAACCACACTAATACTAGAGGAATGAATCACTATCGCTGGGACGAGAAACCATTGGAAAATCAACATTTATTTGAAGCAGATTCTTCGAGGTGCAGTCGTCTACTACATCTGAATACGAAGTGGCCATCTTTGAGTTCCCCCAATTCTATGCGCCACAGCCAACATGCCTTCGAATGGTTCGAAACATTTTCTTTACTAACCATTATATATTGAATAATATGTTTGTATTTTAATTAATAAGCTTGTAATTTGTAATGTTATACTTTCTATACTTTGCTTTCTCTGACTATATAAAATAACAGTTCAAAGAACCCGAGAATTAATAATTTGTACAATCTATTAATTTGCACTGAGAGAGTCGATTCATCAATCGATATAAAATCGATTATTTTACAAATTGTCAATAAAAACCATTGAATATTATAATTTTGAATCCTATTTATTTCTAACTTATAAATAGAATAATATAAAACAATATTTGAGACATAACTACCAGAACAGCTGAATTTAACAGCTTCAAAAGAGGACAAACTTCAAATAAAAAAAGATCACAAATCGATTGTTCCTGGAGACAATCCTATTAGCATAGTACAAGAATTCTAATTACACAAAAGGATATAATTTGACAAAAACAATCAATAAGAAGTTCCAAATACAACAAAACAGTTTAAAATAATTAATGCTAAATTAATTTAAAAAAAATATATATAATAAATAAATAGTAAACATTTTTTTTTACCAAACAACAAGAATTTAAATTTTAAATTGTTACAAATCAATAATTATTTGTTACAAATTGGCGACCAACTGAATGGGCTTGAATTAGCAATTGATAGGCCGCTATAACTTGCCCAATCCTTAATTTTAGCCAGGCAGCTGGTGTCAAGTCAGAAGGGTAAGAGAGATGAGGAAACGAGCAGTATCAAAGAAAAGGGCAGAAGAAGCCGAAAAAGAGATTGAAGGAATAGATATGGAAGACAAGGAGGCAACGCCAGTGGAAGACGTAGAAATGATGCTACCTCTGGTCGAACCAACCAAACCAATAACACAAGAGGAACAACCAGGGAAACCCTCTCAAACAGAAAACACGACAATACAAGAAATGTTCAGAGTAATGATGGAAATGAGAGAGGATAACAAATCAATGAGTAAGCAAATGGAGGAAAACAGCAAGAAGATGGAGGAGAAAATGGATTCAATGAAAGGAGAATTAAGTAACCAAATTGGAGATACGAATAAGAGAATTGAGGAAAACAGTAAGAAGATGGAAGAGAAGATGGAGGAAACAGTAAGAAGACGGAAAGTGACAACCAACTATTAAAGGAAGAATTGAGTAAGAAGATGGATGAAAACAACCAATCCACAAAGGAAGAATTAGGAGAATTAAGTCACCAAATCGAAAAGACCAATAAGAAAATAGATGAAAACAACAAGAAAATGGAAGAGAAGATGGAGGAGAAGTTGGAAGAATTGAAGGAGGATAACCAACTATTAAGAGAAGAATTAGGGAGGTTAACCAAGAAAATCTGGACAAATTAGATGAGAGGATAGAGTTGTTAAAGGAAGAGTTGAGCAAGGAAATCAACGATAATAAGGAATCCACAACTAAGAAATTAGAAGAAGAAACCATGTGAATCAAACAACAAATTAAGGAAGTGGACGAAAGGTGTAGCCAGACGGAGAGAGAAGTACAGGGTTTCAAAGAAGAGGTAAACACCAAATTCACTAATATCGAAGAGTACAGTAGAAGGAAGATGGAAGAAAACCGAAGAGAAACCCAGGAAGAATTAGGGAAGGTAAGGAACCAAGTCGCGGAAAGGTGTGACGGAATGGAAGAGGCTATGACGAATATAACGGGTCAAGTACGGCAGAGCCAAGAAGAAATGGAAGTCATTAGAAATCGACCCACTAACTTTACTGGGATACCAATGAATGAAAATCGGGAATGGTTAAATTTCCGACAATACAAAAGAAAACCGATGGAGTTCTTGGCCCGGATTGAGGAATACTTTGCCAAACATAGAGGGAATAGGTGGAATAACAACCGGGAGATATTGGACGAGTCGTTCAGGGAAATGACCGACAATTGGTGGATGGCGAACCGAAGTGAGATCGCGGACTACCAACAGTTCAAAAACCTATTCAAAGCGAAGTACTGGTCAGAAACAACGCAGAACTTGATACGGGACAATATCTGCCATGGACGATATAAGGCCCAAATAGGTAACACCATGACGGCCTATTTCCTAGGAAAGGTGTGTCTGGCGAAACATTTAGAACCGGCAATACCCGAGGAATGCCTGGTGAACAAGTTGTCCTACCACTATGATGAAGACATAATCAGAGCAAGAAGGGGTAGCCAGATAAAGACGGTGCAAGGCATGACCGAATTAATGGAGAGTTACGAGAACGAGGAATACTACCGTCAGAGTAGAAGGAGGAACGATCGGCCGGAAATAAGAAGTAATCAGTACCCCAGTAACAGTAACAACCAGAATGGTAACAACTACCAAGGGAACCGTAACGATCAGAATAATTATAATGGTAATAATAACCCTCAGAATAATAATAATAATAACTTCAACAATAATCCGAATAATAATAGGAATAACTACAACTACCCAAATAACCAAAATAACTATTATCAGCACCCTGATAATTCTTATAGTCAGAGAAACCCCTACCCCGGTAATACTGAACGTTATTACCAAAATAATAGGAATTACAATTCCAATAACTACAATAATAACAACAGGGTTTCCCGACCACGGGTAAATTTCATAAGAGCTGAAGATAATGGGCCAAGAGGTATAACCGTCAGCGAAGGAACAGTTTCCATGATGGAGATCATCGGCGGAGAAGCGGAGAACGTGATGGTCCGAGGTACGACCAACATAGACGAAGTACCAGTCTAGATGATCCTGGCCGGCAACCAAACCAAGAACAAACATTTGAACATCGTACAGAGCGGCAGGAACCGACGCAAGGTTTCTAGACCGACACCTCGGTCAGCCCTAATAACAACAACGAACACGATAATTTAAACGGGAGGAGGCAGTGATGAATTATCACGACCCTTCACTGCTCCTATCTCCTGGGTATAAACAAGAGTTGCAAGGTGCAACTGAATCGAATAACATTACCATCATTAGAAATAACTATCTAAAAAACATAAGAACCGAACTATTGGAGGAAAACGACACTAGCCTCAATAGTCATAATAATGAAATAATATATATAAAAGCGGAAGTAGAAGGAATCCCTGCCAAGATCATGATTGATACCGGTGTGAATATATCGATAATTAATATAATTGAATTGGAAAGAATTCAGAAAGAATGTGGTAGAACATTGCCAATGTTGCCAGTAAATAATATTATCTTAGTAGGTGCCACTGGCCGCCAAAACAAAACTATTAGAAAACAAGTTTCTGTAAATGTCATTATAGCTTTAAACATGGTATTTTTAATTGCAACTGGACTGCCATTTAATATATTGGTAGGGTGCAATGTATTAAGGAGGAACTCCGCTATTATAGATTTGAACAAAGAAAAGGTATCACTGTTTTTAGAAGGAATAATGTGGACAGCAGATTTAGTAGGAGGCGAGAATATACTTCCCAGCAGTATACACCAACAACTTCGGAACATAAACTATGTAGAGAACAACTCCCTGAATAACCAAATAATATATAATAACATGGAAGAGGATTTATGGTCAGTTAAGATACAGGAAATACGGGACTTCCGGTGCGGAATCACAAAAGAGAAATTACCCATACACCAAGCAAATCGTCTGATAAGGGTATATGAGAAATGTAAATCAGTATTTTCCGATGAACCCGGTAAGATAAAGAATTATCAATGTAAACTTAAATTTAGGGAAACCGTGGAATTTAACCGAAGGTCATATCCCATCGCGCATTCACAGAAGGAGGCCGTGAGAGCGGAAATTAATAAGATGATCAGCAGTGACATAATTGAGAGTAGTCAATCTCCATTCACCAGTCCAATCATAGCTATTCCCAAGAAAAACGGACAAGTCTGGCTTTGTTTGGATGCGCGCGAAATAAATAAAATGATCATAAATGACAGAACATCGCCCAGTGAAATAGAGATCTTGAAACGATTCCACGGTACCAAGTTTATTAGTACATGGGACACTGTGTGTGGTTACTGGCAAGTGGAGTTGCACCCACAAAGTCGTCAGTATGTGGCGTTCATATTCGAAGGGCGCAATTACCAGTTCAAGAGATTGCCCTTCGGACTTGTGAATTCAGTAGCCATCTTTGTGGCCTGCATGGACCAGATACTTGGACAGGAAGCACTCCAATTTACCACTGTATATGTAGAGGATCTACTGATTACCTCAGAAACCTGGGAGGAACACTGCTACAGAGTGGAACATGTACTCGAGAAGTTAGCAAAAAATAACATAACTCTTAAATTGGAGAAATCCAAATTCATTGCTAGAGAAGTACAGTTCTTGGGTTTTAATTTAGATGATCAAGGCATATCCCCATCATTAGAAAAAGTGGAGGCGATTCAGAAGTTCCCTAAACCAAAGAACAGGAAACAATTACAGTCTTTTCTCGGACTCTGTAACTATTACAGAAAGTTTCAGCATCAATATTCCGAGCTAACAGCCAAGTTTCATCTACAATTATCTTTGAAAAACAAATGGATCTGGGGTCAAGAACAGGACGTTACTTTCCAACTCATTAAAGACAAGTTCTTAGAGATCGTTATACTTCGTCACCCGAATTTTAAAAAACCTTTCTTCTTAAATTGTGATGCTAGCAACATCAGTTTAGGAACGACTTTATATCAGGAAGATGAGGAGGGTCACCATCTAGTGATTAGCTTCGCTAGTCGGACCTTGAATCAATGCGAAAAGAACTACAATGTGACCGAGAAAGAATTACTCAGTGTAGTATTCGCATGTAGTAAATTCCGGACATATATTTTAGGGTATCCAGTTACCATCCGAACTGATCATAAATCTATCTCATTTCTACGTATTGAGTCATGGCAGACTGACTAGATGGATACTTGCCCTGCAAGAGTACGACCTACAATGGGAATACATCCCGGGGAAAAGGAATGTTGTAGCGGACGTGTTATCACGCATTAATTTGGAAGACCAGACTTTTGAGGGAGAGAAGGAGAGCGTAATCAAGATCTACAACCTTATTAAAACAAGATCCGATTTAGAGGCTTTATTAATAAACATCCGCATCCACCAGCAATCTCACCCGAAGTTGAAAAATATTATTACTCGATTGGAAGTAAATGATGACACAGTTTCTAAATATTACATTATTAATAAAGGTATATTATTTGTTAAAACATCCTTAAATCAAGAAACATGGAAAGTGATTATTCCAAACAACATTGAAAAAAAAATCATAGTCGATTACCATATACGGTATGGCCATATGGGAGCCCTGAAAGTGATACAGGCCTTAGAGAAGAATTGCCAAATCAAAAACATAAACCGGAAGGTGAGAAATTACCTAAAATCCTGTAATATTTGCCAGTGTGTTAAGGTTAATAATGAGAAGAAGGAAGGCATAATGATACCCATAACATCTAAGACGAAACTGGAGAAAGTGTTCTTAGACATCTGCCGACCATTTCCCCGTAGTGGCGGTCGACACCGATATAAATACATCATCATAATCATGGACCATTTTACAAAGTATGTAAAGCTATACCCGGTTAATTGGGCAACTACTATAAAAGTTCTTGGAGTAATAACAGAATTATATGTGCCAGAAATAGGAAAACCAACTTCAATCATCACTGACCATGGTACACAATTTAAGGGGAAAAGATGGCGGGATACATTATTATCACTTGGGATTAAAACATACAAGACATCGGTCTACCACCCAAGTAGTAATCCGGCAGAGAGGTTATTAAGAGAAGTGGGGAGAATATTGAGAACGTACTGTCACCACCAACAGAAAAAGTGGCAAGAATACCTAGCAGCCACGGAGAAGTTCCTAAATTTCGCTCACCATCCAGCTATAGGAATTACCCCTTACTCCGCCATGTACGAGAAACCAACCCCCCGAGAGATTGAAGAAATAATAGAGTTCCCGATGAATGATGGTCGTAAATTTGACAAGGTGAAATTTTATAACAAGGTGGCCGAAGACCAGGAGAAACGGCAAACCAAATATCAGAAGGCGATTGGACGAATAATAATGTATAAAGAGGGAGAAAAAGTACTGTTAAAAAGCCACGAATTACCCAGCACCCTAGAAGGGATAACGAAGAAGTTATTATTACTCTATACTGGACCATATCTCGTTACCAAAGCTAATAACAATAATACATATGAACTGAAGGAAATAGTTTCCGGAAAAATCAAAGGCGTATACAACCAAGCCTCCATAAAAAAATATTACGAAGATTGAATTTAGAAAAAAAAGAAATTGTCGAAATTCTAAAAAATAGTAAGATAAACTTACAAGTGATTTGAAAGAAAATAATTTGGAATTAGAGGAAGAATAGAATTAGAATTTAGTGAATTGTCAAAATCTAAAAAATAGTAAGATCAACTTACATGTGATTTGAAAGAAAATAGTTTGGGATTAATTAAGAAGAAGAATTTGTTATTATAATAAAATTGTCAAAATCTAAAAAATAGTAATATCAACTTACAAGTGATTTGAAAGAAAATAATTTGGAATTAGAAGAAGAATATAATTAGAATTTAGTGAAATTGTCAAAATCTAAAAAATAGTAAGATCAACTTACAAGTGATTTGAAGAAAATAATTTGTGATTAATTAAGAAGAAGAATTTGTTATTATAATAAAATTATCAAAATTTAAAAAATAGTAAGATCAACTTACAAGTGATTTGAAAGAAAATAATTTGGAATTAGAAGAAGAATAGAATTAGAATTTAGTGAAATTGTCTAAATTCTGAAAAATAATAAGATCCACTTATAAATGATTTGAAGAAAATAATTTGTGATTAATTAAGAAGAAGGTTATTATTATAATAAAATTATCAAAATTTAAAAAATAAGTAAGACCAACTTACACAAATAATTTAAAAGGAAATAATTTGGAATGAAAAAGAAGAATTTGAATTTTGTAAATCATCAAAATTAAAAAAAATAATAATAAGATCAACTTATAACTAATTATTTATGAAACGATTATGGAAACGAATAGTCAAGAAGGATGATTATAATATTACTCGTTCTAAAAAACAAAGAAAAACAACTCATACCAATCATATAAAGAAAATAGTTTTGGAAAGAAAATAATAAAACATTTATGAAAGGCAAAGAGAAATAAGGACCACATGAAAAATATAATATTAATGAATTAATCTTAATGAAGACAAAAGCGGAATAATAAATTTCTGAGAAAGAAAAGAAAGAAAAATATATTTATATAATATGATCAGAATAACAACTTGGTTGGATGTCAATTATAATGAAACCCATCGAAAAAACGAACTGTCATAAAATAATACCATTCGAACAATTAATAAGACTAAAAAAAAAAAAAAAAAAAAAAATGCTATTAATTAGAAGCCAGAAGAAGAGTTAAAAACCAGAAGTTAATGTTAAAAAACCATAACTAGTAATAAACATATTAACAGAGTTTCCAACCATGATGAAAATGAATATATCAGCCGAGCTAAAAGGTTAGAAGAATAAATAATGAGAATAATAAATACTAAGAAGAATAACTGAGATAGAAAATGTGAGAAAATCTGAGAAACAACGAAGTGAAGTATCCAAAGATGTTTTTATTAGTCGAAAAATAGACTATTCTATATATAATTTTTATTTGATGACTGTCTGTAGATAATTCCAGCAGCATTATGTTTTGAGCAGAGATGAATTGCCTCTGATCTCAATGAGAAGTGTAGTATGGCCAGCAGAGTATGTAGCCAACAGTGCCTCTCTGAACTGTTCCAGCTCACGTGTTAGGGAATGTTAGGGAATCAATATCCCATGGATAAAACACAAAGTTAAGAAAAGGAAAAATATAATAATAATAATAATAAATCTCAGAGAACACTAACTATCCAGGAAGAATCAAAGTCAGATAAAAGACTATAAAGTTTAATAAGTTCAAGTATGAAGAAGCCGATATAAAAATGGGGAGAAAGGCAAAGAATAATAAATAAAAAGCTATCATAAGCAATTATTTCATCCATACTCAAGGTATAGTCTGAAATAATCACTTCTGGAGGAGAGCAATCTGTAGCATGACAGATAATGCCCATAGTTCTGAATGGAAAGAAAGATCATAAAATAAAATAAAAACAAATTTAAATCCAAGAAAGCAACATTAAAAATTAAATAAGAACCACCGTAAAGCACAATCATAGTTTGAAGTAAGAATTTCATTAAAACCAGATATACAATGAATGATGAGTAAGAAAAAAAAAACAAAAAACTAAAAATAAAGTAAGGAAATACCCAGGTAGGATAGGAGTAAGTAAGGAAGAAACCCGAACAAGACAGCATCCATGATAAGAAGGAATGCTCTTAAAAGAAATCAAAACGAAACCCCAAAAGAAAGTAAAAATAATCAATGAAAGTATAACAAAACCCCAAATTTAGAAAACCATGTAAAATAGATATAAACAAAAGTGTATACAGTAGAATTAAAAGTGAACCAATGGGAATTAGTTGTATAATGAAAAAAACAAACCTTCATTACCCTCTATAAATAAAATTCTTGATTTTAATAAGACTGTACAACTGATTAGAAATAAAATCAAAGAATAAAAGGGGTATTATAATTATCTTGTTGATTCATCCTCTTCGTTCACTTATTAATAATAATATATTATTATTATTATATAATAATTGGGAAAGTGACAACGAATAGTAAGTTCATATGTGAAAGTTTTATATATATTATTAATAAAAGGGGACCAGTGCAAGTTATTATATTATATTAAATAAACTTAATGTGTCAATGTTTAAGTTCATAAACTAAGTAAATTGTGCATTTATACAACTTTAAAGTTTTTATATTGTGTCGAGAAATAATATTTAATAGAATATTATAATGACAAATAGGATACAAGTGTTTCGAAATAACTGCCACTCTAGCTAACAGCATTCATTAGAATGACAGTGATAAAATAAGAGCAGACCATAAAAAAGTGAAGTGACCAAGAATAAATACCCAAAAATCAAACAAAAACAGCTAAGACTGCAAATAAAATTAGTTATAAGAAATAGTTTAAATGATGGAAGGACAGATATGTTTTATTTATAATAAGTTCAAATAACTCAAGACTGAAATGTCAGAGTGGAGTACAATTCTTTTAGTATAAAACTTTTATTATGTGTTGATAGTATTAATCAAGGCTGAAATGTCTGGGCTTGAATACCATTTTATGTTATAAAATATTTGTTATGAGTTAATCGAATTAATCAATGTTAAATGTTAATACAACTAAGTAAGGGAATTGTAATTAAGATTGTATAAGAAAAGAAAGTCAGAAAGGGTATAAGCAGGCTATAATATTCAAAAACCAAGTATGTAAAAACATGTGAAATCTAGGCCAAATCGCAAATCTCAACCACATTAAAATTAATAAATAAGAGAAGTAAATTGATAAACCGGATGAAATTTGTATAATATAAATCCAACACAGTGTATTACAACTATACCAATACTTTATAAAAATAGTGAAGCAGCATATGAAGTATTAATAGAAAAATTGTAAATGTATTAACAGTAGAATATAAGGGGAATTATTTAAATTAAAGATAATAATTAATTTAGACAACCAATTCATAAAATTAAAAGGAATTAAGGGAAAATAAACATTTTATTTCAATCAAAGATTTTGTTCAATCATAATTATGACATAACAAAAATGGCAAACAGTTTAATGACAGGAAGTAAAATTTTAGAGCCCACATTTTCAAAATACAGTAAATAAAAACATTTTGAGATAAAAACATTGTAAGAATATCTTATTTGGTATCAAATCACGCAGAAGTAACTAAGGAAAAAGATTATGTAACTATTATTTGATAAAATCAAATAATAATAAAAATGTATTAAGTAATATAATGTAAGTGTCGACCATGTATGGAAAATTTTAAAACAATGTCTTGCTAATATTAACTGGGCTAAGACGTTTCGAATGAAGAAGAAAAGGAGAGTTGATTATTATACGTTGAGCAGTACACATCAAACGAGCTCTCGCCAAAATATTAATATATAGTGAAGGAAGAAGCATGGCGTACATCAGCCCAAACCTATAAAATTTAAACTCGCGAATTTTGGAAAAAAACGTTCAATAACGATTAAAGTCAGTGATTTAAACCAGTTAAACAATAAAAGTGAACCACTATTGAACAGTAAACCGATAATAACCATTTAAACACTTATAAACGATAATTCCTAATATCGAGACGAACGTGCCATTCTCTACCTTATTGACGGGAGTGAAATAAAACATTAACCAACACAGTTTATCGAAGGGAATCACTAACAACTGATCCAGGACAACCACACTAACACTAGAGGAACGAATCACTATCGCTGGGACGAGAAACCATTGGAAAATCAACATTTATTTGAAGCAGATTCTTCGAGGTGCAGTCGTCTACTACATCTGAATACGAAGCGGCCATCTTTGAGTTCCCACAATTCTATGCGCCACAGCCTTCGAATGGTTCGAAACATTTTCTTTACTAACCATTATATATTGGATAATATGTTTGTATTTTAATTAATAAGCTTGTAATTTGTAATGTTATACTTTCTATACTTTGCTTTCTCTGACTATATAAAATAACAGTTCAAAGAACCCGAGAATTAATAATTTGTACAATCTATTAATTTGCCCTGAGAGAGTTGATTCATCAATCGATATAAAATCGATTATTTTACAAATTGTCAATAAAAACCATTGAATATTGTAATTTTGAATCCTATTTATTTCTAACTTATAAATAGAATAATAAAAACAATATTTGAGACATAACTACCAGAACAGCTGAATTTAACAACTTCAAAAGAGGACAAACTTCAAATAAAGAAAGATCACAAATCGATTGTTCCTGGAGACAATCCTTTTAACATAGTACAAGAATTCTAATTACACAAAAGGATATAATTTGACAAAAACAATCAATAAGAAGTTCCAAATACAACAAAACAGTTTAAAATAATTAATACTAAATTAATTAAAAATAAAACAAAAAAATAATATAATAAATAAATAGTAAAAATTTGTTTTTACCAAACAACAAGAATTTAAATTTTAAATTGTTACAAATCAATAATTATTTGTTACACCATATCTGAAACAATCACCATCCTACAAAACAAACCAAACAGAACAACACACCAGACGAACTTATCAACAAAATAACAGAAACTCTGTACATTATCACAAAACAAAACTACTTTACTTATAACAATAAATATTACACACAGAATGATGGTCTACCCATGGGCTCCCCCATATCCAGCATTCTAGCAGAAGTCTTCCACCAACACTTAGAAAAAACAAAAATACTCACAAACAATGACAGACATTCACATAAAATACTATATTGGCACAGATACGTTGACGACATTCTAATACTATACAGGGGAAACTAAAGACAATGTGAACAGTTACTAACGCACATAAACAAAATACATAAAAACATAGCATTTCGGACTTCTTCATTCTGCAACAAAAAATTGTTAAACCAAATGAAGAGGACATTACAATGCCTACAACGTTTACACCTGTAACTGCTGAGGTTAGTTTTCAGGATCCCAAAACTGAACCTGAAAAAATTGTGTTCGATGATGATGATATGGAAGTAGGGAAAGAGGAAAACAGACAGAAAATGAAGAAGAACTTGGTGAAAATAAAGGTACTGATTTATTTTCTATTCCTAGCAGTAGCACCAGCAGCACTAATCCATCTGGTTCAATTAGTGATATAGCTACGAAACCTTCTGATGAACCAAAACAACCACAATTATGACATTTTCCTTTTCATCAGTTTGGAGATAGAAAAAGGAATTTCCAGCCAGGTTGGTACAAAATCCACCTATGGCTTGAATACAGTATTATAAATGATGCTGCATTTTGCCTGTCGATTTTTTTGTCTCCAAACTCAAGGCGCAAAAAGTGAATTGCTTAGTTTTGTAAATGAAGGTTACACTAATTGGAAAAGAGAAACAGAATCTAATTCCGGTTTTAAGCAGGATGAGAACAGCTCATCCCACAAACATTCTTTAGTTGCTTGGGAGTCTTTCAAAAATTTAAAAAGTAAGTTTGGGGAGGAAGCATCAATTGCTGCTCTGCTAGATGAAACATATGCTCTTGAAGTTCAAGAAAATAGAGGATACATTGAAACAATTGCTGATGTACTTCGATTCACAGCCCTACAAGGAATAGCTCAAAGAGGTCATGATGAATCGAAACAGAGTGAAAACAAGGGAAATTTTTTAGAATTAATGGAACTTATAGAGAAAAAAGATCCAACTGTTAAAAAAAAGGTTGAATATAAAAGAGAAAAATACACTCATCATGGTATTCAAAACAAAATTCATAGCACCATGAGAAATATTGTGCTAGAACATATAACAGATGAAGTAAAAAAAGCTCAGTATTTTGCTCTAATGGTTGATGAGTCAAAAGATTGTTCAAAAACTGAGCAATTATCAATAATGATTCATTACTATTTAGGTGGGAATATATATGAAAAATTTCTAGGCTTTGAACCTGCAAAAAAATTGGATGCTTCTTCTTTATTAATTTGTATTAAACAAAAACTAGCAAACTGTGGAGTTGATTTAAACTACTGTGTTGCACAAACGTATGATGGAGCTGCAGTCATGAGTGGCTCTTGTGCAGGTGTTCAAGCTCTTTTAAGCAGGGAATTTCCACAAGCCATCTACACACACTGTATGAACCATACATTGAATCTCGTTATAGTGGCAACATGTAGAGGGATCAAGTCAGCTACAGATTTTTTTTATGACACTGCAGGGACTGTATGTTTTCATGAGTGGGTTGGCAGTCCATCAAATGTTTATAGATACACAAATGAAAATGAAGATAGGAAAAGTGGAATTGAAAAAGTTAAGTGACACCCGATGGGCCTGTCATTACGCTACATGTTTGGCTGTGAAGAAGACAATTGAAGCCATTATTGTAACACTAGTAAATATCCAGAGTGAAAATTCAGAACGAGCTGCAGAAGCATCAGGATTCAGTGCCAAGTTGAACTTTTCTTTTATTTTTCATTTATGGCTGTTCACACGTTTGTTGAAAGAATGCAAGTCACTGTCTGATTTCCTCCAGGGCAAAGATTTTGATATTGTTGCTGCGATCGATTTGGTCGAAACTACAAGGGATCTTTTCAACCAAATGCGTGAATCTGATACAGGTTTCACTTCTGTGTGGAAAGAAAGTGTAGAGGTAGCAACAAAAATAGGCACTGATATTCCCACAGATTCCTCTACTCTTGGCAGAATTCAAAAGTTATCAAAACATCTTGTGGAATATGTTTGTGATATGCCAAATAAAGACAGCGTGAAACCTGTACACCCAACTGATTTCAAGTCTCTAGTATTTGATGAAATTCTACATATCATAGATAACGAACTTGAGAGACGTTTTATTTCAAACTCTGTAATAATTAAAGGAATCACTTGTCTGAATCCCAAAAGTAAAATATTCCTGAATAAAGAAATGTTAATGCCGTTGGCACAAAATTATTCATGCAACACTGATTCGTTGGAGGCAGAAATAAAAATATTAAAAAATCTCATCCTAAGGCATGAACAACAAACTGGAGTGGAGACTGAGAATCTACTTCCATTGCTCGAGTTGTTAGAGCAATACAAACTAGCGTTCAATGACTTGTACAAATTGACTCAAATAGCAGTGACTATTCCACCTTCTTCTGCATCATATGAGAGAACATTTTCGTGTATGCAACGTATTAAGAGTTATTTACAAAATTCGATGTCTGATGAACGTCTTAGCTATTTGTCTGTGCTTGCAATAGAAAGGACTTTGACCAAGAACATTGACTTGAAAAGAATCGTTGATGATTTTGCCGTTAATCACAACAATCAAAGAATTAATCTGTTTTAAAAGTAAGTAAAAGCCTGTTTACTATTTTGCATTCATAGTATTTTATTTTGCTTAATATTTCAGCTATTCAGTTTTGGCCTATCAATTATCATCTTTATTGTCAGCACTGATTTAAACATTGTACAGTTAAGATATTGTCATTTTGTATACCCTTGCAAACCACCTCATTGAAGCAAACCACACATACAAAAACATCGACAATAACATGAACATTCTACATGTACACACAAAAGGCCGAAAACTAGACACTCTAGAACAATTGGAAATATACAAACACACGAAAACAAATAAAAACGACATCCCAAACAAACAGACACAATTCAAATCGCACGCATTATTCGAACATATCTCACCCCACACACACAACAACGATCTTTCAAAAATCGATTCCGTCGCCCACAACAGGATGGACAGCACTACCAGCGGCAACCTCTGAAGAAGCTTTTTAAAAGTGAAAACTGGTTCAGGTTGTAAGGTAAAACTTTATGTTTTTACTCATAAAAAACTTTGTGTTCCGAGTCGTTAATGAAAAAGTTGTATTTAGTATTAACTTTGTTTCAATTTTCAGTAGTTGAGGTATGTAGTCTATTTCTACCTGGCTACATAAATAAGACGATATTGTATTCAAACATCATGATTGTTTATTACTTTTTAACTCTAAAACAAATGGACCAGTTATATCAAATGAGGTGTGAGGTCAGCCATTTTAAATCTTCCATTGTTAACAAGGATATGAAATTTTTGAAAAACCAATATCCACATGTTATGCACCATATTATGTTAAGTAGACAAGTATTTTGGGTTTTCTATTACTTTATTTAATAAAAAGAGCATAAAAGTATGATTACAAAAAAAAAACTTCTTCTTGATAAAAAAATTCAAAATAAAAGTAAAAAATAAATAAAATTATTACGCAACTGTTCAAGAAAGACAGAATTATGGTTATACGATATGTTCATGTGTTTGGTTGCAACTGACTATATAGTTACCATGACAACATAATTTTTTGGATTTGTTTTTGTTCTTTAAGCAGTGAGCAACAAAAAACTGTGTATATTATTTGTGCAAGATTTATATGTTATTAAAATTATTGTAATATCAAACAATTACAAGGTGAGATCATTTGGACAGTGAGTACATTAGAAATGAGCTACGGGTATTGTACATAAACGATACACTTCAGAAATATCTGGACAGAATGGAGGATAGATAGCTACCTAAAGTAGCTAAAGTAGTATATAGGTATAGGTCCTTTGGAACAAGGGGTGTAGATGGCGAGATATAATGGGAAGACAGAACAGACAATGTGACCTGAAGTCAAACAATTACAAGGTGAGATCATTTGCACAGTGAGTACATTAGAAATGAGCTACGGGTATTGTACATAAACGATATACTTCAGAAATATCTGGACAGAATGGAGGATAGATAGCTACCTAAAGTAGTATATAGGTATAGATCCTTTGGAACAAGGGGTGTACATGGCGAGATATAATGGGAAGACAGAACAGACAATGTGACCTGAAGAAGAAAAGAAGTCAAACAATTCTTCTTCTATGAACTGAAAGTTCAATATTCTATATTATTAGTACTGTGAAAAAAGAAGATGAACCATCAAAACAACTATAATTCTTCTTCTTGAAATTCTTTTCTTCCTATAGTAATATAACAAAGTTCGATTCTTAAACAACTTAATAAGACCTTTCCCTTAGTCAGGGGTTTCTGGTTTTGTTTAAATAATCATGACTTGTAGATTGTTTCTTCAGCCATTAATACTGGTTACATCTGCAGTTCTTTTTCAATGGCTGTCTTTAACATTTCAGTGACAATGGTGTTCTTGCTGTGTTTACTAGTGCCATATTATATTGTACTATTCATGGTATATTTTGATTGGCAAATGTTTTGGCCAATCATGTGGCAATTGTGTATATCGTCACCAGTTAAAAGGTTTGCTTTTCATTCCCTGAAGCAGCAGATCTTGTGCCTCACTTAAACTTGCTGATACCCCTTTCTTTGCTAACCTCCCTGACGAGATATTTATAATCCCTGTTCAAATTATTTGGCCACCGTTTTAGAAAAATAAAAATTGTAATTTCAGTTTGCTTTTCTATTTTGTCTATATTTTACAGCAATTAATTCTGTCTAGTGCAGTGTTAATTTAACATTTTATTTTTAATAAAAATAAATTTGTATGCCTACCATATATGCTGAAAATGATGTGAGTGTGTTTACATCCTGATATAAGCTTTACATAACATTGGGAGCCCTGGGTCTCAACTCAACTGAGAATGTAACTGAGCTTTTAAATTGGGAAATATAAAGAAAAACACCATTAGTAAAATATAACTTTGAGCCAGAATACTATGGTGCCATTAACATTGGCACCATAATACTTCCTTAAAACAAGCTACATTAAAAATATGTTCAGAAGGATTAAAAATGTTATCAGAATTAAAGTAGGGATAACAAAATTAATATTAGAAAATACAATTTTATCTGTTTTTAATTACTTAACACGTATCGTGCCCAGGAATATGCGACAAGAAATGATGCCTTTTGTTTTTTGCCAAACTTTTTTTCTCAATAATATAACTTAATAATATTATAAAATGACATTTTATACAACCCTAATGTTTCTGAATGTATTTACATCCGTTTGTAATGAGATTTCAATCAGCGGTACCGTGTACCGTCGGGGCACAGTGTGAACGACTGGCGTGGGGAACGGGGGGATTGCATTTATTAACTAAAAAAACAGAATAGTTATGTGACATACAATAGAAGATATAGAGTCCTAGGCCATATTATTAGGCCATCCCAAGAAAAACTGAAAATTATAAATTCTTTAGTGTTTTCATTAAAGGAATATTGATAGGAATTCTGAAAGTTGATTTTTATATAAACTTAACATGTACCGTGCCATAGCGGTATGTGGTACCGCCCGGTGGCCAACTGGGTCTCCCCAAAAGTGCCCAGGCGGTCCCTCGTACTGCTCAGCTTTGGAGGAGAAAACTTTCCCTCCACGCCACGGTACCACTCGGCAATGATCAATTGCAGCCGTTAGGGACTGCTCGGGCACCAAACAATCGTCTGGCACACCTAGCCTGTTTTATTTTATTTTATTTACTTATTTTTTTTTTAATAAAGTTAGATTGCAAAAACAATTTTCTTTTTTAATGTTTTATTGGTTTCAACAGTAAAAGGACATTTTATTCACTAGTTTTGTTCTTTTACAATTTTTATTCAAATGCAAACATAAAGTGATATATAATGATATAATACTATTTATGGTTCTCATTATAACATGGTAAACAATAAAAGGGTTCTCCTGGGCAAGTTGGGCAATATGTCACAATTTTTTTATTTGATTTTTTGTTATTTTGCCCTCGATTTTTTTGAGTTTACACCCCTTACAGCCTCTTCGAACTTTTCTATTTTCTCCTTCTTTCCTTTGGAGAGAATTTTGTGGTCGCTGAGCTTGTAAAGTCACTGATGAAGGCCTATCAACTGCTACGGGGCCACTTTGAAGAAGAAAGAATTCTACGATTTAAAGAACGCGTTATCGTAATATTTTTTTTCGTCACTAATTTGTACAATATGTGGTCTCTTCAAAGTGAGTCACATAGCCTTCCCTACACAGCGGTACCACATAGCAACCACTAAGCGCTCATGTCGGAAACTCGGCAAAATAACCGCTCGATTAAGAAGGTCGAACGAAGGCGGGAGTAAATTTGAATTCTCCATACCATCATAGCTGAGAACGTTTAATCATCCTATTTTTTAATTTAATTGTTTTAATTAAACAATTTGGCGCCACCCGGGATTTATGAACACCTATTGAAGAACAGGTAAGGTTTCCACTCGCTAGTACTGGTAATTCGAAGTATCGCTACGGACATCGTCAGCGCAACATATAAGTAACGACACCAGTGTGAGGCGAACACACAATACTTACACATTTTAAGAATACGCAAGGATCTAGTCGTTACAGATTGGCTTCCATCACGGGGCTTAAACAAGGTGGACGTCATAGAAGTCACAATATGTATGGTAAGAATATACGGATAGATGCAACCAGTACTTTGCTAAAGGCAATCCAGTATGTGTAAGAGGGAAATACATCAGTTGAGGATCTGGTTTGGTGTAAGGCCAGTTATTGACAATTTATCTGAATGTTACAAAGTCAGGTGATACTGTGGCAGGTGCCTGTCTGATTTTATGGTGTTGGGATTTCGAGAGAGAAGTCCAGTAACATCATTCAGGTACAGCCGTAGCCGCCAGACTAGGGGGGTAAATTACCCATAATTTTATAAGGAAATAAGGGGGCTGTTGGCGTCATATCCTAGCTGATCCTCTTAGGTTTTTAGCAATGAGAGTTTTTCTGTTTCGGCAGAAAACCTCTTATTGGGGGGGTATTGTAACGGAACAAAGGGATGTGATTTATTTTATCTTTTCATCAATTGTAATAAGGGGAGTCACCCACACAGATCCTCAGTTTTAATAATCGAAGCTCACTTTTGGAACACCCAGTTGTCAGTTTGTACAATAAGCCAGGCGAGATGCAATGAAACCTGGAGCATCGGAATTTGTCCAAGCACGCGTGTGCTGATTTTGACATTGTGAAGAGCACGTACAGTTTCCCTGGTCGCCGGCTGCGAGATTACGATAAATAGCGAGAATTTGCGGGAAATGCTCTCGGCCAATGAGAAGACAAGTTGGCGCTCTCGGGTTGCCGAGGGCCATCTTGAAAACGACTCAGTTAGCGTCATTTTGTCGAACCGCATGGTTCAGCGTAAAAGGGCTCGCGAGCCAAAGAATACTAAAATCTGTAAAAAATGTTAATAAACTATCAATAAAAATGGTATAAAGTGCTACAACAACAGTGAAACATGAAACAACAACCAGTGATCAAAATTTAACCAGTTAAAGTGTATTTCAGACAAACCACGTGAACAAGGAACAAAAGCTGGGAGTGTTGCCACCACGTGTTGGACTCCATCACAGGAAAGTAACTATTTTAAATTTAAACAAATGAAAATTAAAGAAAGAGCTCTAAAATCAAGGGGGGTGAAAAGTGTGAAATTGAGAGAGCGTATGAGCAAAGCACTGGATTGTCTTAGAATGCCTAGAATATAGTTATTTGGATAAGATCAATTGTTAATTCTTCTTGTGTAAAATAAGTAAGCGTCCATAATGATTTCATAGAGAGTAAAAGTAACTTCTCAATTAAAATGATGTTAATAAACAAGTTGGTTGAATGCTATCAATGAGAGTCAAGTTTATTAAGTAATACGAACCCATAATCACACTTGCAGGTCACAAGTTTCCCATGAAAGACCCTGGACACCGTACAGGTAAGCATTTTGGAACTTGGGGAAATTTAAATATTTTATGGGTAATAAATAAAGTTGTTTGCAATTTATTTTCAAGTAGAAGTAATATCTCAATGGCTTCCGAACTAGGGACAAATAAAATTATTTATTTATCTATTGATATTTTCAATAATAGTATTATCTCAACATTTTGATGATATTACAAATATAAACCATATACAAATACGACACGTCTCAGAATTACACCACCAGACCGTACTTGGAAATGTCTTAAGCATAATTTACAAATTTCTGTTACTGCTTACAAACTGCTGTTGTTTTGAATACAAGTTGATAGTCCTAAAGGCGCCTGGTTGTCAAAACAACACATAAGTATTATCTTATTGGGTAGGTATTTTATAATTTGCCAACATCGACATGCACACGCCTGTCTGCAAAACCACAAAGAGACTGGGGCTATAATTCAGATATAAATGTCACGCAACAATACCTATACCTTTCTTGCCAGTCAAAACAAAGGCTGATGCCAGTACGCTGCGGCAATGCTAACAAAACAAATATCAAGAACAACTCAATAAACGTTAATGTCATATACCAAGACCTAATCGATATTAATTGTTTTAATTTATTTTGCAATATCTGCTGATGAATTTGGCAGTCTATGGCCGCCCCTTTAGTATGGCCGCCCGTGTGCAGTGCACATTTCACACATATGGTAGCGGCGGCCCTGCTTACAGATAATCAACTGCAACACTGCTTCCAACAGTGACAAATTCAAATGGACTTTGTGTGAAAAGGGAAGAGGAGAGATATATAGTGAAGAGGATAAATGTAAAAATATAATATTTTTAAATAAACCACATTTATGAAGCCAGTCTGTTTATTGATAGGCACACCTTGTACATAGCAAAACATTTTTTTCAACATACACTGTCAAACAAGAAAATCTATTATGCCATGAAATCTTGTTCAAGTTTTGTCTTCTTTCCTAGTTGACAAAGTTGGTGTTGGTTTTGTTTTTATTTTCAGCTGGTATTGCTGCTCTTGTCTTGAATTATATATAGAAATAGTCTTTAAAAAAGTATTTCATTAAAATCTGGTAGTTTCATCAGTCATGCTAAATACTTTGCATTATACAAGAGAGCCCATTTTTAAAATGAAAACGTCATTTACTGGAAAAAGTTATGACAGACTGCAACCCATGGGGGATATACACAAAACAAAACACCGTTATTCAGAATAGAGGTAAACTAGTATTTGAAAATAACAGGTACGAACAAAACTGTTCCAAAAAAATAACATGTACAAGTACCTGTTATTATATACATATTATACATATACCTGTATTATATAATTTGTTATAAGAAATAAATTGAAACTAAAAGTATTAACAGTGTTACTTTACACTGTGATTTTATTAAGCTGTTACTGTTTAAAAGAAAATAAGAAACAAGAGAATTTATAGGCCTACCTCCCTTTAGGTATACTAATTTAAGTTTTCACTAGAAGTAAAGAAACTGACATAGATTTAATATTAAATTATTGATCGCATTTTGGTTAGACAAATCAGTTGCAAAACTGAGGCAATGAAATTAAAGTGCACGTAATTGTACAACAAAGAATGTAAAAAAAATTTATGTGAGATGTGCAGTGAAGTTAAAATCATCTCCGAAATCACATTAACAAAAAGTACTATATGGCCTATCAGCCACTGTGTAGGTTATAACACAATACAATTCGCTTTTTCAAAATTGACCAACTTGACGACTATTATAATATATAATTTGATATTATAATCTGTATTATATATCTGCATAACACACAAGAATAAATGTAACATCAGTATGAATATTTTTCATTTATTAGAAACAGCTTCGTCTCTTTGGCATAGAAATATTCTGAACCTCGCTGTTTTGGTTCATTTCGTACTTGTATGGCAATCAGCACATGCACAGAATGAAGTATTCAGCACCAAAAAGTGGCTTCATACTTGTAATACTTGTTGACTTGTTTATTCGTTAGTTGCATGGGGGGGTCCCACAACTCGGAATCGTGGGGCCACAAGTAATCGAAAAGGGTATTTTAGCTTTTCAGTTTTCAGTTATTGTTGATTCAGAACAGGTATTTCAACTTTCCAGTCACTGTTATATCCGTTCCACAAAAATATCGTTCCGAAATACCTGTTATAGGTATTTCGGCCCACCTCTAACAGAATACAAAATACTGTGGAATACTGAGCATTTCATGGACAGCACATATAACTAATGTTGAAGTTCTTAGAAAGGTGAAGAAAGACAGGGAAGTTATTAACACAGTGAAGATAAGAAAGCTTCAGTATCTGGGACATATCATGAGAAATGAACAGAGATTTTACTTATTCCAGTCAATACTACAGGGAAAAGTACTTGGAAAGAGAGGAGTTGGGCAACCAAGAATATCATGGCTGAAAAGTTTAAGGACCTGGTTTGGCATGAATACAACTGACTTATTCCGTACAGCAGTGCAGAAAGTTAAAATAGCCTGTATGATATCCAACATCCGAAACGGATAGGAACTATCAGCGGAAGATATTAATTATTACTTATGTTATATTAATTTTTCATCAACTAAGTAAACAAAATCACATTCTGTAATTTCTGTTTTGCTGCTCAATCTTGTCGATGCTAATGACTTCTTCACTTGAAGTTTTTTTTATGTTCCAAGTGGTAGCACAGTACTTGTCAGATGATGAATATATTTTTACTAGGAACTTCTAGTCTCCATAGATTGTATCATAAAATTCTAAGCAATACTTTTATAACATGTCTTAATGGTTTAATTGATTTGGCTGTGCCTAAATAGAACCAGTTCGTCTCATTGTCCGCAGCAATTTCATTAAAGAAACAATTTGCTCAACTCACGTACTCATGCAGTAGAGCCTGGCAAAGTTAGACTAAAACTGGCAAGTAACTCTATGTCCATGTGTGTAATGTTTTCTTTCTTCTAATGTGCAAACAGTTATCTCCACCTTTCTTCAATCCTGCAGCAAGAATTATTCCAGTCATTAATCTTATGTGTTCTTCAGCATTCATCTTGACATGAGTGTAATCATCAAACAGAATTTCTCAGTTAATTTGCAGGTGTACGTGAATTAATTTCTTGGGTTTCGTTGTCCATGACGTGTCCGTTACTTAACTAAATATAATTATTTCACTACTGACTCGGAACACAAAGTTTTTTATGGGTAAAAATGTAAAAGTTTTACCTTATAGCCTGAACTGGTTTTCGCTTTTAAAAAGCTTCTTCAGAGGCTGCCGCTGGGAGCACTGTCCGTCTTGTTGGTGGCGGTATCGACTTTTGAAAGATCGATATTATGTGTGTGTGTGTGGGGTGTGATATGTTCGAATAATGCGTGTGATTTGAATTGTGTCTGTTCGTTTAGGACATCGTTTTTATGCGTTTTATGTGAACACATAAAAACGACATCCTAAATCATACGAATTATTCGAACATATCACACCCCACACAAATCCAACACAATATCGATCTTTCAAAAGTCGATACCGTCGCCAACAACAAGACGGACAGTGCTCCCAGTGTCAGCCTCTGAAGAAGCTTTTTAAAAGCGAAAACCAGTTCAGGCTATAAGGGAAAACTTTTACGTTATTACCCATAAAAAACTTTGTGTTCCGAGTCGGTAGTGAAATAATTATATTTAATTAATTTCTCCTCCTACATGAAGGAGGAAGTATCAAGGAAACCCATTCCATTTTAGTGAAAAAATTGAAGTGATTACTGAGCCGTATACTTAATGTATTCTATAGCAACAGTATACAAAAGCAATGGTGTATTTCTTCAATAAATCTTTAGTCATCAGATCTTCTTCAGTAAGAGTTTCCATAAGTATAACACTCTTAAAAAAAATATTTTCGTGTTTACCAAGTAGTATAGTCACTGAAGGAAAAAAATTCAAATTAATTGGCTTCTACGAGATTATTTACATAAGGCTAGATATAAAAGGGTGAGAAACAATTTAAAAAAAGTTTACATAAATTCCGTTGCGGTTTTTTGAAAAAGAGTAGGGAGAAGGTACAAAAAATTAGTTTTTTCAATTATCTTGAAAAATAACAAATTTACAAAAAAAGACAAGATACAAAAATTAAAGAGCATTACATTCTCTACAAAAAAGCTATTTATCATTTTTTTGTCAGGCCAATACTTTGTGAGAAAAACGGAATTGAAATATTAGAAACAAATTGATTGTCAGAGTCCGCCCCGATGAGTGGGAACACTAATTTTTTAATAAATTACCTTATTTTAAATCTGTCCTGTGACTTCATTGCATTGTTTTTGTTGTTACGCGTTTCGGAAACTATGTCCCATCATCAGACGTATCACTCGGGAAGAGATCGTCAAATATTAAAATTCATAAAAGTACATTATTTAAACACACATGTCCGACTTGGTGCGCACCGTGTAATGTTCGGTCTGATACTGAATTCTTGGACTTCGAGTTATTGCCAGGTTGTTTATCTCAAGCAAATGCAACGCGGTGTCGTACAGTGGGTTGGATTTAAAATTCAATTTATCATTCAGTATGCCATCATGGTTGTTCGTGCTGTTATAACTTTTGTATATTTCAAACTCCTCCAATGCGTCCATGTAGCGACCCTTGTTACAGTAATGTAAAGGTATAAGATTAGACCTTAAATCCGTGTAAGTATGGTTGTTTGAAATCAAATGGGGTGCATAATTTGACTTAATGTTTTCAAGTGAATATATGTTATTTAAATTTTTGCGTGGTGTGTGTTCTTGAAATCTTTTGATGAAAGGTCTCCCTGTCTGGCCAATATAGAAACTATCACAGTCGTTACATATTAGTTTATATATGCCTGTTTTTATCTCCAAGTGGGTTTGAATATTTGGGCGAACTAATTTCCATAGACTATTATTAGTTTTGAAAGTAGTAGTAATACTGATTTTATTTAATGTGGATGTTAAAATTCTGGGCATTATATTGGTGTAAGTGGTTGAAATGAATGTGTCTTAGAATTTTTAGCTGGTTCAGGTTTGGACTTTTTATATTTGTGCTTTCTGAGGATGTTATCAATCATTGAACTGTTGTAACCATTGGCTACTGCTATATGTTTTATTGTATTGAGCTCATCGTTGAAATCTTCAATGTCAAGGGGTATCGTTAATAATCTGTGTATGAATCTATTGTATGCTGGTATTTTTTGTGAAAAGGGATGATGCAAGTTGGCGTGTATGGTTACATCAGTAATGGTCGGTTTTCTATATATTGTAAATTTCAGATTATCTATGTGTCTAATGACGGTTAATCTAAGAAATTTAGCCTATTATCGGTTTCGGTCTCCAGAGTGAATTGGATATTACAGTTTATGTTATTCATGGTGTTTTTTTAGACTGTTTATTTGGCGTAAAGTGCCATTAAAGATTAAAAATGTGTCATCTACATATCGACCATAGAAAATTATTTTATTAGCGTAACTGTTGTTGGAGAGAAAATAGGAATTTTCATAAAAATTCAGATAAATATCTGCCAGTAAACCAGACAGAGGAGAACCCATAGCCAAACCATCTCCTTGAATGAAATACTGGTCGTTGAAGGTAAAATACTGTTGTAGAACAATTTCAAGTAAAAGGATTAACTCATCTATGGTCCGGGTACTTAGTTTTTTGGTATCGCACAAATTGTTTCTTAAAATATCAATTTTACTTGAAATTGTTCTACAACAGAATTATTTACTGAATTTTTGTAAACTTTTTTTTTTAAATTCATATTACCTTTTTATCTAGCACTATGCAAAAAATCTCGTAGAAGCCACTTAATTTGAAATTTCAATTTTTTTTTTTTGGTTCCAGTGACTGTACTAAATATAAAACTTTGTGTTCCGAGTTGGTAGTGTTATACTTATAATTAGTTAATGAATGGACATGTCATAGACAACAAAATCCAAGAAAGAGTTTTCAATTCTTCTTTAGCTTCTCCAGTAAGAAAAAAAATCTTTTTTAACCTTGAAACTTGTGGCTTTTTCTCTCACCACCACCACCACCACCATTATCATCATCATCATCATTATCTTCACATCATGGCATAGGAAAATAAGCAAAGTGCTGCCTGTTCTGCCTTCACAGATCCTCCAGTCATTTCTTCCTGGACACACACACACACCTGTGTCCTATAGGTTTATATTTCCAGACTTGTTTGGACAGTCTTGAATCTGACATTCTTTCTAAGTGTTCTTTCAAGTTAAAAAGCATAATTCTTCTCTTATGGCCTCATTCTTCATACGGTCAAGTTTAGAATATCTTTTAACTCCTCTTAAGAATGCCATTTCTGAGGCATGTATTTTACTTTCTTTTTTTTGGTTGTTGTTCAAAATTCACACCCATAGGACAGTACAGGGACTGCCATAACTTTATTTTTGTTCTTGACATACTTTGTTTCTAAAAAATTAGTTGATTGTCCTACAGATTATTTGGAATTTATCTTTACCTTTTTCAATTCTTAAAATTGCATCACAAAAACGTTCAACTGAGTTTGAAGAACTAGGAAAAAGATGAAACATTTCCTGTAATTAAAAAGTTGATACTAAACATGTGGACATTACATTCGCTAAAAGAATGTGATTTAAGTTCTTCATAAAAATCAATAAAATGATTACAAGCAGACTGAAGAGATAGCCATTTAGTACTGCTTGTTCCAAGAACAGTTTTTAATAAAAATCATAAAACAATTTAAGCAGTTCTTAAATTGTAAACCTGTATTAAGTAATTAAATTTGTAAAACTGGTGGAAGTACTGAAATAGACCCTTCTAAGAATTCCCTGAATGTCAACTTGTAAGCTATTTGAACTGCATTATGGATTATAAATGTAAGTACAGGGTGGCGCAGAGAAACGGGAAAATTTGAAATAATTAGAAAAAATGAAGGAACATTACAAAACTTTATTTGAGGCTCAAAATATGTTCTACAAGACTGGAAATTACATTAGGCATAACTTTTTAAAAATTACATCAGTTAAATGCTGCCCATTTTGCCGTACACATTCGGTAAGTCGTTTCTATAGGTTTTGCATAGCGCGGCGCAATGTGTCACCTGGGATTTTGGCGATTTCCTCTTCAATCTGTGTCTTGCGCTGAGCAAGGGTCCTTGGTCTAGTCTGGTACACGATGCTCTTCAGATGTCACCATAAAAAGAAGTCACAGACTGAAAGGTCTAGAGATCGGGGCGGCCAAGCGATGTTAGCATTCCTTGAAATTATGCGATTCCCAAACAAACGTTTCACTGCTGCCATAGACTGTCTGGCAGTGTGTGAGGTGGCTCCATCCTGTTGAAACCAGGTGTGCTGAACGTAAAGATTTGGAAAAGTATGGAGTCTTGGAGCCAAAAATGTCTCTAGCAAGTTGACATAATGTTCAGATGTCACAGTGACAGCAGTGCCTCGTTCATCTTCAAAAAAGTAAGGGCCTATCACCCCATGACACGACATTGCACACCATATGGTAACTTTGGTACTGTGTAATGGACGCTGGTGAAGCTGAGAAGGGTTTCCTTGAGCCCAGTAACGGAAGTTCTGCTTATTCACGTATCCACTTAAGTGAAAATGGGCTTCATCGGACATCCAAAGATTTTGAATGAAGTTAGCATCCTCATTGATTTTAGCCAACAATTGTTCACAAATTTGCAGGCGCAATACACAATCATTAGGATTCAGTTGTTGCACAATCTGAAGTTTGTACGGATGAAATTGAAGTTCATGGAGTATTCTTTGAACGCTCCGACATCCGAGCTGCAATGACGAGGCAATTTTTCGCACAGAAAGAAGAGGACTCCTTAAGATGGCAGCTCGCACGGCATCAATGTTTTCTGGGGTACGTACAGACCGTACACCCCCACTAGGCTTTTTCTTCAAAGCTGAACCAGTCTCTTCAAAATTACGAACCCATGTTACTTTTGCATGTAACGAAGGAACTTGACCGCGGAGCAGGATCTGATAGTGGTGCCAAAACTCTCATTGTTCAGCTGTCAAACTGTCACCATGTCGGTAAAACGCCCTTACGGTGACCGCATGCTCTGCACCGCTCCACTGCTCCATGTTAACTAAATGTCCATTACTGCTAGACAGACAGTTTCACTTCTGCTACATCTACAGGACTGCCAACATCAACTTCAAATTTTCCCGTTTCCCTGCGCCCTGTATATGACCACCAACTCAGAACACAAAGTTTTTGGGTGGTAAAAATGTAAAAGTTTTACCTTATAGCCTGAACCTCAAAGAACCATAATATAATCCTCATATAATGGGTTATACAAAGTATAGAACCTTCACCAATTATTTTCTGATTCAATTTTTTTGTGAGTTTATAAAAACATTACTGATTACTTTCCTTTTCAATCAGTTTGTATTTGTATTGCCTGCTGACACTAATTGTTTTATCAATAATAACTACACTTATTTGCTGCCTGAAGAGTATAATGAACCACGGGATCTAGTGTTTTCCCTGAAAGACTAGAAAATTCCCAAATTTCTGTACATATTTTCTCTCAGGAGTGAAATACCTTACTATTACAGGTATCAGCTTCATATCATGATTCGAAGCATCTACAGATAGACAAAAAAATTTGGTTTGTTTCAGGTCTTCCAATATTTTATGTTTTGCATGAGGATATAAAAATTCACAGTTGTGGCTTTACGTTTTGTTTGAGTGCAGGTAAACTTTTTATTGATACATTTTTTTTAAGATTACTAAAGTACAGTCCACAGATTGGAAACTGTGATTATAATTTCACAGAATGGTAAACAAAAGTTGCACCTTTTGCAGCCAGTTTCATCATATTTTCAGGTAACATGCTTTTGTTTCTAAAAAAAGTGTATCTATTGACTAGAACCTTGCATTATTCAAGTGGCCAACTACATCCAATTTACCTCCATGCTAACAGATACAGATACTCCACTAAAAATGCATGACAGATATCACATACTACTTTTGAAGAGTCAACAATTTCTGTTATAAGTGGAATTTGTGCCCAAAGTTGCCACTAAAAACACAATTTGTTTTCAGCAATTTTGTTTTATTATTATTAAACCTCACTAAATATTAAATAGGTTGCAACTTTGAATAAGAAAAACAACACTGTACAGAACACTACAAATGAGTGGAAAATAGCAAAACTACAGAAACAGAATACATAAATTAATAAAACAAATGAATGTTCAAGTGAATCTTTCAAAGGTTGGCTAACAGTTTAACAGGAAATTCATAATAACCAAACAGAAATCATAAAATCAGAAAATGTTTAGAGTTTTTGTACATTTTTAAAACTGGATATCTCTCTCCTATGGCACTATAGCTCTTGTTGGGCCCTGGCCTCCTTCAATTTTTCCCCCATTCTCTTCTGTTGGTAGCCATCCTCCTCCAGGAACGCACTTTCAGTATTTCTTTTGTGTTTCATCCACCGCGTCCTCCCATCTTCTCCTCGGTCTTCCCACTGGTCTTTTTCCGTGGATTCTGGTATTCAACAGTTTTTGTGGTATTCTGTCTTCCCCCATGCTGGCTACATGACCAGCCCACCTTAGACACTGTAGTTTTATGTATTGAGTTAGCGGTGGTTCTTTATACATTTGATAGAATTCAAAGTTATATCTTATTCTCCAGGCGTATACATCCCAGATAAAACTGGGACATAGCATCCCAAAATTACTGTTTTGAACACCAGGGCAAAAGGTGAAAATCTGGGACTGTCCCAGATAAACCAGGACGCATGAAATTCCTACACTACACAAACTGTGTCCTTATTAAAACTGTACATAAGAACAACTCTTTTCTCCATTTATATTATAAAAAAGCTTATACCAGCATACAAATATTTAGCCCTACCATATGAATGTGTACATATAAAAACAAAAAGTACACTCCAAACAAGTTGAAACTATTGTAAGTCTGTATTTACAATATGTGGAATTCAGTTTACAGCTGATACTGATGCATATGCTGAAACTGTAGCGATCACAACACAAAATATAGAATCTTTTTTCATGCATGTGTTTCATACCACTCTTCATTCACCACATCATGTACAGTTTACACCAAGCCTGTCTGGTATAAAGAGTGGTTGGAGACTGCCAGCATGGAAGAAAAGTGATCAAAGAATGATGGATTATTTTCTGTCCTGTGTAGATGAAATAGTGTATTGCATCAATTTTTTTAATGAATTTGTATCAGGGAAAGCCAGGCATATGGCATATACGTATGTATCTAAACTACTGTCAGTCAGGTGCTCTGTGTCAGCTCTATTGTAAATTTTTGAAAGACGTCATGAAGATGTCGCACAACAGCATTCTAAATATTTGTTGAAATGCTACCTAACCTACAAGTTTAACAACATATATGCAAGGCGAGCAGAATAGAAAGAGGTAATTGTTCAACTAATAGTCTTACATCCATTTGAAGTCACTCTCAGGAATTCTTTGCTGTATTAGAAACAGCACACCAATGCATCTCGTAGCTAGCCAGATAGCTTATTCTTTCTCTTGACCATTTATGCTGTACAACACTGGTTTCAAGTCGGACACTTCACTTCTCCTATGGTAGATACCATGGGCCATCAAAGTAGGCACCCATTGGCAAATATTTTATGTCTCTAAACAACTAATAGCATAAACAGTAAAAGTAACTGACAATACCCATATTACAATTACTTCTACAAAATTATCAGTGTGTTCTAGTACAGTAGGACTGGATGCCAGCTGCTACTGCTAATGATACTGATGTCTTTAGATGAAATAGGCAATAGTTTTAGTGAAGGATAGAACAGATTTGGTTAACCCCCTAAAAAACATGTAAGCTTTTATCCTCAAATATGGTGAATTCTCAGTCATTAAGTACATATCCTAATGCTTTCATTGTCAAATATGACAATGTATAAAACATATGCAACATTTAGTGGTGTATGTACAACCCCTCACACTCAAGGTGGCGCCGTCTTGCAGACCATATGTTAACATAAATTAACATAAGAATGTACTTTTAATTTATTTTTTTATATAATAATGAAACTTTCACTTGTGAACTTACTTGTCTTTTCTTATCGAACGCATTTCGGCGTAGTGTTCGCCTTCGTCAGCTTAGAGACAGACTCGTCTCTATTTTTAATTTATAAATACAACTATTTCATTAACGACTCGGAACAAAAAATTTTTTATGAGTAAAAACAAAGTTTTACCTTACAACCTAAACCGGTTTTCATTTTTAAAAAGTTTCTTCTTCACTAACAACCTCTGAAGAAGCTTTTTAAAAGTGAAAACCAGTTCAGGTTGTAAGGTAAAACTTTATGTTTTTACTCATAAAAAACTTTGTGTTCCGAGTCGTTAATGAAATAGTTGTATTTAGTTAAATAACAGACACATCATGGACAACAAAAACCAAGATTTTAATTTATGTTTTAAAATAATTATGTGGTAACAGTGACATATGTGGGGCCCTTATTAGGGTGCAATAAAATAAACCCAAGAAGGGTATTTTACAACCTCCTCTATACCTGACACAGTCATTGTTGTAAGAAACAGTTCTAGCACTGAGGCCTTACAAACTAACAGTTCAATAACACAGTTTTAACTCAGCTGTTCAAAATATATACATTTGGAAGCATCTGTAGAAGTTTGAAACTGTAAGTCAATGTGATTGGTAAAATCTATTATTTCAGTAGAGAAACATTACGTAGTGAAAAATAAATTATTAAGAATAATTAGTGTAGCTCTTACCATTGGGACTGAAATCTTTGTGTGCATCCACATGACGAACAAATTACCCTGTCAGATATTAATTTATATGTTAATAAAAACTATAGTAAACCAACTCCAGACAAATAAGCAGAGCACCATGACAAACTATCTAAGAATTCCATCCTAAATTATGAGTGAATTTAACAGAGCGAATATTTAGTCCAAAACGTCAAGAGTGTATCGCAAACCAGCAAACAAGCAAATGGGGCTCAAGTGAAATAAATGTTTTCTTTTACATGTATATTTCATGGTGTTGGTGGGAGGGTAGCGTGAGGGTAGATGTGAGAGAAGTATTGGGTACATTACAGAGAGATATGTATAGGCCTATACGTAACTGAGTGCATTTGTAAACGGCAAAAGAGTGTGTACATGTACATGACCTAAACAATGACTATATTCAGACATATCGGCTCAGTATACAAGGAACTAGTTCTTCCATTTCCAAAATGATGAGTGTAAGGCAATACTTGCAGGTAGGAGAAGAGGCTGTAAAACTGTTCCCCAAGACCTCTCGAGGGTCATGTTTATTGCAAGGTCTATTGTTCGTGCAAAGAATACTTTGGGGCCCCACACGTACCACCTTTACCCTAATTATGTTTTTGTCATTTGGTTATTTAGGTTAACTGTTTCAATAGTATCTTGGTTCTTGATAGATAGCCTGTTCTACTAATTCATTTATTTTGATTAGTTCATCTGAAGACAACCACAGATTGTTAATGGTTAAAATGTTGTGAATTTTTTTAAATTATTACTGATGGTGTGTGCCCATAAGATTATAATTAATAATAATATATTTAACATTTATAATTACTTTACCTCAAGGTGTTTTTCCTCTTATTTAAGACTTGTTTTGGGAAACATATTGTTCCCATCCTCAGCCTTCTTAATTTTGAATCTTGTGGAGTACTTGTGTTTTGGTTGGTTGTTGTTAAGTACTCCACAAGATTCAAAATTAAGAAGGCTGAGGATGGGAACAATATGTTTTCCAAAACATGTCCCAAATAAGGGGAAAAACATCTTGAGGTAAAGAAATTATAAATTTTAAATATATTATATATGTATCAAGAAATAGACTGTAGCAAAAAGTGGTTGAATTAATAATAAGTAAAAGATGGTTGTAGCACTCAGTACTTGATGTTAACCACTTAATCATTAAATAAAGTGATTATTTATATACCTATGCAAACCGTGCCATTCTATACAATCTGTTTGACAACTGTGACAGGATTGGTAAATGACAGGAGTACGGTTTGTTTATTTTTATTAAAATCATATGCATATTCTCTTCATTTGCAATGTATATACTTCTTCACAGGATTTTATAGAGAATAGTTTAATACAGTCTTTTTTTAATTTGACACAATTTTCTTTCTTAGTAAATTGAATTAACAGTGTGATTATAATATACAATCATCACCACCACCACCACCACCATCATCATCATCACTTCACGGATAGGATTTCTCCTGTTCTGACCTCATGACTCCTGCCATCTTATGACTGGCCTGCCTACAGATCTTCTTCCAACTAATTCATACTCATAAGCCAACTTCGGTAAGTGGGTATTGGCCATTATTTCTAGATGTTATTTCCAGTAATTTCTGTAATTCTGAATGAGTTCATTTAGGAAAACTATATCAAGTTCTCGTCTAATATATTCATTTTTTTATACGATCGAGTCGTTTATATCCCTTTAAAGATATCAAATAGCTCATTTCTACAGCCTGTAATTGGCACCAGTCATTCTTCCTTATAGTCTAGGTCTCTCATCCATACCTACCTAGTAGTGCTGGTACTGCCTTTGTCTTATAGAATTTGATACATGTCTCTTGTCTAGCTTTCCTTTTCAATGTCCTTCTCAGTATTCCACATATAGCTTGGACCTGCCTAGTTTATTGCTAAGATCATCACTACCTCTATAAGAAAGTTTAATGTACAAGTAGACATATATTCTCACTTACTTGATTTTAGTCAAGTCAAGTGATCCGACATTTTGTGGGTATTGACCTGTATGCCTATTGTCAACCAATTTATGCACAATCGCTTTACCAGATGACACATAAAATGGGCGTATTTATGGTGGAGGGGTGTGTGTGAATAGAACCAGACCTCCCCCAGAGAGTCAAAAAAATTGACTTTAGTTAATCTCTTATTTTCTAGCCTTTTTATTATTTTTTTCAGCTGTGGACGCTAATATAGTAGTAACTCTTTTTTTAAATACCATATACAAAGAGGTTTGTTACACAGCATTTGCGTATACGTTTAAAATTGAAATATAGGAAAATCAATTTAGTTAATAAGTATCTTCTAAACAATGTTTCAGTAACATGTATTTTTATTGTGTTATTACTGTTTAATTTAATGGGACTGAAACTTGAAAGATAGAAATGTTGATTAGTCTGAACTTGTTCCTTCTTTTGTATGAGGGTGACTGCACCCTTCCCCCAAGGCCAAATTCTAGATACAGCACTGCAAATAAATATGGCAGACGATGATGGACGTATTTGTAAATGCCCAAAACATGTCCTACACAAGTGAGTAATGTTAATATAAATAAATTGACATATAACTGTCACAATTGCTATAATATAATAAAAATACCTAATATTGTAATAAACTGCCATGGACTGATCCCACAAAACGAGGTAGTGGGATTCTATCTACATTCATAGTTGATCATATGTTCATTTGTGCCATCACAACATTTCAGAATTGTAAATTTTGGTAAATTATATTAATAATTAAATGTTAAACCACTCAATCTTGTTTTTGCTTTTCAGCACACTTAAATGAAGCAATGATGCACATTATTGATATGGTCATTGACTAAAGTTCACACACACACACACACACACACACACACACACACACACGCACGCACGCACGCACGCACGCACGCACGCACGCACGCACGCACGCACGCACGCACGCACGCACGCACACACACACACACACACACACACACACACACACACACACAGTATACATAATACCACAATTTACCTAACTTTAACAGCAGTCTATGAATGATTTAAAAATGCCATATAATATATCACATTGTGATTTCGGAATTCTTTGAATTTGATGCCAAAATGCAGTACGGTACTGATATTTTTGATCTGAGACTTTGATTCACAAAGTGGTTGATTCAGTTAACTAGTAAGAGAGACTGTAACTTGGGTCAAAACATTAGTAATCTGTTTTTGATACAAGATATTTATGTTTTTAAATATCACAGAAGATAGGCCCCTACTGTATCAGGAATATGGACTAACTGTTTATGAACGATAATAAAGTTTTTATAAAAATGATTTTTTTCAAGTAATATAATCATAATTAATGAAAACTTTTGCAACCAAGATATATATTTTATTTTTGCAATTGTATGAACTTTGGTGGCTAGAAAGCATAAAAAATATATAAAATTTGTAACTACGGTAAAATGTGTCAGAAACTGTAATTAAATTTCTTCAGTTTTGAATTCTAAGGATGGAGCATTATAACCACTGAACTACATGTGATCCCTTTACAAACTAATATGTATTTTGGCTACAAATGAAGTTTTGTTATTTTTATTTAAATAAATGTCTTATTTCAAATAGAACTATTAATTAAGTAAATTAATAGTCAAAATGATTGTTAAGATGATTTATAACTTATTATGTATGTCTTGAATTATGGGAGTTTTTTTTAAACTAATGATTACTGTGTGTACTGTGAAGACATTCGTGAGCCCCCCCCCACACAAGAAGACAAGATGAAACTAACAGGAAGGGTTATGAAATAAATGTACTAATAAGAGCTGACACTGAAAATTTACAAAAGAAATAATTATGTAGAGGTCTACAGTTTTTTTTAATGTAGGCCTACATTGTGGATGTTCATCTTACTTATGTGGATTTCTTGCCTTAAACAGGTTTTTCTGGGATTAAGTCAGCAAATTAAACATGGTAAAATTATAACACATGTGGAGACATTTGCTACAACATATTGTAACGTACCATTAAACCTATTTTCTTTTTTAACTTGGTATTTATGGTAATTCCTTCGTTTTTACTGAAATAATACATCTCCCTAATAGTTAAAGTACATCAACAATATCATATCACTAAAACTGTTAAAGGTCTAATGGATAATAACAGTTGCACAAACTAAAATTGAATCGGTTGCCATAGCAACCAATATCGGGCAAAGAGAAACTATTTTAACGTTAAATATACGTGAAGTTTGATTATTAATATGTCAAACAAATGGAACAAGGCATGTCCATAAAATACACGTTTCAAGTTGTCATAATTGTTTTTGTACTTAACGAAAGAAAATTAAGAAAACAGTTTCAAACTGAGCGTGGAAGGTTATGTTATATTATCTACATGTGAAACCTTACCATTAACATAAGTGCTCGAGTTATTGCACTCAAACGGAAACTGTTTGTTCTTTCCAATTTATTATGTTCCAATTCATTTAATTAACAAAAATACAACAGTGTAGGACCTAATCCAAACTAACCTCTTAATTTGTCGTACGGTTGGCAGTAGGCCTACTACTCAAAGACAATTTAATTGGCTTTATTTTTCAATAAATTATTATTTTCTCTACATTTTAATATGCAATTTTGAACGCGATTTTGAACATCTTAAGTATGCAATAATTAAGTATCAATTTCTGTATCCTTGCTTTCTATGTTGCTGGTTAAGTATTCATATTAACCAACAATGAGTCATGTTGGTACTATGAACTTGCAATTACTGCTCCTATTTTCAAATAATATTTTAACATTTGTTTAATATTTTGATTGTTTCAATTTATGATAATACTATTACTATTCTAGTGTTTATTGATTAAATATTGTTATACATTGACTAAAGACATTGTCTTAAAACCTTGTTTAAGACATTGACTTAAGACATTGTCTTAAAACCTTGTTTAAGACATTGACTTGTCTTTGAAAATTACGTTTTACGTAGCATTAAAAAATTTAAAGTACACAATACAGAGATCATTTTATGAATTATGATAGCTCTTACCTTTAACGGACGTATTAAAATGCAAAATTACAAAAATACTATGTGGACATTTAATGAATGAATATAAGTATAACGTAAGATAAATACATAAAACGACTTCACTCGAATGCAGACAACAGGAATAGAAAAGGAGGAATAAGAATAGTTTGTCACATTAATGTTTAATCTCTTTGGCATTTGGTTTTCATATTTAGCCAATAAATATTTATTTATTTTTCACAAATTTAAATTAAATTTATTATTTAGATTTATCGATTATATTGGAAACACTACAATTTGCAATTGCCAATTATTTCTAATGTGAAGTGACTAAACTGACTTTACACTGACTTCAATTGTAATAAGTAAAACTATATATAAACTATTCGAACGATACTGTAACTTCAATTCTTGACAAACGTTACATACGAATTATGTGAATTTTATTAAATAAAAATTTAACAAAAACAACTTCAACAAAATATTTATTTATATTAAACAAATAGAAGGAGGTGTAAGATGTATTTACGTTAGTGGTAATATATAAAAATATATTTTTTATTAGTAAGGCTGTATAATTAACATTCATTTAAGTGTCAGCTGTTCTCGCAAAGAATACACTTAAATCGGACAGCTAACAAAATTAGAGAAATATGTATCTAGACTACAAAAATAAATTTAGATTAACAAATTTTTCAAATTTTTACTAAGTTTTTTAGACAATTAATTATTGACGTTTTATTATTGATGCACTCTGTTGGAAGTTATTAAGAAAAATATTAAGCTTGGCTCGTTTTATCAGATTGTTAGTGTTAAAAAACTAGGAACTAGTAAGTAATGCGATTTTTTCGATGTTTGTAAAATAAGTAAAACTACATTTTCGATGTTTCGAATATGCGATTGTATCGATATAGCACGATGTAAAGAAGAAGAAGTGTACTAATTGTAAATTATTCTATTTCTAACGTAAAGCTAAAATACGGGTTGTTTTCATTTGGTAAATACGGTTTTTGGTTTTTATCTTACTGTTTAAAGAAACAAAAGCGTTTTTTAACAAAAACAGCAACAACAGAAAATGTGAAGTAAAAAGTGCAATTATTTTTGAATAGTAAGATTAAAACAAAATAACACATTTACAAATGAAAATAAGATTAGGTATTTGTTAGCTGGCCAATATTTGTTTATGTTATTCAGAAAAATCTCGAAAACTTCACTGGAAGCGAATTTTGTGCGAAACACAAAACATGGGAGAGTATATAGCATCCCGCCTTACTTTAATTTGGTAGCTTTTTCTGTAATGTGCACAAAAACCGAGTATTATTGAAAACAACTAGTATTAGTGGAAAACTGAGTTCTGTCACAGAAAAGGGAGACGTGTAGTAACAGGCAAGGCGTGGCCCTTGGAGCACTCCGTCTTAATTCGAGTTGGGTTTTTTAACGTAGATTTCACAAATGTAAAGTACCGTTTACCAAATGGTAAAAGCTTAAGAGCATGATAATGTCTTTCAGCCGCCAGCTAAACGCAACATTATTATGGTTACTGACTGACTGATTGGTTACATACCTATCTACAGCTATGCAGTGTTGTTTGCTTGTTAGGTCTTTAATCTGCGACGGACGTTAGCACGTTAGCGGTCGCGGTTTTAGTTAACGATTCCCGGCTGGTAAATGATGACGTCATGCAGCGTGATGCGTTACAGAAATTTTCAAATGACCCCCAGCCATAAGACATTATCATGTCAAAAAACTCTTTTTCTCTCTCTCTCTCTCTCTCTCTCTCTCTCTCTCTCTCTCTCTCTCTCTCTTTCACACACACACACACACACGCGCGCATAAAGAATTTCGACGAAACCGAAACATCGAAGCATGATAATGTTTTGTAAACAAAAGATTTCTAGACTGTGGGGAATCGAAAGTGTGGAAGCGTTACGTTTTGACATGATAATGTCTTTTGGCTGGCCATCATTTGAAAATTTCTGTAACGCTGAAACTGTAACATGTAATGCTGTATGACGTCATCATTGCGTGACGCTTCCACACTTTCGATTCCCCACAGTCTAGAAATTTGATATGTAAACGCATCAAGACAGAAATGATCGCTGCTGACATTGAATTTAAGCAAACGTTTTAGTGAGAATAAATTTGGTTTTACATGCTCTTTTGTCTGTACTGCGTCGTTTGAAACTTTCTGTACATGTAACGCTGTATGACGTCATCACTGCGTGACGTCATCATTGCATGACGTCATTGGGATTGTTGTATTGTAAATAAAGGTTTGTTTTGATACGTCGCAATATGTGAATAAAAGTTTGTTTTGTGTTGTGGCGAAATACACTGCTGTTGATATATAGTAAACAAACGTGACGACTGACTAAAATAGCATTCGACAATGGATAGCAGCGACGAGAAGGCTCAGATCAAGAAACGACAAAATGCCGAGCGAGTAAGAAAGTGTCGGGAACGAAAGAAGCTCGAGAAGGAACAGCAACGAACGGCTGCTGTCGGCGGTGAAGCTTCGGTACCAGCGGCCCCATCGCAACAAAAACGAAAGGAAGATGACTTGATGCGCGAAGAATTGAACGAGTACTTAATAAATACACCGTTCGCGTCGATGATGACTGAGCAGGAGAAAATCGATGCATTCTACAACATGAAACTGAAAGAGAAGCGAAGGGAAACCAACGAACGAGTAAAACGTTGTAGATTGAATAAGAATATTGAGATGGCAACTAAACGCAACATTTGCGCAAAAGAAACAATCAGTCAGTTAGTAACCATAATAATGTTGCGTTTTGCTGGCGGCTGAAAGACATTATCATGCTCTAGCTTTTGCCACTAGGCAGACGGTACTTGAATTTTTTCGATGAATTTTGTGGAATGACCCCCAGCCTAAAAACATAATCATGTTAAAAACGTATTATTTTAAAGGGATATTGGTTCCCATATGTAATTTTAGTTTGAATGTTAACAACGTCAGCTTTTGGCGTCACAGGCACACATCGGAGTTATATTATTGCTAGAAACATTTTCGTAAAAAATATGACAATGAAACAAGATTGTAATCGTCAACAAACTATTTTATAACATACACGAATAAATTTTCACGATTTCTATTATCTAACTAAAATTATATGCGATATTCATTACATACCGATGCCAATAATCCACAATCGAAATATCGAAAATGAGTGTGGGTACGGTTATTGGAAAAGTATCTGCGAGTGTCACACACATGACCGACCGTAAGTCATTGCTAACAATTTCGTGGATCCAGCTACACTGTAAAATCCAGCATTTTGAATAAGTATGGAGTTCTAAAAAATGGTGAAACAAAGAGTCGCGGAACTGTGCGGCATCAGCTGAATTCACGGTAGTGTTTCAAACATGTAATAGAACACTGTGTTTTGACGCAAATATTGCGTAAGTATGGCAATTAAGGTAATTGCTCCTTGAATGCAATTAAGGTAAGCACAACAACCATTATTGGTCTCCAGTAATCCATGTCCGTAGCTCGGATTCTGGATTAATTTCTTTAAATTACCTCCCACCACAATCTACGCCAAATAAGCCTATGATCTCTACTATGGGTTTGTACGCTTTGTAATTTGGGTTTCCCTTAGTTGGTTATTTGGTTGTCTTGTAGCTGTTTTTGTTTGCCCAATTCTTGATTTTATTTCTTCAGATGTTACTGTTACTCGTAAATAGTGATTTTTTCCCGTGTTGTTTGAGACTTGTCCCGAAGGACAAATCTCGGGCTGGTCTGGGGCAAGCCCCTTCAGCCAAATGGAAGGATGTGAGGAGACGCACACCAGTGCAGGCCGGAAGCGAAGAAGATGGAGGTACAGAGGCACATTGAAGGTAGAGTAGTGCGTGTGTGTGTATTTGCGTGTAGATGTAGTTTGTAGCCATGTAGGGAAAGGAAGTGGCTGATGGAAGTGCCATAAAGTTTAGTTTATACATGAGGGCGGCCAAGACAGGGACGAGTAACACAAAGAAGAAGGCTAAAGACTTGGTAAGTAGTTAGGTTGTTATGTGATCAGGAAGGATGGCAGGTTGAGTATGTTTGAACTCTTCTCTTATGGTCTCATTCTTTATACGGAAAAAGTTTAGAACACCTTTTATCTACTCTTAAGAACCCCATTTACGAGGCCTGTATTTTACTTTCTTGTTTCTTGGTTGTTGTGCATGATTCACACCCACAGAACAGTAGAGGGACCGCAATATCTTTGTAAAACTTTATTTTGTATCTCGACGTACCTTGTTTCTATACATTTGGTTGATTGTCCCACAGATCGTCTGGAACTTACCTAACTTAACATCGATATCATAATTCTTATCACAGCCAATATCATTTTCACTTTTAGTGCTATCAGTAAAAATTAATTAAATACAAAACATATAACTAATGACAAAGTAAAGAGTCACGGCCGAAGACATGTATGCGTTGTATAAAGGGACAGCGTTCTTTTGATTTTGTAAAAGAAAAAAAAAGAAAAAGAAAAATGAAGTAGGCGAGTTTGTAGTGGAGGTGGGAAGGGGTTGGTAGTAAATTTCATGTACAAAACGGACTGTCATGGGCCAATGAAGTGAACTGTAAAGAAGAAGCAATATAAAAGGGCAGCAAAAGTTTAGTCAATTCACTGGGGAAACCAAAACGTCAAAAGAGCTCTCAATAAGTAGACAACCGATTTAGTTTGTTGGGAGGAGGAAGTTGACTGCCCAAGACAAGACAAGAGACAAGGTGGGTGAGGGGACACAAGCGCTGTTCACTTTGAACTTATGTGTATCGACTTTATTGGCCAGTTACAAGTTGATTTGATCGATATCGAAACAAAATGAAAGAGTCGAACCTTGTTGCTCTGCTACTACGTCTTGTCTTCTGGTTGTAAAATACGTATGCCTTGTAGATCGATTCTTGTTATTTTCCTTTTGCGTTGTTTATTAAGGTTAAGGGTATTTACATCTACTACTACTACTACTACTACTACTACGACGACGACTACTATTACTACATAATAATAAAATTAATAATAATAATAATAAAATTAATAATAATAATACTAATAATAATAATACTAATAATAATAATAATACTAATAATAAAATTAATAATAATACGTTATGGAAATAGTTTTAATTTTTGCTTCCATGTTCCATAACGAAATGGAAGTATGGTGATGGCGACTTCAAGATAAGGGCTGATTCTGATTGTACTATCCTCAAAACATGAACAAAAGTAATTTTCCTAAAAGTGTCTGTGTGTAGAATATTTTCTTTGGTGAACGATAACTGCCGCAAATTCAAACAGAATCAAATAATTTGTTGCATATGTACCAGAGATGTAGAGGACTCGAGGCCTATTGATTTTAGTGAAGATCAGTTAAGGGGAAGGGGTAGTTTACCTGCAACGTTTTATGTTTTAACAAGAGTAAAGTACTTAATTTTGATCAATAAAGTATCCTGAAAGAAGGTATAATGATCCACTGTAGAAAGGTAGATGAAATATCTATAAACGAAAAGTTGAAGGGGGTGGGGGTAATCTTTATATATATATTTCGTGTGTGCGTGTGTATGTCACTGAACTCCTCCTAGACGGCTGGACCGATTTTGATGAAATTTTGTGTGTGTGTTTGAGTGGGTCCCTGGATGGTTTAGATTCACAATTTGGTCCACTGGAAAATGTTTATTTAAGTAATTTTTCATTTATAAGTAGTTGTTAATTTTGGAATGTTTTACATTGGATCCGGTAGACTGCGCTACCATCGCAGCATCAAATATTAAATATTATTGTATTTTAATTTCAGTTTGTCCCGACAGTTGGTGCTGCGATCAAATTGAGAAAAATATTTGAAATTTTGTGTTATTATTGTGTTCGTTCAAGTCGTGTGGTAATTAAAATATTAACTACGAATAGAAATTGATGTTTGAAGAGTTTTGAAGTGTGCCTAAAAAACGATACTTTTTGCGAATTTAGGGTGGAATCGAAGTAAGTATATTTTGTATAAATTTTTTATCAAATTTACACGTGAGTTTTATAACAACCAACCTAAACTAAAAATTTATTTGTGTAGCTCATTAATTTCATAATAAATTTTTTAAATTGTTTTTATTATTCATGTTCCGATTTTGATGAAATTTTGTGTGTGTTTGAGTGGGTCCCTGGATGGTTTAGATTCACAATTGGACCCGGTAGGTGGCGCTGCGATCGGGTTCCAGGAAATTATATATAAAAATGAATGTTTCTTTGTTTGTCCCGTATGCGTTCCTATACCATTCATCCGATTGCGATGAAACTTCGGTGAGTTGTTGTGCGCACGACCGCGAAGGTTTCTGAATTAGTGGTGTTTTTTCTATGGGGTCCTTTGGGGGGTTCTTTGGGGTCTTCCACATCTCCTCCTAAACCACTGGACCGATTTCAACCAAACTTGGCATAAATATTTTACGCAAAGGGAGAACCAACATAGGATATGTGTTTTTTCGATATGATCCTTCGGGGGGTCCTTTGGGGTCTTCCACATCTCCTCCTAAACCACTGGACCGATTTCAACCAAACTTGGCACAAATATTTTACGCAAAGGGAGAACCAACATAGGAAAAGTTTTTTTTCGATACGATCCTTTGGGGGGTCCTTTGGGGTCTTCCACATCTCCTCCTAAACCATTGGACCGATTTCAACCAAACTTGGCACAAATATTTTACGCAACGGGAGAACCAACATAGGACAGGTGTTTTTTCGATACGATCCTCTGGGGGGTCTTTTGGGGTCTTAAAAACTATTAGATTTGGTTACTATGGCAACCCAATAGAATAGATTCTGTTCTAAATATATTATCGCATTAAATTGAAGACCACGCGAACGAAGTTGTGGGCAACAGCTATTTATTTTTAAGAAAACTACTTTAATTGAACTTTATTAATTAAACTAACATTTTCATTACGTACAACGTGAAACTCCGTAGCGAAGCACGGGTATTCCCCTAGTTTTCTATAAATGAAAATGATAGTTGAAGGGGGAGGGGATAATTTTTTATATATGTACTACGTTATCGGCAACAAAGAAGTAGTTTGTTGTTAAAATTCCTTCCCGTCCTGTTTGGCCGTAGACCAATGTTTTCTGCAAAACCAGACGTTACGGCAGTGCTATCGACTACCATCATCAGTGAAAATCGACTGCGTTAACGTGAGGTGGTATACGTTAGTGACCACAGTACTGTGGTTAAGGGTGAACCAAGAAGTAGTAAGAAGTAATTTCTATGGAAATATTTCAGTTCGAAAACGATTTTAAATATAAATCTTAGAATATGGAAGTCATGTATGGTTCTCCATACCGATATTTTACTTCCATATTCCTTAAGGAATGGAAGTATGGTGATGGCAAAAAAAATCGTGTTCGAGATTATTGCAGATTCTGATTGTACTACACTCAAAACATGAAAAAAAGTCGTTTTCCGAAAAGTGTGTGTGTGTGTGTGTGTGTGTGTGTCTGTGTGTCTATAGATTTTTTTTCTATGGCAAACGATAACTGCCGCAAATTCAAACAGAATCAAATAATTTTTTGCATACAGCCCTGATTTGTAGAGTACTCACGACCTATTGTTTTTGGTGAAGATCGGTTGAGGGAAAGGGGTAGTTTACCAGCAACGGTTTTTTTTATCAAGGGAAATTTTTTTTTGGCAAACGATAACAGCCGCAAATTCAAACAGAATCAAATAATGTTTCGCATACAGCCCTGAATTGTAGAGTTCTCAAGACCTATTGTTTTTGGTGAAGATCGGTTAAGGGAAAGGGGTAGTTTACCTGTAACGTTTTATGTTTTAACAAGGGTATTTCCTATGGCAAACGATAACAGCCGCAAATTCAAACAGAATCAAAAGATTATTTCCATACAGCCCTAAATTGTTGAGTTCTCAAGACCTATTGTTTTTGGTGAAGATCGGTTAAGGGAAAGGGGTAGTTTACCTACAACATTTTTTTAACAAGGATATTTTCTATGGCAAACGATAACAGCCGCAAATTCAAACAGAATCAAATAATTTTCTGCATACAGCCCTGATTTGTAGAGTACTCAAGACCTATTGTTTTTGGTGAAGATCGGTTGAGGGGAAGGGGTAGTTTACCGGCAACGTTTTTTATCAAGCGTATTTTCTATGGCAAACGATAACAGCCGCAAATTCAAACAGAATCAAATAAGTTTTTGCATACTTCCCTGAATTGCAGAGGTCTCAAGGACTTTCGATTTTGGTGAAGATCGGTTAAGGGGAAGGGGTAGTTTACCTGCAACCTTTTACGTTTTAACAAGAGTAAAGTACTTGAAAATTTTATTTAAACTTTTTGAAACAATGGTAATTGTTAAAAATAAAATAATTTTGTTGCCAGGCAATAAAATTATAATTTTTTCATTTTAATGTAAATTATGTTTGAGTTAATATCTTTATATATACAGTGGAACTTGGTTATTACTGCCTCGGCTGTTACGTCAACTCGGGTGTAGCGTTATTTTGTCATAAGTCCGGTCAAACTGATATCTTTAACATTATAAAAATTCCCGGTTTTAACGTCACTAAATATTGTACTACTCTGTTATAGCGTCAAATATTTCTCAGATATTTTACTCTAAATTTCATATAAACGTATATATGTGCGCGCGCGCGCTAGCCCATGGCTACAGACATACATTGTATGCAAGCAATAAGCACTGTAACAGGACTGCCGGCGCCAGCCATTTTACGTGCTCCAACGGATGGCTAGATCGATTTAAGGCCCGACACTCGATTTCCTTTGCAAAAATTTGTGGTGAGGCAAAATGCGTAGATCTGAACGTTACAGGCGATTGGGTGCATAACACTTGGCCAGAAATTAGACGATCATATAAAGATGAAGACATCTTTAATGGACATGAAGCTGGAATTTTTTATAAATTAACTCCAGATAAGACTTTCAAATTTAAAAATGAAAAGTGCATTGGTGGGAAGCTCTCTAAACAAAGAGTTACAGTTTTTGTTTGTGCGAACATGACGGGAACCGAAAAAAGGAAACTTTTAGTTATCGGGAAACAGTTCGAAAATGATTTTAAATATAAATCTTAGAATATGGAAGTCATGTATGGTTCTCCATACCGATATTTTACTTCCATATTCCTTAAGGAATGGAAGTATGGTGATGGCAAAAAAAATCGTGTTCGAGATTATTGCAGATTCTGATTGTACTACACTCAAAACATGAAAAAAAGTCGTTTTCCGAAAAGTGTGTGTGTGTGTGTGTGTGTGTGTCTGTGTCTATAGATTTTTTTTCTATGGCAAACGATAACTGCCGCAAATTCAAACAGAATCAAATAATTTTTTGCATACAGCCCTGATTTGTAGAGTACTCACGACCTATTGTTTTTGGTGAAGATCGGTTGAGGGAAAGGGGTAGTTTACCAGCAACGGTTTTTTTTTATCAAGGGAAATTTTTTTTTGGCAAACGATAACAGCCGCAAATTCAAACAGAATCAAATAATGTTTCGCATACAGCCCTGAATTGTAGAGTTCTCAAGACCTATTGTTTTTGGTGAAGATCGGTTAAGGGAAAGGGGTAGTTTACCTGTAACGTTTTATGTTTTAACAAGGGTATTTCCTATGGCAAACGATAACAGCCGCAAATTCAAACAGAATCAAAAGATTATTTGCATACAGCCCTAAATTGTTGAGTTCTCAAGACCTATTGTTTTTGGTGAAGATCGGTTAAGGGAAAGGGGTAGTTTACCTACAACATTTTTTTAACAAGGGTATTTTCTATGGCAAACGATAACAGCCGCAAATTCAAACAGAATCAAATAATTTTCTGCATACAGCCCTGATTTGTAGAGTACTCAAGACCTATTGTTTTTGGTGAAGATCGGTTGAGGGGAAGGGGTAGTTTACCGGCAACGTTTTTTATCAAGCGTATTTTCTATGGCAAACGATAACAGCCGCAAATTAAAACAGAATCAAATAAGTTTTTGCATACGTCCCTGAATTGCAGAGGTCTCAAGGACTTTCGATTTTGGTGAAGATCGGTTAAGGGGAAGGGGTAGTTTACCTGCAACCTTTTACGTTTTAACAAGAGTAAAGTACTTGAAAATTTTATTTAAACTTTTTGAAACAATGGTAATTGTTAAAAATAAAATAATTTTGTTGCCAGGCAATAAAATTATAATTTTTTCATTTTAATGTAAATTATGTTTGAGTTAATATCTTTATATATACAGTGGAACTTGGTTATTACTGCCTCGGCTGTTACGTCAACTCGGGTGTAGCGTTATTTTGTCATAAGTCCGGTCAAACTGATATCTTTAACATTATAAAAATTCCCGGTTTTAACGTCACTAAATATTGTACTACTCTGTTATAGCGTCAAATATTTCTCAGATATTTTACTCTAAATTTCATATAAACGTATATATGTGCGCGCGCGCGCTAGCCCATGGCTACAGACATACATTGTATGCAAGCAATAAGCACTGTAACAGGACTGCCGGCGCCAGCCATTTTACGTGCTCCAACGGATGGCTAGATCGATTTAAGGCCCGACACTCGATTTCCTTTGCAAAAATTTGTGGTGAGGCAAAATGCGTAGATCTGAACGTTACAGGCGATTGGGTGCATAACACTTGGCCAGAAATTAGACGATCATATAAAGATGAAGACATCTTTAATGGACATGAAGCTGGAATTTTTTATAAATTAACTCCAGATAAGACTTTCAAATTTAAAAATGAAAAGTGCATTGGTGGGAAGCTCTCTAAACAAAGAGTTACAGTTTTTGTTTGTGCGAACATGACGGGAACCGAAAAAAGGAAACTTTTAGTTATCGGGAAAAGTTTGCATCCTAGATGTTTTAAAAACATCAAAAAACTTCCTGTAAGTTACACTGCCAACATAAAAGCGTGGACGACTTCTAGTATTTTTGAAGATGACTTCTGTACGTGTGTATGTCACTGAACTCCTCCATGTATAAAATAATATATCGTTCGTGGCAGGTAAGCATATCTCAGTTATGTAATGTTTACGTTTCCATTTTATTATTATGCCTACAGCAATAAAAGGCAGGTACACACACACACACACACACACACACACACACACACACACACACACACACACACACACACACACACACACACACACACACACACACACACACACACACACACACACACACACACACACACACACACACACACACACACACACACACACAATTCACGTTATTTCTGGCCTCACTCATGTTTATTTTCTTACATTTGCACGCTTTTTAAATGGAAAGTGCCGAAACCCACACCAACATAACGCGTGCAAGCCGAAAAAATGGACATCAATTTGCTTCCTGTGGATCGCTGGGCAATGTAACTGCACGTGGTTACAGAGGAACGATTCATAGACAGACTTTTCGTCTTTAGGGAATGAACCCTCTGCAAGATGCTGAGGGTCCATGAGTGACTTCGGAGCGCTCCTCCTTTTTCGCGTGTTTGTTCTGTGAAACGTACACTGTAGATTCGCAGCTTTACTCTAAGCAACGCTCAATAGGAAATGTTGAAAATTTTTGTCCACAGTGTACCCTCATTCACACTAAACCTGCTCTGATGTTTTAATTACGGACATCATAATATTAAAACTTTTGAAATTTGAGCACTACTTAATGGAGATCAATCATTAACTTATACAAGCCATTAATTTTATGCATATTTTTTATATATTGTTACGACACAAATAGCCAACCCAGTACCAGGGATAAAAAATATATTTATAAATGTAAAAATACTTCTTATCAAATAAACTGATTGATTTTAATTAAAATATAAGGAATATGACACGACAATATGACAACTTTGACCTAACCCAAGTGATTGACCCAACAACAAGAAACAAATGAAGAAGGGAACCACGCAAATAAACAACGAGAATAAGGAAGTAATAAACCCAAACAAAAAGGAAACAAGTTCATGGGTTTAAACGACCCCAAAATACCCAAAGTAATGAATGAAAAAACCCAATGTATTAATCAAATGATGAAAATGAAGAAGGAGGGAGACAAGCAGAAGTGAAAACCAATAATGGTTCACAAAACAAATAATAAAGCACTCAACAAGAATATTGAAACCAAAACAATGGTTATCCGGAGAAAGGAGAGGTAACGGTTACTACCCATTAAAAAGGCAACCTAAACCACAGATAAAAATTGTTATTAGTTAGTAAGTATTAATTATTAAGTATTAATTGTCATTAGTATTAAGGATATGAAAGAGAAATAAGTATAGGGATCACCCACTATAAAACAAATAATATAAACAGTGATACAGTGCAATAGTGTAGGTGTAAAAACCCCAAAGTGAAGTGTGACACTAGTGAAGTTATAATTAACAATAAATAATTTACAAGTGAAGGTAAGATAAAGGTTGGAAATTAACAGTGAATAAATAGCTGATGAAAAATAGTGTTAAGTGTGAATTATAGAATAAGGTATAGTAAACACTAGAAGTGATGATGACTTTATTATTTAAGGAAGATGTTCAATAGAGTTAAGTTTAATTATAGCCGGTAGTAAGTAAAAAGGGAGGATTCCAGAATAGAATAAATTGAAGGTGTTACCATGGAGGGAATATAAAAATTGTTTAGAGATTAAGAAATCAAAAACTAACAAAGACACCTAAATTATAAAGGACTGTTATTAATTTAATAGAAAGTGATGTTGTTTATCACAACACAAATAATCTGTGTCATAAACAAAAAAAGTAGCAAATAAGGATAAGTTAGAAGGGAGTGATGATATTTCTTAATCAAAATAATAACTCTAATAAATTATAAAAAATTGTTCATGTTAATGTTATGTTTTAAAGATTGAAATAGAGAAAGCAATATTGAACAGTAAACAACACACCTACAGACTCAAAACACAACACAACTAATAAAAATAACAAAGTAAAGCCCAATAGGCTGAACCAAAATGTGATTTGAATGAAATAAGTAAATTATTATAATGGCTACTTAGGCCTAGAAAAAACCTAACTGTCAGAACCAAACAACCAAAAATTATAACAAATTGAATAAGAATTTAGAAAATCTGAGGTGAAGGAATCACCAAGAATAAATTGTAGATCATTTATAACACAAAATATTGTAATAGGCATTATTATACAAAAAGAAATGTAATTAACAAGCATTAACATAATTGTAAAAACTTAAAATCTGAAATTACCCAAGCTTGTGGGGTATCAAAATAATCTATGAACGAGAATAAATACTATAGTGACAATATTTAATAACCAGGAAGGAAGATGGAGGAATAACAGTAATCAGAAGATATACGAAGAATTCGAATTTTGATAACAATACATCATCTCAAAATCAACCAATCAGAATAATACCGTTACTATGGAAACGGCGGTTGAAGACGAAAATACCATTGGAAATTAACAAGAAGTGAAGCGTCATGAAGCCAATGTAGATGCAAAAGTTTGGAAGAGCGTTTTTTCTGTGTAAATCATGCAAATAGTTATTCAAAGTTCCTGAACTTGATCATTGAAGAAGCAGATGACCACAGTAGCAGATATTTCAAGACCCAAGACCAATTAAATAGAAATTATCCTTGAAAAGAATGTCAAAACCCATGATGAAAAAGATGCCACATTTAGTGAAGCCCAAAATCCATGAAAACTGAATTTATGCAGCCAAATCCTACCTCGAATAAACAACGAAGGCACCTAGACACGTTGAGGTGTTAAGTACTATCCGATTATTTATTTTCCACCAACCCTAAACACTTTAAATAATTTTGAAAGGTAAATTTACCACACTATAGAAACAATATTTCTCTTTCATAGAACATTTGAGCAAATTAAGACTTAATAGAACTTTGTTAACTTTAATATAACCTATGAATTAAACACGAACTTACAGAACACTTTTACGACACAACACAACAGATTGTAACAGCACACTTTGTTCTTTATGTACATTTAGATTAAGGTAATTTATATTTTTATTGTAACCATTGGAGTTCTTTAACTCATAGCCAAAAGGATCCACGATTTGTGAAACCAATATTAACTGTAATACGGTTAATGTAATCAACGACGCAAGGTTAAATGGTTTCTAAATCACTTCGCCGACCCTGAAAGCAAGATCTCATGTAATCAGTAGGAGCGAATTTATAATTGTTTTATTGTAAATGTAAATGTTTTCAGTTATCACCCATTAAAAAATATTTATTACAGGGAGTAACCAGTGTTATCATTTCATAGGGAGTGCTATATATAATAATTACTTGTGTTTAAGAGTAAATCATAGCAGTAAACAGGTTGTCATTCACACCGCAGAGGTGACGATTGGGACGGCTGTGCGAGCGGGAACTATTCGAATGCACCAACCCGCAACGCTGATAACTTGTTTAAACATAATTTTAGTTGTTTTGTAAAACGACTTGGCGCCACCCGGGATTATCACACCTCCTATAAATAACAGGTAAGGTTACTGCCGTAGTATACAGGTGATCATATCTACGCTACGAATATCGCTAGCCACAACATTACTGTAACGACCCGGTGCGAGGCGAACGTACTAATCAGACAAAACACATACAAATTGTACACATTTTGCAGGTCAGGACACGTCTATTAGTTACAGATTGGCTTCCATCGTGGGGCTTGAACAATAGCGACCGCTAGCGAATTAGTTACAGAATGGCGAACAACCGGTGAGGCCGTAAAAGAAGGCCAACGGCGGCTATGAAGAGACACTCAATGTTTACCAGGAAGGACAAACAGAAAGAAATTGAAGGGGAAGATCAACCGGAAAAGATGGAAGAAATAATCGGGAAGCTAGTCGAAGAGGACGTTCAGGAAAACCAACCAGGAAATCCAACTCAAACAGAACCGGAGGTGGAAGTCATGGTAGGGGACCAACCGAGCAAACCCACTCAGAAGGAAGACATGAGCACGCAGGAGATGTTCAGAATAATGATGGAGCAATTCGGACAAACAAATAAAAAATTAGAGTCAACCAATACAAAATTAGAATCATTGCAAACGGGAAGGAGAGAAGACAAAGAAGAACTGAATAAAAAGTTAGAATCAGACAAAGAAGAATTGAATAAAAAGTTAGAAAAACTGGATCAAAACAATGAAGAATTGAAGAAGCAAATCAAGGGGGACATAGAGCTTTTGAATAACAAAATAGAAAGCAACCAAGAAACCCTGAAGAGAAGCCAGGAAATATTAGAAGAAAAGGGGAACGAGAACATGAGGCAGATAAAAGAGGATTTTGAAAGAGTCAATAACACGATTGAAAATACTCATGAGACACTCCTACAGCAAATAAAGGAAGATGGCGAGAAGAACAGAGAAGAATTAAGATTCATGCTAGTAGAGTTTCGTGAAGAAGTCAAACCGGCAAAAACGGGGATGAATAAGAGATGGGAAGAAACAAGTTACCCAGTAAATCACCTTCAAGAAACTTTAGATAGTGATTTCAAACAATTGAGTGAAACACTAGACAGCACTCCTGGAAGTATCAAAGAAACGTTGGATGAGAACAGGGAACCGGGTAATCAGAATATAACACAGAAGGAGATGGAAAATGTAGAAGAACTAAGTGTATTGTTTCTGAAAATAAAGGTAACAATAACACTGAGAAAATCAAGCACATAAAAACCGACAACAGAAGAGGAAGAAAGAAGAACCGAACAATTAAGAAAATTAAGAAAAAAGAGGAATTGGGAAGAGTGTATAAAAAGAAACCGATAAAAACTAGAGAAGAATTAGAAATGATGAAGAGCGGACTTATTGACGTGTTTAATTTGCCACTTACCTACCAAAGTAAATTAATGAAATATAAGGATTGTAGGAGGACTCCAAGGGAAATTATAAAAGGAATTCACAACCAACCAGTGGATGAAACATTCAGCAAATCTATGCTTAAATGGAAAATACCCAAGTTTGAAAAGACTCACAACAAAATAGTGTGCCACAAATTAAAAGGGTATCTAGAACGCTTGAATACGCAAGAAATACAAATGCAAAATAAAAAAGCAATAATAACATTAACAAAGGAGGTACAATTAACAACTTCTTTGATTAATCAAAATGTATTGAATAACGTAGGCATGGATACAAATTAACAAATGATGTTAGAAGAATTGTGGTACAAGATAGAAGATACCTATTTCACCAGCAAGAAAATAGTTATACACACCCAGATTATCCGAACCACAAGTGCAGAGGAAATGATGGACCATGGGTAAACAAAGTGAAGATACCACACACCAAGAAAAGGGACTGATCTTCGAATTAATGACCAAGCAACCCAATGGAACAGAAGGAGGTATTAAAATTAAATGACGCCACTGAACAATCACCAAAACAAGAGGGTACAAGAAACGACTAAGACAAATTAAATAAGAAAAATTAAACTATAATAAACAAACTCTACTCCTTCATTAATTTCAACACGAAAAAGAAAGTAATAATTATCCAGAATAAATGTCAACGATCAGACATTTGAAGGAGTAGAGAAGAAAGACAACAAAGAGTGTAATAGAAAAGAGAAGGCAATAATGAAGGAAAGAAAAGGAGAAGTCGACTTACAAAAATATAATAACAAGGTCCAACATATAGTAATAAATGAACCATATGTCATCACCAAGGACAATGGAAACAACACTTACGAGATAAGTAATATAACCACCAAAAAAGTAAAAGGAGTTTACAACCAAGCTTCCATAAAGAAATTCTATGAAGAAAACTGGAATACGTTCATCCAGAATAAGTGTGACTATCAAACACTTGAAGGAGAAGAGGTGAAGAATAACGAAGTGTCGAACAAATAGAAGAAGGCTATAATATGGAATGGAAATGATAATATAATAAATCCACAACCGTGAGAATTGAATTGATACCAAAATAAACTTAGATATAATAAAATGTACGGCCATATGTCATCACGAAGGACAAGTAACTGTAAATAAAATACAGATACCAAAATTCAAAAATTATGTGAGCACAACTTGCAACAACATTTCGATGACTTATGAGGCCTAAAATAAAAAATATCAAAACAAAGGAATGAGTTACATAAATTCCTACTAAGTGAATTCAGCTTACAATTTATTAAAAAGTTGATATGTGAAGTATATGAAATAATTAAACAAAATGTACCGAAATGGGAATACGCTACACAAATTCCTATGATGTAAGAGAATTAACTTACAAATAATGATCAAGAATAATTTTTAATACAAACTTAAATATACAAAAATAAAATCAGACCAAAAAACTGATAAGATAAATACCTGAAATTATAATGAATCAAAGGTATTCAAAAAAATCAAAAAAAAAATCTAAACTGGTACAAAGAAAAAGAGAAGTATGAATCAAATATACAAGCTATGGCTAAAGCAAAATATTGCTAAATAACTGAGAAAAGAATACCAATGTCTAAGATAATTAAAATGATCACAACGAGAATTGAAAACCGAATAATGAAAAGTTAATGATGAAATTAACATATAAATAAATAAAAAGCAATCAATTGTATGAGCAAATGATAGTATATAGCAAAGGTACAGCGGAAGGAAGAATGAGTAAAAGGCCAAAGTGATCTAAAAACAAACCACAAGGTGGACAATCCCAAAGTATATTATTATTAATTCAAGTCACAAGTTGACAAAAAAGCTATTTATGATTGACTGTTGAAAAGTCCAGCAATCAAATAAACTGAGCAGAGATGATGTGCCTCTGGTCTCAGAAAAATGAGTAGTAATGGGAGAAACCAGCTACTAAAGTTAGGGAAAAAAATTGTGTATAAGGGAGAACACACCAATGGAAATAAAGTAAAAAAAAAAAACAGATCCAAATAAAATGGAATGAATTCAGTAAGAAGAGAAACAAAGAATGGAGAAACAACCAAGAAAGAAAAGGAAAAAGATTATGTATAACTGATAATTTCATAAAAAACTATGCTAGTGTTTTATCAAAATGATCAATTTTAAAGGAGAGGCATTATGTTACGACACAAATAGCCAACCCAGTACCAGGGATAAAAAATATATTTATAAATGTAAAAATACTTCTTATCAAATAAACTGATTGATTTTAATTAAAATATAAGGAATATGACACGACAATACGACGACTTTGACCTAACCCAAGTGATTGACCCAACAACAAGAAACAAATGAAGAAGGGAACCACACAAATAAACAACGAGAATAAGGAAGTAATAAACCCAAACAAAAAGGAAACAAGTTCATGGGTTTAAACGACCCCAAAATACCCAAAGTAACGGATGAAAAAACCCAATGTATTAATCAAATGATGAAAATGAAGAAGGAGGGAGACAAGCAGAAGTGAAAACCAATAATGGTTCACAAAACAAATAATAAAGCACTCAACAAGAATATTGAAACCAAAACAATGGTTATCCGGAGAAAGGAGAGATAACGGTTACTACCCATTAAAAAGGCAACCTAAACCACAGATAAAAATTGTTATTAGTTAGTAAGTATTAATTATTAAGTATTAATTGTCATTAGTATTAAGGATATGAAAGAGAAATAAGTATAGGGATCACCCACTATAAAACAAATAATATAAACAGTGATACAGTGCGATAGAGTAGGTGTAAAAACCCCAAAGTGAAGTGTGACACTAGTGAAGTTATAATTAACAATAAATAATTTACAAGTGAAGGTAAGATAAAGGTTGGAAATTAACAGTGAATAAATAGCTGATGAAAAATAGTGTTAAGTGTGAATTATAGAATAAGGTATAGTAAACACTAGAAGTGATGATGACTTTATTATTTAAGGAAGATGTTCAATAGAGTTAAGTTTAATTATAGCCGGTAGTAAGTAAAAAGGGAGGATTCCAGAATAGAATAAATTGAAGGTGTTACCATGGAGGGAATATAAAAATTGTTTAGAGATTAAGAAATCAAAAACTAACAAAGACACCTAAATTATAAAGGACTGTTATTAATTTAATAGAAAGTGATGTTGTTTATCACAACACAAATAATCTGTGTCATAAACAAAAAAATTAGCAAATAAGGATAAGTTAGAAGGGAGTGATGATATTTCTTAATCAAAATAATAACTCTAATAACTTATAAAAAATTGTTCATGTTAATGTTATGTTTTAAAGATTGAAATAGAGAAAGCAATATTGAACAGTAAACAACACACCTACAGACTCAAAACACAACACAACTAATAAAAATAACAAAGTAAAGCCCAATAGGCTGAACCAAAATGTGATTTGAACGAAATAAGTAAATTATTATAATGGCTACTTAGGCCTAGAAAAAACCTAACTGTCAGAACCAAACAACCAAAAATTATAACAAATTGAATAAGAATTTAGAAAATCTGAGGTGAAGGAATCACCAAGAATAAATTGTAGATCATTTATAACACAAAATATTGTAATAGGCATTATTATACAAAAAGAAATGTAATTAACAAGCATTAACATAATTGTAAAAACTTAAAATCTGAAATTACCCAAGCTTGTGGGGTATCAAAATAATCTATGAACGAGAATAAATACTATAGTGACAATATTTAATAACCAGGAAGGAAGATGGAGGAATAACAGTAATCAGAAGATATACGAAGAATTCGAATTTTGATAACAATACATCATCTCAAAATCAACCAATCAGAATAATACCGTTACTATGGAAACGGCGGTTGAAGACGAAAATACCATTGGAAATTAACAAGAAGTGAAGCGTCATGAAGCCAATGTAGATGCAAAAGTTTGGAAGAGCGTTTTTTCTGTGTAAATCATGCAAATAGTTATTCAAAGTTCCTGAACTTGATCATTGAAGAAGCAGATGACCACAGTAGCAGATATTTCAAGACCCAAGACCAATTAAATAGAAATTATCCTTGAAAAGAATGTCAAAACCCATGATGAAAAAGATGCCACATTTAGTGAAGCCCAAAATCCATGAAAACTGAATTTATGCAGCCAAATCCTACCTCGAATAAACAACGAAGGCACCTAGACACGTTGAGGTGTTAAGTACTATCCGATTATTTATTTTCCACCAACCCTAAACACTTTAAATAATTTTGAAAGGTAAATTTACCACACTATAGAAACAATATTTCTCTTTCATAGAACATTTGAGCAAATTAAGACTTAATAGAACTTTGTTAACTTTAATATAACCTATGAATTAAACACGAACTTACAGAACACTTTTACGACACAACACAACAGATTGTAACAGCACACTTTGTTCTTTATGTACATTTAGATTAAGGTAATTTATATTTTTATTGTAACCATTGGAGTTCTTTAACTCATAGCCAAAAGGATCCACGATTTGTGAAACCAATATTAACTGTAATACGGTTAATGTAATCAACGACGCAAGGTTAAATGGTTTCTAAATCACTTCGCCGACCCTGAAAGCAAGATCTCATGTAATCAGTAGGAGCGAATTTATAATTGTTTTATTGTAAATGTAAATGTTTTCAGTTATCACCCATTAAAAAATATTTATTACAGGGAGTAACCAGTGTTATCATTTCATAGGGAGTGCTATATATAATAATTACTTGTGTTTAAGAGTAAATCATAGCAGTAAACAGGTTGTCATTCACACCGCAGAGGCGACGATTGGGACGGCTGTGCGAGCGGGAACTATTCGAATGCACCAACCCGCAACGCTGATAACTTGTTTAAACATAATTTTAGTTGTTTTGTAAAACGACTTGGCGCCACCCGGGATTATCACACCTCCTATAAATAACAGGTAAGGTTACTGCCGTAGTATACAGGTGATCATATCTACGCTACGAATATCGCTAGCCACAACATTACTGTAACGACCCGGTGCGAGGCGAACGTACTAATCAGACAAAACACATACAAATTGTACACATTTTGCAGGTCAGGACACGTCTATTAGTTACAGATTGGCTTCCATCGTGGGGCTTGAACAATAGCGACCGCTAGCGAATTAGTTACAGAATGGCGAACAACCGGTGAGGCCGTAAAAGAAGGCCAACGGCGGCTATGAAGAGACACTCAATGTTTACCAGGAAGGACAAACAGAAAGAAATTGAAGGGGAAGATCAACCGGAAAAGATGGAAGAAATAATCGGGAAGCTAGTCGAAGAGGACGTTCAGGAAAACCAACCAGGAAATCCAACTCAAACAGAACCGGAGGTGGAAGTCATGGTAGGGGACCAACCGAGCAAACCCACTCAGAAGGAAGACATGAGCACGCAGGAGATGTTCAGAATAATGATGGAGCAATTCGGACAAACAAATAAAAAATTAGAGTCAACCAATACAAAATTAGAATCATTGCAAACGGGAAGGAGAGAAGACAAAGAAGAACTGAATAAAAAGTTAGAATCAGACAAAGAAGAATTGAATAAAAAGTTAGAAAAACTGGATCAAAACAATGAAGAATTGAAGAAGCAAATCAAGGGGGACATAGAGCTTTTGAATAACAAAATAGAAAGCAACCAAGAAACCCTGAAGAGAAGCCAGGAAATATTAGAAGAAAAGGGGAACGAGAACATGAGGCAGATAAAAGAGGATTTTGAAAGAGTCAATAACACGATTGAAAATACTCATGAGACACTCCTACAGCAAATAAAGGAAGATGGCGAGAAGAACAGAGAAGAATTAAGATTCATGCTAGTAGAGTTTCGTGAAGAAGTCAAACCGGCAAAAACGGGGATGAATAAGAGATGGGAAGAAACAAGTTACCCAGTAAATCACCTTCAAGAAACTTTAGATAGTGATTTCAAACAATTGAGTGAAACACTAGACAGCACTCCTGGAAGTATCAAAGAAACGTTGGATGAGAACAGGGAACCGGGTAATCAGAATATAACACAGAAGGAGATGGAAAATGTAGAAGAACTAAGTGTATTGTTTTCTGAAAATAAAGGTAACAATAACACTGAGAAAATCAAGCACATAAAAACCGACAACAGAAGAGGAAGAAAGAAGAACCGAACAATTAAGAAAATTAAGAAAAAAGAGGAATTGGGAAGAGTGTATAAAAAGAAACCGATAAAAACTAGAGAAGAATTAGAAATGATGAAGAGCGGACTTATTGACGTGTTTAATTTGCCACTTACCTACCAAAGTAAATTAATGAAATATAAGGATTGTAGGAGGACTCCAAGGGAAATTATAAAAGGAATTCACAACCAACCAGTGGATGAAACATTCAGCAAATCTATGCTTAAATGGAAAATACCCAAGTTTGAAAAGACTCACAACAAAATAGTGTGCCACAAATTAAAAGGGTATCTAGAACGCTTGAATACGCAAGAAATACAAATGCAAAATAAAAAAGCAATAATAACATTAACAAAGGAGGTACAATTAACAACTTCTTTGATTAATCAAAATGTATTGAATAACGTAGGCATGGATACAAATTAACAAATGATGTTAGAAGAATTGTGGTACAAGATAGAAGATACCTATTTCACCAGCAAGAAAATAGTTATACACACCCAGATTATCCGAACCACAAGTGCAGAGGAAATGATGGACCATGGGTAAACAAAGTGAAGATACCACACACCAAGAAAAGGGACTGATCTTCGAATTAATGACCAAGCAACCCAATGGAACAGAAGGAGGTATTAAAATTAAATGACGCCACTGAACAATCACCAAAACAAGAGGGTACAAGAAACGACTAAGACAAATTAAATAAGAAAAATTAAACTATAATAAACAAACTCTACTCCTTCATTAATTTCAACACGAAAAAGAAAGTAATAATTATCCAGAATAAATGTCAACGATCAGACATTTGAAGGAGTAGAGAAGAAAGACAACAAAGAGTGTAATAGAAAAGAGAAGGCAATAATGAAGGAAAGAAAAGGAGAAGTCGACTTACAAAAATATAATAACAAGGTCCAACATATAGTAATAAATGAACCATATGTCATCACCAAGGACAATGGAAACAACACTTACGAGATAAGTAATATAACCACCAAAAAAGTAAAAGGAGTTTACAACCAAGCTTCCATAAAGAAATTCTATGAAGAAAACTGGAATACGTTCATCCAGAATAAGTGTGACTATCAAACACTTGAAGGAGAAGAGGTGAAGAATAACGAAGTGTCGAACAAATAGAAGAAGGCTATAATATGGAATGGAAATGATAATATAATAAATCCACAACCGTGAGAATTGAATTGATACCAAAATAAACTTAGATATAATAAAATGTACGGCCATATGTCATCACGAAGGACAAGTAACTGTAAATAAAATACAGATACCAAAATTCAAAAATTATGTGAGCACAACTTGCAACAACATTTCGATGACTTATGAGGCCTAAAATAAAAAATATCAAAACAAAGGAATGAGTTACATAAATTCCTACTAAGTGAATTCAGCTTACAATTTATTAAAAAGTTGATATGTGAAGTATATGAAATAATTAAACAAAATGTACCGAAATGGGAATACGCTACACAAATTCCTATGATGTAAGAGAATTAACTTACAAATAATGATCAAGAATAATTTTTAATACAAACTTAAATATACAAAAATAAAATCAGACCAAAAAACTGATAAGATAAATACCTGAAATTATAATGAATCAAAGGTATTCAAAAAAATCAAAAAAAAAATCTAAACTGGTACAAAGAAAAAGAGAAGTATGAATCAAATATACAAGCTATGGCTAAAGCAAAATATTGCTAAATAACTGAGAAAAGAATACCAATGTCTAAGATAATTAAAATGATCACAACGAGAATTGAAAACCGAATAATGAAAAGTTAATGATGAAATTAACATATAAATAAATAAAAAACAATCAATTGTATGAGCAAATGATAGTATATAGCAAAGGTACAGCGGAAGGAAGAATGAGTAAAAGGCCAAAGTGATCTAAAAACAAACCACAAGGTGGACAATCCCAAAGTATATTATTATTAATTCAAGTCACAAGTTGACAAAAAAGCTATTTATGATTGACTGTTGAAAAGTCCAGCAATCAAATAAACTGAGCAGAGATGATGTGCCTCTGGTCTCAGAAAAATGAGTAGTAATGGGAGAAACCAGCTACTAAAGTTAGGGAAAAAAATTGTGTATAAGGGAGAACACACCAATGGAAATAAAGTAAAAAAAAAAAACAGATCCAAATAAAATGGAATGAATTCAGTAAGAAGAGAAACAAAGAATGGAGAAACAACCAAGAAAGAAAAGGAAAAAGATTATGTATAACTGATAATTTCATAAAAAACTATGCTAGTGTTTTATCAAAATGATCAATTTTAAAGGAGAGGCATTATGTTACGACACAAATAGCCAACCCAGTACCAGGGATAAAAAATATATTTATAAATGTAAAAATACTTCTTATCAAATAAACTGATTGATTTTAATTAAAATATAAGGAATATGACACGACAATACGACGACTTTGACCTAACCCAAGTGATTGACCCAACAACAAGAAACAAATGAAGAAGGGAACCACACAAATAAACAACGAGAATAAGGAAGTAATAAACCCAAACAAAAAGGAAACAAGTTCATGGGTTTAAACGACCCCAAAATACCCAAAGTAACGGATGAAAAAACCCAATGTATTAATCAAATGATGAAAATGAAGAAGGAGGGAGACAAGCAGAAGTGAAAACCAATAATGGTTCACAAAACAAATAATAAAGCACTCAACAAGAATATTGAAACCAAAACAATGGTTATCCGGAGAAAGGAGAGATAACGGTTACTACCCATTAAAAAGGCAACCTAAACCACAGATAAAAATTGTTATTAGTTAGTAAGTATTAATTATTAAGTATTAATTGTCATTAGTATTAAGGATATGAAAGAGAAATAAGTATAGGGATCACCCACTATAAAACAAATAATATAAACAGTGATACAGTGCGATAGAGTAGGTGTAAAAACCCCAAAGTGAAGTGTGACACTAGTGAAGTTATAATTAACAATAAATAATTTACAAGTGAAGGTAAGATAAAGGTTGGAAATTAACAGTGAATAAATAGCTGATGAAAAATAGTGTTAAGTGTGAATTATAGAATAAGGTATAGTAAACACTAGAAGTGATGATGACTTTATTATTTAAGGAAGATGTTCAATAGAGTTAAGTTTAATTATAGCCGGTAGTAAGTAAAAAGGGAGGATTCCAGAATAGAATAAATTGAAGGTGTTACCATGGAGGGAATATAAAAATTGTTTAGAGATTAAGAAATCAAAAACTAACAAAGACACCTAAATTATAAAGGACTGTTATTAATTTAATAGAAAGTGATGTTGTTTATCACAACACAAATAATCTGTGTCATAAACAAAAAAATTAGCAAATAAGGATAAGTTAGAAGGGAGTGATGATATTTCTTAATCAAAATAATAACTCTAATAACTTATAAAAAATTGTTCATGTTAATGTTATGTTTTAAAGATTGAAATAGAGAAAGCAATATTGAACAGTAAACAACACACCTACAGACTCAAAACACAACACAACTAATAAAAATAACAAAGTAAAGCCCAATAGGCTGAACCAAAATGTGATTTGAACGAAATAAGTAAATTATTATAATGGCTACTTAGGCCTAGAAAAAACCTAACTGTCAGAACCAAACAACCAAAAATTATAACAAATTGAATAAGAATTTAGAAAATCTGAGGTGAAGGAATCACCAAGAATAAATTGTAGATCATTTATAACACAAAATATTGTAATAGGCATTATTATACAAAAAGAAATGTAATTAACAAGCATTAACATAATTGTAAAAACTTAAAATCTGAAATTACCCAAGCTTGTGGGGTATCAAAATAATCTATGAACGAGAATAAATACTATAGTGACAATATTTAATAACCAGGAAGGAAGATGGAGGAATAACAGTAATCAGAAGATATACGAAGAATTCGAATTTTGATAACAATACATCATCTCAAAATCAACCAATCAGAATAATACCGTTACTATGGAAACGGCGGTTGAAGACGAAAATACCATTGGAAATTAACAAGAAGTGAAGCGTCATGAAGCCAATGTAGATGCAAAAGTTTGGAAGAGCGTTTTTTCTGTGTAAATCATGCAAATAGTTATTCAAAGTTCCTGAACTTGATCATTGAAGAAGCAGATGACCACAGTAGCAGATATTTCAAGACCCAAGACCAATTAAATAGAAATTATCCTTGAAAAGAATGTCAAAACCCATGATGAAAAAGATGCCACATTTAGTGAAGCCCAAAATCCATGAAAACTGAATTTATGCAGCCAAATCCTACCTCGAATAAACAACGAAGGCACCTAGACACGTTGAGGTGTTAAGTACTATCCGATTATTTATTTTCCACCAACCCTAAACACTTTAAATAATTTTGAAAGGTAAATTTACCACACTATAGAAACAATATTTCTCTTTCATAGAACATTTGAGCAAATTAAGACTTAATAGAACTTTGTTAACTTTAATATAACCTATGAATTAAACACGAACTTACAGAACACTTTTACGACACAACACAACAGATTGTAACAGCACACTTTGTTCTTTATGTACATTTAGATTAAGGTAATTTATATTTTTATTGTAACCATTGGAGTTCTTTAACTCATAGCCAAAAGGATCCACGATTTGTGAAACCAATATTAACTGTAATACGGTTAATGTAATCAACGACGCAAGGTTAAATGGTTTCTAAATCACTTCGCCGACCCTGAAAGCAAGATCTCATGTAATCAGTAGGAGCGAATTTATAATTGTTTTATTGTAAATGTAAATGTTTTCAGTTATCACCCATTAAAAAATATTTATTACAGGGAGTAACCAGTGTTATCATTTCATAGGGAGTGCTATATATAATAATTACTTGTGTTTAAGAGTAAATCATAGCAGTAAACAGGTTGTCATTCACACCGCAGAGGCGACGATTGGGACGGCTGTGCGAGCGGGAACTATTCGAATGCACCAACCCGCAACGCTGATAACTTGTTTAAACATAATTTTAGTTGTTTTGTAAAACGACTTGGCGCCACCCGGGATTATCACACCTCCTATAAATAACAGGTAAGGTTACTGCCGTAGTATACAGGTGATCATATCTACGCTACGAATATCGCTAGCCACAACATTACTGTAACGACCCGGTGCGAGGCGAACGTACTAATCAGACAAAACACATACAAATTGTACACATTTTGCAGGTCAGGACACGTCTATTAGTTACAGATTGGCTTCCATCGTGGGGCTTGAACAATAGCGACCGCTAGCGAATTAGTTACAGAATGGCGAACAACCGGTGAGGCCGTAAAAGAAGGCCAACGGCGGCTATGAAGAGACACTCAATGTTTACCAGGAAGGACAAACAGAAAGAAATTGAAGGGGAAGATCAACCGGAAAAGATGGAAGAAATAATCGGGAAGCTAGTCGAAGAGGACGTTCAGGAAAACCAACCAGGAAATCCAACTCAAACAGAACCGGAGGTGGAAGTCATGGTAGGGGACCAACCGAGCAAACCCACTCAGAAGGAAGACATGAGCACGCAGGAGATGTTCAGAATAATGATGGAGCAATTCGGACAAACAAATAAAAAATTAGAGTCAACCAATACAAAATTAGAATCATTGCAAACGGGAAGGAGAGAAGACAAAGAAGAACTGAATAAAAAGTTAGAATCAGACAAAGAAGAATTGAATAAAAAGTTAGAAAAACTGGATCAAAACAATGAAGAATTGAAGAAGCAAATCAAGGGGGACATAGAGCTTTTGAATAACAAAATAGAAAGCAACCAAGAAACCCTGAAGAGAAGCCAGGAAATATTAGAAGAAAAGGGGAACGAGAACATGAGGCAGATAAAAGAGGATTTTGAAAGAGTCAATAACACGATTGAAAATACTCATGAGACACTCCTACAGCAAATAAAGGAAGATGGCGAGAAGAACAGAGAAGAATTAAGATTCATGCTAGTAGAGTTTCGTGAAGAAGTCAAACCGGCAAAAACGGGGATGAATAAGAGATGGGAAGAAACAAGTTACCCAGTAAATCACCTTCAAGAAACTTTAGATAGTGATTTCAAACAATTGAGTGAAACACTAGACAGCACTCCTGGAAGTATCAAAGAAACGTTGGATGAGAACAGGGAACCGGGTAATCAGAATATAACACAGAAGGAGATGGAAAATGTAGAAGAACTAAGTGTATTGTTTTCTGAAAATAAAGGTAACAATAACACTGAGAAAATCAAGCACATAAAAACCGACAACAGAAGAGGAAGAAAGAAGAACCGAACAATTAAGAAAATTAAGAAAAAAGAGGAATTGGGAAGAGTGTATAAAAAGAAACCGATAAAAACTAGAGAAGAATTAGAAATGATGAAGAGCGGACTTATTGACGTGTTTAATTTGCCACTTACCTACCAAAGTAAATTAATGAAATATAAGGATTGTAGGAGGACTCCAAGGGAAATTATAAAAGGAATTCACAACCAACCAGTGGATGAAACATTCAGCAAATCTATGCTTAAATGGAAAATACCCAAGTTTGAAAAGACTCACAACAAAATAGTGTGCCACAAATTAAAAGGGTATCTAGAACGCTTGAATACGCAAGAAATACAAATGCAAAATAAAAAAGCAATAATAACATTAACAAAGGAGGTACAATTAACAACTTCTTTGATTAATCAAAATGTATTGAATAACGTAGGCATGGATACAAATTAACAAATGATGTTAGAAGAATTGTGGTACAAGATAGAAGATACCTATTTCACCAGCAAGAAAATAGTTATACACACCCAGATTATCCGAACCACAAGTGCAGAGGAAATGATGGACCATGGGTAAACAAAGTGAAGATACCACACACCAAGAAAAGGGACTGATCTTCGAATTAATGACCAAGCAACCCAATGGAACAGAAGGAGGTATTAAAATTAAATGACGCCACTGAACAATCACCAAAACAAGAGGGTACAAGAAACGACTAAGACAAATTAAATAAGAAAAATTAAACTATAATAAACAAACTCTACTCCTTCATTAATTTCAACACGAAAAAGAAAGTAATAATTATCCAGAATAAATGTCAACGATCAGACATTTGAAGGAGTAGAGAAGAAAGACAACAAAGAGTGTAATAGAAAAGAGAAGGCAATAATGAAGGAAAGAAAAGGAGAAGTCGACTTACAAAAATATAATAACAAGGTCCAACATATAGTAATAAATGAACCATATGTCATCACCAAGGACAATGGAAACAACACTTACGAGATAAGTAATATAACCACCAAAAAAGTAAAAGGAGTTTACAACCAAGCTTCCATAAAGAAATTCTATGAAGAAAACTGGAATACGTTCATCCAGAATAAGTGTGACTATCAAACACTTGAAGGAGAAGAGGTGAAGAATAACGAAGTGTCGAACAAATAGAAGAAGGCTATAATATGGAATGGAAATGATAATATAATAAATCCACAACCGTGAGAATTGAATTGATACCAAAATAAACTTAGATATAATAAAATGTACGGCCATATGTCATCACGAAGGACAAGTAACTGTAAATAAAATACAGATACCAAAATTCAAAAATTATGTGAGCACAACTTGCAACAACATTTCGATGACTTATGAGGCCTAAAATAAAAAATATCAAAACAAAGGAATGAGTTACATAAATTCCTACTAAGTGAATTCAGCTTACAATTTATTAAAAAGTTGATATGTGAAGTATATGAAATAATTAAACAAAATGTACCGAAATGGGAATACGCTACACAAATTCCTATGATGTAAGAGGATTAACTTACAAATAATGATCAAGAATAATTTTTAATACAAACTTAAATATACAAAAATAAAATCAGACCAAAAAACTGATAAGATAAATACCTGAAATTATAATGAATCAAAGGTATTCAAAAAAATCAAAAAAAAAATCTAAACTGGTACAAAGAAAAAGAGAAGTATGAATCAAATATACAAGCTATGGCTAAAGCAAAATATTGCTAAATAACTGAGAAAAGAATACCAATGTCTAAGATAATTAAAATGATCACAACGAGAATTGAAAACCGAATAATGAAAAGTTAATGATGAAATTAACATATAAATAAATAAAAAACAATCAATTGTATGAGCAAATGATAGTATATAGCAAAGGTACAGCGGAAGGAAGAATGAGTAAAAGGCCAAAGTGATCTAAAAACAAACCACAAGGTGGACAATCCCAAAGTATATTATTATTAATTCAAGTCACAAGTTGACAAAAAAGCTATTTATGATTGACTGTTGAAAAGTCCAGCAATCAAATAAACTGAGCAGAGATGATGTGCCTCTGGTCTCAGAAAAATGAGTAGTAATGGGAGAAACCAGCTACTAAAGTTAGGGAAAAAAATTGTGTATAAGGGAGAACACACCAATGGAAATAAAGTAAAAAAAAAAAACAGATCCAAATAAAATGGAATGAATTCAGTAAGAAGAGAAACAAAGAATGGAGAAACAACCAAGAAAGAAAAGGAAAAAGATTATGTATAACTGATAATTTCATAAAAAACTATGCTAGTGTTTTATCAAAATGATCAATTTTAAAGGAGAGGCATTATGTTACGACACAAATAGCCAACCCAGTACCAGGGATAAAAAATATATTTATAAATGTAAAAATACTTCTTATCAAATAAACTGATTGATTTTAATTAAAATATAAGGAATATGACACGACAATACGACGACTTTGACCTAACCCAAGTGATTGACCCAACAACAAGAAACAAATGAAGAAGGGAACCACACAAATAAACAACGAGAATAAGGAAGTAATAAACCCAAACAAAAAGGAAACAAGTTCATGGGTTTAAACGACCCCAAAATACCCAAAGTAACGGATGAAAAAACCCAATGTATTAATCAAATGATGAAAATGAAGAAGGAGGGAGACAAGCAGAAGTGAAAACCAATAATGGTTCACAAAACAAATAATAAAGCACTCAACAAGAATATTGAAACCAAAACAATGGTTATCCGGAGAAAGGAGAGATAACGGTTACTACCCATTAAAAAGGCAACCTAAACCACAGATAAAAATTGTTATTAGTTAGTAAGTATTAATTATTAAGTATTAATTGTCATTAGTATTAAGGATATGAAAGAGAAATAAGTATAGGGATCACCCACTATAAAACAAATAATATAAACAGTGATACAGTGCGATAGAGTAGGTGTAAAAACCCCAAAGTGAAGTGTGACACTAGTGAAGTTATAATTAACAATAAATAATTTACAAGTGAAGGTAAGATAAAGGTTGGAAATTAACAGTGAATAAATAGCTGATGAAAAATAGTGTTAAGTGTGAATTATAGAATAAGGTATAGTAAACACTAGAAGTGATGATGACTTTATTATTTAAGGAAGATGTTCAATAGAGTTAAGTTTAATTATAGCCGGTAGTAAGTAAAAAGGGAGGATTCCAGAATAGAATAAATTGAAGGTGTTACCATGGAGGGAATATAAAAATTGTTTAGAGATTAAGAAATCAAAAACTAACAAAGACACCTAAATTATAAAGGACTGTTATTAATTTAATAGAAAGTGATGTTGTTTATCACAACACAAATAATCTGTGTCATAAACAAAAAAATTAGCAAATAAGGATAAGTTAGAAGGGAGTGATGATATTTCTTAATCAAAATAATAACTCTAATAACTTATAAAAAATTGTTCATGTTAATGTTATGTTTTAAAGATTGAAATAGAGAAAGCAATATTGAACAGTAAACAACACACCTACAGACTCAAAACACAACACAACTAATAAAAATAACAAAGTAAAGCCCAATAGGCTGAACCAAAATGTGATTTGAACGAAATAAGTAAATTATTATAATGGCTACTTAGGCCTAGAAAAAACCTAACTGTCAGAACCAAACAACCAAAAATTATAACAAATTGAATAAGAATTTAGAAAATCTGAGGTGAAGGAATCACCAAGAATAAATTGTAGATCATTTATAACACAAAATATTGTAATAGGCATTATTATACAAAAAGAAATGTAATTAACAAGCATTAACATAATTGTAAAAACTTAAAATCTGAAATTACCCAAGCTTGTGGGGTATCAAAATAATCTATGAACGAGAATAAATACTATAGTGACAATATTTAATAACCAGGAAGGAAGATGGAGGAATAACAGTAATCAGAAGATATACGAAGAATTCGAATTTTGATAACAATACATCATCTCAAAATCAACCAATCAGAATAATACCGTTACTATGGAAACGGCGGTTGAAGACGAAAATACCATTGGAAATTAACAAGAAGTGAAGCGTCATGAAGCCAATGTAGATGCAAAAGTTTGGAAGAGCGTTTTTTCTGTGTAAATCATGCAAATAGTTATTCAAAGTTCCTGAACTTGATCATTGAAGAAGCAGATGACCACAGTAGCAGATATTTCAAGACCCAAGACCAATTAAATAGAAATTATCCTTGAAAAGAATGTCAAAACCCATGATGAAAAAGATGCCACATTTAGTGAAGCCCAAAATCCATGAAAACTGAATTTATGCAGCCAAATCCTACCTCGAATAAACAACGAAGGCACCTAGACACGTTGAGGTGTTAAGTACTATCCGATTATTTATTTTCCACCAACCCTAAACACTTTAAATAATTTTGAAAGGTAAATTTACCACACTATAGAAACAATATTTCTCTTTCATAGAACATTTGAGCAAATTAAGACTTAATAGAACTTTGTTAACTTTAATATAACCTATGAATTAAACACGAACTTACAGAACACTTTTACGACACAACACAACAGATTGTAACAGCACACTTTGTTCTTTATGTACATTTAGATTAAGGTAATTTATATTTTTATTGTAACCATTGGAGTTCTTTAACTCATAGCCAAAAGGATCCACGATTTGTGAAACCAATATTAACTGTAATACGGTTAATGTAATCAACGACGCAAGGTTAAATGGTTTCTAAATCACTTCACCGACCCTGAAAGCAAGATCTCATGTAATCAGTAGGAGCGAATTTATAATTGTTTTATTGTAAATGTAAATGTTTTCAGTTATCACCCATTAAAAAATATTTATTACAGGGAGTAACCAGTGTTATCATTTCATAGGGAGTGCTATATATAATAATTACTTGTGTTTAAGAGTAAATCATAGCAGTAAACAGGTTGTCATTCACACCGCAGAGGCGACGATTGGGACGGCTGTGCGAGCGGGAACTATTCGAATGCACCAACCCGCAACGCTGATAACTTGTTTAAACATAATTTTAGTTGTTTTGTAAAACGACTTGGCGCCACCCGGGATTATCACACCTCCTATAAATAACAGGTAAGGTTACTGCCGTAGTATACAGGTGATCATATCTACGCTACGAATATCGCTAGCCACAACATTACTGTAACGACCCGGTGCGAGGCGAACGTACTAATCAGACAAAACACATACAAATTGTACACATTTTGCAGGTCAGGACACGTCTATTAGTTACAGATTGGCTTCCATCGTGGGGCTTGAACAATAGCGACCGCTAGCGAGTTAGTTACAGAATGGCGAACAACCGGTGAGGCCGTAAAAGAAGGCCAACGGCGGCTATGAAGAGACACTCAATGTTTACCAGGAAGGACAAACAGAAAGAAATTGAAGGGGAAGATCAACCGGAAAAGATGGGAGAAATAATCGGGAAGCTAGTCGAAGAGGACGTTCAGGAAAACCAACCAGGAAATCCAACTCAAACAGAACCGGAGGTGGAAGTCATGGTAGGGGACCAACCGAGCAAACCCACTCAGAAGGAAGACATGAGCACGCAGGAGATGTTCAGAATAATGATGGAGCAATTCGGACAAACAAATAAAAAATTAGAGTCAACCAATACAAAATTAGAATCATTGCAAACGGGAAGGAGAGAAGACAAAGAAGAACTGAATAAAAAGTTAGAATCAGACAAAGAAGAATTGAATAAAAAGTTAGAAAAACTGGATCAAAACAATGAAGAATTGAAGAAGCAAATCAAGGGGGACATAGAGCTTTTGAATAACAAAATAGAAAGCAACCAAGAAACCCTGAAGAGAAGCCAGGAAATATTAGAAGAAAAGGGGAACGAGAACATGAGGCAGATAAAAGAGGATTTTGAAAGAGTCAATAACACGATTGAAAATACTCATGAGACACTCCTACAGCAAATAAAGGAAGATGGCGAGAAGAACAGAGAAGAATTAAGATTCATGCTAGTAGAGTTTCGTGAAGAAGTCAAACCGGCAAAAACGGGGATGAATAAGAGATGGGAAGAAACAAGTTACCCAGTAAATCACCTTCAAGAAACTTTAGATAGTGATTTCAAACAATTGAGTGAAACACTAGACAGCACTCCTGGAAGTATCAAAGAAACGTTGGATGAGAACAGGGAACCGGGTAATCAGAATATAACACAGAAGGAGATGGAAAATGTAGAAGAACTAAGTGTATTGTTTTCTGAAAATAAAGGTAACAATAACACTGAGAAAATCAAGCACATAAAAACCGACAACAGAAGAGGAAGAAAGAAGAACCGAACAATTAAGAAAATTAAGAAAAAAGAGGAATTGGGAAGAGTGTATAAAAAGAAACCGATAAAAACTAGAGAAGAATTAGAAATGATGAAGAGCGGACTTATTGACGTGTTTAATTTGCCACTTACCTACCAAAGTAAATTAATGAAATATAAGGATTGTAGGAGGACTCCAAGGGAAATTATAAAAGGAATTCACAACCAACCAGTGGATGAAACATTCAGCAAATCTATGCTTAAATGGAAAATACCCAAGTTTGAAAAGACTCACAACAAAATAGTGTGCCACAAATTAAAAGGGTATCTAGAACGCTTGAATACGCAAGAAATACAAATGCAAAATAAAAAAGCAATAATAACATTAACAAAGGAGGTACAATTAACAACTTCTTTGATTAATCAAAATGTATTGAATAACGTAGGCATGGATACAAATTAACAAATGATGTTAGAAGAATTGTGGTACAAGATAGAAGATACCTATTTCACCAGCAAGAAAATAGTTATACACACCCAGATTATCCGAACCACAAGTGCAGAGGAAATGATGGACCATGGGTAAACAAAGTGAAGATACCACACACCAAGAAAAGGGACTGATCTTCGAATTAATGACCAAGCAACCCAATGGAACAGAAGGAGGTATTAAAATTAAATGACGCCACTGAACAATCACCAAAACAAGAGGGTACAAGAAACGACTAAGACAAATTAAATAAGAAAAATTAAACTATAATAAACAAACTCTACTCCTTCATTAATTTCAACACGAAAAAGAAAGTAATAATTATCCAGAATAAATGTCAACGATCAGACATTTGAAGGAGTAGAGAAGAAAGACAACAAAGAGTGTAATAGAAAAGAGAAGGCAATAATGAAGGAAAGAAAAGGAGAAGTCGACTTACAAAAATATAATAACAAGGTCCAACATATAGTAATAAATGAACCATATGTCATCACCAAGGACAATGGAAACAACACTTACGAGATAAGTAATATAACCACCAAAAAAGTAAAAGGAGTTTACAACCAAGCTTCCATAAAGAAATTCTATGAAGAAAACTGGAATACGTTCATCCAGAATAAGTGTGACTATCAAACACTTGAAGGAGAAGAGGTGAAGAATAACGAAGTGTCGAACAAATAGAAGAAGGCTATAATATGGAATGGAAATGATAATATAATAAATCCACAACCGTGAGAATTGAATTGATACCAAAATAAACTTAGATATAATAAAATGTACGGCCATATGTCATCACGAAGGACAAGTAACTGTAAATAAAATACAGATACCAAAATTCAAAAATTATGTGAGCACAACTTGCAACAACATTTCGATGACTTATGAGGCCTAAAATAAAAAATATCAAAACAAAGGAATGAGTTACATAAATTCCTACTAAGTGAATTCAGCTTACAATTTATTAAAAAGTTGATATGTGAAGTATATGAAATAATTAAACAAAATGTACCGAAATGGGAATACGCTACACAAATTCCTATGATGTAAGAGAATTAACTTACAAAGAATGATCAAGAATAATTTTTAATACAAACTTAAATATACAAAAATAAAATCAGACCAAAAAACTGATAAGATAAATACCTGAAATTATAATGAATCAAAGGTATTCAAAAAAATCAAAAAAAAAATCTAAACTGGTACAAAGAAAAAGAGAAGTATGAATCAAATATACAAGCTATGGCTAAAGCAAAATATTGCTAAATAACTGAGAAAAGAATACCAATGTCTAAGATAATTAAAATGATCACAACGAGAATTGAAAACCGAATAATGAAAAGTTAATGATGAAATTAACATATAAATAAATAAAAAACAATCAATTGTATGAGCAAATGATAGTATATAGCAAAGGTACAGCGGAAGGAAGAATGAGTAAAAGGCCAAAGTGATCTAAAAACAAACCACAAGGTGGACAATCCCAAAGTATATTATTATTAATTCAAGTCACAAGTTGACAAAAAAGCTATTTATGATTGACTGTTGAAAAGTCCAGCAATCAAATAAACTGAGCAGAGATGATGTGCCTCTGGTCTCAGAAAAATGAGTAGTAATGGGAGAAACCAGCTACTAAAGTTAGGGAAAAAATTGTGTATAAGGGAGAACACACCAATGGAAATAAAGTAAAAAAAAAAAACAGATCCAAATAAAATGGAATGAATTCAGTAAGAAGAGAAACAAAGAATGGAGAAACAACCAAGAAAGAAAAGGAAAAAGATTATGTATAACTGATAATTTCATAAAAAACTATGCTAGTGTTTTATCAAAATGATCAATTTTAAAGGAGAGGCATTATGTTACGACACAAATAGCCAACCCAGTACCAGGGATAAAAAATATATTTATAAATGTAAAAATACTTCTTATCAAATAAACTGATTGATTTTAATTAAAATATAAGGAATATGACACGACAATACGACGACTTTGACCTAACCCAAGTGATTGACCCAACAACAAGAAACAAATGAAGAAGGGAACCACACAAATAAACAACGAGAATAAGGAAGTAATAAACCCAAACAAAAAGGAAACAAGTTCATGGGTTTAAACGACCCCAAAATACCCAAAGTAACGGATGAAAAAACCCAATGTATTAATCAAATGATGAAAATGAAGAAGGAGGGAGACAAGCAGAAGTGAAAACCAATAATGGTTCACAAAACAAATAATAAAGCACTCAACAAGAATATTGAAACCAAAACAATGGTTATCCGGAGAAAGGAGAGATAACGGTTACTACCCATTAAAAAGGCAACCTAAACCACAGATAAAAATTGTTATTAGTTAGTAAGTATTAATTATTAAGTATTAATTGTCATTAGTATTAAGGATATGAAAGAGAAATAAGTATAGGGATCACCCACTATAAAACAAATAATATAAACAGTGATACAGTGCGATAGAGTAGGTGTAAAAACCCCAAAGTGAAGTGTGACACTAGTGAAGTTATAATTAACAATAAATAATTTACAAGTGAAGGTAAGATAAAGGTTGGAAATTAACAGTGAATAAATAGCTGATGAAAAATAGTGTTAAGTGTGAATTATAGAATAAGGTATAGTAAACACTAGAAGTGATGATGACTTTATTATTTAAGGAAGATGTTCAATAGAGTTAAGTTTAATTATAGCCGGTAGTAAGTAAAAAGGGAGGATTCCAGAATAGAATAAATTGAAGGTGTTACCATGGAGGGAATATAAAAATTGTTTAGAGATTAAGAAATCAAAAACTAACAAAGACACCTAAATTATAAAGGACTGTTATTAATTTAATAGAAAGTGATGTTGTTTATCACAACACAAATAATCTGTGTCATAAACAAAAAAATTAGCAAATAAGGATAAGTTAGAAGGGAGTGATGATATTTCTTAATCAAAATAATAACTCTAATAACTTATAAAAAATTGTTCATGTTAATGTTATGTTTTAAAGATTGAAATAGAGAAAGCAATATTGAACAGTAAACAACACACCTACAGACTCAAAACACAACACAACTAATAAAAATAACAAAGTAAAGCCCAATAGGCTGAACCAAAATGTGATTTGAACGAAATAAGTAAATTATTATAATGGCTACTTAGGCCTAGAAAAAACCTAACTGTCAGAACCAAACAACCAAAAATTATAACAAATTGAATAAGAATTTAGAAAATCTGAGGTGAAGGAATCACCAAGAATAAATTGTAGATCATTTATAACACAAAATATTGTAATAGGCATTATTATACAAAAAGAAATGTAATTAACAAGCATTAACATAATTGTAAAAACTTAAAATCTGAAATTACCCAAGCTTGTGGGGTATCAAAATAATCTATGAACGAGAATAAATACTATAGTGACAATATTTAATAACCAGGAAGGAAGATGGAGGAATAACAGTAATCAGAAGATATACGAAGAATTCGAATTTTGATAACAATACATCATCTCAAAATCAACCAATCAGAATAATACCGTTACTATGGAAACGGCGGTTGAAGACGAAAATACCATTGGAAATTAACAAGAAGTGAAGCGTCATGAAGCCAATGTAGATGCAAAAGTTTGGAAGAGCGTTTTTTCTGTGTAAATCATGCAAATAGTTATTCAAAGTTCCTGAACTTGATCATTGAAGAAGCAGATGACCACAGTAGCAGATATTTCAAGACCCAAGACCAATTAAATAGAAATTATCCTTGAAAAGAATGTCAAAACCCATGATGAAAAAGATGCCACATTTAGTGAAGCCCAAAATCCATGAAAACTGAATTTATGCAGCCAAATCCTACCTCGAATAAACAACGAAGGCACCTAGACACGTTGAGGTGTTAAGTACTATCCGATTATTTATTTTCCACCAACCCTAAACACTTTAAATAATTTTGAAAGGTAAATTTACCACACTATAGAAACAATATTTCTCTTTCATAGAATATTTGAGCAAATTAAGACTTAATAGAACTTTGTTAACTTTGATATAACCTATGAATTAAACACGAACTTACAGAACACTTTTACGACACAACACAACAGATTGTAACAGGACACTTTGTTCTTTATGTACACTTAGATTAAGGTAATTTATATTTTTATTGTAACCATTGGAGTTCTTTAACTCATAGCCAAAAGGATCCACGATATGTGAAACCAATAATAACTGTAATACGCTTAATGTAATCAACGACGCAAGGTTAAATGGTTTCTAAATCACTTCGCCGACCCTGAAAGCAAGATCTCATGTAATCAGTAGGAGCGAATTTATAATTGTTTTATTGTAAATGTAAATGTTTTCAGTTATCACCCATTAAAAAATATTTATTACAGGGAGTAACCAGCGTTATCATTTCATAGGGAGTGCTATATATAATAATTACTTGTGTTTAAGAGTAAATCATAGCAGTAAACAGGTTGTCATTCACACCGCAGAGGCGACGATTGGGACGGCTGTGCGAGCGGGAACTATTCGAATGCACCAACCCGCAACGCTGATAACTTGTTTAAACATAATTTTAGTTGTTTTGTAAAACGACTTGGCGCCACCCGGGATTATCACACCTCCTATGAATAACAGGTAAGGTTACTGCCGTAGTATACAGGTGATCATATCTACGCTACGAACATCGCTAGCCACAACATTACTGTAACGACCCGGTGCGAGGCGAACGCACTAATCATACAAAACACATACAAATTGTACACATTTTGCAGGTCAGGACATGTCTATTAGTTACAATATATGTGTACAACTTTATCGGCAACAAAGAAGTAGTTTTTGTTAAAATTCCTTCCCGGGATATTTGGCCGTAGTCCAATGTTTTCTACAAAACCAGACGTTTCGGCAATGCCATTGACTTCCATCATCAGTGAAAATCGAGTGCGATAATGTGAGGTGGTTTATGTTAGTGACCACAGTACTGTGGTTAAGGCTGAAGCAGTAAGTAGAAAGAAGTAGTTTCTATGGTAATATTTCATTTCGAAAATGATTTTAAAAATAAATCTTAGAATATGGAAGTCATGTATGGTTCTCCATACTGATATTTTATACTTATTATTCAGTATTTACATACAATTGTGCCCAAAACACATATGTTAGGCCTAGGCTTCTGTATGCCTATAGCACTATGAACTACATTCACTTATGCTAGTTTAATAGTTGAGTCTGAACAATTTATAACATGTCATAATTAATCTCAGATGACCCTTCCAACTTTTGGTCACCTCAGTTTTTGTTAATTTACTCTTATTTTGTTGGATTTAGTCATTATAATCACCTAAAGTTCTGTACTACTAGGTGTCATATTAATTATCCTTATTTTAATTTATACATTTGTTATTAAGTCCTTATCTTTTAAATAAACAATCATCATAGTTACTATCAAGTTTTACAATAGTTGGTTTACATCTGGATATTCTTATTTGCTGGTAATTCAATAATGACCTTGCACCTTGTGCCAACAGGTCATGTACCTCTTATTCATATTATTATGAATTAATTCAGTGATAAGCATTATTGGTTTATATAACAATAGTGCTATTACATCTCATTGTTTACATTGATATCATTTTCTTTCTCTTTTTACTAGTATTTCTATGGTTTTTGAGTGTATTTTGTGAGTAAATTCTATGCTGTCTCATTTCAGTCTGTTAATTTACATTAATCACAACACATATCACATTTTTGGTCATTAATCTTTGTCATAGAGTGGTCTTTATAATATCTAGTTTCAGTAGAGTATAAGATACTATAGTTTCATAACATTTTTAGTATTGAATCTTGTATTTATAAGAGAGAATTTTCAGTGAGTTAGGTTATATGAACCCCCCACTCTGATTTACAACAATAGATTTACATGGTGTGTGGGTTCTATACCTTTCACTCACTTATTCTTATTTACTAATAGTATTAACTATTATTTATTGTTCTGGTAGTTATTGTTCAATTTAACTTATATTCTATTCACAATTTTAATGGTTATTTATCATTTTTTTCTGATATTCATTGAGTTATATCAATTACACAAGTTGCAGATAAGAGACAATCTTATTGTTATCTATTATACATTATTATTTTATGCTAATACAGGTTTTATTTTCACTCTCCTGATCCTTATTAAGTATGTTTTTATTTTAAATCATAATTGTAGTCATAGTCAAGTCATTTAAGATGGTCTGTTAGTGGTTTTATAGTATCATTTGTCCTGCAATCTGGAGTTCTCTTTTTCTATTCTATTTATCTTATGGTTATTCTCATCTTGGTATAGAGTGGTTGAGATATTTTATTTTTTCCTTACCTTATATTCTTATTTGGTTTTTTCCATGATGTAACTTATTCCTTTCATATTTATTGTACCTGTTTTTTGTCTACTCACCTACCTAATCTATTGGGTATTTGGGTTAATCACATTTGGTATAGTTGTAATGGGGCAGAAAGGGGTTTTTTATTTTTTTATTAAATTTGTTTAAAATTGGTTGTAGTCCACGTTGCAAGTCCCATACGGAATACGGTTTTATTCAGACAATGAACAATGACGTTGCCTTGAGAGCGAGGTGTGGCGATACAACGCAATACGGTTCCGAGAAATTAAGATTGGTGTTACGCACTCATATGCGCGACATGAGCACGTGCGCAGAAGGGACGTCAACAAGATATCTAAATTATAAAATTTCTTTCACCACGTGTTTTGGAAGACGGCGGAAATGGTGAGCCACGGCCTGTTGTATTACCATAGAACAGCGTCGACGATCGAAAAGAACTAACGAGCTGTCTGGACATCATTGTATTCCCGCCAACATCATGTAGGCGGTGCAAAAGGAAATGCTCGCCAGCCTTTAGGTAGCATGGGCAGTCACCAATACAGTATTCGCCTGGCCAGGTGTGTACCAAGACTAGCAAGTCGAAAACCTTCTCAAAATTTAAAGAAAATGTGAAAAAAGTCCAATTGAAAGTGTAACTTGAAGTGAGACAAAACGACAGAAAAATACGACATCAAATTTAATAACTAAATGTGCGGAGTGACAAAAAATGTGGACGAATTAGATCAGCAAAGTGCTACGCGTGGTTGGAGGAGACGCCAACTGAGTAACTATGCCTCACGTAAAAATCAATCATAAAACATATCAAAAGAGTAACTGATTATCACATAAAAACAATCAATCATAAAACATGTCAGAATAAAGAGCGCTATATTTTGGGGAGATTATTTAAACTGTATGAGAGGGAGAGAGTGAGCAATCTGGGTCGTTTTTTCATAATTATAGACAAATGATTTAATTATAAGAAGTAAGAGATAAGTTGTTATTTTAATCAGATGGTGTTGTCACCTCAATATTCAATAGTATGTAAGTGGAATGTTAGTAGGTAGAGAAGGAGAAGAGATGAGAATACAATAAAGTAGTGGGTTGTATGAACTATAACTATGTACTTGTTTATTTTGCAACGACCTGTTTTTCTCTGCCAAAGTACATCAGACGACACCCTGGTAAATTATCAATAAAGGTAAGTGGGACAAATTTAAATATTTCAAATACTAATTAACTTGTAATACTTTAAATGGCGCCCGAACAGAGACGTTGTGAATTAAAAAATTAAAAATAAATTAATTTACAACCTGATCGAAAATGGCAGAGAAAGGCAAGAGTGCAAGTTTATGTAAAAATGTAGAGTCAATTTTAAATGTTATGCAAGACAGTTTAGTATCGACAAATATTAACGAGAGCGTAGACAATACGGCAGATGAAATAACAATTGAGACGGTAGACGCTAAGAGTAGCAGAATCGACAATGTAGACGTACTTAGTCAATTAGCATTATTTATGGAAATGATGAGTAGTAAATTTGACCAACAAAATGAGAAATTTGACCAACAAAACACGAATTTGAACGAATTTAGAACGGAAGTCAAATCAGAAATAAATGTCGTAAATATGACCTTAAATGAGTTGAAATCAGAAAATAATAATCTAAACGCGAGTTTAAATGAGTTTAAGATTGAAATTAAGTCATAAATGCTAGTAACATAGAACTGAAAACGGAAATAACCAAACAAGACAAAAAATTAAGAGAAATAGACAATAAATTAAAAGAACAGAATAAGATTATTGTGGGAATGAAAGGTGGGATAATGATAAATATAAATAAAACACAAGACGAAATAAACGAAAGTAGAACGCTGAAGGAGGAGGTAGGAAATGACACATTTACGGGTGAATGTGACGAAATAATAGACGACCGGGGTAATAGTAAAATAACAAATAATGATGAAGGGATCATCAACAAGGTAGGTGTTAGTTACAAAAATGAATTAACAACTAATAGTAGTAAGATAGTTGAAAACGAGATATATAAACATAATACCGTGAAAATAATTAGCGATCACAATAATATAGAAACAGAGAGAGAGAGAGAGAGAGAGAGAGAGAGAGAGAGAGAGAGAGAGAGAGAGAGAGAGTAGAGATCGGTATTTGTAAGTTAGAGAGAGAGTATGAAAAGAATGATTTTATGAATATAGGGCAGAGAGTAGATTTTCCCCAGTTTTATGGTAAACCAAGCTGGTTACAAATGTTTATGAAGGGCAAGAATCCCTTACAGGAAAACAATGTGTTTTTAAGTAGTTTCTTAATTTTTAGTAGGTGTTTTTATGATTTAATACCCTTTGTACGGAATGATAGCAAAAGTATGAATTGGTGTTATGATGAAAGAGATGTTGATAAGAAGGTAAAGTTATTTAAGGCTAGTAGAGGTTATGACGAATTAATAAAGAGGTTAGATATGGAAAGATTTAGTGATAATAAGTACTTACCTTGTGAAATAGTTAGTACAGCAATTGATGATATTGATTACTTACTTTATGACAAAGCTAATACAGCAGTAGGTAATAATGATAATGAAACTGTAATTGACATTACTATGACAGATCATATTAAGGGTGACTGGACTATACTCGATGATAATAAGGTATATGATTTAATAACATGGAATAATCCTGTTGCTATTGTGGAAGAATATAAAAGTTTGGATAATCTTTATATTAATAAAAATGATATAAGGGGTTTAATAAAAAATGAACTGTGTAAACGTAAGACCAGATTTTTGTACGATGATGGGGGGTAAAAACAATAAATGTTTATGAACGTTTAATTATGTAATTAATGGTTTTGGATTGGACTGCTTTACAAAATGAGGTGTGGTAAACAATAAAATAATGACAAAGAATTGTAAATAAATTTAGAGTGAAATTAATTGTTTGTGTTGTAAAATGTATTGTAGGTAAACAATATGTGTGTGTAACTGAAATTAATTTAATAATAGTAATAATATTTTGTTAAACTAAATAAATAATGAGAGGTGATAATCAACGAATTGTAATTGTTTTGGAAGAAGGCAATTAAAGTAATGTTGTGTTTTAAATAATTGATGGAATTAAAATAAGTTGATGTGAATTAATTAATTAATTTAAAATGTTATATAAAGAGATTTTGCTAATGAATTTAAATGATTTTTGAGATTTGAACTTGGTAATAATAAACAGTAATTGAATAAATGTAAGATGTATTTAGTTGTGGAATCATATTATCGTTATTGTTTCAGAAGGTACATGGAGATGTGTACATGATGTGGTGATGAATTGTTTATAATTTTGTGTCACTAACAGGAATCATATGTTTTGAATGATGTACTGTGAGTATGAATTTTATAATACAAGTTAAATAGAGTAAAATGTTTACATGTGTTGAAAAGATTTTAAACTCAATGATGAAACTAATTTGAGATAGTTATACTAAATAGAAACCATAGTTAAAAGGTAATAATAACCGAAATGTGATGTAAAATAAAGGTTAATAATAAATTTGAAATTTTTGAGGAATCTAATTGTAGTAAGTGATAAATAATTAAATGATGATATATAAAAGAGTTAATAAAAATTTCAAGTTATAATGTTTATATTTTCTATATAAATTATTTAATAGTGAATTGTTTGTTTAATGTGAATGTAACAATACTAAGGTTCAAGGTTAACGTCTATTTGTTTATTATGTTATGTTATGTTATTATGCAAGATGAAAGGGTGAAATCAACAATGGTCCTAATCCACAAATTGGTGTAAACTAGAAATTTAATACTGTCATTTGAACGGGGAGGGGGACCCCTAGTTTCATGGAAAGGTGGGGTAGGTTAAAAAAAAAAAACTGTTGGTAGTATTTTTCCATGAACTACAGTAGTTTGTTTTAGAAATTGAAACTAGAAAATTAGAAAATTTTTTAGAAATTAGAAAATTTTTTAGAAATAAAAAATTTTTTAGAAATTGGAAAAATTAGAAAATGAAACAATCAAAATTATGTAACTTAAATACTTAACTTTTCAAGGAGTTGTTTTCCTTCAGAAAACAAAATGTATTGTACTTTTAATGTAAATTTGTAAGATGATCCATTGTTGTAGTTCCTATTTTGGTCATAGAGAATGTTAGAGAAAAAGGAAAGCTTGGACTTGCAAAAGTGTTTATGTGAAAAAATGTTAAATAAAATGAAAGAACTTGTTATCATACAAGGTTAAAGGGTGATTTTCGGGGGTTGTTTGGTGTTAATCGAAGTGTAAATCAATTATGGCGTGTAGAGACTGCAAAGTAGAAGGACATTAAGTTTAGCTATTAGTTATGCTATTGCGGTGGCGGCATGTGCCACTGTGGATAGCGATGAGTGTTGGTGGTAACGTCAAGGCACGTTACCATCATCGGAGGCCTAAATAGGGCTAAAATACACTGTACAACCTTATATAATATTATGTTATATGTTAATATAATATTCATGTTAATTGCTGTCGTACAGTGTATAGTAATGATGACGAAAAAACATGCTAATTAAAGTTGATTTCCCCGCCTTTTCGGGCGATTACTGCCTTACCAGCACTAATCGTGGTTTTGGACGACAGCCAGCTGTGGGCAGCAATTGTAAAACTGACCATGGTTGGTTGTCCTGGAAATTGGTGTAAATTTGAAATTAATGGGGGCGAATCGAGGGGAAATCCCCGGAACTATGGAACAGCGGCTATCACCTTGTTCGCGTGGGAACAATAAAACAGGTGATAGACCCGTCACTAAGGTTATAACTATAAACTTCAGATATTATGATATCTGACACTTTTAAAATATGTAACGCAGAAGCAAGGACAAGGAGATGACAAAATTCCTCCAAAACTTCAGTCCTTGTGGACGCAACTGGATGCCACAGTCCAGGGGGGGTCATAGTGTGTGTGGTAAGGGAGGTTACTCAGGGGAGTAACGAGCTAAAATTTGAAATTTTATGACACTGACTAGCTGACAAGCTAATTAAATGATTGTAGTTTGACCGTAGACAACTTGTACGAATTTATTTACATGTAAATATTCAGACATGTAATTGATTTACACGTGTTATATTCTGTATGATATGTTATAAATGACTTTACTGATTTTTAAAAGATTATCTCAAGTAGAGAAGACGTTTATCAGATTTTGTTTATTATGTTTTATTGTGTCATTAATTTTGTTATGTTAGAGGGTAAGGATTATGAACTTATGTTGTGTTTTTTATGGTATAATTTTATATGGTGTATATAGGGCAAGGTCAGTCACCTGACCCAGAGAGATCAGCTGATAACTGATGTTAGAGACAGGATAGGGTTTTAGCGATTAACTCATGAATTTTGTTACTTCAATTAAATTGAATAATTTTATTTTTTCTTGAAATTAATAAAAGAAATATTTTGGGAAATTAAAATTTTTGAAAAAAAAATTGCATTAAAGTACGTCATTGTAAATTGTAATGTTCATTATAAGTAGGGAAGGTGTCAGCTGATTCATGATGTGTATCTTATGTTATCTTTGTAATCAAGTGTAGCTATTTTCGAAGTTATGGTAGTCATAGGTTGTTTATTATAAGTTTAATGTAATAAATTTGTTTATTATTATATGGGTTACTATATTACTATATAGTTATACTATTACATTGTTTATTTATTCATTAAATTAAATGCATTTGGAGAATTTGGGAATGTTTTTAAAGAAAAAAAAAACTTTTTATGATTAACTTCACTAATTAAAGTAAACCATATGACTCATATTATGTAATTGATTTGAGAAATTATTTTTGAAAGTTGATGTCAAGAAGTAGGGAGTTTGTGTTTAATTAATAACGAAAATGTGTACGCACCCAGTAATTGCTAAAAGCGACCCAGTATGCATGAAAGGGGGAACATATCGGTTGAGGATCTGGTATGGTATAAAGCCAGGGTTTTGATTTTTTTGGCGGAATGCTAGAAGGTTAGGTGTACTATGGTGAGTATCTGTCCGACTTTATGGTGTTGGGATCTCGAACAGAGAAGTCCAGTAATTTCAAATTTAAATTTAATAACTAAACGTGCGGAGTGACAAAAAATGTGGACGAATTAGATCAGCAAAGTGCTACGCGTGGTTGGAGGAGACGCCAACTGAGTAACTATGCCTCACGTAAAAATCAATCATAAAACATATCAAAAGAGTAACTGATTATCACATAAAAACAATCAATTATAAAACATATCAAAAGAGTAACTGATTATCACATAAAAACAATCAATCATAAAACATGTCAGAATAAAGAGCGCTATATTTTGGGGAGATTATTTAAACTGTATGAGAGGGAGAGAGTGAGCAATCTGGGTCATTTTTTCATAATTATAGACAAATGATTTAATTATAAGAAGTAAGAGATAAGTTGTTATTTTAATCAGATGGTGTTGTCACCTCAATATTGTCACAACACAAATAAGCCACCCCAGTACCAGGGATAAAAAAGATAATTCTAAATGTAAAAATACTTCATATAAAATAAAATGTTTAAAAATAAATAAAATATAAATATTATGACACGACGAACGACGATATTACCCAACCCAAGTGATTGACCGAACAACAGAAAACAAAAGAAGGGAACCACGAAACATACACAGAGACAAAAGGTGATTGACCAAACAAATAGGAACTAACAAAAGAAGGTAAGAAACCAGAACCAAAGAAGAATAAAAGGAAGTGAACAAATTCCTACAACGAAATAGAAATTAAACCAGATGAGAAGAGGAGAACCGAATCAAAATGAAGACAATTGAAGTTGAAGAAGAAGAAGAGGAAGAATGAAGAGGAGACAAGTTGAAACCAAGGAGGAACTAACACCACATATAAAAGGGAGAAATGGTATACTCAAAGATAGAATACTGTAAATAAACCCCAAATAATTATCCACTAATGAAACAAATAGTATTGTTGTAAATGAAATAACTTATGTACCTGTTTTAAAACAAAAGACAATTAAAAAATAAAGTAGTGTAGAAAAATACACTAACACAATTATTAAAGTTAGATTTAATGAAAGGTAAATAACCAAATGTCATTAATAATAAGAATTATGTTATAAAGAAATAGTGAGAAATAATAGGAGAAATAAATATAGGGATTACCCACTAAGTAACACTTAATATAAACAGTGAAACAAAATAAAGTGCAATAGTGAAAGTGTAAATACCCCAAAAATAGTGAGTGTGTATCAGTGATAAACCTCTGTTAATTAAAGGTGAAGGTGATACGTGGAAATAGATATTTTCAGTAATAAAAATGTAATAATAAATAAGAAAACACTTAATAAATCATTGATAAACCAGTCAATGATATGAGTGAGCTTGTGAACATTCATATAATTAAGAATAATTAAAAAATAGTATTTCAAATAGAGATAAGTAAAACGTGTGATATTATTCAGGGAGAAAGCCCAGGTAAAAACAGTTTGTATTAACATGGAATGGAGGAAGATAGTAGTATTGAAATAAGGTTTTGCTTTAAAATTAAGTATACAATGGATAAAACACCCCATGTTAGAAGGGAAATAAATTTAATGAGTTTGAAGGAAGTGATGATGTTTATCACTCAAAGTAATAGCAAAAGAATGAAATTAATGTTAAAACCAACAGTAACTAATAACTTATAAAGAATTGTTTGTTTCAATGTTATGAATAGGATATGGCTGAAAGGAACTTGCAGTCCATAAGCCTAATTGTTATATTTTAAAATATGTATAATGAAAACTGTATTGAATAGTAATTAAAACACAAACAGAATCAAAACACAACACAAACAAATATAATAACAAAGTGAAGCCCATCAGGCTGAATTAAAATGTAATTTAAAAGAAATAAATAAAATACCAACATGGCTACTTTTGGCTATGAAAACGTCTAACTGTCAGACACACACAAATGTCAATTGTAACAAATTCACAAGGAAATTTACTAATCTAAGACCAGTAAATGGCCAGTAATTATATGTAAATCATGTTAAAAGAGAAATGTTATTATAAAAGTTTAATTTAAAAGAGATATGTAATTTATCAAATGTCAAAATAATGAGACTAAAGTTAATGTATAATAGAATATGACCTTATGAGGTATCATTTTAAACTCTGAAAGGAAATAAATATAATAGTGATATTATGTATTACCCCAAAAGGAAGATAGAGGAATAAAATCATTAAGAAAATACATAATAAATTTGAATAAAAATTCAAATCTCATAACAATGCTTTTGAAAGAGGTCTTAACCAATCAAAGGATTTCTGTTATCATAGAATCCTTCAATTAGTTGAATACTAATTTTCCATTAAATTTATTAGACTTGAAAAAAAATGACGTGTGGGTAAGCGGCAAGATTGTGATGACTGAAATTTTACATTAAATAGTTAAAAAGACGTTCAGAAGTTGACAACAATAACCAAAGACGAATAGATGCAGAACTACCAAGATTAAACGATGTCCTGGAACCACATCACAAGGAATTAAATAGCAGAAAGTCCCAAGACGAGATAGAAGAAGATGCCCGAAGTCTAAAACCAGCCCAAAATTGCAGAAATTCCACTACCCCAGATGACAACATATCAACACTATCTGAACTGATAAGTATCCAATAAATTCCTTTCTCCCAGAAACCAAATTACTTGAAATATTTCTTAAAACAATCAAAATTTCTCACTATTAAACAAAATTAATTTTCTTTCAAAGGTTTAATGCATAATCAACTTACGTAAAAACATTTGTTAATTAAAATATAACCTCGCATTAGTGTGCGAACTTTGTAACAAATAATACGACACTACCGAACAATTTGTAAAAACACTTTATACTCTTTAAGTACGTATAAGGTATGGTAGTGTACTTTTTTAATGTAACCAACTTTTATGTCTTATTTTATAATCCAAAGGACCCCAGATTTTGAACAGATTAATATTTTGTATGTAAACAGAGGCCATGACGGCATTGAGATAATTTGTTTCAAAACCAAGTTCGCCAACACTGGGATGTATGTTTCATGTTCTAAGCCAGAGCAATTTGTTATTAAACCATTTATAATCCTTTTGTCATATTAATTCATGATTGAATTTGCATTAAAATTACAGTACAGAGTATTACCATCGTTTTATTTCATAGGACGTTGTAGAATATATGTGTGTTAGCAATTTTTATTCAGTAACCAACTAGCGCTCATCACAAGTGGACAATACAGCAACCTGTACAGCGGTGGGAACCATTTGAACACTCAAGCTGTCAACGCTAACAACACTTATTAACTTGTAATTTTACAAATTTAATTGTTTTAATATAAACAATTTGGTGCCACCCGGGATTCGCAACCCCTATGAATGAACAGGTAGGTTGTACTGGTAATTTGGACCGCGCTACAGACTTCAGTAGTGACAACTCTTGTTGTAACGACCGGTGTGAGGCGAACACACCACATTAACACTTATACACATAATAAACAAGTGTAAACATTTTATACAAAGGTACGACCGAGTCTTCGAGATCGTTACAGATTGACGACTCCAACGTGAAGTTTAAGTAAAAAGGAAGCCTCCCATTGTTCTCGTTATATATTGACGAACCCAACGCGGGGCTTTAAATAAAAAGGTATGACCGCAGTTTCTCGTTACATATTGGCGCCCAACGTGGGGCTTTAAATAAAAAGGTACGACCGCAGTTTCTCGTTACATATTGGCGACCAGCAACGTGAGGCTAGAAAGGATAACTAGCGGCGGTTATGAATAGACATAGTATGGTTACGAGGCTCAAAGGTAAGGAAGCATTAAACCAAGAAGAAAACCAAGAAGAAATGGAAGAAGTTGAGGAAATAGAAGTTGAGGAAACGATTGGAGAATTGTTGGAAGAGCATCCACAGGAGGACCAACTGGGAAACCCAAGTCTACTGGAACCAGAAATAGAAGCAGAAGTAATGGTAAACAACCAACCAGTCAACCCAACCGAAGAGACGAAATTAGATAGTTTGATGAGAATGATGATGGAACAAATGAACAGATTAGAGTCAGGCAATAAAGAGAGAAGACGGGACCAGGAAGATTTGAATAAAAAATTGGAATCATTACAAATGGGAATAAATGAAGAATTGAATAAAAAATTAGAGTCAGACAAGGAAGAGAGAAGACAGGACAAGGAAGAATTGAATAAAAAATTAGAGTCAGACAAGGAAGATTTGAATAAAAAACTAGAATCGTTACAAAAGGGAATGGAATTCCTGAATAACAAAATAGAGAGCAACCATGAAGACCTGAAGAGAAGTCGGGAGACATTGGAAAAGAAGAGCGAAGAGCTGAAGAAACAGGTCAAGAAGGATCTGGAAATAGTAAATAAAAAGATGGAACATGGTAATGAAACACTCCTACGACAAATAAAAGAAGATGGTGAGAAGAACAGAGAAGAATTAAGATTCATGCTAGTAGAGTTCCGTGAAGAAGTCAAACGGACAAAAACAGGGATGAACAAGAGATCGGAAGAAACAAGTTACCCAGTAGATCGACTTAATGAAACAGTAGTTAGTGATTTCAAACCATGGAATGAAACACTAGACAGCACTTCTGAAGGTATCAAAGAAACGTTGAATGAGAACAGGGAACCGGGGAATCAGAAAATAACGCAGAAGGAGATGGAAACTGTAGAAGAAACAAATGTATTGTTTTCTGAACATACAGATAACAATGACACCAAGAAAATTAAGTACATAAAAACCAACAGTAGAAGAGTAAAGAAGAATCGATTCATTAAGAAGATTAAGAAAACAGAGGAAATAAGAAAGGTATATAAAAGGAAACTCATCAAAACACGAGAAGAAGTGGAGATGATGAAGAACGGACTCATCGATGTATTTAATTTGCCCCTTACCTACCAAAGCAAATTAATAAAGTATAAAGATTGTAGGAGGACTCTGAGGGAAATTATAAAAGGAATTCACAACCAACCAGTGGATGAAAATTTCAGCAAATCTATGCTTAGATGGAAGATGCCAGAAATAGGAATGACTGACAACAAAACAGAGTATAACAAATCAAGAAGGTCAATAAAACACTGGAACACACCAGAAATGGAAATACCGAATAAAAAAGCAAAAATAACATTAATGAGAGAGGCACAATTAACTTCTCTGATTAATCGACAAAGTAATCAAATGTTTGAGGTAAACATAAATACTACGGAACATATGGTATTAGAGGAATTATGGTACACAACGGAGGAGACCTATGTCGCAAGGAAGAAAACAGTTCTACACGCCAGAGTTATCCGAACCACAAGTTCAGAGGAACTGATGGACCATGGGTAAACTAAGCGAAGATACCATACACCAAGAAAAGGGACTGATCTCCGAATTACTGACCAAGCAACCCAATGGAAATAAAGAAGTATTAAAGTTAAATTAGACCAATAAAAATTACCAAGACAAGAAATGATGATGACCAAGACGAATTAAATGAGAAAAAATAAATCATAATTAATAAATAAATTAAAAAAATTATCCAGAATAAATGTAGAAAATCAGACATTTGAAGGAGAAAAGGGGAAGATAGCAAAAGTGTATTATATATTGAAAGATAGGAAAGACCTGGAAAATGTTGTAAACCAAATAGTGTTGCAACAAGAGCAAGATACCAAAATATCAAACATAAGAAAAAGACTGATGGAATCTGAAGCAATTATTAACAAATTTTACTGTGTATACAAAGATATATTATTCATAAAAACAAAAAAGAACCAAGACACATGGAAACTAGTAATTCCTCAATCATTAGAAAATCAAATCATCAAAGATTACCATGTGAGATACGGACACATGGGAACAATCAAAATGGTAAAAGCATTAGAGGAAGATTTGTTCATAAAAAATATCACAAGAAAGGTGAATAAAAATATAAAAACCTGCACATTGTGTCAGATGGTCAAAACCAATAATGAAAGGAAGAATGGAACGATGATACCCATCACATCAAATGCCAAACTAGAGAAGGTATTCCTCGACATATGTGGACCATTCCCACGTAGCGGAGGAAGACATGGATACAAGTTCATCGTGATTATACTTGACCATTACACCAAGTACACCAAATTATACGCTATAAACAGAGCCACAACAAATAAAATATTAGATATTATTAAAAATAAATACATGTCAGAGATTGGAAAACCGTACATGATAATAACCGATCATGGAACGCAGTTTAAGGGAAAAAGGTGGAGAGAAGAATTAATAAAATTAAACATTAAAACCTATAAAACTTCAGTATACCACCCTAGTAGTAATCCAGCAGAAAGGATGTTGAGAGAGGTGGGACGCATTTTGAGAACTTATTGTCATGATAACCAGAGAGAGTGGTGCAAATATTTAACTTCAACCGAAGTGTTTTTAAATATCAGCTATCACCAATTTACTGAAAATACACCATACTTAATGATATTCGAGAGGAAGCCAAATAGAGAGATCCAGAGATAATAGAATTCCCAAAAAACCCAGAAGACCCGTATGATAAAAACAAATGGTGCAGCCTAATAATGGAAAAGATTGAGAAACAAAAGGCCAACTATGCTAAAAACCAACCCAAAATAATCAAATATAAAGAGGGAGAAAAAATATTAATTAAAAATCGTGAACTGCCAAGCACAATGGAAGGTATAGCAAAGACATAGTTATTGCTATATACTGGACCATACGTTATCACGAAAGATAATGGTAATAACACTTACCAGATAAGCAATATAAATACAAGAAAAATAAAGGGAGTTTATAACCAAACTTCAATAAAAAGGTTTTATGAAGAAGAATAAAATAACTAGAAATTAAATAAATATATTTCAAAATTCCAAAAGAGATTGTAAGAGCAACTTACTACCCTATTTAGATGATATATGCGGAATAAAAAGAAGTAATATAAATGAATAATAATGTAAAAAACAAAGGAAAGTTACACAAATTCCTTTCAATTTAAATCAACTCACAGACTAATAAAAGGTTGATATATGAAGTATGAAATAAAAAAGTGAGATAATAAGGAATAAGTTACACACATTCCCATATAATATAAATGTAAGAATCACAAACTTACAATTATAATTAAACAAAAAATAACTAAAAAGGAATACGCTACAAACATTCCTTTCAAGTAAGAGAATTAACTTACAAAGAATTATCAAAAATGATATTTAATACAGAATAAAATAAACAAAAATAAAATCAAGCTCAAATTACTGAGATAAATACTTGAAATTATAATGAATCAAGTGTATTAAAAAAAAAAAAAAAAAACTGGTACAAGGAAAAAGAGAAGTTATATGTATAAAACAAATATACAAGAAATGGCTAAAGCAGAATATTGCTAAATAACCAAGAAAAGAATAGAAATGTCTAAGATAATTAAATGATCACAATAAGAATTGAAAACAAAATAATGAAACGTTAGATATGATGAAATTAACATATGAATAAATATAAAAAAACAATCAACTGTATGAGTAGATGATAGTGTATAGCTAAGGTATAGCGGAAGGAAGAATGAGTAAAAGGCCAAAGTGATCTAAAAATAAACCACAAGGTGGACAATCCCAAAGTATATTATTATTATTGATTTAAGTCACAAGTTGACAAAAAATGTATTGAAGATTGACTGTTGAAAAGTCCAGCAATCCAAATGAACTGAGCAGAGATGATGTTCCTCTGGTCTCAGAAAAAATGAGTAGTAATGGGAGAAACCAGCTACTAAAAAGTTAGGGAAAAAATTGTGTATAAGGGAAAATGCACCAATGGAAATAAATAAAAACAGATCCAAATAAAATGGAATGAATTAAGTAAGAAGAGATATAAGGAATGGAGAAACAAACCAGAAAGAAAAGGAACAGATTGTATCTACAACTGATAATTTCATAAAAAACTATGCTAGTGTTTTATCAAAACGATCAATTTTAGAGGGGAGGCATTATGTCACAACACAAATAAGCCACCCTAGTACCAGGGATAAAAAAGATAATTCTAAATGTAAAAATACTTCATATAAAATAAAATGTTTAAAAATAAATAAAATATAAATATTATGACACGACGAACGACGATATTACCCAACCCAAGTGATTGACCGAACAACAGAAAACAAAAGAAGGGAACCACGAAACATACACAGAGACAAAAGGTGATTGACCAAACAAATAGGAACTAACAAAAAAAGGTAAGAAACCAGAACCAAAGAAGAATAAAAGGAAGTGAACAAATTCCTACAACGAAATAGAAATTAAACCAGATGAGAAGAGGAGAACCGAATCAAAATGAAGACAATTGAAGTTGAAGAAGAAGAAGAGGAAGAATGAAGAGGAGACAAGTTGAAACCAAGGAGGAACTAACACCACATATAAAAGGGAGAAATGGTATACTCAAAGATAGAATACTGTAAATAAACCCCAAATAATTATCCACTAATGAAACAAATAGTATTGTTGTAAATGAAATAACTTATGTACCTGTTTTAAAACAAAAGACAATTAAAAAATAAAGTAGTGTAGAAAAATACACTAACACAATTATTAAAGTTAGATTTAATGAAAGGTAAATAACCAAATGTCATTAATAATAAGAATTATGTTATAAAGAAATAGTGAGAAATAATAGGAGAAATAAATATAGGGATTATCCACTAAGTAACACTTAATATAAACAGTGAAACAAAATAAAGTGCAATAGTGAAAGTGTAAATACCCCAAAAATAGTGAGTGTGTATCAGTGATAAACCTCTGTTAATTAAAGGTGAAGGTGATACGTGGAAATAGATATTTTCAGTAATAAAAATGTAATAATAAATAAGAAAACACTTAATAAATCATTGATAAACCAGTCAATGATATGAGTGAGCTTGTGAACATTCATATAATTAAGAATAATTAAAAAATAGTATTTCAAATAGAGATAAGTAAAACGTGTGATATTATTCAGGGAGAAAGCCCAGGTAAAAACAGTTTGTATTAACATGGAATGGAGGAAGATAGTAGTATTGAAATAAGGTTTTGCTGTAAAATTAAGTATACAATGAATAAAACACCCCATGTTAGAAGGGAAATAAATTTAATGAGTTTGAAGGAGGTGATGATGTTTATCACTCAAAGTAATAGCAAAAGAATGAAATTAATGTTAAAACCAACAGTAACTAATAACTTATAAAGAATTGTTTGTTTCAATGTTATGAATAGGATATGGCTGAAAGGAACTTGCAGTCCATAAGCCTAATTGTTATATTTTAAAATATGTATAATGAAAACTGTATTGAATAGTAATTAAAACACAAACAGAATCAAAACACAACACAAACAAATATAATAACAAAGTGAAGCCCATCAGGCTGAATTAAAATGTAATTTAAAAGAAATAAATAAAATACCAACATGGCTACTTTTGGCTATGAAAACGTCTAACTGTCAGACACACACAAATGTCAATTGTAACAAATTCACAAGGAAATTTACTAATCTAAGACCAGTAAATGGCCAGTAATTATATGTAAATCATGTTAAAAGAGAAATGTTATTATAAAAGTTTAATTTAAAAGAGATATGTAATTTATCAAATGTCAAAATAATTAGACTAAAGTTAATGTATAATAGAATATGACCTTATGAGGTATCATTTTAAACTCTGAAAGGAAAGAAATATAATAGTGATATTATGTATTACCCCAAAAGGAAGATAGAGGAATAAAATCATTAAGAAAATACATAATAAATTTGAATAAAAATTCAAATCTCATAACAATGCTTTTGAAAAAGGTCTTAACCAATCAAAGGATTTCTGTTACCATAGAAACATTTTATACAAAGGTACGACCGAGTCTTCGAGATCGTTACAGATTGACGACTCCAACGTGAAGTTTAAGTAAAAAGGAAGCCTCCCATTGTTCTCGTTATATATTGACGAACCCAACGCGGGGCTTTAAATAAAAAGGTACGACCGCAGTTTCTCGTTACAATATTCAATAGTATGTAAGTGGAATGTTAGTAGGTAGAGAAGGAGAAGAGATGAGAATACAATAAAGTAGTGGGTTGTATGAACTATAACTATGTACTTGTTTATTTTGCAACGACCTGTTTTTCGCTGCCAAAGTACATTAGATGACACCCTGGTAAATTATCAATAAAGGTAAGTGGGACAAATTTAAATATTTCAAATACTAATTAACTCGTAATACTTTATAGTATCTTCTTTGTGTTGTCTTCATTACTATATTATTCATTGTTTGTTGATTCATTATTTAGTCATTAATTCTTGAACTGAATTTAATACTTGTTATACAATTCCTGATACTTGGTTGTTTATTTGCCAGGTAATGGTTAGTTCAGTGGCGAAGTTACATGGAGGCAATTGAGGCAATGCCTACCCTAAAAATTCTGTAGAATAAAAATTATAAATACGTATGAACTACGTAATGTAAAGATTATATATTGTTACTGTGACTGTCTAATTTATTAAGCTGAAACGTGCTTTACTGAGTGACCGCTAGATGGTGACAGGTGAGATTCGGCATAAAGCGAATGAGGCAACGTGAACTTGCCTCAGCGTTTTTTGTGTACATCGTATGTAAGCAATGTGCTGGCGTGAAAGGGAAGTGCGGGGGGAGGGGGATTGTCCCGTGCTGTACACATAGAGCGTTGAGGCATGTCTCACTTCTATGGTGCAAACAGTTAAGTTAAAGCGCGCTGTGTTGTTTATAAATATGCTTATTTTATGCGGTTATTAAAAGTGTGCCTGTTATTCCGCTGAACTAACAGATGATCAAGATTGTTTTTTGATTTGTTTGTAACATTAAACATATATATATATATAGAAACTAATCAAGTTTAAAAATTTGAAGTTCAATCAGATGTATTACTGTGTATGACTTATACAAGGATTGTTCAATAGGAACACGTTTAGATCTGTAAATCATTTTTTATTCAACGATTTTAAAAGAAGTCTCCATTAACATTAAGACATGAGTCCCACTGTTGCACTAATCTGTAGATTCCCTGCTAGTAAAATTCTTACGGCTGTTTGCGGAACCATTTGCTAACAGCAAACTCCACCTCAGCATCTGATTTGAACCACCGTCCTTTTAGTGATTCCTTAAAAAAAATTTAAGGTAAGATTTTTGCCTACCCATTCACTAACTACTAGCTTCGCCATTGGGTTAGTTTATGTTTAATTGGGGTTCTTGGGTATGGTGACGATATATAATGTTACATGGTTTGTCACAGTGTATAGAAAACTTGCTGATAGGTTGTTCTAAAGTTATTAATTTTTTTTAAAGAGTTCCTTTCTAGGTGAGAACAGTTACAATCATTAAATGAATTTTATTTAGGTAAGAGCATATTTTCTGTGTTGTTTGTATTACTTATTGAGATACTTATTTTACTTATGGTTTCTGATGGTTACACCGGCAAAGTGTGTTGTTATATACCTCATTTATACAGAATTATTAACAAAATATATTCACACCCAGTGAATAGTGCATTTAATTACAGCAAATCATTTGATATAAGTACGTTCTTGTCAAAGCCTCATGTCAAAATCGTAATTAATCAGGGTGGAATAATGTTTTTTCCAATTAGCATCTGCACAATATGTTCACACCCATACTTGACTATCATAATTGAACTTATGATGATTTAGTACAGGTTCTCATGTATTTCATTATACATTCACAATAACTTGCTGATAAGTCTAAATTACAAAGTTCCTTACAAGCTAGAATGCAGAGTCATACATACAGGTCTCCTATTTTCTACATTCTTTACATATGGCTAATTATGAGAGCATATACATTGCAATGCATAGCAGGATAAACCAGGCTAAGATTGCTTTTAGCAAAAAATGGAGAATACTAACAACAAGTAGCATCTCCCTTAAAACAAGGAAGCATTTCCTAATGAGTTTCATATGGAGCATTGCCATGTACGGTTGCGAATCATGGACAATAGATATGAAGGAAAAGAGGAAACTTGACAGCTTTGAGATATGGTGTTATCACAAGAAGCTAAAAATAAAATGGTCTGACAAAATTCCAATTGAAGAGGTGCCGAACAGAATAGGGAATGAGAGGAGGTTGTTGAAAAGCATAATCAGAAGACAGGTAGAACGTATTGGACATAGCTACGGCACAAAGGACTACTAAAATTGGTGATGGAAGGAACAATAGAAGGTAAAGGATATAAGGAAAGACCAAAGCTGCAGTATGTAAAGCAAATTATGGATGATGTAAATTGTGACACTTATGAGGAAATGAAGAGGAAAGCACAAGATCGATCACAATGGAAGACTGCTGCAAACCAATCTTAGGATTGGAGACATAATAAGAAGATACATTGCAATAAAACATATGCAATATGATTTTCTATTGCAATATATTGTTCAACTCATATATTATACTTGCATAAACATTTCTGAACATGCGTATTATAACATAAATTTATGACTTACTGTAAACTCATCATTGTACTGTATTTAGTTGGATTTATAAATGAAAAGAAAAGGAATGTGGCTAATATATACAAAGATGAAAAAATTTGAAGCAGAGATTTGTGTATTGAATGAAGCTAAAATATAAATCAAGTGGGAGAAAAAGAAATAAGAGAAGGAAATATAATGTAGCAGAAAATATTAATTAAGAAAAACTCTGAGATTTTACTGTCCATCGTGTGCCCATATATCAGATACAATGTAGTGAACTTTTCTGATTTTAGGACACTAATTTTTAGTTAAAATTTTTATTTAAATTTAACTTGAGCATGAGCTTGATATAGAATTTATCAAAGGCCCGTGTTCTGAAGTCAAGAAAAGTGCATTGTGTAGTGTTCAAGAAAAAGTTTGATATATTGGCAGTAAAGCCAATATACTTTAGTGAATATACTTTAAATGCTATATATGTTCTAAATATATGAGGGACGTTCACGTCAATCCGGGACTTTTGTTAGACTAGAGTGTAAATGGAGATTCCTGCGCATTCTGTTGGTTGTACATATGAAGTACAAGTGTCAGCTATTACCGCATGGCGTGCTGTATTGTTTACACGTTAAACAATAACAACAGTCAGCCGTAAAGAACATGGCATCCAATGCACATGTGGAACAGCGTGTTGTAATGAAATTTCTTGTGAATGAAGGCGTAAAACCCGGTGTGATTTGTTCACGACTCCTTGCACAGTATGGTAATGAGACTCTTAGTCGCAGTAATACATTTGAGTGGTGCAAACGTTTTAAAGAAGGCCGTATGTCAGTGAGTGACGATCCAGGTCGAGATGCTTCGGAACCTACTGTAGTCATTCACATGAACATTCTGCGAGTGGAAGAACTGATCCTTGATAATCGATGGATAATTGTCAGCAAATTTCAAAAGAAATAAAATGTGTCTGTGGGAACTGTAAACAAAATCATTCACGAACATCTGAAGTTCAGTAAGGTTAGTGCATGTTGGGTACCAAGACAGCTTTCTGCTTTTGACCGGAAGATTGCAAATCTGCAATGAGTTAAATGTTTTGACAAAGAAGGCCAGCTTCTTTCGATCGAATTGTTACCTGCGATAAAACGTGGGTCCATCATTTCACCCCAGAATCAAAACATGCATCAAAGCAGTGGAAGCATGTGGACTTACCACCTCCCAAAAAATTTCGAACAATTGCTTCTGCAGGCAAAGTTATAGCCTCAATTTTTTGGGATAACATAGCATCATTCACATCAATTTTCTACCCTGTGGAGTCAATATTAACAGTGAGTACTACTGTAAAGTTCTTCAAGATGTGCACAATGCTCTCAAGACGAAACAGCTTAGTGCGATCACTAAAGGCGTTCTGTTTCTGCAGGACAATGCACCGCACGACATGCACGCTACAAGATCTTGGCTGGGAGTTACTGCCACACCCCCCTTACAGTCTGGACCTCACTCCCAGCGATTTTCACCTGTTCGGGCCCTTGAAGTTGTTCCTGGGAGGCCAGCATTCCAACAGCGACGATGAGGTGAAGCAGTCAGTCCTATCTTGGTTTCGATGTAACAACAAATCTTTCTACACTGCGGGTATCCAGGCACTAGTGAAACAATGGGATAAATGTATAAATGAAGCAGGGGATTACATCAAGAAATAAAAACATTTTTTACTATCATAAATGTGTTTTACTTTTATTAAAAATTAATAGTCCCGGTTTTACATGAACATCCCTTGTACTATAATACTTCTTAGTAATTTTTTTTGTTAATTATCAAAGTAAATGAAAAAGAATAATTATCTTGTTGATTCATCCTCTTCGTTCACTTTTTTAAATATTACTATACATATATAACTTTCACATATGAACTTACTTTGGTTATCACTTTCCCATACGTTTCAAGGTGATGTGCCTCTTCCTCAGTGGGAGTAAATACTGAATGTCATTGTACAGAATAACGGTTATGGACTATAGGTGTGTGTGGTGGGGGTTGATGGTGGGAGGGAATTGGCGCTGAGGTTCAAATTGTGTGTTTGGATCAGTGTATCGAATAGTGTATGTGATTTATAATGTAATTGTTCATTTAATATGTTGTTTGGTTGTAGTGCATGATATCTGTATATTTCGAATTGTTCAGCTGTGTTTAGTTTTCTACTTTTTGGTAAGTAGTGTAGTATTTCCATGTTGTGTTCTATGTTTGTGTAACTGTGGTTTTCGTTTTGTAAATGTGTGGCAAATGTGGAATGTATGTAATTTGTGGTGAGGGCTTTTAAATGTTCTGAAAATCTGGAGGAAAAAGATCTTCCCGTCTGGCCGATGTAGAATTGGTGACAATCATTACAATTTAATTTGTAAACCTCTGTTTTGCTGTATGTGTCTGTGTCTTTGTTAGTATTATTTATGTGTTTCCTAATGGTATTGTTGGTTCTGTAGGCTACTTTATAATTGTGTTTCCTAAATGTGTTAGCAATTTTGTGTGTATTGGAATTGTAGTATGTAAGTGTTATGTATTTACTGGGTTGTGTGCTGTTGGTCTGATGTGTTTTACTTTTTGTGCTTAGGATGCGTTTGTGTATTTTATTTACCAAATCGGGATTGTATCCATTTTTGACTGCTATATATTTGATTGTGTTTAATTCTTCTTGGTAGTCATGTGTGTTTAGGGGTATTGAAGTGAGCCTATGGAGCATGTAGTTGAATGCTGCATGTTTGTGTTGAGTTGGGTGGTTGGATGAGTTATGTATGACCATGTCTGATGTGGTGGGTTTCCTGTATATTTTGTATGTGTGTGTGTTGTTTGTTTTGGTGATTGTGAGGTCTAAGAAGTTTATGCTATTATTTAGTTATATTTCAAGTGTGAATTTTAATTTATGGTGTATAGTGTTAATGTATTTGTGGAAATTTTCTATTTGTCTTTTGTTGCCGTTGTAGAGAAGTAAAATGACATCAACATACCTGTGCCAATATATTATTTTATCGGTGTATTTGTTATTGTGTAGTATGTGTTCCTGTTCTATAGTGTGTACAAATATTTCGGCTAGTATACCTGATATAGGGGAGCCCATGGGTAATCCATCTGTGTGTGTGTAAAACATGTTATTGTGTGTGAAATAATTTTGATCAGTGATGATTTTAGTTAGATGGATGATCTCAATGTTCCCATAAAAGAAACTATAACTACATTAGAACAATTACTAAAATTAAACAACACACCTGAAACACACATAAAAGAGATCATCCATCTAACTAAAATCATCACTGATCAAACCGTATACCTTATATACTTTCGCTTTTAAAAGCTCTTATTTTACTCAATACAAATTAAACTGTAAGTATAAAACAGTTTTTTCATTAATGAATTAGTCCTCAGTGTTGTTATGGCAATGGCAAATTATATTTATAAGCGAAATGAATAGAAAAAATTTACATATAAGTTACAAAAATTATGTTATATGTATAGGACTGTAACTTTATGGTAGACAGTTTTTTGGTAGTTCAGTCCTTAAGAGTTTTTCTGAGGGCATCAAGTGTAATTAATAAAAAGAAAATGACTCAGGACACACACACACAAAGCATAACTTTAACAAGGTATTGTACTTTTACCCAGAGAACACTTTGCAAGTAAGATGATACATTAGGATGTGACTTTGGAGTAGCGTCGTATGACTTTTTTCATATGTCCATTTATAATTCCTGAAGAAGCAATTTATTTCTTCTTCTTCTTCTTCTTCTTCTTCTTCTTCTTCTTCTTCTTCTTCTTCTTCTTCTTCTTCTTCTTCTTCTTTTACATCCCCTCTGCTGTCAAGAGTTAGTATCCTTCACCAATTTCCAGTACCACCTTATATCACTGATAAGGCATTTGATTTCTATCATAATCTTTCTCTTCTTATTAGCCAGCTTGCAATTTATCGAATATTTATCATAATTCCCTGTGTACAACCACTGATATTAAGAAATTTTAAAACTGACAACCTTTTCATGTTGACGTAAAGAGACATGTAGGTGATTTTCAGTTTAGCATGTGGCTGTAGTTCGCCTGAGTACAGCTTATTCAATTGTCCTACCTTAACTTTTGAAATAGTCGTTACATCTGCTACCCATCACATCTCTTCTTCCTCCATGCGTCTACTGCATAAACGGCTTTAGAGGCAATCTATCCTCCACTGGCTGGCCGCCATTTGCTGCAAGTTCTGGTAACATCTTCTGTAATTTTACAAGATTGCATTAATCCTTCAGTACTGACATATTTCAAAGTCTCTTTTGAAAGTTGTGGGAAGGACAGTTGCAGTGGTGTAGCTAGGCTTTTTGGAGCCCGGGGCAAGGAGGCCCTTGGCCGCCTCGCCTTTACAATTAAAAGGGGGACAAAAGAGCAAAACGTAAGGCCCATCCAGTGAACAAAGTACTTAATAAATGCAAATGTGTACATTTTTGTATGAAAGCATGTCCAGCAAACGTCTTAAGAATATTTTTTAAGTCAAAATTAAGAAATTACATACAGTATTATAATATTACCGGAATTCAGTTTGTATACATTTAATAGTAACAAATGTTAGATTATAACAAATATAGTAAAATAAAAAATGTTTAACATATAAATGTTCTAATAAACATGCAAACATCTTTGTAGGCCTGAAGCGCATCATCAAAACAATATCGTAAAGCAACATAGAGTTAAAAAAAGAACTACATTAAAAATAATAAAATTAATAACTTACCATTACAGGTTAATTTTTCCATCTTCTATTAATAAACACTTAATATTTATTTGTAATATTTAATAAATATTTAAAACGAGTCATTTTAAAATGTAACTTTCCTGGTCGTAATTGGTGCAAAGTCGGTTATTAAATTACTATAATCTAAAGACGAAGCATTGTCGTTTTCAGTTGAAAGTATCGCTAGACTTGATACCCTGTCTTGAGAGATTGTTGATCGTAGATTCGATTTCATCAAATTAAGTTTACTAAACTATCTTTCACAAGAAGCCACAAACACTGGTAAATTAAGAAAACTTTTTAAAGCTGTTGGTATTGTTCTGTAGGCTTCTAATCCCATTGAAGAAATGCATGAGGTGTAAAGTCCATTTGTTCTCCGTTAACTTTTGCCCTTTTTAATAAACGTATGACGTCTTTGAAGTCACTGAACAATTCTTTACTGTTTAGGTCATGTGGATACAGTTTGTTTTGCAAGCGTTGTGCACTTAGTATTGATTTGGGAAAGCTGTTCCTTAAAATGTACATCCCCATCATTTACGTACGCCTCAAATTTATAGAGGAACAAAAAGCGTTTTTCTAACTCTTTAATGTAAGAGAAATGGCTTCAAATTTCAACCCACAGTTTGTCCAAAATTTCTATTGGAGATTGTTGCATTTCTTGCTCAATGGTTAATGCAGAATCATCTGCATACTCCCCTGGCATCGTGCGATTTCTTCTTGTCCTTTTTGTGGTACTGACACCCCATTCATTACATACCTGCTCTGCCTTAGTAATGACATTTAAAGTTTTCTATTGCAGTAATTATTAATGCTGCATCTTTCCTCGTCTCAATCACTGTATGGCTCAGTTTCTCAAATGCAGTGATCACTTCATCCAGCTGAGTGGATATTGTTTTCACATCTGCTTTTGAATTCCACATGATATCACAATGTCCTTTTAGAGTACCTAGTGTTAAATAGTAACATTTACATGAGCTGGATGAACGCCAACCAAGTTAAGTGAATGATTATCACAAGGAACACACACAGCTAGTGGATTAAAATCTTATATTCCCTTCTGAACTCCTGAATGGATACCAACCATTGTTGCTTGATTGTCATACGACTGACCTCTGCAATCACTAAGATTCAAACCATTTCTCTCAAGCTTACTTGTAATAGCTTCTGTGATCCCCTCCGCTGTTTTCACTTCTAAAGGAATAAAATCTATGAAGGCTTCCTTGATATCAACAGAATTGCGTTTAATTTCAACAAATCTTATAATCTGAGACATTTATTCTACATTCTAACATCTGGTGTTGTGTCAAATTTAATACTAAAGTACTTCGCCTTCTTACATGCAGTAATAATATATTTTTGCACACTCTTTCTCCTAACAGGCTTATTATTTCATTTTGAATGATTGGCGAAAGTTACGACTTACACCCAGATTTACGAGAGACTGAATCCAAAAGAGATCTCATGACAGGGTCAAATTTAGCAAAGTATTTTAGCAAAGCCAGAAAGTTTCCAGAATTTGGATTGTTAGTAATTGACTCTCGATGTCCTTTCAGTGTGCCAGATTTTGTTATGAAAGAGTCTGAACTGTGCCAATGACCCGTTCGAGGATTTCTTTCCATGTCTTAGCTGCTTTACTCATTTTTTTCTTGAAATAGATCATCAATAAGTCCCCCTTTGTTTAAAGAACGTTTTATTTTCCATTCCGAAAGTGCAGACAAATGAGGAGGACTATTTTCATGATCCTGCATTTAACTTTCACCACAACAAAAACCCATTTTCGCACTATTGAAATGGCTTCTTTGATAGTTTTTTTGTGGAAATAAAGTCCAACAAATGCAAAACAGAGATTTTTTAGTTAGAGAAAACACATCCAAGTGCGATTTACCTTATCATAATGAACCGTAAATATGATGTTTGAGTATAAATAAACTAATACGGTTTATCACGCGAGGTTTATGGCAAAGGACAAGGTGACTGGTTATACTTCTTTTGTGAAAGGAATAATCATATCAAAGAAACAAGTTGTTCTTAGGTTTTATAAACAGAAAACAATTTTTTCAAGTCTATGCTCATTTTGCCGCCCTCCTGGCTATGCCGCCCGGGGCGGCTGCCCCCTTGGCCCCTCCCCGTAGCTACGCCTATGGACAGTTGTATACGTTTTTATGTATTATATACCTTTGTATTTTATGTACCTATGTAACTTGGACATACAATATCCAACTGATATTTGTTTATCTGACTGGTGTACATGTATCACGATGTTGAGTGTGGAGTTATTGTGCAGAGTGGCATCTGCAGTTTACTTGCTCCCATTGCTGTCCCCTAGGTGTTGTTGAGCTAGGTGGTTAGAGCAGGCGAGTGATTTGAGTTGATCAAAGCTAAATAGAGGATCATTTTTTTAAATACAGTATAAACAAAACATCTTTATTGCTTATTAATCTCACAGTCTGATTAAATTAAAATATTGAAGTAATATCTGTTCTTTTTAACAAAAAGTATGAACTTTTTTTGATTTCATTATCGCAAATTCTTTTACCGTTACTTATATCTATATCATGGTCATTTTCAGTACTCATTATGTCTAAACTTGATATCTTTTCGTGTTTCATATTTAATATTAAATAATAATTAATGTTTTATAATTTTTAACTTGGCAAATTACGTTTTACTCTCAATAGCAGGTAATAAATGAGTGAAGTAATTGGTAAATTTGACAGTGTGCTATACTTAAAGTTATTTTAAACAAAAAATGTTTTTGTTGTTTATGGGTCTAAATTTTGTATTAAATTTTGGTCTAAAGTAAAATGTAGGCCTAACCAAAGTTTAGATTCTCCCCCTAGACCCTCCAGGCTCTGATTGTTATTCTGACTGACACTGCCACTGCTATTGCCACAGCCACTGTACTCTCACTACTTATTATTTAAAATAATGTTTAGGTGTTTGAATTTTGTAAAACAAAACGTTGACAACAAGAAAGAAACATTCGGTTCCAGTTCAAAGTAATTTACTAATTAGTCCTTACAAGCTTCATTTTATCATTAGGTGAATATAATATATAATTATTCAAATTCTGTGAAGATCGTTGTTCCTTGTAGTGGCGTACTAGAATTCGGCTTGTGGGGGGGGGGGTCCGGGGGGGTCGGCTTCATACAAAAGAAAAAACAAGTCATACAAAAGAGAAACAAGTAGAAAAAAAGACTAATCAACATTAATACCTTTAAAGAGGCTGAAAAACGAGTGATACCATCCTGAAATTAGTCCCATTAAAGTAAAGAGTAATGACAATAAAATTATGCGTTATTGAAACATTGTTAAAAGATACTTATTGACTGAATTGATTTTTCTATATTTCGAATTTCAAACTTATACCTTAATGCTGTGTAATAAACCTGTTTGTATATTTAAAAAAGAGCTACCACTATATTAGCGTTCACAACTGGAAAAAACAGCCTAAAAAATTAAGAGTTTAACGAAATTCGTCAAATTTTTCGACCCTCTTGGGGGGGGGGGGTCCTGTTTGTCCCCACCCGTAAATACTCCTCTGGTTCCTTGCGGGGCTTTAGGGCGTGATCTGATGCTGTTTTTAACAACACACGTTTCGGCCCCATTAAAGCACATATGGTGGGGCCAAAACCTTATTAGACCACGGCCTAATAGGCTGACAAGGAACAACGATCTTCACAGAGTTGAGAGCCTAAGAGTCAATAGTTATTGAAAATTAAGAAAATACTCATTTTATATACTCCCTTTGGCTTTCTGGATTGTTTGGAAAAGCGCATCGGTCGATTAAAAAAAAAAAGAAGAAAAGAAACACTGTGTTGAGTGACGTATTTTGTTTGTTAGGAGTTTTATTCTGCTGTAACACAATTTCCGGTTTTATGATAACAGATAAAAACACACGCTACACAACAAACTTCAGGCGTTTAATTGGCTCATCTTATTGTATACATTATTGTTTTGTCGTTGCTTGCGTTATTCTTTTCCGTTATTTTTCAGCAAGGTAATTTCTTGTAATATATTGTGTATTTAGATTTTGTGTTATCAGAAATCACACTTTTTTCTATCACCACAGAATTACGTTAACCACAGACGTTTATCAGAGAAAAATATGATAAACTCTCAGTAAACTTAAATTTAACACGCTCCGAATTAATAAAATAATAAATAATGGTAATATAATTAAATGAATAATTTAATTTTTAAACGAGCAATGATGGTGTAATAATGTTATGGAAATAAACGCTATTCGCGGTGCAAGCGTGCACTGTACATAGCCTATACCCATACGTAATATCTATGTACAACTGACCTACGAAACTGAGTATACTTTTTAATTTAAAACTGGCTTACGTCAAAGAGGAAATTTTTTTCACGTGTTAAGTAAATATATGTCTTATGTAAAGTTAATAAAAATTATCCGCTCTATTTATTGCATCCTCTCCAAACTTTGGGGATGGGGGTACTTGACAAGGATAACCAAAGTTGATCAAAGATATTTCAGTGTTTAAGCACAAGATATCTCCTCTAAAACTTTCGCATAAATAGAATAAGAGTCTATATTTATATCGTTGTAGTACAAATTTAAGTTTGTTAAATGTTGTTTAGCTATCTAAAACATTTCAGGCTCATAACTCTTTTCCTTAAGGAATAATTTATCGAACTGTGAATTATTTAGTGCCCTGAATTTTACTAATCATTAACACGTAATGAAATACGTATATTGCCTACAGTTATTTACATCAAAATTATAAAAGTTTTGACTTTTATAACAATAGGTTAGCGAGAAATATTGATTTTCTTTCTCTGTTTGTGTTCACAGGCAGCGTTTGCAAGCGAGGTTTCGGAGAAATCATGCGCATTAGGCGTCGCGGCGGCGGAACTAGAGCAACATGGCGGCAGACGTCGAGAACAGGGCGATGGCCGAGTGGAATTGGAAATTTTCAGTGGGAAAGTCGGAAATCGCAGTGGAGACAATGAGCTATTGAATAAATTGGAGTGCGTTAATATTAAGAGTGTTGTTGCTAGTGATATTTGCGGTTCGGTCAGCTGGCAAAATTTTAATAACGTTGTTTATCATATTGACGATGACGATTTGTTGAACTGTTTTAAATTGTTCTGGCGGTTAATAATTTGCAAGGATAGTACGAATAATATATATTCAAAGGGCACGGATATAATATTAAAATCGCAAAAAATGGGTAACCTTCAGAGTTCGAGCGATGGTAAAACCAAGACGCACAAGGGTCTGTTGAAAGCTAAAAAGTCTCCGGTAAAGGAACTATTCAAGTACCAGAACATTACGGGAAGGAAAACGCAACAATTACAACAAAAGGCGATACAAGAGGATACGGTGGGGTGTCAGCCATCCTTGTCTGTCGTCGGTGGTGGGGATAGCGGCAGTGTTGTCCGTGGCAATGACCTCGATCTACCATCAACAACTAGTTTCATATCAGCTGTTGAGTCGGAAGCAGCGTGTTCGACAGAAGAGAAAAAACAACAAACGTTGGATATCGAGGGATCGAGCAGTGGGGAGTCGGTGTTTACGGATCCGCAGCTGACACCGTTGTACAGCTTGGAGAGTTACTACTCGGACGTCAAAGAGTGCGACAATCAACACCAACCCGATGAAGACCAGCACTCTCTGGACGATACTTCTAAAATAAGGAAATTCAGTGAAGACGAGCCGGACGATGTAACATTGACGATGGGCAGCGACGATGAGGATTCCACGCCGATGGCAAAGCAAAAGAGATCACAGGCGCACAGTCTGGACGCTTTAGACGAAGAAGACACCGCCGAAAGCAGTTCACAAGGGAAAACTAAATCTCTTGATGCCATGATAGACGACGGTAAAGAACAACAGTCGTCCGTCACTCAACCGACGAAGATGTCGTCTTCTTTTACTGTTGTCCGGCACAAGAAAGTGGAGCTGGCGTCCACCAAACTCAGTGATCAGTGTCTTGTAACTTCAGGTGAGTCGTTTTGTCTTCTTCTATAAACGTCTGTAACTTAAAATCGAGTAGTTAATTACAGTGCTTTCCTGAAATGTACACAGTAACTGTTTTATTAGTGACATTGTTTACAAATATTATATTTGTATTCACTACTTGGCAACCACATGTGACAGCACTAAGGACGATACTTAATGACTTCACTCTATCGCATTCTCTGTTAAATTAAGCTTAAACGAAGTTAAACGAACTTTAAAAAAATAATACGAACTTAACGTATATTATAATATCAAACAATTTTTATGAACTCTGAATGCCGTCGTGTCAAATATTAGAAAAATTGTGGTTAAAATTGACAAGACTTCATTGAGACATCGTACTACACTACCGACATTTACACAAATAACAATAATATCAAGCAGCACACTAACAACAGAACTAATAGTAGTAGTATTAGTAGTTGTAGGAGTAGTAGTAGTAGTAATTGTTGTTGTTCTTGTCGTCATAACGTAATTGTACAGGTGTACGGGATCGTATGACAGGAGTTGCGTCTTACAATATTTAATGTTTGCTTTCATTGATACCTTCGGACATTCTGTGCACATTAGCCTCGCTCGTGTTATGTTATTATACTTACTCCTGTATTTAATGCTTATGGACGCGCACTCTCATTAATTTCTGCAGACGTTTAAGACTGTCAAATCATAATGGCAACGCACACAAACAAAGATATTTTCCAAAATGTTTTACGTCTTAGTAAACTGAAATTGGAGAAAGTTTGTACCGTCTTTTGAAACAGGAGTTCATAAAGTGATCGTGATGGACCTAAAGTTCAGTGAGACGGTCGTAAAGTACTGTAACTCGAGAGTCCCATAGGGGCGTATTTGCGGGGGGGGGACGGGACAGGGACAAAATTCGAGAATCGAAAGAGTTGACAAATTTTGTTAATCATTTAACTTTCAAGCTAGTTTATTATTTTTATAATCGGTGTACGTTAATATAGTAGTAACTCTTTCTTAAATATACACAGCATTTCTTATTTATTACACAGCATTAGGGTATACGTTTGAAATATGAAATAGGCAATAGGGAAATCAGAAATCAGTCAATAAGTATCTTCTAAACAATTTTTTAATAACGCGTATTTTTATTGTGTTATTAACGTTTGCTTTAATGGAATTGATTTCAGGATGTTACCACAGGTTTTTCAACGACTTTAAAGGTTATAATGTCGGTTAGTCTTAACTTGTTTTTTCTTTTGTATGAAGCTGACTCGACCGGGACCCCTCCAAGGCCAAATTCTAGATACGCCACTGGGAGTCTCTACCGGAAATCACATCAATATACATATTATACGCGTATAACTGTTTCATATATTATGGAACACAAATAAATGTTAGATTACTGGGAAGAAACCAAAATATCGGAACTATTATGATTCGTCTTCAACAAGGATTAAACAAAAAGTAGTTTGTATCGGTCCCAAACAGACAGACTAGAGCTGGTTACTTCAACGCATCTTCGGACGTCCCACACTTCTCCGTCTTTTCTGTTACGACTTATTTACGTATTGTACTGTGTAACTTCCGATAATGTATTCTGCTGTATCCGTCTTGTGTGGTTTTTGGTGTGAAGAGATCTCAAAAAAGACATCTTAAGTTGTATGCTGATTTGCACGGCTAACTCTTAAACGGTCCGACGTATCTGAAGAAGGCTACATTTTTGTTCATCAAACCATACTTGTGACAAGGATTGTAGATTATTTTGTATGGTTTCTAAGAAAGTGTAAATATTGCCATAGGCTATGGCTTCCTCGGCCAATGGCTTGGCCCACCCAAGCCCAAATTCTAGATACGCCACGGAGAGCCACTACCGCAAATCACATCAATATACATATTATACGCGTATAAATTTTTCATATACAGTATAATGAAACAAAAATATAAATAAATGTTAGATGACTGTTAAGAAACCAAAATATCGGAACTATTATAATTCGTCTTCAACAAGAATTAAACAAAAAATGGTTTGTTTCGGTCCCAAACAGACAAACTACAATAGATATAAAGACAGGCTACAATAGAGCTGGTTACTTCAACGCCTCATCGGACCTCCCACATCTCTCCGTCTTTTCAATTAAGATTACTACTTTATTTACGTATTGTACTACGTAACTTTCGATAGTGTATTTTGCTGTGTCCGCGTTGTGTGGGTTTCGGTGTGTAGAGATCTCAAGAAATACACGTTAAGTTGTATGCTGACTTGCACGGCTAACTCTTGAACGGTCCGAAGTATATCTGTAGAAGTCTACATTTTTGTTCATGAAACCATACTTGTGTCAAGGTTTGGAGATTATTTTGTATGGTTTCTAAGAAACTGTAAATATTGCCCTATAGGCTGTGGCTTCCTCGTTATAGTTTTACGTAATGCATAATGGACGTTCAATAAACAGAGTTCTTTGAAGTAGGCCTATCTTGTGTTGCTTTTTTTTGTGTCGGCCATCAAAGGACCACATGCCAATTTCAATTCTTTATTGTTTGTTCTTTTCTTTTTCTCCATTCTTGAGTAAAGAATTTATATTTAAAGTGCCTAAAAAGAATTTCTTCTTAAATTTAAGTTTAGAGGGATTTCAAGGTTGCTCCGACTCAAACCTTGGATTGCAGTTGTTGAGACTCCCCAGAACCCTTGATCCCAATGCATGGCATGATGCCATGGTGGATTTCTCTTCCAAGTTACCTCCTGGAGTAGTGCCTTCATTTAGCGGACTTTCCATACTGAAATTAAAATTGTATAGAGTGCAAAAGTAGGAATTAAATTCCGAGATTGTTAGGAATTAAGATCGGTTGTTAGTCCGAAATGATTGTTTTTCATGGTTTACTCCACTAGGTTCTTCCGCTCTCTCTGCCGTTGGGAACTGAGATGCCTCATCCGCCTTTGAGACCGTTGACCGGGTTTCACCTGTAGCCCTAGGCAGGGGCCCTTACTGGGTGCTATCATCCGGAGCCAGATGAACCCAGGTTTTTGAAGAGGTCTGCTCCTCTAAGACTCTTTCGCACGTCCTGCTGTTGGATCATTGAGATCTCTTCCACCGTTCCGTCCGTTGGTCTTCACAGAGGTCCGTTGGCATATGTAGCTACAGTGTGGCTACAGAAGGTCCCAGGGACGACGACGTGGACTTGACTTACCCCCCAGTGTTGCTTCTTTAATATTTTAGTTTGACGAGTTCGTTAGGCCAATAATGCGTGTCATGAAAAATGAAACTTAATTAAGATGAGAAAAATTTTCAATAAGGAACATTATCTAGCCCTGACAAACATAGGTCTTGCTAGTAAAAGTTCACTTCGAAGTAAAAATATATCTGTTGTTACAATTCGGTTTCACCAGGTGTTGCATATTTATGTTGACAAATTTATAGGTTGCAGTTCTTTCATAAAACGTTTAAAAAAATGTATTAAATTAGCAGATGAAAACAAGTTCTTTTCATTTAAACGGTATTGCTGACTCACTCGTCACATATATATCTGAGACTGTGTCGTATTTATATCTGTCACATATATCTCTTCCCACTGTAATTTATGTCTTACCATTAGTGTTCATTCTTGCTTTTCGTTTTCAGATTTGTTTAAAGCAGGGAAACTGGAGTTTTAAGCGGCTTACTGGTAGCTTTTCTATTTAAAGTGTTTTGTTATGTAAATGATTACGATGCGGTGTTGATCCGTCTACTTTAAACTTGACGTTATTAACTTCGTGACTAGACTGTTAATTAATAAACTCTAGTTGATTTGTTTTAAGGACTAAGCTCTTGAATCTGCTTCCCTCTGTGTTTTTTCGGGATTCCTTCCATAAGTTGTTGTGTCAACTTAAGTCTGCTCCGACTTTGCTGTTTCGAATGTTTGTTTTGGTCAATATTTTGACTGAGATTTTATGCAAAAATTAGATAGAACGACGTCGTTGCCATTTTGTAGCAGCATTTTTTGGCAGGACATGTTAACATCACTTACATGCTTTGGCGTCAAAGCTAAAATGCATATCAGTAGACATTCATCTTTGTTTGGCTTAGTATCGTTTATGAACTTGATAGGTAGTCTGTCCTCATATGTTCGGACTATTGCCTTCAGACCAGTAAACAAATTTCAAAAGTATAAAATTAGTATAAAACATATTTCAAATATCAATAAGTTGCATGAACTGAAATCCTGTCTGCATACGTACTTACATAGATACAGTGGCGTATCTAGAATTTGCCCTGGGGGGGGGATCCGGGGTCGGGTCAGCTTTATACAAAAGAAAAAAAAAACAAGTTAAGACTAATCAACATTACTATCTTTAAAGTGGCTGAAAACAGTCCCATTAAAGTAAACGGTAATAACACAATAAAAATACATGTTATTGAACCATTGTTTACAAAATACTTTTTGACCGAATTGTTTTTTCTATATTTCATATTTCAAACGTACACGCTAATGCTGTGTAACAAACCTGTTTGTATAATCAAAAAGAGTTACTACTATATTACCGTACACAGCTGAAAAAATAACAAAACGACCTAAAAATTCAGAGTTTAACAAAACTCGTCAACTTTTTTTGACCCTCTGGGGGGGGGGGGGTCCAGTCCCGTTCGTCCTCCCCGGTATTACGCCCCTGCCGTATATCATACGAATCTTTATAGAACCATAACGCCCTCCTTTACAGCAGCCAAATAAGTAGCTGCCAAGGCCTTCTGTAAGAGAAGATCTGCCAGTGTTGGAGCACTGGTACACTTGACTTCGCGTTCTACCAAATGGTCGACGTGATTCAGAAGTTCTACTGACTTCCTTACATAAACCAAACTTTTCTCTACATTATGGTACAACGTACGATTCATGTCGTCTCAGCTGGGTGTCGGTAGTCGCTGTACTTACCTGTACCCTGCTTTAATACAGCTGATGCATGTGGCTGTACAGTGCAACATACGCTTCGCGTATTATGTAAAAATATATCCTTTGTTGGAGTTTGGCATTGCGAATAAGCCTACACGATAGATGTGACTGTTAATACGTTAGTACCTACCCTTATACTTCAGCAAGGTAGGACAATTTTGTATTTTACTACAGCGTTCATTATTAGTAGTATTTTATTGTTAACAGTACATTAAATATTGCTCCGATCATTGATTGTTTACAAATATGAGAGCGATTAGACGTGTTCGCTTCCGACCTAATTGGAGAACAGACTTAAGACGCAGGTTTTGTGCGAGGTTAAGACACAGTTCGTGCTAATTAGAATTAACCTGTGTCGGACGTACAGTAGATTAGCGTTGCGGCCAAAATAGCGGTGGAATCATTATAGGCCTAAAAGACTGCGCCTCCCCGTCTTCAAACATAACCCGAGAATTAAAACTAACTCCCGGGCTGTTTGACCGTGGTCCAAGGTTTCCGATTAAACCAGACGTTTCAGCAGCACCACTGGCTGCCATCTTCAGCTTAACCACAGTACTGTGGTCCTAACGTACGACATCCACATTAGTGTTGACTCGTTTCTTCCACTGAAGATGGCAGCCAGTGGTGCTGCTGAAACGTCTGGTTTAATCGGAAACCTTGGACCACCGCCAAACAGCGCGGGAGTTAGTTTTAATTCAAATGACACCGGCCGTGTAAGCCTTCGTACAACTATATAATCCGAGAAGTAAATAAATCATGGTAAAACCCGAGATAAAATAATTAGCAATATCTAGTAAGTTCCCTGAGCTGCATAACCCGGCCACAGTTTTGAACGAAATACATTTATTATTATATATAAGTTTCAACATTAGATAACTTTACAGTTATCAGAAAAAAATACGAAAACCGCGATTACTATACTATTTTAATAAAATAACAATTGTAAAGTAGACAGTCATTATTACTTTTTATTAGTATGAACGTAATAAACACTAAAAATCCCTACTGCTGCATTGGTTTTTTTATAGATTATAGATAAATAAATCGCCTTGTATCCGTCGTGTGATTTCGTTACGTCGATTAAAATGACGCGTTTCGGAACATCTGCTCCATCATCAGATTAAATCACTCTATTGAGATCGTTAACAGTTAAAATCACATGTTACACATAATTGTCAACCGATGTAACTCACTCGCTTTCTAACTGGTGCGCACCACCGCGAAGCCGATCGGACACTCTTCGCGGTGGTGCGCACCAGTTAGAAAGCGAGTGAGTTACATTGGTTGACAATTATGTGTAACATGTGATTTTAACTGTTAACGATCTCAATAGAGTGATTTAATCTGATGATGGAGCAGATGTTCCGAAACGCGTCATTTTAATCGACGTAACGAAATCACACGACGGATACAAGGTGATTTATTTATGTATAATCTATATTCCTACGTGACTTGGATACCAAGAACCAACATGCATTTTAAATTGGTTTTTTTAGTTAAAATTATAACCGTTATGCCTAAATGTCAAATAATTTAATCCTAGCTTTTAAGTTTATTATGTGTTTCCATAGACGTCTAGTAGGCCCTACTTTTCAAAAATATACATAACTGATAACCATAGGTAAATTTTTTGTTGCAAACACGTAACTTACAAACTTTTTGAAAGCGGTTCAACATTTGTATAGGGTGTTAGATATTATTTTTGTCAAATTATTAATACAACGAGTTTGTATTAAATAATTTGCCATCCCCCTAAAGGTGACGTTCCACAATTCTAACTTCCATTTTTGGTCCGTGGTGTCCCTAAAGTTAAAACATTTCCAGGCTAGCTACTACATTGGGATTTGGGTTGAAATGCCCTTTAGTCTGATATCTGGCATGAATTTTTACAGGTTTTTAACAATTTTTTGCTCCCTTTTTTGGGCCTCTGTCCTAAAATTTTGAAATTTGTAAAACTGAACACTGTGTCCACGTTTTGATTAAAATTCCCTTTAGTTTGACAATTGAAAAAACCCCTCAAAAAACAAAAACCCCTGACGTTTTTGTCTCTTCGCTCTTTTATTTTTTGGTGGGTATCAAGGGGAGGAATATAAAAAAAGAAATACGGGTATGTGGGATAAAAGTATGGGGACGAATGTCTTTGTTCAATATTTTGACACAGATTTTAGGCAAGTTTTAACCACAACGAATGTGAGGGGTTTGTGTTTATAGCATACAGATGCGTCAGTTGATGTATTCAAAAGTGCCAAACGGTCGAGCTGAAACTGAGAACTCACTTCGCTCGTCCAATTAAGAATTTTCACAGAAAAAATGCTGAAGTATTGCACCTTATAAGGATATGACTAAATGTGGTTGCTTTAAACTGCATATAATGTTATGCAGCGACTTGCAGGGGCGTATTTACGGGGGGGGGGACGAGATCGGATCCCCCCCCGTGGGTCGAAAAAAGATGACGAATTTTGTTAATCTCTTAATTTTTAGACTCTTTTATAATCTTTTCAGCTGTGTTTTTCAGATAGTAACTCTTTTTTTTTCAAGTTTACAAACAGGGTTATTAAACAGCATTTGCGTATACGTTTGAAATATGAAATAGGAAAATGAATTCAGTCAGTATCTTCTAAACAAGATTCAACCACTTTAAAGATAGTAATGATGCTTGTTTTTTCTTTTGTATGAAGACGACTCGACCGGACCCCGACGCCCCTTCCAGGACCAAATTCTAGATATGGCACCGGTGACTTCTGTGGCCAGTAAACCACAGTTCAGTATCTAGTTCCCGGTGCCTATGAAAGTGTCTTACTTTTCTTACTCCGCTTGTGCGTCAATAGGATTGTATTACATAGGACCAGCTTCACACGTTGAATCTCGTTGGTAGATTTGATTACATTCACAGTTAAGCGCTGACCACTTCCAACGCAGTCCGTATCGGAAACATTCTCGGACTGGACTGTGCGGTCGGTGCATTCATTTACAACGGGTTATGCTTTCCAGTGATTTCGCGCTTGCTTGTCGGCGAAGTGGCCGGCCGGCCAAGCGGTGAATGAAACCGGTTTCGAAAAGACACTCGCCATAACCGGTGGCGCGTAGTTTCGGTTACAGTATGCTCTTCGTATCGTTACCACTTTACAAACGCTCTTTACGCGAATCCGCATTGTGTAAATTACGTGTGTAAGATTGTTATGTCGTAAATTTAAGACATACTCTCTCGCTAACTGTAGTGTGACATGTTGACGGATTTCGTAGTAAAAGTCCGATACATTCACGCAAATAAAAATCTGATCTAATAAGATATTAAAGCACACTGGAAAGATACAGTAATTTTTATTGATGTAGGCCTACTTTGATAATTGTTTCAGCCTATTAGGCTATTCTCAAAGAGTTACCAACCAATACTGAAATTGAAACGCGATACTAGTAAAATCCCTGAACGAGTACAAACTTGCTCACTATTTTTAAGGAAGTACTTTTCAAAGCACTGCACTGATATTTTGTTGTTGTTAAATATAACCATAATGCCTAAGTGACAAATGATTTAGACTCAGCTTTAAAATTTATGTATGTTTGCATAGACATCTGTAGGACTAATTACCTAATGCTTCTCACAAATATACAATACATAACTGATGACGATATATAACGTTTTTTGTTGTTATACAGACTTTTTGAAGGCGGTCCAAAAGTTAAGATATAAGAGCTTTGAGTAAAATTCCTCATAACTTGATCCCCTACATGGTCTTATAATTTTCTTAAAATTTTGAGTTCCACATTTAGCCTCTGGTTCCATTAAAGTCAAACATTTTCATAATAAATGCTATATTTGGCATTGGGTTAAAATTCCCTTCAATTTGACACTCAGCTGTTTTATAAAATTTTTTTCGAAACTTTATCCGTTTTTCAGGCCATAATATCCTAAAATTTTAAAATTTGCAAAACTGTCCTATATTTTTGTTTTGATACTGTACACTTAAAATTCGAAACCCCACATGTATTTAACCGGTTTTTGGGCTATGACCTCCTAAAATTTTGAAATTTCCAAAACCGAACACTGTATTTAGATTCTGGTTAAAATTCCGTTTAATCTGGTATCTCGTATGTATTTTTGCGACGTTTTTCACAATTTTGACCCCACCCACTTTTTGCTTTCCGCCCGTTAGTTTTTGGGGGATCAGTATACGAAAAGTAGGGGTTTGTACGATAGAAGCGTGGACAAGCGTGCCAACTTTTACAAAAATCGGTTTATGCATTCAAGAGTTATTACTGTACATACCCCAGACTGAGAGATAGACAGGCAGACATACAGGCAGATAGACAAATGTCAAACGGTCGAGTTAAAACTGAGAACTTGCTTCGCCGGTTCAATAAGTGTTAGAGGTAATATAGGCCTACGTGTTTACTCTCCAACACTTATATTGTATTTAATTTTTTTTTTAGTAGGCCTAATTCTTTGAAAATGGCCTAGTAGGCTGAAACAAATGTGTGAAACTACCAAGTGTGTTTTGGGATCCACTGGATAACTATCTCCTTGTTAAGTGATGTTAGCTGCCTGATGAGTTGCCTTGCTTCCAGTGTTCTCCTGGATGTTGCTCCTGTGTTAGAGAATGTTGCCTGGATGGCAGACTTTGAGTTCACTAGAAGGACAGCTTTTGAAAAGGAATTTGGCCTCCAAACGAGGTTTTGAAATGCCACTTTTATAGCCTCTACTTCAGCGTCGTAACTTGATTTATTTTGTACCACTGCATTATAGTGGAAAAACAATGAGAAGAACACTCCCGCTCCAGCACAACCCACGTTATCCACCAAGGATCCTCAATGTATACACGTTGCCAGTTTTCCTCCGGAAGAGAGCGACAAAGATCTACTATCGGGAAAGTACCCACGAATTCAGCACCCTAAGAAGACTGGTGACGAGGAAAATAAACTGTCATTTCCTGGAAGAAGCAAGAAACATCTCAAGAGGAAAAACGTGGTCAGGTGTTGAACAGTTATGGGACAACAACTGTAGAAACCCCAGGAAGGAAGCAGTCGCCAACTTTAGATTGGAAACTGGCCATGACTGTCTCTCGGCGCATCTCTACAAATTAAAAATTTCCACCACAGAAGAATGTGTACTGCGCAGGAGAAAAGACTCAAAAATGAACAAAAATGATCTGTTGGAGTGTGTGTGTGAGACGCTGAACCGGGAAATGCAAGAACCTAGAATTTACGGTAGTCTTTACTACTGGGAAGCCCGCTACCAAATGGGTTAAATGTACCAAAGGGGAGCCATTGGAAAACAACAACCAAGTGTGTTTTAATCCCTTATTAAGTTAATTTGTTCACCAAATGCCAAAGGAGTTTTCAGTTAATGTGTTCAATGCCAAACTGTAAATCGGTAGCAACAGCTTCGGTATGTAGCTAAAAATCCGTCTACTTCACGATGTAAACATAATAAACCGGATCGAATTCAGTTTGAACTGATCCAGTTCACTAGCTGTACAACTGATTGCCGTTACGTACTTCGGTCTGTCTAATCTTCCGTAACGTGTTCGGTACCGTATGGTTTCAGACCAAAACACGTTAGACCGTACGTTGCTTTTGTATTGTCTATCGGTTTCACCGGGATACAATGCCTGCAACACAGTAGGTCTAGTTTTCTCACGATAATAATTAATTGTAGCAGCAATAGTAAAAATAAAATTCCGTAATAAGGTTAGCGATCTCATGACGCGTTGAGATGATTTCGCCGCCTTCTTCCATCAACACGTTCTCACGCCCCGCTTAGTAAGTTATTGTTAAGATAAATGTGAACATATCATGAACGTTTGATAGAAGTCGCGTCTTAACAATTTGTATCTTTAAGGGGTGATACAAGTAAGGCATTTTGGTAAAAAAATTCGATTTTTATTTTTTTGTTCGAAAATATTGTGCGGAATATTTGCTTTCATTTGATATTCATTTTAATTCAATCGGACAACTAGAAAATTGTTTACGATTTTTTTTTTTAGATGATGGTCTCAGCGATAAACTCAGTCCAATATGTCACCCATTCGAGCTTATGCATATTTCGGTTTGTTATAGTACACAAAACTATTGCTTTTTTTCTTATTTCTCTATATATTTATACTACACATATGGATGAGCTTAAACATATATTTAGAGACCTGGCTAACCTAGAACTTTTAAAAAAGTGTCTCCATAGTAAAAGTCAAAACCCCAATTATTCGGTAAACAACATAATTTGGTCGCGCATGCCTAAAACTGTTTTTGTTTCCCTACAAACATTGAATTTTGGAGTTTATGATGCAGTTTCATGTTTTAATAGAGGTTACTTAAACCAGGTGCTTAGTGTTGAAACAACTAGGTATATCAGTAGGAAATAACTGTGCTGAAATTATGTTGGGTATTGCTATGAAACGAGTGCGGAGAGCTGAACAAGTAACTGCAGAACTACAGAAAGAAGCCCGGCAGAAGAGATCAATGGCAAAAAGGAAGCTGGAAGAAGAATTTCAAGCTGCAGAAGACCCAGATAAACCTTCATATGCATCAAGACTTTATTAGCCAATGCATGATGAATCTTCAGTTGCTGTTTTCCGAAAATTGTTATTTTTCACACGAAAGACCCATTATCTTAGGAGATACAGAGCTTACATTTTCTGTACAAGTGTAGAGCAAAAGGGTACAACTTTTAACGCAAGGATTTTTTGATATAATGTGCCTGTTACGAGAAAAAATTATAATTTGCCATTTTTTTGAAGTGTTAAACATTGCCTTGGATTAAAATTTCTAAAATGGCTCAACGTACGCAAATTCTAAAACCCCTGTGTTAAAGTTTCTACTGAGGGCCAATCAATCAACGGTAAAAGTTTCAAACAGCTCAGTTAATTAGTGTTTGAGAAAACGGGTCATGAAATATAGTAAATTAACATGGGCGAAATAGGGCTTAAAAACGCCCCTTAAAGTGAATTTATAGCATACACAATGTAGTCTCGATCGTGCAAAGGAGACGATACGATAAAAAATTTTAAGGGTGGTGATATTAACAGACGCCTGATCACTTTTGTTTTCAGAACTGGGTGCTGGCTTTTAATTACGGAAGCGAATTACGAAGGCAACAGCGGTTTACTCTTAGTTTTCTATAATTTGTCGAGTCATGCGTGTTTATATTGCTAAGGTGACGACATAGGTGTATTTACGGTGGAGGAGGGCAAACGGGACCGGACTAGAGTTGTCAGACGTCCGGCTTTAGCCGGACTTGTTCGGTTTTTACAGTTTAGTCCGGCTAAAAATAAGGCCTGTCTGGATTTTGTTAAGCTTTTTGTCTGACAAATTTGCACTCAGTTTTATGATAAAAATATAGTTCACTTTTTCTGCCTGAAAACGGTACTAGATCTGAAAAAATGTACGTACTAGATTTTTGTTTCCTTTCCTTTCAGTATGTTTAGGTCTTTTATGATATTACTCTTAATCTCTGTAGAACTGGTATCGCCAAATCAAAGAGGCAGCCGTAGACTACTCGTGAAAGAGCCTATTTATGTTATAGCAGTCTCAACACTACCCATTGTTTCAGCAAATAAAAGATTTGATTTAATTCGATTTCTTTAGAATGATGAGTACAGAGCTTATCTTCTTTTAATTCATATGTCTCATTATGTTTGTACGTGTAAAGATAATAAACCTATCTTATATATGAAACAAGCTGTTGTCGTTTTATTTTTTAATATTTAGTAGGCCTATATACGTACATACGCAAGCGCCTAATATCGAACGAACATAATACTTGCTGCTTTTTAATGTGAAAACTGCTGCTGTTCGGCTCTTCCAGCTAAATTAACAGCTGTGTTCGGGTTTTCTGATTTTTGATCTGGCAACACTAGACCGGATCCCCCCCCCCCCCCCAAGAGGGTCGAAAAAGTCGACTCGGAATTTTGTTAATCTCTAAATTTTTAGGCTGTTTTATTATTTTTTCAGCTGTATAATATAGCAGTAACTCTTCTTTAAATATACTAAGTTATTATACAACATTTGCTTATACGTTTGAAATATTCAATGTAGGAAAATCAGTGCAGTCAACAAGTATCTTGTAAACCAGTTTCGGAATTTTGTTAATGTCTTCGTTAACCTATTATTGTCAATTTTGTTAACCTAAAGGTTGTTTTATTATTTTTTCAGCTGTATAATATAGCAGTAACTCTTTTTTAAATATACAAACACGTTTATTACAGAGCATCTGCGTGTAGGTCTACGTTGATATATGAAATATAGGAAAATCAATTCAGTCAATAAGTATATTGTCAACAATTTTTCATTAACGCGTATTTTTATAGTATTATTACCGTTTACATTAATGGGATTTATTTCAGGATGTTGTACACGTTTTACAACCACTGTAAAAGTAGTAATATTGATTATAAATGTTATCAATATAATTATAGTTTTAACTTGTTTTTTCTTTTTGTATGAAGCTGACTCGACCGGACCCCCCCCCCCCCCGACCAAATTCTAGATAGATCCTCCAAATGTGTTGTTAACTATTTCGCTTTTTATTTTCGTCTTTGTAATATTATATACCTGTACAGGTATAACTATCCCTGTTAGAACATAACATAATTTTTAGTTTGTAGTGCTACGCTAAAAATCGCCTAGTTCTGTCCTTATGGAATACAAATCCAAGTTTACGCTACTACATAGTTAAAACTTCGAAGTAGTGACTATGTTCGTAGAATACAGATTTCACGTGTCGAAGGTTTCAGACTCTGACAGTGGTACGTACAATCGTGGTGGTCGCTTCATAGCTGCGCGAAAAGTAGGGATAGTGGGGAACTCAACGTGCTCAGTCGTAAACTCTCCATTTCAAAAACGTCTGTTTACTATTGCTACAGCCTTTACTATTCAGAATGACGAATACAGAATTAGGCCTACTTCGTTATTAGAGCTCGGATTTTACACGCTGTTGAAATTTCCTGATTTCATTCAACTACTCTTTGAAATTTCATTCAGTATTACTGAAAATTTTATAAAATTTTTTCAAATATGTTTTTATAATACCAAAACAAATTTATTTATTGTATAGTGTAAATAATAGACAACTCACTATTACAAATCAAGTAACATATGTATAGTAGGCCTAGTAAAGAAATAGCGAAACATAAGAACACAATCGAAAATGACCAAAAGCAGACGTGTATGCAAGTACTGTTAAAATATCATATAAACATAAAACACGGTAAAATATGCATAAACGTGCATACAAATGATGACTTTACATAAAATATCACATAAACCAAAGCACTATTACGTATTTTGCATTGGAAGAAGTTTTTATTGTCAAAAGTGGCTCAAAAACTGAATTTTTTTGTAACTGAGTATTTAAATAGACCCCAGATAAGTTCTATGGGCTTTTCAGGTCAGGGTGATACGGAGGCGGACGAATAACAGTGTGGGTGTGATTTCGTAGAATGCCATATATTTTATAGCGTTTTGTAACCTTTTTATTTTTACTAAGTTGGATAGCTTAACATATTAGGTATAAAAGGAATCTTGTTATTAGATAACCACTGAATTAAGTCACTTTTTGAAGAATTTGATATGGTAGATTTTTCAGATTGATAATTGTGGTAAGGTGGATTATCCAAAATTAGTAACCCCATAAGTTGGCCACTACCTGTAGGCCTGGGCGAGTCTCTAAATGACCCGTAATATCATCCCCTGATCAACAGCACAATTTACTTCTGGTCATAAAGAAACACAGAAATGAAGTCGGAATGGGTATTAAGTAAAAAGAACTGGTAATGCTTTCAGAGCGGAAAGCGGCAATAACAACAATTATTGTGTTCAGTGAGTGAAACACTGAACACGCTCAAGCGCGCGCGCGCGTGTGTGTGATCGCGTATACACACAATGGAGTACTCTTGGTTTTATTGTGTGAGGGCTCCAACAGGTGCACCACCTCGCCAGACTGTACACTCTACAGCAAAATTATACCTACCTCTGCTGTACTGCCGAGAATTGCTTTCCTTACAATATTTTCTGAATGGAAAGACGATGGACTTAATGTTGACACTTATTTAATATGAACAAATGTTTCTGAAACTCAAAATTGTTTAAATCCATTAAAGACATTACAGTAGAAAGCTTTTTTGCTTTGGTCAAATATATTTATATTAAAAAATAGTCGATGTTGTTAAAGGCCATATTCACAGGGGCGTATTTACGGAGAGGGGCGAACGGGACCGGATCCCCCAGAGGGTCGAAAGAGTTGACGAATTTTGTTAATCTCTTAATTTTTTTACTGTTTTATATTATTTTTTCCAGCTGTGTACTCTAATATAGTAGCAGCTCTTTGCAAACAGGTTTATTACACAGCAGTAGGGTATACGGATCTTTTCGGTTTAGTGGCAGCATGCAGTGAGCAATTACTCGACGTAGCATCCCCAATAACAACGCCCCCCCCCACACGTAGCTATAACCAGCAACAGTTTGTATTTTCATTTTCATTTTGATCTACATATTTTTTTATATTTATATTTTTAATATTTATATTTATATTTTATAAATCTGTCCGGAACGCTCACAAGGAAACAGTCTCTTGTTTCACTACACATTCCACCAAACACCCATTGATTTGGTAAAACTCTTCCCCTACTATATTTTCTTTTCGTGAAACAAGTCTCGTCCACTTTTACATGCAAATTATGTCCACCAATAACCTTTGGATTTTGTAATAAATGGTGGTCACACGGTATTGCACGGGTTGTGTACTCCAGCAGTAAATGAAGTATACGATTGTACGGAAATCTAACCCAGAATTATTTAGAAATGTATCCTGTCGCACTTGTTTGGATTCCCAGCAGTCCTTTTTAGAACATACCCAACGGTCTTTATCTGTCGTAATTACTTCATTTGATAGCCGTTCGTACAAGTTCTTGGGTTATATAAAATATTTTGTCTCTTAGAAACTTTATCGCTGAATCTTTGTCGGGAATCCGTGCTGTTAACTAAAGGAAATTCATGATACGCTACGATAGTACAACACTTGCGACTGCGGCATACAGAGTGACAGGGCACGCTGTCACCATGGAATGCGTCGTTACTGGCGATTGGTATGTGCTCACTGCGTGCTGCCACTAAACCGAAAAGATCCGGGTATATGTTTGAAATATGAACTATAAGAAAATCAGTTCTGTCAATAAGTATCTTTTAACAGTGATTTTCAATATCGCGTATTTGTATTGTGTTATTACCGTTTACTGTAATGGGAATGATTTCAGGATGTTATCATGCGTTTTCGGTCGCTTTATGTTGTTGTTGTTGATTAGTCTTGTTTTTTTTTGTGTGAAGCCGACCCGACCCCGGACCTCCCCCAAGCCAACTTCTAGATACGCCACTGCGTACTCATTTTACCGCTTTTGAGTATTATGCTAATAATAGTAAGAGTAATAATAATAATAATAAGGCATTACAGTACAGTAATGAAGCCAGAATGCCTATATGCAAGTGAATGAATAGCATTGAATTATAATTTAGACAAGCTAGAAATATTGGAAAGACGATTTATTAGGAAAATATTAGGTTCACGAAAAACTTCAGAAGGTTGGAAATTAAGAAATAATGATGACATTTATCAAAGTATAGAAAATATAACAGAAACAATGAGAAAAAGAAGACTATTATTTTTTGAACATTTATAATTTATATAGAATGGACGACAATAGGTTGACAAAGCAAATCTTCAGATATCTGTGGGGGAAGAAGTCAACATCAAGTTGGATTAAAGAAGTCCAAAAGGATTTAGAAAAAATAATATACACGCAGAAGAAGGAATTGACAGAGACGTTTTTCGGGCAAAAGTGTTGAAAATGGAGGAAGTCCAGGATAGGAGAGATAAAAACGCAGGTTCAAAGTGGATTGAAGACAGGAAGAAGAGACACAGTGAGAAGATGAAAGAATATTGGAAAAAAGAAAAGAACAAAGAGTAAAGAATTGAAATTGGCATGTGGTGGTCCTTTGATGGCCGATACGAAAAAAATAATAATAATAATGCTAACAATAATAAGCGTATTAATCATAAACATTTGAAAACTACTACTATTAGACTACTTACTGTCAGGTAAAAGGATTAGTTTTCCAAGAAATTTTCATTACTATCTTTGAAAAATTTCTGCTCCAGTGAACACAATATCTTAAATATCGGATAATATCTGTGTAATGCAACGTAGATGGAAGCAGTGTTTAATTAAAAACTTTATATTTTAAATTTATTTAGTCATGAAAGTGCTGGTTGGAAGGGTCAGGTCACTTTCAGTGCGAGGTAAAACACGAAAGTTACGTCACACGACATCGTAGAATGGCATAGCACAGGTGACGAATGAGTCAAATTCAGCATACACAGCTTTTTTTTTACGAGTAGATGCAGTAGATTCTTGGGTTTTCGTTTTCCATTTAGGCCTGCTGTCCATAGATATTCAAGTCAAATTGTTGGTTGAAATTTTAGTACAGTAAAATATCTGACCTTCCATTGGCGAAACTAGGAACTTTTTGTAGGTTGGGTCATGGCTTTGATTATCTTAGAAAGCGACTTTTTGCATCAACTTACTACTCAGGCTATTTATTTTTTTATATAACTGTATTCTGAAGTTTAAGTTTTCGTTTTACAAAGGTGTAAATGGATGTCACTTTTAATTTTTGCGATATTTATTATTTCAGAAAATTTTCAAATTGAAACAGTGAATTTTGTAAGAAAGGGAACCATCTTCTCTTTACTGTAGTTACGCCAACGAGGGTTTATAATTAAATTTTAAGCTCTTATTTCTTTCGTATGCAGCGGTCGTCCATACCTCGAGTGATACCAAACCTTCTAACTATACCATTCATATAGAAACGTTATTTACGTCTAGCTTTAAAAGGAAGTGTGACACATCGCAATATGGGCTTCGTACACGTGTCATTCTTGAATTCAGTTTACGTTAAAGTCTTAGTTTAGCCATCTTATTCTCTGAAATAAGTGTTGTTCAACTATTTTTTTTATAAAAACGATACTTACCTCTCTTACCTCCCAAACGCCCGCGCTCGCTCTCACACACACACACACAGTCGCTCAAAGAAATAATTTGAGAAATATGAGGGACTCAAGAACTCAAAAAATAATTTGAGAGCGGTGAGGAAGGCACAGTCTTGGCTCCCGAAACACACCTCAAATATAGAACACACACACACACACACGCCCCTCATAGCTCTTGACACATATACCATTACAAGTAATTATTTATAATTTCACATGTCGTAAAAAGAACGCAACGAATTAGCAAATAAATGATTTTGTTGTTGTTACTTTTCAAATCTTTTCCAATCAATCTTTTTTTATCTGTATTAAGCCTATTCTTATTATTTTACATCTGTTAATTATAATTTTAAGTAAGCCATTTTTCGTATGAACAAAAATTTGAATAATGTATTCTTCATGTTTTTATATTTTTGTTTTCAATGGGAGACTAACCACAATGTTATCTAAAAGCTGGATCTTAGCTAAATCAATTGAGTTGTATGTTTTAAATATTATTTCACAGGTTTGTTTGAAAAAATCAGATAGGCCTATGCAAACCATTCAAAGCAAGGCTGTCCAACTCGTATTTCCAGAGGGATACTTATGTTGAATATAGTTTGCATAATCAACTTGTGTGTACTTTTTTTATCATATTCCTCTAATTATGTCACGGAGAATAAACACGCGTACGCCCGTCCACGTGTACAATTATGAGCGCTAGCATTCTTAACAACGGTACATAAATTCAACTCTTCTAAAACAGTCATGAAATTTTCATAAAATTATACAAGTTTAAGTTAAATAATTCACGCTGTATTAAGAAACAAGAGAATTTTATTTGGTAGAATAAGAAGATGACTCTATTCGCTCTGTACGTCAGCTTAAACAAGCAGGAGAAATTTGATGTTTTCTGACAATTTTTACAACTTTCTTATTGTAAGCCTCAAAGAAAAAGGTCTGGAGCTGCATGTTGGACATCACTGCTGTAGAGAAAAGCTACGTTGTACAGGTGTGAATATACCTAGTCGTAAAGTGTTAAAGAAAGGAGAATCAAATTTAAAAAATGGTTATGGCGAACCATACATGACTTCCATGTTCTAAGATTTATATTTACAAGACATAACAGGTGGAGAGTTTTACGTTTGTGTCTATAATATATATTTGACAAGAAGCAGATGGTGACATCTGCATCAAATAAGTGGATGCTTGAGTTCTGAAGAAATTACGTATCAGCTAAAATGGTACCACCATGTCAGGTGGATGAAGACTATCCTCAACCTTCGTGAGGAAGGACTGTAGTTTTGTAGGTCGAACGAAGAGAGCCAAAGGGAGCTGTGATCTGATTCCTGTAATGAAATTGGACTCTCGCTGCGAGTTATCGCCCGAGGGTGAACGATGTCTATAGTGTTATCAAAGTCTTTCCTGTCAATACTATACTAGTCATTTTTCTTTTTTAAAATCGAGTCTTTCTTTCTTTCCATTCGTCTTCTGATTTCCTGAACGACGATTCTGTTCACCCGTATACTTATAAATTTCTCAGCAAAACATTTTCCTTAATACCTTTGTGTCTTCTGTTTAACACCCACCATTCTGCTCCATGTCATAACGCTATATTCCACACAGGCTAGTAAATAACTAGCCATCAGGGAGGTCAAAATATTTTCCAGGAGGGGCAAACAATTTTTCAGAGGAGAAAAATATTTATATATTTTTCATACATACATACATACACACATGCACATATTAATTTGTAATTCTTATATCATAACAGAAATAAGTACACGTATTGTATTAATTTATTTTTAACAATTACCATTGTTTGAAAAAGTTTAAATGAATTTTCAAGTACTTTACTCTTGTTAAAACGTAAAACGTTGCAGGTAAACTACCCCTTCCCCTTAACCGATCTTCACCAAAATCAATAGGCCTTGAGTCCTTTACAACTCAGGGAAATATCCAAAAAATGATTTGATTCTGTTTGAATTTGCGGCAGTTATCCTTCGCCATATAACACACACACACACACACACACACACACACACACACACACACACACACACACACACACACACACACACACACACACACACACACACACACACACACACACACACACACACACACACACACACACACACACACACACACAGGGTTTTCGAAAAGTTACTTTTCTTCATGTTTTGAGGGTAGTAAAATCAGAATCAGCCCTTATCTCGAACACGATTTTTTCGCCATCACCATACTTCCATTTCCTTATGGAACATGGAAATAATTAAAAAGCAGTTACCACCCTTTCTTTCTTAGCTTGTAAACACTCCGCCGCTGTACATTTAGATTAAAGGCTCTTTAGTCAGCAAATTTTTACGAATAGACTTATCGGTCCTTGCGTTTTATTGTTTTACTTGCACAGATGTTGACGGATTCCAGTACGATAGTGGCATAAGCAGTGGCGGATTATCCATAACGCTAGGGTATGCAGCAGCACCGGGCACCAGGTCAGAGGGGGCACCATCCAGCCCTAAATCACAAAAACGTTTTGAAGATAATAAGTGAGAAAAACAAAAAACAAAAATGCCCTCAATCCAAAATCATAAGAAAATGTGTGCACACTTGCACACTGTACAACAAGTCGCCGTTATGTTTTTTAAGCGAGATACTTGAATTGCGCATTTTAGAAGAAATTATGCAATTTTTGTTAAGGCAAAATTAAGAAAAAATGGATCGATTAATATTTTATAAGCTTAAGTACTACTATGCTCATTGTAATCATTATTTAGCTAAATATTTGTTGTAATTTGAGAGTTTAATAACTAATTGTTGACTTTCGAAATGTGTCATTTATAAGTGTAAATAATGGATAAAATGTTGAATTTTGGATCGGGGAGGGGTCTGATGGCAGCATATGGGACCACCCACCCCTGGGCATAAGTAACGCAGCTAATACCTTCTGTGAGACCAGGACACATCAAGTAACCTCTCGAGAGTTGTTTTTTAATATATTCTTTAAAACGCCGTTAAAAGAAGGGTGGAAGCGGAAAATATGGTTTCTAGAGGAGAAAATTTTTGACATGAGTTTGTGAATACAGACATTTTTTATTTTATTTATTTAACTTTTTTTACTGACCAGATCGACATGTTTTTACGGATCCTATCTTTGAAAGTTGCATCATATCTTGTCGGTAACAAAATAGTGTTAGAGTCAAAAGAAAGGAAATTAAATAGCGGGAAGACATTTTGTGTTTTAATGCCCTTGTAACTTAGATTTTTTCGTACTTGGCTAAATTATTCTTTTTGTGGACAAGGAAAGAATTAATTGTTGCAAATTTATAATTATCGAGATTCGTCCGCTAATAACGATTGACACAAATTGACGATGTTCGTCCGTGATCGTAATGCGTGGAGGTAAATTTCACACTGTTTGAAGAATCTACAGCTACGGGCAAATTGCCACACGACCAAGCAAGTAGAAAAGTGGTTAGTCGCAAGGAAAGGTCTTCAGTAAATTGCCTTACCACGACCGCGTGGGAAGACAACAGACCTTGGAGTGTTCGTATGTGCTGTTTGCGTTATAGGCCTACTACCGTTACGTGCCGTTCAAAATAGTTGTCACCTGATTTAATTTTAGAAAGTACAATAACTTCAGCCTGCTAAAACTTTTCTTTCGGTTTAATGTTCCCATACATTTTCACAAAATAAGCATCAAAAGCTGATAGTGCCATCGTACTCTACGCTAAAAATTAAAAAATTAGCATTTTAAACTGCGAAGTATTTGAAAAGTCATTGCTGTTGTGTAGTAAGTTTTGCACTACGTTTAAGATTGTATGAGTGTTTAATTTAAGTATAAGCATCACTGAAAATATTTTTCAATAACTTAAACGCAGACAAAATCATACTAAGTAATAGTCGTGAAAAAATAGTAATGGATATTAAACACAGTTAGGTAACTAAGATTTGTTCCTGCTAGCTTCGAGGTTGGGTTCCCACATTTTCCTCACGTAAAATGAGTAATTCAGGATTCTTACCATATAATTTTACAAAAATTCAATTATAATTCATTTCTGTACACACACAAAGTATGAAACGGACTTTCGTGTCCGTAGTCAGTAAAGTTGATTATTTTATAAATTATTCAAGATTTTAAAAACTTTCACTCTAACCTAACGAAAACTAAAACAGATTGTCAAAATTTAGTTTTTAATTTGTCTGATTCATTGAACATTTCTTTCGCTGATTTTTACTGTACCAATATTCTTTTTACCAAATTATATCAAATGTCCATCGTTACTTATCAGACATGTATCCTCAGAAATCCTACACTGGAAAATCAAATGAGACAGCTAATATGAGAAGGGGTTACTTTATTAGAGGTTAACACATACCAGTTCTTAAGTTCATTTACTTTCCGGCGCGGTTGTGCTGTGACAGTTTACTCACGTTCATCCTTTGCGATCTGATCCTTTTCCTACCTGCTTGACGGTGTGGCAATCGGTTATTTTCTAGACACTAAAACGGTGTGGCAAAACACCTTCAGCCGAACGTATAATGTTGAGAAGGCTCGTTTGGTTATGTTTCTGCCAGACTCGCTTCTGCTTTGTGATAAATGGAGAGACGAATGCGAGTGGATAACTCGTAAGTGTAATTACAAACAAACTAACAGACGAATTCGGTAGCAGTTTTCTTGAATTTTCAAATTATTAGAGTGGAGTAAAGACTTCCTTACACATGGCGACGTGTATATGGCAGAACGTATGATGATAGTTATTATCACGACGTCGATCTTTTAAAACGTAGGCGCATCCGTTTTACTGCAGTCTGATCGATAACGTGAATTAGTAGTTTATAAAGTCACAGTATAGGCCTACATGGAGCAGAACTGTGGGAAATTAATAAAAGAAATAAATCCAAAATAAGAGCTATGGAGATGGATACTGGCGGAGGTGCTGTAGACTAACAAGACTAGATAGAGTAAGAAATGTAGAGATAAGACAAGTGATGGGAATCGACCTTGACATTATAGAAACATTAGAAGCAAGAAGACTGAATAGGTTCGGATACCTAAAAGAATGTCGGATGAGAGATGGCCAAGGAAGGTATGGGAATGGACTCCATCCTCTAGAAGAAAAAAAGGAAGATCTAAACATTCATGGAAAATGGACGTCGAAGATGCAGTGAATGCAAGAGGACTTAACGTACAGAACAGGACTGTTTAGACCGGCGCCAGTGGAAGCTAGGATGCGAGAGGCGGCGCCAACCGTAATTAAATCGCAAAAAAAGATACAGTACCGTTTACCAAATGGTAAAAGCTTAAGAGCATGATAATGTCTTTCAGCCGCCAGTTAAACGCAACATTTGCGCAAAAGAAACAATCAGTCAGTCAGTAACCACAAAATTATCATGTCAAAACTATTATTTAAGGTAAATTATTTTTAAAACACAACGTTATCAATCAATTATAAAATACTACAACTAATTAATATAATTAATATTATACAAACATAATATATTACTTACAGAAATATTTTAATGAATAGATCGTTAGCTGAATCACATACGAAGACAACCATTAACTAGAGACAATAACCCCAATAACCTATCTACAGCTATGCAGTGTTGTTCGCTTGTTAGGTCTTTAATCTGCGACGACGTTAGCATGTTAGCGGTCGCGGTTTTAGTTAACGATTCCCTTCTGGTAAATTGTGCTAACACTTGATTTTAAACTTTCAGGACGCTTTATAAATCTGGTTTAATTGTTTGCAGTGATATTATTTTTAACACATTATATATATTGCGACGTATCAAAACAAACGTTTATTTACAACAATCCCAATGACGTCACGCAAGAATGACGTCATGGAGCGTGATGCGTTACAGTTTACAGCGTTACAGAAATTTTCAAATGATGGCCAGCCAAAAGACATTATCATGTCAAAATAAATAAATAAAGTCACAGTAGCCTTCCACGTTATGCCTGATTCTTAAAGGCTGAGAGCATATTTCATTCTTTGGATCTAACACATTTCGTTAAACAGACGCAGAAATACGATTAGGCCTATTACGCAAGAATTCTCGTACACAGATTCAAGCATATAATTTCATGTGACTTAATCGTTACATGGAAAAAATGTGTAAAATAAGATAAATTTAGGCTGTGAACGTAATAAAGTGGTGAACATACTGTAACGAGTACTCTATCGAAAGCCTTGAACGTCCTCCATCCGTCCCTACCCCAGCCGAGCAGGTGTGTCTTTCAGTCTAAAGTACGTTCCAGAGTACTCTATCGAAAGCCTTGAACGTCCTCCATCCGTCCCTACCCCAGCCGAGCAGCTGTGTCTTTCAGTCTAAAGTACGTTCCAGAGTACTCTATCGAAAGCCTTGAACGTCCTCCATCCGTCCCTACCCCAGCCGAGCAGGTGTGTCTTTCAGTCTAAAGTACGTTCCAGAGTACTCTGGAGAACACTTGAACGTCCTCCATCCGTCCCTACCCCAGCCGAGCAGGTGTGTCTTTTAGTCTAAAGTACGTTCCAGAGTACTCTATCGAAAGCCTTGAACGTCCTCCATCCGTCCCTACCCCAGCCGAGCAGGTGTGTCTTTCAGTCTAAAGTACGTTCCAGAGTACTCTGGAGAACACTTGAAATGCGCATTTGCTGGCACACCACATTGAGGATGGAAAATTTCTAGAAGACGTGCGCTACCTATAAAAAGCCATAGCAGCCGGTTTGTCAGTTAGTTACGTTGAGCGATTTTTCTTAGTGCGGATTGGTGGCGATTTATAAAAGTGCGGCGAAGTCTTATCGTGTTATAGTTAGTGTGGAATTCTAGTAGTTGACATTGTTATTACGTGTGTACAAATTTAACTTGAATTATTGTACGAGATAATCATGCTGAATAACGTGTTGATTTTACAAATTTTATTAATTGTGATAATTAAGGCTGGTAATTAATAATTGCATTGGTGTCTGTATTTTGTTTTCCACTGTACCATACGACGATCAGAGTTAGACCGTCGTAATATAACAGTATTATCGTAATTTGTCTGTTATTTCCCATAATTTAAACTAGTTACTTTCCTTTATGAGTGGTTGCGAAAACAGTAAGAACGAAATATGGCAGCCGTCGACAAATGTTATAAGAACGGGTCGTGTCAATAACTTATCTACAGTCTGAGTGACTTTATCAAATGTCATGTCAAGCTTGCATACAGCAGAAACCAATGTATTATCGAAGCATAGAATGTCGACTAACGATAATTTCACTGTTTAGTATAACGGTGGGATACAGGCATTTTGTGACTGACTGGTTAAGCTGTACGTAATTATGCGCCTACATGGCTGTGATTATGTAATTCTCATTAGACATTATAATGATAATGCCGTGAAAGCCGTGTTGTGCCAAAATATTGTGTCGACTATCGCATTCCGTCGTTCTTATCGAACAGTAAGCAACACGTTTGGGTAAAAACGATACGCGCGAAATATTTTTACTTGATTTTCCTTGTTTCGAAGTTTTCTTATGTGAACAAAGATCCGGTACAAATGTTCAGTAGGGTCGTAGGAGGCAATTTTCGCTAATGCGCTTATGCTCAGCAATAGAAGTTGAACATCCGTCGTCTCCTTGCGTTTGCGGAAGAAATGTGGACGAATATTAATATCTCATTATTTTGATTAGTACATTGAAATCGTAATAAAGTACAAATAAAAAGACATCATTAAAGTACTTACACGTATAAAAAAAATTGATCGAATAAAGAATTAAATCATGACTATATACAGTGGCGTATTTATGGGGGGGGGGGGGACGAGACCGGACCCCAGAACGTCGAAACAGTAGACAAATTTTGTTAATCTCTTACTATTTAGGCTGTTTGATTATTTTTGCAGTACGCTAATATAGTAGTAACTATTTTTTAAATATAAAATAGGTTGTTACACAGCATTTGCATGTATGTTTGAAATATGAAATATAGAAAATTCAATTCAGTCAATAAGTATCTACTAAACAGTGTTTCAATAATGCGTATTTTTATTGTGTTTTTTACCGTTCACTTTAATGGGGTTGATTTCAGGATGTTATCACACGTTTTTCAACCACTTTAAAGATAGTAATGTTGATTAGTCTTAACTTGTTGTTTTTTTCTTTTGTATGAAGCCGAATCGACCCCGGACCACCCAAGGCCAAATATACGCCTTCAAAGGGTGCGCACCCTTACTAACGTGTGTTTTTAACATTTGAGTAATGTGATTTTAACATTTAAGATCTCAACTGACAGAAGTAATCTGATGATGGAACATGTGTTCCGAAACGCGTCATTTTAAATATAAAACAAAGTCACACGACGGATCTAAGGTAATTTATTAATTTATAAATAACAAAGTGACTCGGGTACCAATAATGATATGTATGCCTATAGTTTCACCAAATATTGAACTTACAGAATAGCCCGACAGAAATTAAAGTTAGATTGGTAGCTTACGTTGTAAAGAAAGGAATTTTTAAGATGAGACATGACTATGATAATTAGACGGAAATTATTCTTTTGAGCACAGAAAGTAAAATTTATTGAAATTCGAATTAATAACTATAAGGATATGTGTAATATCCGAAGCAATACTGAATGGAGAACAATACAGATTACGATCCTCTTTTGACTTATAAGATTATCTTTTTTACGAAAAAAAATATGCAGAAAGGGTGATTTTACCAGCATTTATTAATTTGGCAAAGAATTATTAGAGTTCTTCCAGATAGTTTATGGAAGTTACAAGCCAATCAACAAACGTGATAAAAAGTTCATACAACAGTACTAAGTAATTACTTATACTTGATCAGGGGGAGGCAACGAATTGCAAGTTACTCGTCTAGGTAAAACACAAGTATACTCCTGGAACTTGTTATTTCGTTTATCGTTCATGATTCTATAAATATAAAACTGAATGAATGGTGTAAAGAAATTAAACTAAATGTATTAGGCTGAATGTATTTTTGTTTGCTTTGTTTTTGAACAAGCCAAAATAATTTTTAGCGAAAATGGAGACGTGCAGAAAAAACATAAACTAGAGCTGATAATTAGGAACAATTTATTTCTTTGGGGTTTAGTACGTTTTATTTTGATTAACACCTAACGTTTCATCAATTATTCAATGAGGCGTCCTGAATGGCTAGGCAGAGACCGTTTCAGTAAATCAGAATAATAAAAAAAAAACATGAAAGTTACAGGTAAAGTAGGTAATGAGAAAATGTAATTTAAACATCTCTTCAACGGAAGTGCAAGGGTTTGGCGTTAAAAGACAGAATCCCATTCAATCAAGAATACAGAAACACCCTATTAATAACTAGAGAAAGTGTCGAGGAATTGTCAGTTAAAGATCCTTCATTAAGAATTGTGACTTAGGTTTTAACCTTGAAAAATTTAAAAAGATAAGTTGACCTGGAGGAATGAATTTAACAACTTCCAAAGAAATAGTCGGCTAAATTTTGTAAGACATTTCTCTGAACACGTAAAGAGACTGAATGAAATAAAGACTGCTGCAAATACTGTATTACTTAATTACAGCGCTCATAGAAAAAAACTACTCTTAAGACGACGATGCTTAAAATCTCACAGCCGATAAGGGTTAGGCCTACAATGAGATGAGTGCACCGCGCTCGCTCGCACGTGTGTGTGTCTCACCTCCCCACCTCTTTCACAGTCTCTCCAGCAAGTAGGGTGGGGTAAGTGTGAAATGTCGTTGGCTTTACGCAGTAGTTGTAGTTAATAGAACCTAGCATTCCTAGAAATGGATGGTTGTTATGCCAGAAGGACATCTGTGATACTGTACTCAAGCTGAATAAGACCCCACGTTTTAAGCAAGGGTTTCCAAAATTTGTACTGTTGTTTTACTTACTCCTCAAAACAACATTTAACTCTTTGTTAACTTTTCTTAATAAGTAACTCTTTGTAACTTTTATTTTCAGGGTAACAGTTTAAGGGAAATCGTGAATGAAACTTGTAGCTGATTGGTTCGCGATGAGAACCGTAACTTCGTTGTGGGGGGGGGGGCTTTAATAACAGCTTTCATTTTTTTATTTCCTGAGAGTTATACATATGTAGTTAATGTGAATGAGATTAACGAAGCCATACGAGACCAAACACATATTGTAGCTTGTTTGAACATAGAAATAGTAAAATGATAAAAAAATCAATTTATAACTTGAAAAATAAATTAAGAAATAACAAAGTAAATATTTTAAACAATACGTAATGAAAATATACGATCACTACTGATGGTAACGTGTGATTCTTATTTTTCATCGTAATGATAAAATCGTGTGAGGGCGGACGTGTCAGATATAGCGAAAACTGAAACGTCCGTGAGTTCACATTTACTGTAACGTAGGCCTAATTGTTGACTCAAGAATGCTTTCATTCCTCAGACGCAACCTTAACCTATGTTACGTTTTCATTACGTTACAAGTGGTAGAAATATCTTCCTGCTCTTCAGTTACAAACTCAGTGTCGTTAATAATTTGCCAAAACTAATATCTGTCAACACCTCGTGTACACTGATTGTATATCAGTATTCTCAGAGGTTTATAACTGAATAATAAAATAAACCTCTGAAGATACTGACACAATTAGTGAAACACGCGTCAAATCAATTAAAGCGATAAAAAAGATTAATTACTTGTAGAAGTAATTATAATTTGATAATATACGTTTAATATTATACAATACTGCGCCAGACAAAATACATGGTCACAGGATAGGAAGCTATAGAAGGAGAGCACGTCCAAATTGGCGTCTATTCATTCTGAAAAGTCAAGAACTTTGTTTATTTAGGATGCCAAGTTAACTCCGATGGGGAAACAACAGAAGAAATAAAGCGAAGAATCGCCTCAACTAATAGGTGCTTCTTTTGCTCTGTTCCACAGCAGAACAATTGCCAGGAGCATCAAGCTGCTTCTGTATAAAACACTGATCCGCCCAGTTCTCACCTATGGTTCTGAGACCTAGACCATTTCTAGAAAGTCCGAGTCAAGCCTGCTGGTTCATGTACGCAAAATCCTCCGCAGTATTTTTGGTCCAATATGTGTGGGAGGTGAATGGAGGAATGGAGGACAACCAAGAACTGAACACTCTTTTGAATGAACTAGATATTGTGAAAGTTACAAAACTTGGTAGACTCAGATGGTCTGGTCACGTGATCAGAATGGGGGAGAATGAAATACCCAGAAAGGCTATCACAGAACAGATCTATGGCACCAGGAGAGTTGGTAGACCCAAACTACCAACGTCGGGGAAACGGTGTGAATTATGATGCGCGCCATATCCTTGGGAGCCGGAACTGGAGAGCAGCTGCACTTGACTGGGACAACTGGCGGAGGCTGTTAAACGAGGCCTTGACTCAGTAATGGGTGGTCGCGTAGCTGAAGGAAGGAAGGATATAATACTGCAAGAAACTCATCGAGGTACTTGTAAAGAAATATTGTTCATAGTTAACTTTGATACTTAGCATATTCTTGGTAACCTCGTCATTTGTACATGAATACAAAAAGTAAAAAATTAAAAAAAAACACGAGAGACGACGTATGGTCTCGTGGTGTTTCTCGGGTAACGCGATACGAAGAAACTTACCTACAACTTCAAAAATCAAAAGTTATTAATTTGATTTTATCTAATAACTGTATTTTGTTGAAAGCAATGAGTGAGTTCTGCAGCTCAGGGAGCTTACTGCGATTTAATGACAAACATTATTAGAACATAATTTATTTCTGTTTTATTTATTTACTTATTTCTGAACATAATTAGACGAAAAGAATTTAACTGTCACTAAGGTGGACCAAAATAAGGTAATTTATTTGTATTGAAATTTATTTCTGCATTATGTATAACCACTTTCAGTCAGACGTTTCTCGTGTTCGAAGAATTGAAAGCGTGTAGTACTACAGAGGCGTATCTAGACGGGGGGGGGGGGGCAGTCATGTCGGGTTCATATAAAAGAAAACACATGTTAAGAATAATCAACATTATAATCTTCAAAGTGGCTGAAACACGTGTGATAACATCCTGAAATCAATCCCATTAAAGTAAACTGTAATAACAGAATAAAATATGTGCTATTGAAACGTTGTTTACAAGATACTTATTGGCATTTTACATTAAAAAATGATAACTACAGTTTTAGTAAAAATAAAGGTAATCCAATATAGGGCTAGTTGTGTACAAAAAAATGTGTTTGTACAATGTTTGAAAATGTTTTAGAGTTTAATTCGCCTTGATGATTTTTTTGCCATTTATTAACAACTTCTTCCTTCCGTGTCACTGAACTGATTTTTTTAACTTACGTGCAAACTTCATGCATATTTCATGAAACGTCATGCATTCATGCACATTTCAAACTTACACGCAAATGCTGTGTTATAAGTTTATTTGTATAGTTTAAAAAAGTTATTACTATATTAGCTGAAAAAATAATAATAAAAGCCCTAAAAATTAACAGACCAGCAAAATTCCTTGTCAACTTTCTGACCCTCTGGGGGGGGGGGTCCGGTCCCGTTTGTCCCCCCGTAAATACGCTTATGAAATACTATACGTTAGTTGAAGTTTTAACAATGATAGGTTTATAGTCGATGTCGTTTAAGTAGTTCTCTTTGTTTATTATGCAAAGTGAAGTTTGATTAGCGTTGGTATTCTTTTCTACTCGTTGTAAACCACGCGAGGTTTTAGACTTAGGAAGTCTTCACCTTCCACTTATAAACCAGAGATTACAATTTTTGGCTGTCGGTCCGTAAGAAGTGGTGTAGTCTTTAAAGAGCGAACATAAGTGCTTCCCATTTTCGTTCGTCATTCTTGAGCAACGAAATATCAAAACACACGCTGGATATTATTTGGAATTCAGCAGTTGAAAACATCGATACCGAGTTTATACAACAAATTTAATCGCAGTAATTATCAGGAATAGTAGAGCATGACAAGAAGAAACAAAAGGCTATAAATCAATGTTCCGTTGTTTCGCTCTCACAGTACCCTGAACGTTATGTTTGATAGACTGTGCTTAGTAGATTTAAATGTTTACTGTCTGTTCCGAATTAATTAAAACGCATTTGTCCTGAAATTTAAGTAAATTATTAACATCACCTATTAGTTGCCGAAAAGACGTGACGGTCTTTATTAAGTGAATATTTTCGAATATTCCAAAAAAAGTTTTTCTACCGTAAAAGTTATTAACGATCTCTATTTTCTTCTGCTTCTCAAATACAAAAATGTCGTCCAGAATTCTAAAAAACCAGATTAAACAGAACATTGTCTAACTGCTCAACATTATTTAAATAATTATAAGTACACATTATTATGTGTATTATGATAATACTATTATCATACACATAATTAGTTAATCAACAGACACGTCATGGACAACAAAATCCAAGAATGAAATTATTTAAATATTCAAATTTACATTTTCTGGACGAACACTTAGACATGTTTATCTGAAAGTGTTTACAAGTTCACTTCAAAAGATTTCTCTTTGGTCCCAGAAATAAGTACTAGCAGTAACATGAATGCATGTTACTTAAATAGTTTCTCTCTCTCTCTCACACACACACACACACACACACACACACACACACACACACACACACACACACACACACACACACACACACACACACACACACACACACACACACACACACACACACACACACACACACACACACGCGCGCGCGCGCGCGCACACACACACACACACACACACACACACACACGCGCGCACACACACACACACACACACACACACACACACACAGAGTAGGCCTGTATATATAATTACGCAGATAAGTATATGTAATCATTTTACTTGATTTATCCGTAAACAAAACTGTAAATCTGAGTAATGTCAAATTAGTTTAATTTTGTCTTTGTGGAATAAGTCGTATTAAAAATCATTAATTTGAGTACCAGTTGAGTAACTTTTCGCGTACATTTTCAGCTCTAAAAAAAAACAATGTGCGACATATAAGAAATTCGTTTTTTATTTTGTGTTTCCCACGATTTAAATTTGCTTTTTGTAGGAAAATAATTTGCTGTGCGCAAAGATGGCTGATAATCCAGTTTCAGACTTGTGATCTGAAAGTGTTCTCTAGCTTGCAACTTATGTATGTAAAAATCTCGTGTTTGTTCATATCAGGAGCGGATCCAGCTAACAGTTATTTTTGGGAGGGATATGAAAAGTTGGACCATTCTTTATTGGTGTACAGTATAAATAACAAGAATGAGTGCAGATAAAAATACAGTCCGTTATTATCAACACAGTAAATTTATTAACATCCAAGTATAAAATCGTATTTGTGTTTGTTTCTTTTAAACACATTCACTTACAGTTTAAAGTACACACTACTCATTTAAGTTACAAAAAAAAAAAATTAACATGGTAGTAAGGTACAGTTACAATTTAAAGTAATTCTAGAGAAAAGTATGAACTTACATAACGTGATATGAATGTTGTATCATATTTACAATCACAAAACAACGAAAAAATTTCATCTGATGTGACCATGAGGGGAATTTCTCCCCCCCTGGATCCGCGTCTGGCTCATATCGTTCATCCATTTGGCCAAATACCGTGAACTTGAAGCTGTGTACTGGAGCAACGTGTAAATCTGTCTGTAGCTTTTGCTTTTCAGTAGTGTGCAAGGTTGAGTTAAGGCCCCTTATACACCTTCAAATCCAATCCGATCCGATGTCCTAAATGTAGGATGAAAATAGCAAATTGTATAGTGTGTAGGACGATCGTCCTTACAAAAAAGTTGGAATCCGATTTAGAAAGGTCGGCCGGTCCTCCCCATCCGACTAGCCGACATAGGAGAGATCCCCTCCACCTTCCATCCTATATCGTATAGTGTGTAGCGCAGTCGGGCGTCGGTTCCGATTAGTTCTTTTCTTTTCAGCGGACTGCAAGTTGTTGAACGTGTTTTTCATTTTGTTTTGAGTAGGCCTATATAGTGAGTAAAATGGCTGAAGACGAATATAGAAATATTTTATTGAACTCGCAAAATGGTATTACGTTTTTCTATGAAGGCCTTTACCATTCTCAGCAATTCCATAAAACATTGTTCATTCGGAAATCGTCCGAGTTCAAATGCTTCAACAATATCGAGTGGGTAAATTTCTGTCTTTCCTTTAACCACTTTTTTGCCCAAAATTTCATTTCTGGTGGGGGCTTTTGGAGGATCAACAGTGTTGGAAGAGCAATCCCGATTTTTTAATTTTTCGACAAAAACGGTGCCATTACGAGGGTGTGACCAGGTCGGGAATCTCAATGGTACTGACTAAAATGACGAGATTGGAGAAAGAAATTGGACAATATGGATAGCGATCTCCTTTCCTAAATTGGAGATCGGATCGGATTGGATTGGCAGGTGTGTAGGGGCCTTTATGTGTCTGTCGCACGTATCTCAAACTTCGTTACAGTTTTATAAACTGTGAAGATATACTTCCTCTCAGGTCAGCACAACCGCGATCGTAATGAGTTCACGGTACACTTTCAAGACTACACAATTCCATTAATTTCGTTTAGTCTGAAGCCGTATAAAACCGTGCATTCTTCACGCAGCACAGAAGCCTTGCTGCTGCTGTGGGTAGTCATAAGCGTTGGATATTTCTGAAAAATTAAACGTTAAATAGGAAGTTGTATTATATGTTCACCAGTCAGGAATAGTGTGTAGCTTTTAGCGAATACAGGTCTGCAATCGTAAGACGTGATGACGGGTGTAACTGCGTCAACTCTGTGAAGCACTTCTACAGCCATGTAGAGTGTATTCCTAAGCGTCATACGCTAGTGATTTCTCGTTAGAGCACAATATTTAATACTCAGGTCGTGCCTACACCTTTACAAATAGCGATAGTCGTGCTGTTTTTAGACTATTGGTCTTAATGGCGTAGCCAGTGGTCATGGGTGGGTTACGATTTCCATTGGGTAGTTTCCATTGGTGTCTTACATGTAAAATCTGCAGGAAGGCACAGTGGTGTATCTAGAATTTGGAATTGGGGGGGGGGGTCCGCGGTCGGGTCGACTTCATACAAAAGAAAAAACAAATTAAGAGTAATCAAAATTACTCTCTTTAAATTGAGTGAAATTAGTCCCATTAAATATATGCCGTACTTCAAACGTATACGCTAATGCTGTGCAATAAACCTGTTTGTATATTTAAGAAAGACTTACTACTATATTAGTGTACACAGCTGAAAACAATTAAAACAGACTAAAAATAAAGATATTACAAAACTTTGTCGACCCTTTGTGGGGGGCCCGGTTACGTACATCCCCCTCCGTAAATACGCCCCTGCGTAGGTAGTACCAGTTACGATATTAATCAGTATATTATCAGCCGTGATAGAAGATATTCGGTAGGCTTCAACTGGTGAATTACGTATTGCCACAGATACGTCTGCCTTCGCTTATCATTAATAATCCTCCCCCCCCCAATGAAAAATCCTGGTCTACAACTACCTTCGGAAAAACTTGGTCTGTAGTTCTCTTATGGAAAAATCCTGGTCGAATATACCGACGAAAAATTCTGGCTACGCCAATGCTTGGTCTCCTGTTTATCAACACTTGTGGTCGTCTATCGATCTTCTAGTCTAGTAAAATGCCCTGCCCGTCTTTGGAAATGGTTGCATCTATTCTATTTGGCTGCATACGCATTTAATCGTATTAACATTTCTCTTGAAGTTTTTCTCCGTATTTCCCCTTTCTCATAGCATAGTACATAGTTCTCCTAGCAATACATTCTCTCCTGCGGAAACCATAGGTTTGGGCATTCTCTTGTTCATTGTCCAACGTCCGACACGTAAGTCAATGAACAAATAAAAAAATTGAATTAACTTGGAAAAAAGAATTAAGAACCTAAATTAAAAAACCTGGTTTTTAAACACAAGGTAATTTGAGTTTCAATTATTATTATTCTTCTTCTTGATATTCAGTTTAATTTTCCAAACGAAATTCACCAGTTTCTTAAAGCAATCGACAGTTTCTGGCTTTACATTTTCGTTCTGTATTTTACCTATATACTTCACTCTCTTTGTAGCTGTCAGTTCCTCCCACCGTCTCATTTTTGTTATTTTGACACAGTTATGCTCCACATTAACGTCTTAAAACGTCTTCTATTCTGACTAATTCGGTCTTGTATTTGCATTGATTCTCTCCACTGTTTAGTTTTACTCCTAAGTATTTGTATGTGTTACAACCTGATTCGTTCTTCTTCGTGTCCAGTTCAAGTCACAAACGTTTTGTTGTATCAGTGTTCCTTGACGTCCCCATTTTACACGTTGTTCTTTAATTTTTCAAATCATGTAGGTCCTCTTTACCTTGGAAAGTGAATGCTAAGTCTTTTACGATCGGTAAGTATTAAATCGTTGATTCGTCACTGATTGAGGACCCCATAAGGGACGAAAATGTATTCGTACATTTCGTAATACGTGTTTTATGTAAATTTAAAGTAAAGTCGGAGAGATTCAGCAGTCTTGTTTTAACTCTTCCGTGACTTTGAATCATTTATACGTGCTCTGAGCAATTTTAACTTCGTTATGGAATTTTTTATGTAGTTATTTTATTACTATAATTAGGGTATGACTATCATTTATTCTAGAACTCCCCAGCGTTCATTATCCGTACGTTACGGACATTTAAATGTAGTATGCAAATAAAATATTGAAGAATGATTCAGTTTCAGATATTTTACAGGCTTTCGAAGTATTAAGAAACATGAAGAAAAGCGAAGTCTTCGGATAATGATAAGAGCAATAGCAGAACTGTTATTTTATGAACGTACAATAAGGAAATAGTAAAGTGTTTTTGTGTTTGTTTTTTGTTTTCATAAATTCATCCTCAATCAATGCAGTCTTATTGAAAATTGTGTTTAGCATATTCATTTTTAGATACCTGGTTTTTTCATAGTTTAAGTTATTAATGATGTTTTTCATTTTATTTAATGATCGATAAACGACACTACATTACTTGCAAATCTAGATTTTTGGCATATTCTGTCAATTTTAGTGTCTCTGTTTTCCTAATATAGTCACTCAGTGGCGTAACTGCTGGGAAGATAGGGAGATCAATCCTCCCCCGCCCCCCAACTATTAGAAATTTCAGTGAAATTCCATGATCACTTAACGTAGGCCTATTTCTAAGTCAGTTGCGTGTGTTGTAAATAATTATATGGAAAAAATCTTGAATATCTCATTTGTCCTGAGTGAGGAGTCTAACCTTCAAACTACTCCCATCAAGAGTAGCTCCCAGGCGTGGTAATAAATTGCCACAGCGTTTCAAGAATATGGAACTATGGGAGAATCGCCACACCGGCCAAGCTAGTCCAGGAAGAATCTTCGCATCCGCTCGGAAAAATATTCAGATTCGGTTTTTTTGCATAATCTTACTTTAAAAGGCCCCCTTTTAACAAATCTGCATGTTGCCAGGCCCAAAAGTGGGTAAAAAATTTTTAAACAATTTTTTTAAACAAATTGAAAAAATTGGTTTTTTGCCCGGACAAATTTATTTTAGGTTGCTTGGGTCATTTTAAACAAAAAAGGTCTCTTGTGCTTTTTCTCTAAAATTGATATTTGTCGAGATATAAATTATTTAAAGTTCGGAAAAACCCAAAAATGGCCATTTTCAACCCTGAAAAACGATATGAAAAACCACAAATTTTAATGTTGCCAAAGTCCTTAAATATTCTTTAAACATCCCTTAACAAAATCCCGAAGAGTTTCAGGCGATTGTGTTATTGCAACCCTTTGTTTTTTAATTGTTAATTAAGCGCGTGCATCATTATTCTCTGTCGCCGCCGACCGCCGCTCCTATGCTGCGTCTCTCTCCCACTCACGCGGAGTATACGTACCCTTGCTGGCGCTCATATGTAACTGGTAAGTACCTTATTCTTTGCTGCAGATTTTGTGAAAAACCAAATTATTTAATCTTTAATGTTATTGCAAAAGTGAGGCTAACCTTATTATTGCTAAAGCAAACCAACATAATATGTAATTATAAATACGTATATATAAATGTGAATAATGATTAATAAAATCTTGATCAAATCAAGCATTTAAAAAAAATTATATTTATGTCTAACATCAGAATTTGTTCATGTTAATAATTTTTTATTTATAATATAAGAGCAGAAACATTAGTTAAAAAATATTGAACATTATCTTTATTCGCTAATTAAAAAAGCAGCAGGATAAAAAAACAGCGACTTATATATTTTTTATAATGGTTTTTATTGGAAAAATACAAAATCAAATGACAATAAGTAATAATATATTCTAACAATAGTCATCTTCGCTTACAAATGTCATATTTTTGTTCTCGCAAACATCTAAATCACAGCCACACAGAGTTTTACAATTTAAACTATTGTTTTTTTACAATTGCATGCCTTAGTGTTACAGGTCTTTACTACATTTTCTGGCAAAGCATTTTTTGTCATAAATTTAGGTAATATGGCATTACAATACTATTAACATTGTCATAAATAGAAATTTTCGTAAAAATATCATCCATTTTCGAACGAGCAACGGTCATAAAATTTTCTGCACAATCTCGACTAGACATAATATAAGTTAAACTAACCCCATCTTTTTTAGTTTTATTACAAATTACGCACTTACTTTCTATATTATTAATGTCTTCTCTTGAAGATCGCAATGACACTTGTGATCCTTCACGTGATTCTGTCAAAGTAGATACTGTATTGTCGCACAAGTTGCAGTTTCATTAATTTCTTCTTCCTGCAATTCTATTTCTCTATGTCTGATTTTTTCTTCGCTTACATATGTTGAAAAACATGTTCTATGCCAAGAAAATGTTTGTTTAATTGCGTTTGAATCATACATAGACTCAAACTTGCTTGTAACATCATCTTGGCGACGAAAAGCAGCACTTTATACCGTCAAATACGACTCTGCTTTAGGGTTCTGCACTATATTGCGAAGATCTTTGCAAAAATACATGTTAAACTATTTTCCAAACTTTTTCTTTTAAGAGGAACTGTAGAAAAAGACATTTTAACTAAACAACATAATTCACAGACAAAAACCGCACAGTTTCAAATAGCTACTTTGAACGACCTTACAGGGACGATCTTGCACAGTACATGCACTCGTACTTGCACGATCTACACCGTTTTGTTGTAGATCGTCTAGTTACCATATGTTAACGGTGGGGGGAGAGTGTTGTTGCTTGTGTAGTGTGTATTGTTGCATAATAACAAGCAATAACATAATCGCCTGAAACTCTTCGGGATTTTGTTAAGGCATGTTTAAAGAATATTTAAGGACTTTGGCAACATTAAAATTTGTGGTTTTTCATATCGTTTTTCAGGGTTGAAAATGGCCATTTTTGGGTTTTTCCGAACTTTAAATAATTTATATCTCAAAAACTATCAATTTTAGAGAAAAATCACAAGAGACCTTTTTTGTTTAAAATGACCCAAAACACCTAAAACAAATTTTTCCGGGGCAAAAAAACCAATTTTTTCAATTTGTTTAAAAAAAAATTTGTTTAAAAATATTTGACCCACTTTTGGACCTGGCAACATGCAGATTTGTTAAAAGGGGACCTTTTAGAGTAAGATTGTGCAAAAAACCGAATCTGAATATTTTTCCGAGCGGATGCGAAGATTCTTCCTGGACTAAGCAGGTAGGAGAACGGTTAGACGTAAGGGAAGGTCTTGAGTAAATTGCCACCCCAAAACCGCGCAGGGAGGTAACTGACCTTGGGGTTTTAGAGAAAATATTTGACCATTTGACCATACTACAGTTAACTGCATGGAAGTAGTATCGTCAAGGTCACACCGCTTACTTACAGCGTTGCCACTAAGCAACAGTTTCCCTTTCTTCCGAAAAATGCTACACTAGTAAGTAGGCCTACTTAATGTAAAGAATATAACAAAGTGATTTTTAAATTAAATATTTACTTTGTTGTTATCAATAAGGCTTCCATTAAAATCATTTTTGTGCTTTAAACTGTTGAACATTCTAAAATCAATGACAATAGAAGACTGAAAAAACAACGATACATTTTGAAGGTTCATAGATGCCTACTGCAGAAATTGTATAGATAAAATTTAATGTTATTTAAAGTAAAAAACCTTTTTAAAATCTTACGAGTATCACACAGTTGTTCTGGTTTTGTAAGATAGTGTAATGTACGGTTAACTTGCGTTTTACTGTATTTTTGTAAGTAATATTTTACAGGGAGAAAGTTTCTAATACATACATTAGAATACATTGTCAATAATTCTTAATAATAATTACATCACAATTAATACATTGTTAATAATTAATTAACAATGAATTTCCATAACTTATACATAACATTCAATGCGATGCGTCAGCTACAGTTTGTTTGAACGAATTTTCATACGCATCCTGAGCCTTAAGCTTGCCCCATTTAATTATTGAAGAGACACCGCACTATTCGTGACTCTGAAAAATATTCTATTTTTATTTCCTGCACTGCTAATTAATAATTAAGTAAAAAAATTAGAACTATACTATAAGACGTTACATGCACAAGTAGCATAAAAATAATCGTATGTATAAACGTGAAACGAGTTGGATATCTTAAGAAAATAAGGATAATTTTATAAACAACAAATACAAATGCGTCATGAAATAAATTTATAATTCTATATTTTATGAATTGTCCTTAAAAATTTTATAATTAAAATTTTCCTTATTTTATAAACTATAGAATTCCTTATGAGTATTATAAATAATAGTCAGTACTGTAACTGAAATGGGATTGGCTTTTGCCACAACAGCGACAAATTTGTTTACAGAAATTGCTCAGTCCTATTTAACTTTGTGCAACGGAAGAAAGGTAGTAGCGCGGCCAGTAAACATACACATTTTTGAGGGGAGTGTAAAATGACAAAGGCATTCATAAAAGTGTCAGACACCAATATTTACTGAAAAGACATGCCGACAGGGTATACGCAATTTGCATACCAAATGTGTACATATACCTAACAGAACTTCCGAACCATATGGCTTAGGAACGACCGTGCAGAGAACAAAAATAGATCCATTTACAAAAGGGAAAAGACCGTGAGTATGAAAAAATTAAAGCGACAACAGCAGGCAAGGTCAGCGTTCTCAGACAACTGTCAGTCTGTAGGATAACCACCCATGAAGAAAACAGTAAAACTTTAAAGTAAGTTCACTGTACGGAAAACACAAAATAACTGACCTAATGTTACTTCGTAAAGTTAGGGTGTGTATTGCTAAAAGCTTTAGATTCCAACATAAGAAAAACCAGCGCAGTATAAATCGTAGATTCAGAGAACTGCAAATCATAACAAAAGAAGCCAAAGAAAGAGAAGAAACGCAAAGATAGAAATTCTGTAGATATTTACGCGACAACAAAAAATATGTTGCCGACTCACACAAATTTTTATAGCTCAAATACTGGCGCCCAGAATTTAACTGAGTAATGTTACCCACAACTAATTATTCCTGATAAAAAAAATTCATTTACGCGATACGCATAAATAAATTTGAAACGAGCAATATAAGGTGGATGTATGAAATTTGCTTTCGTAACACTGCTAAAACGCTACACACTGTACTAGCCGGCAACAACGCTTGGCGAGGGGCGTGGAGGTGACAGGGAGAAGCAGTGAAAGTGAGTGACCTTGACGGTACTACTTCCATGCAGTTAACTCTAGTACTTAGTTACATAGTTTTTGAGTACAAAATATAATTTCATTTATTTGTAAACGCACAAAACCTCACCTACTCTATGTAAAAATGAAATCTGCATCCAAATATGTTTGTCGTTGCCCAAACTATCCTCACAGCGTTATGAACGAAAGCCTCAAAGTTGACCACGCTTTCGTGTAACATACCATTATGGAATAACATTATGACGTTTATCTGCTCAAAAATTATTTTGTAAATTTGCTCTTCTTTATCAAGAACTAGTCAAAACAGAATGTAAACGTAATGAACGTTTGCACCATGAAACGGTGAACAGCTGTTTGAAATAGATACAGCAATACTCGAAAATGCTATCCCTCAGATAGTACTAATACTTTTCTTTAAAACAACAATATTTATTTGACAGCCATAAATTGCTATTCTGTTTTCATGGCCGTTTTCAACCAAAAATTTTTCCCATTTTTGTCTTTGTTCAACACGTACCAGTTCTCAAAATCATTTACCTCCCCGCGCTGTTGTGGCGTGGCAGTTCATACTTTGCGACCTGACCCTCTTTTTACCTGCTTGACGGTAAACCGCATATTTTTGAAGACACTAAAACTGTGTGGGAAATCACCTTCAGCCAGCTCCTAGGGACGCCACTGGACTCGTCTGAATTATGTTTTCTTTTTAATGCTGACAGCAGGTTTATTGATACTCTCTCCCTTCCGAACTTCCTTTTCTAATTGTATTTTATTCAAATAGTCCTAATGATTGAATTTTATTTCCGCTGTTGTTCATTAAGATAGGTTCAGTAAGTGTACTAGGCCTACTGAGGACTTGCCTTTTTACATTTTTCAGTACTTTCAAAACTTCTTGCAAAACTTCTTGTATGTATTTAAAGTTATCGTTCTTTAGTGGTTCACTTATACACTGCATTTATATTCCTGATAATTACCGATTACAAAACTCTGGGAAGCTCTAAAACAAATGCATATCAGTCATATCTTGATTAGTGCAATAAAATAACTATACAAAGATTCAGTGGTTGATTTCTAAAATTATACGTGCCAGAACGCATCAATTCAAAAGTTGTACAGACACAAATATACTTATATTTTATATCAGCTTGAGATCTTGTTCCCTAAGCAGTCTGTTTTCAGTAGATTTTTTTTTAGTCCCTCATAAAATTTTTCAGGGTCTACGGGATTATTGTTTTTCCTACCATCCTTTTTTTGAAACAGAACTCCGAAAAAAGCAGGTTTTGTACTGCTTTCAGGGCCATAAAATAATGGGGGCCTGGTACTGACTTCCTGCTTTCAAATAAATAAGCTGTAATTTTCAATTTTTCGTTGGCAAAGCCCAGACAAAAAAAAAAAAAAAAGAGTGGTTGTGATAAAGATTATTGCTTGTGTTTGATTTTGACAAACTTTAGTTTTGTAGTGGGGCTGATGAGGCAGTAGTAAATTTTTGTTTTTTTCTTTTCATATTTTTTCGGTAATTTTTGTTTGTTCAAGAGGTTCCGGAACGTTGTTCCGGCGCATTCCCCCTGAAATCAAGCTCTGCGAAGATTCTACAACAAAGATTGTAGTTGTCAGAACGTGTCTAAATGGTTCACAGTTATCGCGCTGATATGGTAAATTACTGACGTACGAACAGACATGAAACAATGAGCACTCTTTCGTTTCTCGTTTTACCAGCTGGAAGGCCGGCTGACCCTTGCTGTTGACTTCGTTTGTGACACAGCCTAACTTTTGACACAACTCGGAAACGAAACGTCCAGAATACACGTTATTAAGAATACATGTTTATTATTTAATACGTACGGGATCATAGAGACACATGTGATGACAAAAATAACAAGGGATTACACCCGTTAGTTACTATTTATTTTTCGTTACAAAATCGACGAAAATTTATTCTTGGCAATCATTTGTGAAGCTTTAATGCTATTTTTGAATTGTATTAAAAACGGAATTAATCGCATATTATATTCTGTGTTGTGAATAGTTATCGTTTATGTATAATTCCCAAGAGAGTACAATTAACTGAGGATAAGGGAATTAATGTAAACGAAAAATAGACTCGATAATTTCAATAGTTTGAGTTGATTTTGAAGAAGAAAAGTTTTCATTTTCTTGTTTCGTCGATCAAGGTCTCGTCGATTTTTTACTGTAGCTAACAATTTTGGGTTTTTTAACGCAGCGATTTCAAGTAATTGTTGCCTGACAACTTAAATAAAGCGTAGAAGTAAATAAAATAATCAGCGTAGAATCGTTTGTAATTGAAATATATTTGGGAAAGTTTTCTGTCTGTCTGAAATCCATTAATTGAGAATAAATGGTTAACAAGGGTGAATGTAGAGAGGGCGCATAAGTCTCAGACAGGTTTCGAAGTTGGGGAGCTCTTGTTTTACATCTTATCAGAGGGAGCATTTATCCTGATAGCGATAGGATAGATCTGAAAGGGTCTCCCCTCTCTCTCTCTCTCTCTCTCTCTCTCTCTCTCTCCCACGATAAAAGACATAGGAAATAGAAATACAGTTGTTTAAAAACTATGATTATATTAATAAGAATTACTATTAATAGTCTATTATTACTATTATTATTATTACTGTTGTTGTTGTTGTTAGTGTTATTATAATACTAAGTCCTTGTTTTATAGTCAGAATAACAATTAGGAAATGGCATGCACCTAGCACCTTGAAGATGGCAGAAAGAACTTTTTTTTTAATTCGGGGTGAAAACGTTCTACGACGTTGTCCGATCCCCAACCTCCGTTGTTGTCTGTCGTTGCAGTTTTTATCGTTTAGTCCTCTATCTCTTATTGATCTTCTTATGCCCTCTAAGAACAGTTGACTGGAGAAATTATTTAATTACTGACGAGGCTACAGAAAATTATGATGTATGTTACTCGTCATATTCGTTAGGTTAGGTTAGGTTTCCACCGATCTCAATTTCCTGATAATTGCCACATCGTGTAGTTAGCAGTCGAGTCAACGAAGCATTTTGATTTGGAATTCTGTGCAAAGTGCAATAGAATGAATTGACGTGAAAGATTTTGTAATATCTTCTATATAGTGTCTTGATAAAAGTTAAAAATAAAGTTTTGGGTGCACTCCCTCGGCGGTTGTTCCCATCCCTTCACAACGGGTAGAAAGTAAAAATATAAATAACCCCTAAATCGATTCATTATGAAATTCTAAGAAAGAAAGTTGGTCTTTTCTTTTTTACGAAAAGGGATGGTTTTCGAGTTATTACGAGTTAAAAATTGTGATTTTCACCCCGTAAAATCGCTACCTCGTAACAGTCTTTGTTAAATAACTCGCAAAGTATATTTGAGTTATTTTTTATGTCTGTAAGTTCAATACTTTGGGAGATATAATTATTTAAAAATGGTGCTTCGATTTATTTTCCGCCCAAAACAATTTTTGACTATCGATAACTCAGAAACTATGGCTTTGAAGAAAACTGCAGATGACGTAAGTTGAAGGTCATGAAATTATCTTTAAAATTGATTTTGCTTTATCATAATAAAAGTACAAATAACGACATTATGATCAAAAAATTGTTTATATTTTTAATTTTTCGGAAATATTTGGAAATATTTTTGCTATAATTTGTTACTGTGTAACAAATTTACAAAAAATCGGTATGGAGAACCATACATGACTTCCATGTCCTAAAATATATATTTAAAATCATTTAAATATTAATTAAATAAGTGGATGCTTGAATTCTGAAGAAATAACGTATCAGCTAAAATGGTACCCTCATGTCAGGTGGGTGAAGACTATCCTCAACCTTCGTGAGGAAGGACTTTACTTTTGGATAAAATGTTTGTAGCTCGAACGAAGGGGTGGACAAAGGGAGCTGCGATCTGATTCCTGTAATGAAATTGGGCTCTCGCTGCGAGTTATCGGCCGAGGGTGAATGATGTCTATAGTGTTATCAACGTCTTTCCTGTCAGTACTATACTGGTCATTTTTCTTTTGTAAATTCAAGTCTTTGTTTCTTTCTTTCCATTCGTCTTCTGATTTCCTGAACGACGATTCTGTTCACCCGTATAATTATAAATTTCTTAGCAAAACATTTCTTCCTTAATACGTTTGCGTCTTCTGTTTAACACCCACCATTCTGATCCATGTCATAACGCTATATTCCACACAGGCTAGTAAATAACTAGCCATCTGGGAGTCAAAATATTTTCAAGGACGGGCCAACAATTTTCCAAAGGAGAAAAATATTTATATATTTTTCATACATACACACATGCACATATTAGTTTGTAATTCTTATATTAGAATAGAAGTAATTATAAAGATTGTATTAATTTATTAAAACATTTATTGCTTCAAAACATGCATAAAATTAATGGCTTGTAAAATTAATGTTTGATCTCCATTAAGTAGTGCTCATTTCCAAAGTTTTAAAATTATGATGTCCGTAATCAAAACATCAGTGCACGCTTTAGTCTGTATGGGGGTACACCGTGGACAAACATTTTCAACATTCCCTATGGAGCGTTGCTCAGAGTAAAGCTGCGAATCTACAGTGTACGTTTCATAGAAAAAACACGCGGAAAAGGAGCGCTCCCAAGTCTCTCATGGACCCTGGCATCTTGCAGAGGGTTCATTCGCTAAAGACGAAAAGTCTGTATATGGACCGTTCCTCTGTAAACATGTGTAGGTACACTGGCGAGCGATCCACAGGAAGCAAATCGATGTCCATGCTGGACACCTTTTCGGCTTGCACGCGTTATGTTGGTGTGGGTTTCGGTACTTTCCATTTAAAAAGCGTGCAAACGTAAGAACATAAAATGGAAACGTAAACATTACATAATTGATATATGCTTGCCTGCCACGAACGATATATTTTCTCTCATACATGATTTAAATTAAAATGAAAAATTATAATTTTATTGCCATACGGTATTTTATTTTTAACAATTACCGTTGTTTGAAAAAGTTTAAATGAATTTTCAAGTACTTTACTCTTGTTAAAACGTAAAAGGTTGCAGGTAAACTACCCCTTCCCCTTAACCGATCTTCACCAAAATCAAAAAGCCTTGAGTTGTCTACAATTCAGGGATGTATGCAAAAAATTATTTGATTCTGTTTGAATATGCGGCAGTTATCGTTTGCCATAGAAAAAATTCTACACATAGACAGACAGACACACACACACACACACACACACACACACACACACACACACACTTTACGAAAAATGACTTTTCTTCATGTTTTGAGGGTAGTACAATCAGAATCAGCCTTTATCTCGAACACGATTTTTTTCGCCATGATCATACTTCAATTTCCTTATGGAACATGGAAGTAAAAGGCCTGTTACATATCAGTAACCTACACCACAGTATGCTAAGATTTTTACTTCCATGTTCCATAAGGAAATGCAAGTATGGTCATGACGAAAAAAATCGTGTTCGAGATAATGGCAGATTCTAATTGTACTACCATCAAAACATGAAAAAAAAGTCATTTTTCGAAAAGTGTCTGTGTCTGTGTGTAGAATTTTTTCTATGGCAAACGATAACAGCCGCAAATTCAAACAGAATCAAATAATTTTTTGCATACAGCCCTGAATTGTAGAGGACTCAAGGCTTATTGTTTTTGGTGAAGATCGGTTAAGGGAAAAGGGTAGTTTACTTGCAACGTTTTACGTTTTAACAAAAGTAAAGTGCTTAATTTTGATAAATAAAGTATCCTGAAAAGAAGGTCATAATAATCCACTGTAGAAAGGTAGATGAAATATCTATAAATGAAAAGGGTAGTTGAAGGGGGAGGAGGTAATTTTTTTTATAAATTAAAATGGTAGTTGATGATGGAGGAAGTAAATTTTTACTTCCATATTCCTTAAGGAATGGAAGTATGGTGATGGCAAAAAAAAATCGTGTTCGAGATTATTGCAGATTCTGATTGTACTACACTCAAAACATGAAAAAAGTCGTTTTCCGAAAAGTGTCTGTGTGTGTGTGTCTGTGTGTCTGTCTGTCTGTGTGTAGATTTTTTACTTCCATATTCCTTAAGGAATGGAAGTATGGTGATGGCAAAAAAAATCGTGTTCGAGATTATTGCAGATTCTGATTCTACTACACTCAAAACATGAAAAAAAGTCGTTTTCCGAAAAGTGTGTGTGTGTGTGTGTGTGTGTGTGTGTGTGTCTGTAGATTTTTTACTTCCATATTCCTTAAGGAATGGAAGTATGGTGATGGCAAAAAAAATCGTGTTCGAGATTATTGCAGATTCTGATTCTACTACACTCAAAACATGAAAAAAAGTCGTTTTCCGAAAAGTGTCTGTGTGTCTGTCTGTCTGTCTGTCTGTCTGTCTGTCTGTAGATTTTTTTTCTATGGCAAACGATAACTGCCGCAAATTCAAACAGAATCAAATAATGTTTCGCATACAGCCCTGATTTGTAGAGTACTCAAGACCTATTGATTTTGGTGAAGATCGGTTAAGGGAAAGGGGTAGTTTACCTGCAACGGTTTTTTTTAAATCAAGGGTAATTTTTTTCTATGGCAAACGATAGCCGCAAATTCAAACAGAATCAAAAGATTATTTGCATACAGCCCTAAATTGTAGAGTTCTCAAGACCTATTGTTTTTGGTGAAGATCGGTTGAGGGAAAGGGGTAGTTTACCTGCAACGTTTTTTTAACAAGGGCATTTTCTATGGCAAACGATAACAGCCGCAAATTCAAACAGAATCAAATAATGTTTTGCATACAGCCCTGATTTGTAGTGTACTCAAGACCTATTGTTTTTGGTGAAGATCGGTTAAGGGGAAGGGGTAGTTTACCTGTAACGTTTTTTTATCAAGCGTATTTTCTATGGCAAACGATAACAGCCGCAAATTAAAACAGAATCAAATAATTTTTTGCATACGTCCCTGAATTGTAGAGGTCTCAATGACTTTCGATTTTGGTGAAGATCGGTTAAGGGGAAGGGGTAGTTTACCTGCAACCTTTTACGTTTTAACAAGAGTAAAGTACTTGAAAATTTATTTAAACGTTTTGAAACAAACGATAACAGCCGCAAATTCAAACAGAATCAAAAGATTATTTGCATACAGCCCTAAATTGTGGAGTTCTCAAGACCTATTGTTTTTGGTGAAGATCGGTTGAGGGAAAGGGGTAGTTTACCTGCAACGTTTTTTTAACAAGGGTATTTTCTATGGCAAACGATAACAGCCGCAAATTCAAACAGAATCAAATAATGTTTTGCATACAGCCCTGATTTGTAGTGTACTCAAGACCTATTGTTTTTGGTGAAGATCGGTTATGGGAAGGGGTAGTTTACCAGCAACGATTTTTTTATCAAGCGTATTTTATATGGCAAACGATAACAGCCGCAAATTCAAACAGAATCAAATAATTTTTTGCATACGTCCCTGAATTGTTGAGGTCTCAATGACTTTCGATTTTGGTGAAAATCGGTTAAGGGGAATGGGTAGTTTACCTGCAACCTTTTACGTTTTAACAAGAGTAAAGTACTTGAAAATTTATTTAAGCTTTTTGAAACAATGGTAATTGTTAAAAATAAAATAATTTTGTTGCCAGGCAATAAAATTATAATTTTTTCATTTTAATGTAATATAATATTTTTCATTTAATACAGCAATAAAAAGGCAGGTAAGACACAGCCTGTCTGTTTGGCTGAAAATGATTTTAAATATAAATCTTAGAATATGGAAGTCATGTATGGTTCTCCATACCGATATTTCGATGGGGTCCTTTTGGGTCTTCCACATCGCCTCCTAAACCACTGGACCGATTTCAACCAAACTTGGCACAAATATTTTACGCAAAGGGAGAACCAACATAGGATAAGTGTTTTATTCGATACGATCCTTTGGGGGGTCCTTTGGGGTCTTCCACGTCTCCACCTAAACCATTGGACCGATTTCAACCAAACTTGGCACAAATATTTTACGCAACGGGAGAACCAACATAGGACAGGTGTTTTTTTCGATACGATCCTCTGGGGGGTCCTTTGCGGTCTTAAAAAACTATTAGATCTGGTTACTATGGCAACCCAATAGAATAGATTCTGTTCTAAATATATTATCGCATTAAATTGAAGACCACGCGAACGAAGTTGTGGGCAACAGCTATTTATTTTTAAGAAGCCTACTTTAATTAAACTTTATTAATTAAACTAACATTTTCATTACGTACAACGTAAAACTCCGTAGCGAAGCACGGGTATTCTGCTAGTCATGTATAAGAAAAAATATATCGTGCGTGGCAGGCAAGCATATCTCAGTTATGTACTGTTTACGTTTCCATTTTATTATTATCACTGTCGCAATAAAAAGGCAGGGAACACACACACACACACACACACACACACACACACACACACACACACACACACACACACACACACACACACACACACACACACACACACACACACACACACACACACACAATTCGCGTTATTTCTGGCCTCATTCATGTTTATTTTCTTACATTTGCACGGTTTTTAAATGGAAAGTGCCGAACCCATACCAACATAACGCATGCAAGCCGAAAAAGTGTCCAGCGTGAATAGCGATTTGCTTCCTGTGGATCGCTGGGCAGTGTAACTGCACGTGTTTACAGAGGAACGATTCATAGACAGACTTTTCGTCTTTAGGGAATGAACCCTCTGCAAGATGCTGAGGGTCCATGAGTGACTTCGGAGCGCTCCTTCTTTTCCGCGTGTTTGTTCTGTGAAACGTACACTGTAGATTCGCAGATTTATTCTAAGCAACGCTCAATAGGAAATGTTGAAAATTTTTGTCCACGGTGAACCCTCATACACACTAAACCTGCTCTGATGTTTTAATTACGGACATCATAATTACAAACTTGAGCACTACTTAATTGGAGATCGATCATTAACTTATACAAGCCATTAATTTTATGTATATTTTTTACTTCCATGTTCCTTAAGGAAATGGAAGTATGGTGATGGCAAAAAAAATCGTGTTCGAGATTATTGCAGAATATGATTGTACTACACTTAAAACATGAAAAAAAGTCATTTTTCGAAAAGTGTCTGTGTGTGTGTCTGTGTGTCTGTCTGTGTGTGTGTCTGTCTGTAGATTTTTTTTATATGGCAAACGATAACAGCCGCAAATTCGAACAGAATCAAATAATTTTTTGCATGCAGCCCTGATTTATAGAGTACTCGCGACCTATTGTTTTTGGTGAAGATCGGTTGAGGGAAAGGGGTAGTTTACCTGCAACGGTTTTTTTTATCAAGGGTAATTTTGTTTGTTTGGCAAACGATAACAGCCGCAAATTCAAACAGAATCAAATAATGTTTCGCATACAGCCCTGAATTGTAGAGTTCTCACGATCTGTTGATTTTGGTAAAGATCGGTTAAGGGAAAGGGGTAGTTTACCAGCAACGTTTTATATTTTAACAAGGGTATTTTATATGGCAAACGATAGCACCCGCAAATTCAAACACAAGCAAATTATTATTTGCATACAGCCCTACATTGTAGAGTTCTCAAGACCTGTTAATTTTGGTGAAGACCGGATAAGGGAAAGGGGTAGTTTACCTGCTACGTTTTATGTTTTAAAAGGGTATTTCCTATGGCAAACGATAAGAGCCGCAAATTCAAACGGAATCAAATAAGTTTTTGCATACAGCCCTGATTTCTTGAGTACTAAAGACCTATTGTTTTTGGTGAAGATCGTTTAAGGGAAAGGGGTAGTTAACCAGCCACGTTTGTTGTTTTATCAAGGGTATTTTGTATGGCAAACGATAACAGCCGCAAATTCAAACAAAATCATATAATATTTTACATACAGGCCTAAATTGTAGAGTTCTCAAGACCTATCGTTTTTGGTGAAGATCGGTTAAGGGAAAGGGGTAGTTTACCTGCAACGGTTTTTTATCAAGGGTAATTTTACTTCCATATTCCTTAAGGAATGGAAGTATGGTGATGGCAAAAAAAATCGTGTTCGAGATTATTGCAGATTCTGATTCTACTACACTCAAAACATGAAAAAAAGTCGTTTTCCGAAAAGTGTCTGTGTGTCTGTCTGTCTGTCTGTCTGTCTGTCTGTCTGTAGATTTTTTTTCTATGGCAAACGATAACTGCCGCAAATTCAAACAGAATCAAAAGATTATTTGCATACAGCCCTAAATTGTAGAGTTCTCAAGACCTATTGTTTTTGGTGAAGATCGGTTGAGGGAAAGGGGTAGTTTACCTGCAACGTTTTTTTAACAAGGGCATTTTCTATGGCAAACGATAACAGCCGCAAATTCAAACAGAATCAAATAATGTTTTGCATACAGCCCTGATTTGTAGTGTACTCAAGACCTATTGTTTTTGGTGAAGATCGGTTAAGGGGAAGGGGTAGTTTACCTGTAACGTTTTTTTATCAAGCGTATTTTCTATGGCAAACGATAACAGCCGCAAATTAAAACAGAATCAAATAATTTTTTGCATACGTCCCTGAATTGTAGAGGTCTCAATGACTTTCGATTTTGGTGAAGATCGGTTAAGGGGAAGGGGTAGTTTACCTGCAACCTTTTACGTTTTAACAAGAGTAAAGTACTTGAAAATTTATTTAAACGTTTTGAAACAAACGATAACAGCCGCAAATTCAAACAGAATCAAAAGATTATTTGCATACAGCCCTAAATTGTGGAGTTCTCAAGACCTATTGTTTTTGGTGAAGATCGGTTGAGGGAAAGGGGTAGTTTACCTGCAACGTTTTTTTAACAAGGGTATTTTCTATGGCAAACGATAACAGCCGCAAATTCAAACAGAATCAAATAATGTTTTGCATACAGCCCTGATTTGTAGTGTACTCAAGACCTATTGTTTTTGGTGAAGATCGGTTAAGGGGAAGGGGTAGTTTACCAGCAACGATTTTTTTATCAAGCGTATTTTATATGGCAAACGATAACAGCCGCAAATTCAAACAGAATCAAATAATTTTTTGCATACGTCCCTGAATTGTTGAGGTCTCAATGACTTTCGATTTTGGTGAAAATCGGTTAAGGGGAATGGGTAGTTTACCTGCAACCTTTTACGTTTTAACAAGAGTAAAGTACTTGAAAATTTATTTAAGCTTTTTGAAACAATGGTAATTGTTAAAAATAAAATAATTTTGTTGCCAGGCAATAAAATTATAATTTTTTCATTTTAATGTAATATAATATTTTTCATTTAATACAGCAATAAAAAGGCAGGTAAGACACAGCCTGTCTGTTTGGCTGAAAATGATTTTAAATATAAATCTTAGAATATGGAAGTCATGTATGGTTCTCCATACCGATATTTCGATGGGGTCCTTTTGGGTCTTCCACATCGCCTCCTAAACCACTGGACCGATTTCAACCAAACTTGGCACAAATATTTTACGCAAAGGGAGAACCAACATAGGATAAGTGTTTTATTCGATACGATCCTTTGGGGGGTCCTTTGGGGTCTTCCACGTCTCCACCTAAACCATTGGACCGATTTCAACCAAACTTGGCACAAATATTTTACGCAACGGGAGAACCAACATAGGACAGGTGTTTTTTTCGATACGATCCTCTGGGGGGTCCTTTGCGGTCTTAAAAAACTATTAGATCTGGTTACTATGGCAACCCAATAGAATAGATTCTGTTCTAAATATATTATCGCATTAAATTGAAGACCACGCGAACGAAGTTGTGGGCAACAGCTATTTATTTTTAAGAAGCCTACTTTAATTAAACTTTATTAATTAAACTAACATTTTCATTACGTACAACGTAAAACTCCGTAGCGAAGCACGGGTATTCTGCTAGTCATGTATAAGAAAAAATATATCGTGCGTGGCAGGCAAGCATATCTCAGTTATGTACTGTTTACGTTTCCATTTTATTATTATCACTGTCGCAATAAAAAGGCAGGGAACACACACACACACACACACACACACACACACACACACACACACACACACACACACACACACACACACACACACACACACACACACACACACACACACACACACACACACACACACACACACACACACACACACACAATTCGCGTTATTTCTGGCCTCATTCATGTTTATTTTCTTACATTTGCACGGTTTTTAAATGGAAAGTGCCGAACCCATACCAACATAACGCATGCAAGCCGAAAAAGTGTCCAGCGTGAATAGCGATTTGCTTCCTGTGGATCGCTGGGCAGTGTAACTGCACGTGTTTACAGAGGAACGATTCATAGACAGACTTTTCGTCTTTAGGGAATGAACCCTCTGCAAGATGCTGAGGGTCCATGAGTGACTTCGGAGCGCTCCTTCTTTTCCGCGTGTTTGTTCTGTGAAACGTACACTGTAGATTCGCAGATTTATTCTAAGCAACGCTCAATAGGAAATGTTGAAAATTTTTGTCCACGGTGAACCCTCATACACACTAAACCTGCTCTGATGTTTTAATTACGGACATCATAATTACAAACTTGAGCACTACTTAATGGAGATCGATCATTAACTTATACAAGCCATTAATTTTATGTATATTTTTACTTCCATATTTCCTTAAGGAATGGAAGTATGGTGATGGCAAAAAAAATCGTGTTCGAGATTATTGCAGATTCTGATTCTACTACACTCAAAACATGAAAAAAAGTCGTTTTCCGAAAAGTGTCTGTGTGTCTGTCTGTCTGTCTGTGTGTCTGTGTGTCTGTCTGTCTGTGTGTCTGTCTGTAGATTTTTTTTCTATGGCAAACGATAACTGCCGCAAATTCAAACAGAATCAAATAATTTTTTGCATACAGCCCGGTTTTGCAGAGTTCTCGCGACCTATTGTTTTTGGTGAAGATCGGTTGAGGGAAAGGGGTAGTTTACCTGCAACGGTTTTTTTTTAGCAAGGGTAATTTTGTTTGTTTGGCAAACGATAACAGCCGCAAATTCAAACAGAATCAAATAATGTTTCGCATACAGCCCTGAATTGTAGAGTTCTCAAGACCTATTGTTTTTGGTGAAGATCGGTTAAGGGAAAGGGGTAGTTTACCTGTAACGTTTTATGTTTTAACAAGGGTATTTCCTATGGCAAACGATAACAGCCGCAAATTCAAACAGAATGAAAAGATTATTTGCATACAGCCCTAAATTGTAGAGTTCTCAATACCTTGTGTTTTTGGTGAAGATCGGTTAAGGGAAAGGGGTAGTTTACCTACAACGTTTTTTTAACAAGGGTATTTTCTATGGCAAACGATAACAGCCGCAAATTCAAACAGAATCAAATAATTTTCTGCATACAGCCCTGAATTGTAGATTTCTCAAGACCTATTGTTTTTGGTGAAGATCGGTTGAGGGAAAGGGGTAGTTTACCTGCAACGTTTTTTTAACAAGGGTATTTTCTATGGCAAACGATAACAGCCGCAAATTCAAACAGAATCAAATAATGTTTTGCATACAGTCCTGATTTGTAGAGTACTCAAGACCTATTGTTTTTGGTGAAGATCGGTTAAGGGGAAGGGGTAGTTTACCTGCAACGTTTTTTTTTTTCTATGGCAAACGATAACTGCCGCAAATTCAAACAGAATCAAATAACTTTTTGCATACAGCCCTGATTTGTAGAGTACTCACGATCTATTGTTTTTGGTGAAGATCGGTTGAGGGAAAGGGGTAGTTTACCTGCAACGGTTTTTTTTTATCAAGGGAAATTTTTTTTTTTTGCCAAACGATAACAGCCGCAAATTCAAACAGAATCAAATAATGTTTCGCATACAGCCCTGAATTGTAGAGTTCTCAAGACCTATTGGTATTTGGTGACGATCGGTTAAGGGAAAGGGGTAGTTTACCTGTAACGTTTTATGTTCTAACAAGGGTATTTCCTATGGCAAACGATAACAGCCGCAAATTCAAACACAATCAAAAGATTATTTGCATACAGCCCTAAATTGTAGAGGTCTGAAGACCTATTGTTTTTGGTTAAGATCGGTTAAGGGAAAGGGGTAGTTTACCAACAACGTTTTTTTAACAAGGTTATTTTCTATGGCAAACGATAACAGCCGCAAATTCAAACATAATCAAATAATTTTCTGCATACAGCCCTGGTTTGTAGAGTACTCAAGATGTACTGTTTTTAGTTAAGATCGGTTAAGGGAAAGGGGTAGTTTACCTACAACGTTTTTTTAACAAGTTTATTTTCTATGGCAAACGATAACAGCCGCAAATTCAAACATAATCAAATAATTTTCTGCATACAGCCCTGGCTTGGTGAGTACTCAAGACCTATTGTTTTTGGTGAAGATCGGTTGAGGGGAAGGGGTAGTTTACCTGCAACGTTTGTTATAAAGCGTATTTTCTATGGCAAACGATAACTGCCGCAAATTCAAACAGAATCAAATAATTTTTTGCATACATAAGTGAATTGTAGAGGACTCAAGGCCATTAGATTTTGGTGAAGATCGGTTAATGGGAAGGTAGTTTACCAGCAACATTTTACGTTTTAACAAGAGTAAAGTACTTGAAAATTCATTTAAACTTTTTCAAACAATGGTAATTGTTAAAAATAAAATAATTTTGTTGCCAGGCAATAAAATTATAATTTTTTCATTTTAATGTAAATTATGTATATATTACAAAATATATCGTGCTTGGCAGGCAAGCATATTTCAGATTATAAGTCTTAGAATATGGAAGTCATGTATGGTTCTCCATACCGATATTTTACTTCCATGTTCCTTAAGGAAATGGAAGTATGGTGATGGCAAAAAAAAATCGTGTTCGAGATTATTGCAGAATATGATTGTACTACACTTAAAACATGAAAAAAAGTCATTTTTCGAAAAGTGTCTGTGTGTGTGTCTGTGTGTCTGTCTGTGTGTGTGTCTGTCTGTAGATTTTTTTTATATGGCAAACGATAACAGCCGCAAATTCGAACAGAATCAAATAATTTTTTCCATGCAGCCCTGATTTATAGAGTACTCGCGACCTATTGTTTTTGGTGAAGATCGGTTGAGGGAAAGGGGTAGTTTACCTGCAACGGTTTTTTTTATCAAGGGTAATTTTGTTTGTTTGGCAAACGATAACAGCCGCAAATTCAAACAGAATCAAATAATGTTTCGCATACAGCCCTGAATTGTAGAGTTCTCACGATCTGTTGATTTTGGTAAAGATCGGTTAAGGGAAAGGGGTAGTTTACCAGCAACGTTTTATATTTTAACAAGGGTATTTTATATGGCAAACGATAGCACCCGCAAATTCAAACACAAGCAAATTATTATTTGCATACAGCCCTACATTGTAGAGTTCTCAAGACCTGTTAATTTTGGTGAAGACCGGATAAGGGAAAGGGGTAGTTTACCTGCTACGTTTTATGTTTTAAAAGGGTATTTCCTATGGCAAACGATAAGAGCCGCAAATTCAAACGGAATCAAATAAGTTTTTGCATACAGCCCTGATTTCTTGAGTACTAAAGACCTATTGTTTTTGGTGAAGATCGTTTAAGGGAAAGGGGTAGTTAACCAGCCACGTTTGTTGTTTTATCAAGGGTATTTTGTATGGCAAACGATAACAGCCGCAAATTCAAACAAAATCATATAATATTTTACATACAGGCCTAAATTGTAGAGTTCTCAAGACCTATCGTTTTTGGTGAAGATCGGTTAAGGGAAAGGGGTAGTTTACCTGCAACGGTTTTTTATCAAGGGTAATTTTACTTCCATATTCCTTAAGGAATGGAAGTATGGTGATGGCAAAAAAAATCGTGTTCGAGATTATTGCAGATTCTGATTCTACTACACTCAAAACATGAAAAAAAGTCGTTTTCCGAAAAGTGTCTGTGTGTGTGTCTGTCTGTCTGTCTGTCTGTCTGTGTGTCTGTGTGTGTGTCTGTAGATTTTTACTTCCATATTCCTTAAGGAATGGAAGTATGGTGATGGCAAAAAAAATCGTGTTCGAGATTATTGCAGATTCTGATTCTACTACACTCAATACATGAAAAAAAGTCGTTTTCCGAAAAGTGTCTGTGTGTGTGTCTGTTTGTCTGTCTGTGTGTATGTGTGTCTGTCTGTCTGTGCGTCTGTGTGTCTGTAGATTTTTTTTCTATGGCAAACGATAACTGCCGCAAATTCAAACAGAATCAAATAATGTTTCGCATACAGCCCTGAATTGTAGAGTTCTCAAGATTTGCTGATTTTGGTGAAGATCGGTTAAGGGAAAGGGGTAGTTTACCTGTAACGTTTTATGTTTTAACAAGGGTATTTCCTATGGCAAACGATAACAGCCGCAAATTCAAACAGAATCAAAAGATTATTTGCATACAGCCCTAAATTGTAGAGTTCTCAAGACCTGTTGTTTTTGGTGAAGATCGGTTGAGGGAAAGGGGTAGTTTACCTGCAACATTTTTTTAACAAGGGTATTTTCTATGGCAAACGATAACAGCCGCAAATTCAAACAGAATCAAATAATGTTTTGCATACAGCCCTGATTTGTAGAGTACTCAAGACCTATTGTTTTTGGTGAAGATCGGTTAAGGGGAAGGGGTAGTTTACCTGCAACGTTTTTTTATCAAGCGTATTTTCTATGGCAAACGATAACAGCCGCAAATTCAAACAGAATCAAATACTTTTTTGTATACGTCCCTGAATTGTAGAGGTCTCAATGACTTTCGATTTTGGTGAAGATCGGTTAAGGGGAAGGGGTAGTTTACCTGTAACGTTTTATGTTTTAACAAGGGTATTTCCTATGGCAAACGATAACAGCCGCAAATTCAATCAGAATCAAAAGATTATTTGCATACAGCCCTAAGTTGTAGAGTTCTCAAGACCTATTTGTTTTGGTGAAGATCGGTTGAGGGAAAGGGGTAGTTTACCAGCAACATTTTTTTAACAAGGGTATTTTCTATGGCAAACGATAACAGCCGCAAATTCAAACAGAATCAAATAATTTTCTGCATACCACCGTGATTTGTAGAGTACTCAAGACCTGTTGTTTTTGGTGAAGATCGGTTAAGGGGAAGGGGTAGTTTACCTGCAACGTTTTTTATCAAGCGTATTTTTTATGACGAACGGTAACTGCCGCAAATTCAAACAGAATCAAATAATTTTTTGCATACGTCAGTGAATTGTAGAGGCCTCAAGGCCTTTAGATTTTGGTGAAGATCGGTTAAGGTGAAGGGGTAGTTTACCTGCAACCTTTTACGTTTTAACAAGAGTAAAGTACTTGAAAATTCATTTAAACTTTTTCAAACAATGGTAATTGTTAAAAATAAAATAATTTTGTTGCCAGGCAATAAAATTATAATTTTTTCATTTTAATGTAATATAATATTTTTCATTTAATACAGCAATAAAAAGGCAGGTAAGACACAGCCTGGCTGTTTGGCTGAAAATAATTTTAAATATAAATCTTAGAATATGGAAGTCATGTATGGTTCTCCATACCGATATTTTTCTATGGCAAACAATAACAGCCGCAAATTCAAACAGAATCAAATAATTTTTTGCATACAGCCCTGATTTGTAGAGTACTCACGACCTATTTTCGGTAAAGATCGGTTGAGGGAAAGGGGTAGTTTACCTGCAACGGTTTTTTTTATCAAGGGAAATTTTTTTTTTTTGCAAACGATAACAGCCGCAAATTCAAACGGAATTAAATAATGTTTCGTATACAGCCCTGAATTGTAGAGTTCTCAAGACCTATGGTTTTTGGTGAAGATCGGTTAAGGGAAAGGGGTAGTTTACCTGTAACGTTTTATGTTTTAACAAGGGTATTTCCTATGGCAAACGATAACAGCCGAAAATTCAATCAGAATCAAAAGATTATTTGCATACAGCCCTATGTTGTAGAGTTCTCAAGACCTATTTGTTTTGGTGAAGATCGGTTGAGGGAAAGGGGTAGTTTACCTGCAACGTTTTTTTAACAAGGGTATTTTCTATGGCAAACGATAACAGCCGCAAATTCAAACAGAATCAAATAATTTTCTGCATACCACCGTGATTTGTAGAGTACTCAAGACCTGTTGTTTTTGGTGAAGATCGGTTAAGGGGAAGGGGTAGTTTACCTGCAACGTTTTTTATAAAGCGTATTTTTTATGACGAACGGTAACTGCCGCAAATTCAAACAGAATCAAATAATTTTTTGCATACGTCAGTGAATTGTAGAGGCCTCAAGGCCTTTAGATTTTGGTGAAGATCGGTTAAGGTGAAGGGGTAGTTTACCTGCAACCTTTTACGTTTTAACAAGAGTAAAGTACTTGAAAATTCATTTAAACTTTTTCAAACAATGGTAATTGTTAAAAATAAAATAATTTTGTTGCCAGGCAATAAAATTATAATTTTTTCATTTTAATGTAAATCTGTACATAGTATAAAGTAATGTCGGTCCGTTTGCTCTCTGTGTTTGAAATCGCTAATCTCAGGAAGTACTGAACGGATTTTATTCAAGTTTTCGCCAATAGATAGAGTGTCTATCGAGGAACATTTATGTGTATAATTAATACATATATGTTGTACATTAGCTTAGCTATCACGGTTTATGTCAAGTAAGTGGTATAGTTTACATCTTATATATAAAATATCGGTATGGAGAACCATACATGACTTCCATATTCTAAGATTTATATTTAAAATCATTTTCAGCCAAACAGCCAGGCTGAGTCTTACCTGCCTTTTTATTGCTGTATTAAATGAAAAATATTATATTACATTAAAATGAAAAAATTATAATTTTATTGCCTGGCAACAAAATTATTTTATTTTTAACAATTACCATTGTTTCAAAAAGTTTAAATAAATTTTCAAGTACTTTACTCTTGTTAAAACGTAAAAGGTTGCAGGTAAACTACCCCTTCCCCTTAACCGATCTTCACCAAAATCGAAAGTCATTGAGACCTCTACAATTCAGGGACGTATGCAAACAATTATTTGATTCTGTTTGAATTTGCGGCTGTTATCGTTTGCCTTAGAAAATACGCTTGATAAAAAAACGTTGCAGGTAAACTACCCCTTTCCCTCAACCAATCTTCACAAAAAACAAAAAGGTCTTGAGAACTCTACAATTTAGGGCTGTATGCAAATAATCGTTTGATTCTGTTTGAATTTGCGGCTGTTATCGTTTGCCATAAGAAATACCCTTGTTAAAACATAAAACGTTACAGGTAAACTACCCCTTTCCCTCAACCGATCTTCACCAAAAACAATAGGTCTTGAGTACTCTACAATTCAGGGCTGTATGCAAAACATTATTTGATTCTGTTTGAATTTGCGGCTGTTATCGTTTGCCATAGAAAATACCCTTGTTAAAAAAACGTTGCCGGTAAACTACCCCTTTCCCTCAACCGATCTTCACCAAAAACAATAGGTCTTGAGAACTCTACAATTTAGGGCTGTATGCAAATAATCTTTTGATTCTGTTTGAATTTGCGGCTGTTATCGTTTGCCATAAGAAATACCCTTGTTAAAACATAAAACGTTACAGGTAAACTACCCCTTTCCCTTAACCGATCTTCACCAAAAACAATAGGTCTTGAGTACTCTACAAATCAGGGCTGTATGCAAAACATTATTTGATTCCGTTTGAATTTGCGGCTGTTATCGTTTGCCATAGAAAATACCCTTGTTAAAAAAACGTTGCAGGTAAACTACCCCTTTCCCTCAACCGAACTTCACCAAAAACAATAGGTCTTGAGAACTCTACAATTTAGGGCTGTATGCAAATAATCTTTTGATTCTGTTTGAATTTGCGGCTGTTATCGTTTGCCATAGGAAATACCCTTGTTAAAACATAAAACGTTACCGGTAAACTACCCCTTTCCCTTAACCGATCTTCACCAATCAACAGATCTTGAGAACTCTACAATTCAGGGCTGTATGCGAAACATTATTTGATTCTGTTTGAATTTGCGGCTGTTATCGTTTGCCAAACAAACAAAATTACCCTTGCTAAAAAAAACCGTTGCCGGTAAACTACCCCTTTCCCTCAACCGATCTTCACCAAAAACAATAGGTCGCGAGTACTCTGCAAATCACGGCTACATGCAAAAAATTATTTGATTCTGTTTGAATTTGCGGCAGTTATCGTTTGCCATAGAAAAAAATCTATAGACACACAGACACACAGACAGATAGACAGACAGACACACACACAGACACTTTTCGGAAAACGACTTTTTTTCATGTTTTGAGTGTAGTAGAATCAGAATCTGCAATAATCTCGAACATGATTTTTTTTTGCCATCACCATACTTCCATTCCTTAAGGAATATGGAAGTAAAATGAATGTTTCTTTGTTTGTCCCGTATGCGTTCCTATACCATTCATCCGATTGCGATGAAACTTCGGTGAGTTGTTGTGCGCACGTCCGCGAAGGTTTCTTGCACATCTCCTCCTAAACCACTGTACCGATTTCAACCAAACTTGGCACAAATATTTTACGCAACGGGAGAACCAACATAGGATAGGTGTTTTTTACTTCCATATTCCTTAAGGAATGGAAGTATGGTGATGGCAAAAAAAATCTTGTTCGAGATTATTGCAGATTCTGATTCTACTACACTCAAAACATGAAAAAAAGTCGTTTTCCGAAAAGTGTCTGTGTGTCTGTCTGTCTGTCTGTCTGTCTGTCTATGTGTCTGTTTGTAGATTTTTTTTCTATGGCAAACGATAACTGCCGCAAATTCAAACAGAATTAAATAATTTTTTGCATACAGCCCTGATTTGCAGAGTACTCGCGACCTATTGTTTTTGGTGAAGATCGGTTGAGGGAAAGGGGTAGTTTACCTGCAACGGTTTTTTTTAGCAAGGGTAATTTTGTTTGTTTGGCAAACGATAACAGCCGCAAATTCAAACAGAATCAAATAATGTTTCGCATACAGCCCTGATTTGTAGAGTACTCAAGACCTGTTGATTTTGGTGGAGATCGGTTAAGGGAAAGGGGTAGTTTACCTGCAACGGTTTTTTTTAAATCAAGGGTAATTTTTTTCTATGGCAAACGATAGCCGCAAATTCAAACAGAATCAAAAGATTATTTGCATACCGCCCTAAATTGTAGAGTTCTCAAGACCTATTGTTTTTGGTGAAGATCGGTTGAGGGAAAGGGGTAGTTTACCTGCAACGTTTTTTTAACAAGGGTATTTTCTATGGCAAACGATAACAGCCGCAAATTCAAACAGAATCAAATAATGTTTTGCATACAGCCCTGGTTTGTAGTGTACTCAAGACCTATTGTTTTTGGTGAAGATCGGTTAAGGGGAAGGGGTAGTTTACCTGTAACGTTTTTTTATCAAGCGTATTTTCTATGGCAAACGATAACAGCCGCAAATTAAAACAGAATCAAATAATTTTTTGCATACGTCCGTGAATTGTAGAGGTCTCAATGACTTTCGATTTTGGTGAAGATCGGTTAAGGGGAAGGGGTAGTTTACCTGCAACCTTTTACGTTTTAACAAGAGTAAAGTACTTGAAAATTTATTTAAACGTTTTGAAACAAACGATAACAGCCGCAAATTCAAACAGAATCAAAAGATTATTTGCATACAGCCCTAAATTGTGGAGTTCTCAAGACCTATTGTTTTTGGTGAAGATCGGTTGAGGGAAAGGGGTAGTTTACCTGCAACGTTTTTTTAACAAGGGTATTTTCTATGGCAAACGATAACAGCCGCAAATTCAAACAGAATCAAATAATGTTTTGCATACAGCCCTGATTTGTAGTGTACTCAAGACCTATTGTTTTTGGTGAAGATCGGTTAAGGGGAAGGGGTAGTTTACCAGCAACGATTTTTTTATCAAATGTATTTTATATGGCAAACGATAACAGCCGCAAATTCAAACAGAATCAAATAATTTTTTGCATACGTCCCTGAATTGTTGAGATCTCAATGACTTTCGATTTTGGTGAAAATCGGTTAAGGGGAATGGGTAGTTTACCTGCAACCTTTTATGTTTTAACAAGAGTAAAGTACTTGAAAATTTATTTAAGTTTTTTGAAACAATGGTAATTGTTAAAAATAAAATAATTTTGTTGCCAGGCAATAAAATTATAATTTTTTCATTTTAATGTAATATAATATTTTTCATTTAATACAGCAATAAAAAGGCAGGTAAGACACAGCCTGTCTGTTTGGCTGAAAATGATTTTAAATATAAATCTTAGAATATGGAAGTCATGTATGGTTCTCCATACCGATATTTCGATGGGGTCCTTTTGGGTCTTCCACATCGCCTCCTAAACCACTGGACCGATTTCAACCAAACTTGGCACAAATATTTTACGCAAAGGGAGAACCAACATAGGATAAGTGTTTTATTCGATACGATCCTTTGGGGGGTCCTTTGGGGTCTTCCACGTCTCCACCTAAACCATTGGACCGATTTCAACCAAACTTGGCACAAATATTTTACGCAACGGGAGAACCAACATAGGACAGGTGTTTTTTTCGATACGATCCTCTGGGGGGTCCTTTGCGGTCTTAAAAAACTATTAGATCTGGTTACTATGGCAACCCAATAGAATAGATTCTGTTCTAAATATATTATCGCATTAAATTGAAGACCACGCGAACGAAGTTGTGGGCAACAGCTATTTATTTTTAAGAAGCCTACTTTAATTAAACTTTATTAATTAAACTAACATTTTCATTACGTACAACGTAAAACTCCGTAGCGAAGCACGGGTATTCTGCTAGTCATGTATAAGAAAAAATATATCGTGCGTGGCAGGCAAGCATATCTCAGTTATGTACTGTTTACGTTTCCATTTTATTATTATCACTGTCGCAATAAAAAGGCAGGGAACACACACACACACACACACACACACACACACACACACACACACACACACACACACACACACACACACACACACACACACACACACACACACACACACACAATTCGCGTTATTTCTGGCCTCATTCATGTTTATTTTCTTACATTTGCACGGTTTTTAAATGGAAAGTGCCGAACCCATACCAACATAACGCATGCAAGCCGAAAAAGTGTCCAGCGTGGATAGCGATTTGCTTCCTGTGGATCGCTGGGCAGTGTAACTGCACGTGTTTACAGAGGAACGATTCATAGACAGACTTTTCGTCTTTAGGGAATGAACCCTCTGCAAGATGCTGAGGGTCCATGAGTGACTTCGGAGCGCTCCTTCTTTTCCGCGTGTTTGTTCTGTGAAACGTACACTGTAGATTCGCAGATTTATTCTAAGCAACGCTCAATAGGAAATGTTGAAAATTTTTGTCCACGGTGAACCCTGATACACACTAAACCTGCTCTGATGTTTTAATTACGGACATCATAATTACAAACTTGAGCACTACTTAATGGAGATCGATCATTAACTTATACAAGCGCCATTAATTTTATGTATATTTTTTACTTCCATGTTCCTTAAGGAAATGGAAGTATGGTGATGGCAAAAAAAATCGTGTTCGAGATTATTGCAGAATATGATTGTACTACACTTAAAACATGAAAAAAAGTCATTTTTCGAAAAGTGTCTGTGTGTGTGTCTGTGTGTCTGTCTGTGTGTGTGTCTGTCTGTAGATTTTTTTTATATGGCAAACGATAACAGCCGCAAATTCGAACAGAATCAAATAATTTTTTGCATGCTGCCCTGATTTATAGAGTACTCGCGACCTATTGTTTTTGGTGAAGATCGGTTGAGGGAAAGGGGTAGTTTGCCTGCAACGGTTTTTTTTATCAAGGGTAATTACTTCCATATTCCTTAAGGAATGGAAGTATGGTGATGGCAAAAAAAATTGTGTTCGAGATTATTGCAGATTCTGATTCTACTACACTCAAAACATGAAAAAAAGTCGTTTTCCGAAAAGTGTCTGTGTGTCTGTCTGTCTGTCTGTCTGTCTGTCTGTGTGTCTGTGTGTCTGTCTGTCTGTGTGTCTGTCTGTCTGTAGATTTTTTTTCTATGGCAAACGATAACTGCCGCAAATTCAAACAGAATCAAATAATTTTTTGCATACAGCCCGGTTTTGCAGAGTTCTCGCGACCTATTGTTTTTGGTGAAGATCGGTTGAGGGAAAGGGGTAGTTTACCTGCAACGGTTTTTTTTTAGCAAGGGTAATTTTGTTTGTTTGGCAAACGATAACAGCCGCAAATTCAAACAGAATCAAATAATGTTTCGCATACAGCCCTGAATTGTAGAGTTCTCAAGACCTATTGTTTTTGGTGAAGATCGGTTAAGGGAAAGGGGTAGTTTACCTGTAACGTTTTATGTTTTAACAAGGGTATTTCCTATGGCAAACGATAACAGCCGCAAATTCAAACAGAATGAAAAGATTATTTGCATACAGCCCTAAATTGTAGAGTTCTCAATACCTTTTGTTTTTGGTGAAGATCGGTTAAGGGAAAGGGGTAGTTTACCTACAACGTTTTTTTAGCAAGGGTATTTTCTATGGCAAACGATAACAGCCGCAAATTCAAACAGAATCAAATAATTTTCTGCATACAGCCCTGATTTGTAGAGTACTCAAGACGTATTGTTTTTGGTGAAGATCGGTTGAGGGGAAGGGGTAGTTTACCAGCAACGTTTTTTATCATGCGTATTTTCTATGGCAAACGACAACTGCCGCAAATTCAAACAGAATCAAATAATTTTTTGCATACAGCCCTGATTTGTAGAGTACTCAAGACCTATCGTTTTTGGTGAAGATCGGTTAAGGGAAAGGGGTAGTTTACCTGCAACAGTTTTTTATCAAGGGTAATTTTACTTCCATATTCCTTAAGGAATGGAAGTATGGTGATGGCAAAAAAAATCGTGTTCGAGATTATTGCAGATTCTGATTCTACTACACTCAAAACATGAAAAAAAGTCGTTTTCCGAAAAGTGTCTGTGTGTCTGTCTGTCTGTCTGTCTGTCTGTCTGTCTGTAGATTTTTTTTCTATGGCAAACGATAACTGCCGCAAATTCAAACAGAATCAAAAGATTATTTGCATACAGCCCTAAATTGTAGAGTTCTCAAGACCTATTGTTTTTGGTGAAGATCGGTTGAGGGAAAGGGGTAGTTTACCTGCAACGTTTTTTTAACAAGGGCATTTTCTATGGCAAACGATAACAGCCGCAAATTCAAACAGAATCAAATAATGTTTTGCATACAGCCCTGATTTGTAGTGTACTCAAGACCTATTGTTTTTGGTGAAGATCGGTTAAGGGGAAGGGGTAGTTTACCTGTAACGTTTTTTTATCAAGCGTATTTTCTATGGCAAACGATAACAGCCGCAAATTAAAACAGAATCAAATAATTTTTTGCATACGTCCCTGAATTGTAGAGGTCTCAATGACTTTCGATTTTGGTGAAGATCGGTTAAGGGGAAGGGGTAGTTTACCTGCAACCTTTTACGTTTTAACAAGAGTAAAGTACTTGAAAATTTATTTAAACGTTTTGAAACAAACGATAACAGCCGCAAATTCAAACAGAATCAAAAGATTATTTGCATACAGCCCTAAATTGTGGAGTTCTCAAGACCTATTGTTTTTGGTGAAGATCGGTTGAGGGAAAGGGGTAGTTTACCTGCAACGTTTTTTTAACAAGGGTATTTTCTATGGCAAACGATAACAGCCGCAAATTCAAACAGAATCAAATAATGTTTTGCATACAGCCCTGATTTGTAGTGTACTCAAGACCTATTGTTTTTGGTGAAGATCGGTTAAGGGGAAGGGGTAGTTTACCAGCAACGATTTTTTTATCAAGCGTATTTTATATGGCAAACGATAACAGCCGCAAATTCAAACAGAATCAAATAATTTTTTGCATACGTCCCTGAATTGTTGAGGTCTCAATGACTTTCGATTTTGGTGAAAATCGGTTAAGGGGAATGGGTAGTTTACCTGCAACCTTTTACGTTTTAACAAGAGTAAAGTACTTGAAAATTTATTTAAGCTTTTTGAAACAATGGTAATTGTTAAAAATAAAATAATTTTGTTGCCAGGCAATAAAATTATAATTTTTTCATTTTAATGTAATATAATATTTTTCATTTAATACAGCAATAAAAAGGCAGGTAAGACACAGCCTGTCTGTTTGGCTGAAAATGATTTTAAATATAAATCTTAGAATATGGAAGTCATGTATGGTTCTCCATACCGATATTTCGATGGGGTCCTTTTGGGTCTTCCACATCGCCTCCTAAACCACTGGACCGATTTCAACCAAACTTGGCACAAATATTTTACGCAAAGGGAGAACCAACATAGGATAAGTGTTTTATTCGATACGATCCTTTGGGGGGTCCTTTGGGGTCTTCCACGTCTCCACCTAAACCATTGGACCGATTTCAACCAAACTTGGCACAAATATTTTACGCAACGGGAGAACCAACATAGGACAGGTGTTTTTTTCGATACGATCCTCTGGGGGGTCCTTTGCGGTCTTAAAAAACTATTAGATCTGGTTACTATGGCAACCCAATAGAATAGATTCTGTTCTAAATATATTATCGCATTAAATTGAAGACCACGCGAACGAAGTTGTGGGCAACAGCTATTTATTTTTAAGAAGCCTACTTTAATTAAACTTTATTAATTAAACTAACATTTTCATTACGTACAACGTAAAACTCCGTAGCGAAGCACGGGTATTCTGCTAGTCATGTATAAGAAAAAATATATCGTGCGTGGCAGGCAAGCATATCTCAGTTATGTACTGTTTACGTTTCCATTTTATTATTATCACTGTCGCAATAAAAAGGCAGGGAACACACACACACACACACACACACACACACACACACACACACACACACACACACACACACACACACACACACACACACACACACACACACACACACACAATTCGCGTTATTTCTGGCCTCATTCATGTTTATTTTCTTACATTTGCACGGTTTTTAAATGGAAAGTGCCGAACCCATACCAACATAACGCATGCAAGCCGAAAAAGTGTCCAGCGTGGATAGCGATTTGCTTCCTGTGGATCGCTGGGCAGTGTAACTGCACGTGTTTACAGAGGAACGATTCATAGACAGACTTTTCGTCTTTAGGGAATGAACCCTCTGCAAGATGCTGAGGGTCCATGAGTGACTTCGGAGCGCTCCTTCTTTTCCGCGTGTTTGTTCTGTGAAACGTACACTGTAGATTCGCAGATTTATTCTAAGCAACGCTCAATAGGAAATGTTGAAAATTTTTGTCCACGGTGAACCCTGATACACACTAAACCTGCTCTGATGTTTTAATTACGGACATCATAATTACAAACTTGAGCACTACTTAATGGAGATCGATCATTAACTTATACAAGCGCCATTAATTTTATGTATATTTTTTACTTCCATGTTCCTTAAGGAAATGGAAGTATGGTGATGGCAAAAAAAATCGTGTTCGAGATTATTGCAGAATATGATTGTACTACACTTAAAACATGAAAAAAAGTCATTTTTCGAAAAGTGTCTGTGTGTGTGTCTGTGTGTCTGTCTGTGTGTGTGTCTGTCTGTAGATTTTTTTTATATGGCAAACGATAACAGCCGCAAATTCGAACAGAATCAAATAATTTTTTGCATGCTGCCCTGATTTATAGAGTACTCGCGACCTATTGTTTTTGGTGAAGATCGGTTGAGGGAAAGGGGTAGTTTGCCTGCAACGGTTTTTTTTATCAAGGGTAATTACTTCCATATTCCTTAAGGAATGGAAGTATGGTGATGGCAAAAAAAATTGTGTTCGAGATTATTGCAGATTCTGATTCTACTACACTCAAAACATGAAAAAAAGTCGTTTTCCGAAAAGTGTCTGTGTGTCTGTCTGTCTGTCTGTCTGTCTGTCTGTGTGTCTGTGTGTCTGTCTGTCTGTGTGTCTGTCTGTCTGTAGATTTTTTTTCTATGGCAAACGATAACTGCCGCAAATTCAAACAGAATCAAATAATTTTTTGCATACAGCCCGGTTTTGCAGAGTTCTCGCGACCTATTGTTTTTGGTGAAGATCGGTTGAGGGAAAGGGGTAGTTTACCTGCAACGGTTTTTTTTTAGCAAGGGTAATTTTGTTTGTTTGGCAAACGATAACAGCCGCAAATTCAAACAGAATCAAATAATGTTTCGCATACAGCCCTGAATTGTAGAGTTCTCAAGACCTATTGTTTTTGGTGAAGATCGGTTAAGGGAAAGGGGTAGTTTACCTGTAACGTTTTATGTTTTAACAAGGGTATTTCCTATGGCAAACGATAACAGCCGCAAATTCAAACAGAATGAAAAGATTATTTGCATACAGCCCTAAATTGTAGAGTTCTCAATACCTTTTGTTTTTGGTGAAGATCGGTTAAGGGAAAGGGGTAGTTTACCTACAACGTTTTTTTAGCAAGGGTATTTTCTATGGCAAACGATAACAGCCGCAAATTCAAACAGAATCAAATAATTTTCTGCATACAGCCCTGATTTGTAGAGTACTCAAGACGTATTGTTTTTGGTGAAGATCGGTTGAGGGGAAGGGGTAGTTTACCAGCAACGTTTTTTATCATGCGTATTTTCTATGGCAAACGACAACTGCCGCAAATTCAAACAGAATCAAATAATTTTTTGCATACAGCCCTGATTTGTAGAGTACTCGCGACCTATTGTTTTTGGTGAAGATCGGTTGAGGGGAAGGGGTAGTTTACCTGCAACGCTTTTTTTTATCAAGGGAAATTTTTTTTTTTTTGGCAAACGATAACAGCCGCAAATTCAAACAGAATCAAATAATGTTTCGCATACAGCCCTGAATTGTAGATTTCTCAAGACCTATTGTTTTTGGTGAAGATCGGTTGAGGGAAAGGGGTAGTTTACCTGCAACGTTTTTTTAACAAGGGTATTTTCTATGGCAAACGATAACAGCCGCAAATTCAAACAGAATCAAATAATGTTTTGCATACAGTCCTGATTTGTAGAGTACTCAAGACCTATTGTTTTTGGTGAAGATCGGTTAAGGGGAAGAGGTAGTTTACCTGCAACGTTTTTTTATCAAGCGTATTTTCTATGGCAAACGATAACAGCCGCAAATTCAAACAGAATCAAATAATTTTTTGCATACGTCCCTGAATTGTAGAGGTCTCAATGACTTTCGATTTTGGTGAAGATCGGTTAAGGGGAAGGGGTAGTTTACCTGCAACCTTATACGTTTTAACAAGAGTAAAGTACTTGAAAATTTATTTAAACTTTTTGAAACAATGGTAATTGTTAAAAATAAAATAATTTTGTTGCCAGGCAATAAAATTATAATTTTTTCATTTTAATGTAATATAATATTTTTCATTTAATACAGCAATAAAAAGGCAGGTAAGGCACAGCCTGGCTGTTTGGCTGAAAATGATTTTAAATATAAATCTTAGAATATGGAAGTCATGTATCGTTCTCCATACCGATATTTTTGTTTGTTTGGCAAACGATAACAGCCGCAAATTCAAACAGAATCAAATAATGTTTCGCATACAGCCCTGAATTGTAGAGTTCTCACGATCTGTTGATTTTGGTAAAGATCGGTTAAGGGAAAGGGGTAGTTTACCTGCAACGTTTTATATTTTAACAAGGGTATTTTATATGGCAAACGATAGCACCCGCAAATTCAAACACAAGTAAATTATTATTTGCATACAGCCCTACATTGTAGAGTTCTCAAGACCTGTTGATTTTGGTGAAGACCGGATAAGGGAAAGGGGTAGTTTACCTGCTACGTTTTATGTTTTAAAAGGGTATTTCCTATGGCAAACGATAAGAGCCGCAAATTCAAACGGAATCAAATAAGTTTTTGCATATAGCCCTGATTTCTTGAGTACTAAAGACCTATTGTTTTTGGTGAAGATCGTTTAAGGGAAAGGGGTAGTTAACCAGCCACGTTTGTTGTTTTATCAAGGGTATTTTGTATGGCAAACGATAACAGCCGCAAATTCAAACAAAATCATATAATATTTTACATACAGGCCTAAATTGTAGAGTTCTCAAGACCTATCGTTTTTGGTGAAGATCGGTTAAGGGAAAGGGGTAGTTTACCTGCAACGGTTTTTTATCAAGGGTAATTTTACTTCCATATTCCTTAAGGAATGGAAGAATGGTGATGGCAAAAAAAATCGTGTTCGAGATTATTGCAGATTCTGATTCTACTACACTCAAAACATGAAAAAAAGTCGTTTTCCAAAAAGTGTCTGTGTGTGTGTCTGTCTGTCTGTCTGTCTGTCTGTGTGTCTGTGTGTGTGTCTGTAGATTTTTACTTCCATATTCCTTAAGGAATGGAAGTATGGTGATGGCAAAAAAAATCGTGTTCGAGATTATTGCAGATTCTGATTCTACTACACTCAAAACATGAAAAAAAGTCGTTTTCCGAAAAGTGTCTGTGTGTGTGTCTGTTTGTCTGTCTGTGTGTATGTGTGTCTGTCTGTCTATGTGTCTGTGTGTCTGTAGATTTTTTTTCTATGGCAAACGATAACTGCCGCAAATTCAAACAGAATCAAATAATTTTTTGCATACAGCCCTGATTTGCAGAGTACTCGCGACCTATTGTTTTTGGTGAAGATCGGTTAAGGGGAAGGGGTAGTTTACCTGCAACGTTTTTTATCAAGCGTATTTTTTATGACGAACGGTAACTGCCGCAAATTCAAACAGAATCTAATAATTTTTTGCATACGTCAGTGAATTGTAGAGGCCTCAAGGCCTTTAGATTTTGGTGAAGATCGGTTAAGGTGAAGGGGTAGTTTACCTGCAACCTTTTACGTTTTAACAAGAGTAAAGTACTTGAAAATTCATTTAAACTTTTTCAAACAATGGTAATTGTTAAAAATAAAATAATTTTGTTGCCAGGCAATAAAATTATAATTTTTTCATTTTAATGTAAATCTATACATAGTATAAAGTAATGTCGGTCCGTTTGCTCTCTGTGTTTGAAATCGCTAATCTCAGGAAGTACTGAACGGATTTTATTCAAGTTTTCGCCAATAGATAGAGTGTCTATCGAGGAACATTTATGTGTATAATTAATACATATATGTTGTACATTAGCTTAGCTATCACGGTTTATGTCAAGTAAGTGGTATAGTTTACATCTTATATATAAAATATCGGTATGGAGAACCATACATGACTTCCATATTCTAAGATTTATATTTAAAATCATTTTCAGCCAAACAGCCAGGCTGAGTCTTACCTGCCTTTTTATTGCTGTATTAAATGAAAAATATTATATTACATTAAAATGAAAAAATTATAATTTTATTGCCTGGCAACAAAATTATTTTATTTTTAACAATTACCATTGTTTCAAAAAGTTTAAATAAATTTTCAAGTACTTTACTCTTGTTAAAACGTAAAAGGTTGCAGGTAAACTACCCCTTCCCCTTAACCGATCTTCACCAAAATCGAAAGTCATTGAGACCTCTACAATTCAGGGACGTATGCAAACAATTATTTGATTCTGTTTGAATTTGCGGCTGTTATCGTTTGCCTTAGAAAATACGCTTGATAAAAAAACGTTGCAGGTAAACTACCCCTTTCCCTCAACCAATCTTCACAAAAAACAAAAAGGTCTTGAGAACTCTACAATTTAGGGCTGTATGCAAATAATCGTTTGATTCTGTTTGAATTTGCGGCTGTTATCGTTTGCCATAAGAAATACCCTTGTTAAAACATAAAACGTTACAGGTAAAACTACCCCTTTCCCTCAACCGATCTTCACCAAAAACAATAGGTCTTGAGTACTCTACAATTCAGGGCTGTATGCAAAACATTATTTGATTCTGTTTGAATTTGCGGCTGTTATCGTTTGCCATAGAAAATACCCTTGTTAAAAAAACGTTGCCGGTAAACTACCCCTTTCCCTCAACCGATCTTCACCAAAAACAATAGGTCTTGAGAACTCTACAATTTAGGGCTGTATGCAAATAATCTTTTGATTCTGTTTGAATTTGCGGCTGTTATCGTTTGCCATAAGAAATACCCTTGTTAAAACATAAAACGTTACAGGTAAACTACCCCTTTCCCTTAACCGATCTTCACCAAAAACAATAGGTCTTGAGTACTCTACAAATCAGGGCTGTATGCAAAACATTATTTGATTCTGTTTGAATTTGCGGCTGTTATCGTTTGCCATATAAAATACCCTTGTTAAAAAAACGTTGCAGGTAAACTACCCCTTTCCCTCAACCGAACTTCACCAAAAACTATAGGTCTTGAGAACTCTACAATTTAGGGCTGTATGCAAATAATCTTTTGATTCTGTTTGAATTTGCGGCTGTTATCGTTTGCCATAAGAAATACCCTTGTTAAAACATAAAACGTTACCGGTAAACTACCCCTTTCCCTTAACCGATCTTCACCAATCAACAGATCTTGAGAACTCTACAATTCAGGGCTGTATGCGAAACATTATTTGATTCTGTTTGAATTTGCGGCTGTTATCGTTTGCCAAACAAACAAAATTACCCTTGCTAAAAAAAAACCGTTGCCGGTAAACTACCCCTTTCCCTCAACCGATCTTCACCAAAAACAATAGGTCGCGAGTACTCTGAAAATCACGGCTACATGCAAAAAATTATTTGATTCTGTTTGAATTTGCGGCAGTTATCGTTTGCCATAGAAAAAAATCTATAGACACACAGACACACAGACAGACAGACAGACAGACACACACACAGACACTTTTCGGAAAACGACTTTTTTTCATGTTTTGAGTGTAGTAGAATCAGAATCTGCAATAATCTCGAACACGATTTTTTTTTGCCATCACCATACTTCCATTCCTTAAGGAATATGGAAGTAAAATGAATGTTTCTTTGTTTGTCCCGTATGCGTTCCTATACCATTCATCCGATTGCGATGAAACTTCGGTGAGTTGTTGTGCGCACGTCCGCGAAGGTTTCTTGCACATCTCCTCCTAAACCACTGTACCGATTTCAACCAAACTTGGCACAAATATTTTACGCAACGGGAGAACCAACATAGGATAGGTGTTTTTTACTTCCATATTCCTTAAGGAATGGAAGTATGGTGATGGCAAAAAAAATCGTGTTCGAGATTATTGCAGATTCTGATTCTACTACACTCAAAACATGAAAAAAAGTCGTTTTCCGAAAAGTGTCTGTGTGTCTGTCTGTCTGTCTGTCTGTCTGTCTGTCTATGTGTCTGTTTGTAGATTTTTTTTCTATGGCAAACGATAACTGCCGCAAATTCAAACAGAATTAAATAATTTTTTGCATACAGCCCTGATTTGCAGAGTACTCGCGAGCTATTGTTTTTGGTGAAGATCGGTTGAGGGAAAGGGGTAGTTTACCTGCAACGGTTTTTTTTAGCAAGGGTAATTTTGTTTGTTTGGCAAACGATAACAGCCGCAAATTCAAACAGAATCAAATAATGTTTCGCATACAGCCCTGATTTGTAGAGTACTCAAGACCTATTGTTTGTGGTGAAGATCGGTTGAGGGAAAGGGGTAGTTTACCTGCAACGTTTTTTTAACAAGGGTATTTTCTATGGCAAACGATAACAGCCGCAAATTCAAACAGAATCAAATAATGTTTTGCATACAGCCCTGGTTTGTAGTGTACTCAAGACCTATTGTTTTTGGTGAAGATCGGTTAAGGGGAAGGGGTAGTTTACCTGTAACGTTTTTTTATCAAGCGTATTTTCTATGGCAAACGATAACAGCCGCAAATTAAAACAGAATCAAATAATTTTTTGCATACGTCCGTGAATTGTAGAGGTCTCAATGACTTTCGATTTTGGTGAAGATCGGTTAAGGGGAAGGGGTAGTTTACCTGCAACCTTTTACGTTTTAACAAGAGTAAAGTACTTGAAAATTTATTTAAACGTTTTGAAACAAACGATAACAGCCGCAAATTCAAACAGAATCAAAAGATTATTTGCATACAGCCCTAAATTGTGGAGTTCTCAAGACCTATTGTTTTTGGTGAAGATCGGTTTAGGGAAAGGGGTAGTTTACCTGCAACGTTTTTTTAACAAGGGTATTTTCTATGGCAAACGATAACAGCCGCAAATTCAAACAGAATCAAATAATGTTTTGCATACTGCCCTGATTTGTAGTGTACTCAAGACCTATTGTTTTTGGTGAAGATCGGTTAAAGGGAAGGGGTAGTTTACCAGCAACGATTTTTTTATCAAGCGTATTTTATATGGCAAACGATAACAGCCGCAAATTCAAACAGAATCAAATAATTTTTTGCATACGTCCCTGAATTGTTGAGGTCTCAATGACTTTCGATTTTGGTGAAAATCGGTTAAGGGGAATGGGTAGTTTACCTGCAACCTTTTACGTTTTAACAAGAGTAAAGTACTTGAAAATTTATTTAAGCTTTTTGAAACAATGGTAATTGTTAAAAATAAAATAATTTTGTTGCCAGGCAATAAAATTATAATTTTTTCATTTTAATGTAATATAATATTTTTCATTTAATACAGCAATAAAAAGGCAGGTAAGACACAGCCTGTCTGTTTGGCTGAAAATGATTTTAAATATAAATCTTAGAATATGGAAGTCATGTATGGTTCTCCATACCGATATTTCGATGGGGTCCTTTTGGGTCTTCCACATCGCCTCCTAAACCACTGGACCGATTTCAACCAAACTTGGCACAAATATTTTACGCAAAGGGAGAACCAACATAGGATAAGTGTTTTATTCGATACGATCCTTTGGGGGGTCCTTTGGGGTCTTCCACGTCTCCACCTAAACCATTGGACCGATTTCAACCAAACTTGGCACAAATATTTTACGCAACGGGAGAACCAACATAGGACAGGTGTTTTTTTCGATACGATCCTCTGGGGGGTCCTTTGCGGTCTTAAAAAACTATTAGATCTGGTTACTATGGCAACCCAATAGAATAGATTCTGTTCTAAATATATTATCGCATTAAATTGAAGACCACGCGAACGAAGTTGTGGGCAACAGCTACTTATTTTTAAGAAGCCTACTTTAATTAAACTTTATTAATTAAACTAACATTTTCATTACGTACAACGTAAAACTCCGTAGCGAAGCACGGGTATTCTGCTAGTCATGTATAAGAAAAAATATATCGTGCGTGGCAGGCAAGCATATCTCAGTTATGTACTGTTTACGTTTCCATTTTATTATTATCACTGCCGCAATAAAAAGGCAGGGAACACACACACACACACACACACACACACACACACACACACACACACACACACACACACACACACACACACACACACACACACACACACACACACACACACACACACACACACACACACACACACACACACACACACACACACACAATTCGCGTTATTTCTGGCCTCATTCATGTTTATTTTCTTACATTTGCACGGTTTTTAAATGGAAAGTGCCGAACCCATACCAACATAACGCATGCAAGCCGAAAAAGTGTCCAGCGTGGATAGCGATTTGCTTCCTGTGGATCGCTGGGCAGTGTAACTGCACGTGTTTACAGAGGAACGATTCATAGACAGACTTTTCGTCTTTAGGGAATGAACCCTCTGCAAGATGCTGAGGGTCCATGAGTGACTTCGGAGCGCTCCTTCTTTTCCGCGTGTTTGTTCTGTGAAACGTACACTGTAGATTCGCAGATTTATTCTAAGCAACGCTCAATAGGAAATGTTGAAAATTTTTGTCCACGGTGAACCCTGATACACACTAAACCTGCTCTGATGTTTTAATTACGGACATCATAATTACAAACTTGAGCACTACTTAATGGAGATCGATCATTAACTTATACAAGCGCCATTAATTTTATGTATATTTTTACTTCCATATTCCTTAAGGAATGGAAGTATTTACTTCCATGTTCCTTAAGGAAATGGAAGTATGGTGATGGCAAAAAAAATCGTGTTCGAGATTATTGCAGAATATGATTGTACTACACTTAAAACATGAAAAAAAGTCATTTTTCGAAAAGTGTCTGTGTGTGTGTCTGTGTGTCTGTCTGTGTGTGTGTCTGTCTGTAGATTTTTTTTATATGGCAAACGATAACAGCCGCAAATTCGAACAGAATCAAATAATTTTTTGCATGCAGCTCTGATTTATAGAGTACTCGCGACCTATTGTTTTTGGTGAAGATCGGTTGAGGGAAAGGGGTAGTTTACCTGCAACGGTTTTTTTTATCAAGGGTAATTTTGTTTGTTTGGCAAACGATAACAGCCGCAAATTCAAACAGAATCAAATAATGTTTCGCATACAGCCCTGAATTGTAGAGTTCTCACGATCTGTTGATTTTGGTAAAGATCGGTTAAGGGAAAGGGGTAGTTTACCTGCAACGTTTTATATTTTAACAAGGGTATTTTATATGGCAAACGATAGCACCCGCAAATTCAAACACAAGCAAATTATTATTTGCATACAGCCCTACATTGTAGAGTTCTCAAGACCTGTTGATTTTGGTGAAGACCGGATAAGGGAAAGGGGTAGTTTACCTGCTACGTTTTATGTTTTAAAAGGGTATTTCCTATGGCAAACGATAAGAGCCGCAAATTCAAACGGAATCAAATAAGTTTTTGCATACAGCCCTGATTTCTTGAGTACTAAAGACCTATTGTTTTTGGTGAAGATCGTTTAAGGGAAAGGGGTAGTTAACCAGCCACGTTTGTTGTTTTATCAAGGGTATTTTGTATGGCAAACGATAACAGCCGCAAATTCAAACAAAATCATATAATATTTTACATACAGGCCTAAATTGTAGAGTTCTCAAGACCTATCGTTTTTGGTGAAGATCGGTTAAGGGAAAGGGGTAGTTTACCTGCAACGGTTTTTTATCAAGGGTAATTTTACTTCCATATTCCTTAAGGAATGGAAGTATGGTGATGGCAAAAAAATCGTGTTCGAGATTATTGCAGATTCTGATTCTACTACACTCAAAACATGAAAAAAAGTCGTTTTCCGAAAAGTGTCTGTGTGTGTGTCTGTCTGTCTGTCTGTCTGTCTGTGTGTCTGTGTGTGTGTCTGTAGATTTTTACTTCCATATTCCTTAAGGAATGGAAGTATGGTGATGGCAAAAAAAATCGTGTTCGAGATTATTGCAGATTCTGATTCTACTACACTCAAAACATGAAAAAAAGTCGTTTTCCGAAAAGTGTCTGTGTGTGTGTCTGTTTGTCTGTCTGTGTGTATGTGTGTCTGTCTGTCTGTGTGTCTGTGTGTCTGTAGATTTTTTTTCTATGGCAAACGATAACTGCCGCAAATTTAAACAGAATCAAATAATTTTTTGCATACAGGCCTGATTTGCAGAGTACTCGCGACCTATTGTTTTTGGTGAAGATCGGTTGAGGGAAAGGGGTAGTTTACCTGCAACGGTTTTTTTTTAGCAAGGGTAATTTTGTTTGTTTGGCAAACGATAACAGCCGCAAATTCAAACAGAATCAAATAATGTTTCGCATACAGCCCTGAATTGTAGAGTTCTCAAGATTTGCTGATTTTGGTGAAGATCGGTTAAGGGAAAGGGGTAGTTTACCTGTAACGTTTTATGTTTTAACAAGGGTATTTCCTATGGCAAACGATAACAGCCGCAAATTCAAACAGAATCAAAAGATTATTTGCATACAGCCCTAAATTGTAGAGTTCTCAAGACCTGTTGTTTTTGGTGAAGATCGGTTGAGGGAAAGGGGTAGTTTACCTGCAACATTTTTTTAACAAGGGTATTTTCTATGGCAAACGATAACAGCCGCAAATTCAAACAGAATCAAATAATGTTTTGCATACAGTCCTGATTTGTAGAGTACTCAAGACCTATTGTTTTTGGTGAAGATCGGTTAAGGGGAAGGGGTAGTTTACCTGCAACGTTTTTTTATCAAGCGTATTTTCTATGGCAAACGATAACAGCCGCAAATTCAAACAGAATCAAATAATTTTTTGTATACGTCCCTGAATTGTAGAGGTCTCAATGACTTTCGATTTTGGTGAAGATCGGTTAAGGGGAAGGGGTAGTTTACGTGCAACCTTTTACGTTTTAACAAGAGTAAAGTACTTGAAAATTTATTTAAACTTTTTGAAACAATGGTAATTGTTAAAAATAAAATAATTTTGTTGCCAGGCAATAAAATTATAATTTTTTCATTTTAATGTAATATAATATTTTTCATTTAATACAGCAATAAAAAGGCAGGTAAGACACAGCCTGGCTGTTTGGCTGAAAATAATTTTAAATATAAATCTTAGAATATGGAAGTCATGTATGGTTCTCCATACCGATATTTTACTTCCATATTCCTTAAGGAATGGAAGTATGGTGATGGCAAAAAAAATCGTGTTCGAGATTATTGCAGATTCTGATTCTACTACACTCAAAACATGAAAAAAAGTCGTTTTCCGAAAAGTGTCTGTGTGTGTGTCTGTCTGTCTGTGTGTCTGTAGATTTTTTTTCTATGGCAAACGATAACTGCCGCAAATTCAAACAGAATCAAATACTTTTTTGCATGCAGCTCTGATTTGCAGAGTACTCGCGACCTATTGTTTTTGGTGAAGATCGGTTGAGGGAAAGGGGTAGTTTACCTGCAACGGTTTTTTTTTAGCAAGTGTAATTTTGTTTGTTTGGCAAACGATAACAGCCGCAAATTCAAACAGAATCAACAGATTATTTGCATACAGCCCTAAATTGTAGATTTCACAAGACCTATTGTTTTTGGTGAAGTTCGGTTGAGGGAAAGGGGTAGTTTACCTGCAACGTTTTTTTAACAAGGGTATTTTCTATGGCAAACGATAACAGCCGCAAATTCAAACAGAATCAAATAATGTTTTGCATACTGCCCTGATTTGTAGAGTACTCAAGATCTATTGTTTTTGGTGAAGATCGGTTAAGGGGAAGGGGTAGTTTACCTGCAACGTTTTTTTATCAAGCGTATTTTCTAAGGCAAACGATAACAGCCGCAAATTCAAACAGAATCAAATAATTGTTTGCATACGTTCCTGAATTGTAGAGGTCTCAATGACTTTCGATTTTGGTGAAGATCGGTAAAGGGGAAGGGGTAGTTTACCTGCAACCTTTTACGTTTTAACAAGAGTAAAGTACTTGAAAATTTATTTAAACTTTTTGAAACAATGGTAATTGTAAAAAATAAAATTATTTTGTTGCCAGGCAATAAAATTATAATTTTTTCATTTTAATGTAATATAATATTTTTCATTTAATACAGCAATAAAAAGGCAGGTAAGACACAGCCTGGCTGTTTGGCTGAAAATGATTTTAAATATAAATCTTAGAATATGGAAGTCATGTATGGTTCTCCATACCGATATTTTTCTATGGTAAACGATAACAGCCACAAATTCAAACAGAATCAAATGATGTTTTGCATACAGGCCTGTATTGTAGAGTTCTGAATATCTATTGGTGTTGGTGAAGAACGGTTAAGGGAGAGGGGTAGTTTACCTGCAACGTTTTATGTTTTATAAGGGTATTTTCTATGGCAAACGATAAGAGCCGCAAATTCAAACAGAATCAAATACGTTTTTGCATACAGCCCTGTTTTGTTGAGTACTAAAGACTTATTGTTTTTGGTGAAGATCGGTTAAGGGAAAGGGGTAGTTTACCTGACACGTTTTTTGTTTTATCAAGGATATTTTATATGGCAAATGATAACAGCCGCAAATTCAAACAGTATCATATAATATTTTGCATACAGCCCTGAAATGTACAGTTCTCAAGACCTGTTGGTTTTGGTGAAGTTCGGTTAAGGGAATAGGGTTGTTTACCAGCAACATTTTATGTTTTATCAAGGGTAATTTTTTTTTTTTGACTAACGATAACTGCCGTACATTAAAACAGAATCAACTACTCTTCTGCATACCTTTTTTAATTATACAGGACTCAAGGTCTGTTGATTTTGTTGAAGATCGGTTAAGGGAAAGGGGTAGTTTACCTGTAACGTTTTATGTTTTAACAAGGGTATTTTTTCTATGACGAACGATAACAGCCGTAAATTCAAAGAGAATCAACTAATGTTTTGCATACAGCCCTGAATTGTAGAGTTCTCAAGACCTATTGTTTTTGGTGAAGATCGGTTAATGGAATAGGGTAGTTTACCAGCAACGTTTTATGTTTTATCAAGGGTGTTTTCTATGGCAAACGATAACAGCCGCAAATGCAAACTAAATCAAATAATTGTTTGCATACAGGCCTGAATTGTAGAGTACCTAAGACCTGTCGTTTTTGGTGAAGATCGGTTAAGGGAAAGGGGTAGTTTACCTGCAACGGTTTTTTATAAAGTGTAATTTTTTTCTATAGTAAACGATAACAACCGCAAATTCAAACAGAATCAAATGATGTTTTGCATACAGCCCTGTTTTGTAGAGTTCTCAATACGTATTGTTGTTGGTGAAGATCGGCTAAGGGAAAGGGGTAGTTTACCAGCAACATTTTATGTGTTAACAAGAGAAATGTTTCCATGACGAACGATAACTGCCGCACATTCAAACAGAATCAAATATTTTTTTGCATGCTTCCCTGAATTGTAGAGGACGGAAAGTCTGTTGATTTTGGAGAAGATCGGTTAAGAGAAAGGGGTAGTTTACCTGAAACATTTTATGTTTTAACAAGAGTAAAGTACTTTATTTTTATAAATAAAGTATCCTGATAAGAAGCTCATAGTAATCCACTGTAGAAACGTAGATAAAACATCTATAAATTAAGAAGTTAGGAGAACGGGGTGGGGGTAATTTTCTATTATTAAAAATTATAGTTGAAGGTGTAGGGGAGAATTTTTTATATGTGTACTACGTTATCGGCAACAAAGAAGTAGTTTTTTGTTAAAATTGCTTCCCGGGCTCTTTAGCCGTAGTCCAATGTTTTCTGCAAAACCAGACTTTTCGGCAGTGCCATCGACTCCCATCATCGGTGAAAATCGAGTGCGACAACGTGAGGTGGTGGTGGTATACGTTAGTGAGCACAGTACTGTGGTTAATGCTGAAGCAATAAGTAGAAAGACGTAGTTTCTATGGAAATATTTCATTTCGAATATGATTTTAAATATAAATCTTAGAACATGGAAGTCATGTATGGTTCTCCATACCGATATTATATATATATGTGTACAACGTTATCGGCAACAAAGAAGTAGTTTTTGTTAAAATTCCTTCCCGGGATATTTGGCCGTAGTCCAATGTTTTCTACAAAACCAGACGTTTCGGCAATGCCATTGACTTCCATCATCAGTGAAAATCGAGTGCGATAACGTGAGGTGGTATATGTTAGTGACCACAGTACTGTGGTTAAGGCTGAAGCAGTAAGTAGAAAGAAGTAGTTTCTATGGTAATATTTCATTTCGAAAATGATTTTAAATATCGGTATGGAGAACCATACATGACTTCCATATTCTAAGATTTATATTTAAAATCATTTTCAGCCAAACAGCCAGGCTGTGTCTTACCTGCCTTTTTATTGCTGTATTAAATGAAAAATATTATATTACATTAAAATGAAAAAATTATAATTTTATTGCCTGGCAACAAAATTATTTTATTTTTAACAATTACCATTGTTTCAACAAGTTTAAATAAATTTTCAAGTACTTTACTCTTGTTAAAACGTAAAAGGTTGCCGGTAAACTATCCCTTCCCCTTAACCGATCTTCACCAAAATCGAAAGTCATTGAGACCTCTACAATTCAGGGACGTATGCAAACAATTATTTGATTCTGTTTGAATTTGCGGCAGTTATCGTTTGCCATAGAAAATACGCTTGATAAAAAAACGTTGCAGGTAAACTACCCCTTCCCCTTAACCGATCTTCACCACAAATAATAGGTCTTGAGTACTCTACAAATCAGGGCTGTATGCAAAACATTATTTGATTCTGTTTGAATTTGCGGCTGTTATCGTTTGCCATAGAAAATACCCTTGTTAAAAAAACGCTACAGGTAAACTACCCCTTTCCCTCAACCGATCTTCACCAAAAACAATAGGTCTTGAGAACTCTACAATTTAGGGCTGTATGCAAATAATCTTTTGATTCTGTTTGAATTTGCGGCTGTTATCGTTTGCCATAGGAAATACCCTTGTTAAAACATAAAACGTTACAGGTAAACTACCCCTTTCCCTTAACCGATCTTCACCAATATCAACAGATCTTGAGAACTCTACAATTCAGGGCTGTATGCAAAACATTATTTGATTCTGTTTGAATTTGCGGCTGTTATCGTTTGCCAAACAAACAAAATTACCCTTGCTAAAAAAAAACCGTTGCAGGTAAACTACCCCTTTCCCTCAACCGATCTTCACCAAAAACAATAGGTCGCGAGTACTCTACAAATCAGGGCTGTATGCAAAAAATTATTTGATTCTGTTTGAATTTGCGGCAGTTATCGTTTGCCATAGAAAAAAAATCTATAGACACACAGACACACACAGACAGACAGACAGACAGACAGACAGACAGACAGACAGACAGACAGACAGACAGACATACAGACAGACAGACAGACAGACAGACAGACAGACAGACAGACACACACACAGACACTTTTCGGAAAACGACTTTTTTTCATGTTTTGAGTGTAGTAGAATCAGAATCTGCAATAATCTCGAACACGATTTTTTTTGCCATCACCATACTTCCATTCCTTAAGGAATATGGAAGTAAAAATAAATCTTAGAATATGGAAGTCATGTATGGTTCTCCATACCGATATTTTTCTATGGCAAACGGTAACTGCCGCAAATTCAAACAGAATCAAATAATTTTTTGCATACAGCCCTGATTTGTAGAGTACTCACGACCTATTGTTTTTGGTGAAGATCGGTTGGGGGAAAGGGGTAGTTTACCTGCAACGGTTTTTTTTATCAAGGGAAATTTTTTTTTTGGCAAACGATAACAGCCGCAAATTCAAACAGAATTAAATAATGTTTCGTATACAGCCCTGAATTGTAGAGTTCTCAAGATCTATTGTTTTTGGTGAAGATCGGTTAAGGGAAAGGGGTAGTTTACCTGTAACGTTTTATGTTTTAACAAGGGTATTTTCTATGGCAAACTATAACAGCCACAAATTCAAACAGAATCAAAAGATTATTTGCATACAGCCCTAAATTGTAGAGTTCTCAAGACCTATTGTTTTTGGTGAAGATTGATTGAGGGAAAGGGGTAGTTTACCTGCAACGTTTTTTTAACAAGGGTATTTTCTATGGCAAACGATAACAGCCGCAAATTCAAATAGAATCAAATAATTTTTTGCAAACGTCCCTGATTTGTAGAGGTCTCAAGGGCTTTCGATTTTGGTGAAGATCGGTTAAGGGGAAGGGGTAGTTTACCTGCAACCTTTTACGTTTTAACAAGAGTAAAGTACTTGAAAATTTATTTAAACTTTTTGAAAGAATGGTAATTGTTAAAAATAAAATAATTTTGTTGCCAGGCAATAAAATTATAATTTTTTCATTTTAATGTAATATAATATTTTTCATTTAATACAGCAATAAAAAGGCAGGTAAGACACACACACACACACACACACACACACACACACACACACACACACACACACACACACACACACACACACACACACACACACACACACACACACACACACACACACAATTCACGTTATTTCTGGCCTCACTCATGTTTATTTTCTTACGTTTGCACGCTTTTTAAATGGAAAGTGCCGAAACCCACACCAACATAACGCGTGCAAGCCGAAAAAATGGACATCAATTTGCTTACTGGCGAAGCTAGTAGTTAATGAATGGGTAGGCAAAAATCGTATCTTAAATTTTTTTTAAGGAATCACTAAAAGGACGGTGGTTCAAATCGGACGCTGAGGTAGAGTTTGCTGTAACCGAATGGTTCCACAAACAGCCGTAAGAATTTTACTAGCAGGGAAGCTACAGGTTAGCGCAACAGTGGAACTCATGTCTTAATGTTATTGGAGACTTCTTTTAAAATCGTTGAATAAAAAATGCTTTACAGCTCTATACGTGTTTCTATTGAACAATCCTTGTATTAGTCATACACAATAATACAACTGATTGAACTTCAAATGTTTAAACTTGATTAGTTTCTATATATATCGCTTATGGGCAAGAAAAGTGACACAACTCAAAAACATCAAATTTTCCAGGAGAGTCAAAAGAAGTTTTAGAATTTTTGGTATAGCCGAAAACACGGAAGCAGGTATGTTTTAGAGCATCAATAAACCGTAATACAAATCATAGGAACCCTCAGAACCATCGCGTGAAGGAAGTTAAAAAAAATGATTAAAACTACCCCTTCCACTGTAACAAATGCAACCCCTCTTTGAGTTGTGACGTTTTTCTTGCTCCACATTCTTCTGATTTCACGTCTACCTAGGAATAGTACCAGACAAAACTACTTGCACACATTATAACATCTTCTCCTGTGTTAGGAAGGAAAACTTAGGAAACCCGCAATAATTGGTTCTGCCAATTATTCAGGCTGCCTTACTTGTGACGAGCTGAAAATTAATCAGAACAACAAACAATAAATATACAAGGATTCAGGGAAGGGGAGACTGTTGATTTATGCACTCAGTATAGTAGGTACTCCTGATGACATCTCTTTATTACATATTGTATTATTTTCTCTACTTAAAATTCTCGACACATATGCTTCAATAGCTTACAGTTTACATGATGATTCTATTTTATTCTTTACAAGGCCCCTCAAAATAAGATGTACATGAATTTAATTAATTCTCCGGATCCGGGATTTCCTCTAATACGTTAAGAATGGTTACCTCGCCATATAAGCTTTAAAATTTTGCCATTTGAAGAATGGTCTTCATTAATCTTTTAAACAATAAGGCTTTACAGTTTAGAGCTATAACTCTTTTACTAGGAATAAGTATACAAGTTATGAGTATACAATTACTGATATACAATTACTTAAAATGTCTTAATGTGGTTAAATTAATTGTCTTTTGTTGAATATAATATTTAGTATTTCATAAGCACGGAAGGCTTGCCTCCGTGTCACCTTTTTGTATGTCTTCCAGCTCTGCGTTATTCCAGTCGTAGGTCCTCGGTTGCAGCATGTTTGAAGTAGGTCAGGTATCTCTCATTTTCTTCGTATCCGGGAATGGTGTAGTCCTGAAAGTCTTTTAGATCATGGTGTCTCCTGGTTCTCAGCTCTTGGCTAACTGATAGTAATAGCTCGTTGATCTGAATGATTAACACAAAGTTTCATTCACCTGTATCCACTTCACATGATAGTTTGATTGTAGCACTTCACTTCATGGGATTACCACAGTTTTAATTACATAAGTATTATATTTTAAGATTTTTGAAGAGATGTCACCGGCGCTAAATTTTAGTTATTCATTCTCACTCGTTTACACCATATTTATATGAGTCGCGGTTCAACTACATTAACGCAACACATTGTTTAATAGTAAAAAGAATGCCTCTGTGTCTTAACTGACGGATTAATTACATTTTGTAATAAACTATTTTTAACGTTGCACATATCGGCAGTACACAGCTTACTGTTTGACCGCTCCATAGCAAGTGGGCGAAAATAGTTAGGGGTGAGCGTAGTAATCTCGCGACAGTTCAACTCAACATAAAAATAGTTCCAAGTTTCTTTTTTATTTAAAGGACTAAAATTAGATTAAATAATTAAGTAGAGAGATTCTTAGTTACAATTGCTATCAAAGTACATTATAGTGATCTAGTTTAATTATTTAAATAATAATCAATTTACAATTATTTTTAGTTAGTTAAGGGGTCGGAAAACAAGTTGATTCTGGTTAGCGCCTGTTTCTGCAGGATTAATTAACAAGCTTTACCCTTTCTGTACACTAGTATTCCATTTAATATATTATTAGACTTTTTATTTAAATATTATTATTATTTAATGATTACAATAAGCTTTAGGTAAAAATGTGAGATTTTATTAAACACTTAAAATTTATCAACCTATACATTATCAACTTAATTAACTAACACTTTTTTTTTTTTTTTAAATGAAATCGTCACAACATAGCCCTGTGTTGAATTTTCCACTTATGGTAATCTTTACGAAAATAATGTTGGGTTTTTGAGGAAATTCAAAAGCAATAAACTGCACTTTGCTGAAAAAAAAATTTATTTATTCTTTAACCACGAAAATTTCGTTACATTTGATGTAAACGTTATCACTATCAGTTACAAGAGGCCAAATTTGGTTAACCTACAAAAATAGTTTACAAAAACAGTCATTGGCGCTAGGACACATCACAAAAATTAACTAGATAAATCACAATTTTCTTTGAGTTTTAATTGTAGGTAAGAACAACAAAATTATTTCTCTATAAATGAGATCAAAGAAATGTTCTAAAATCACAGAAATCAGTCTTTAAGTCACCATTTTCAAATGGAAGTACAAAAATAAGGAAGTTATGAAAATAATGATTTACTTTTTTCTCAAATTAGAGACATTATCATGAACCTTATAAGGAAGAAAAATATCGGTATGGAGAACCATACATGACTTCCATATTCTAAGATTTATATTTAAAATCATTTTCAGCCAAACAGCCTGGGAAGGAATTTTAACAAAAAAATACTTCTTTCTTGCCAATAACGTAGTACACATATAAAAAATATTATCCCCTCCCCCTTCAACTATAATTTTGATTTATAGAAAATTACCCCCAACCCGTTCAACTAGCCTCTTCATTTATAGATATTTCATCTACGTTTCTACAGTGGATTATTAAGATCTTATCAGGATACTTTATCAAAATTAAGTACTTTACTCATGTTACAACAAAAAATGTTTCAGGTAAACTGCCCTTTCCCCGTAACCGATCTTCACCAAAATCAACAGACATTGAGTTCTCTATAGCTCAGGCACATATGTAAAAAATTATTTGATTCTGTTTGAATTTACGGCAGTTATGGTTCGTCATATAAAAAATTACCCATGTTAAAACATAAAACATGAGATTTATAAAACATATCTAAGATTTATATTTAAAATCATTTTTGAAATAAAATATTTTCATAGAACCTACTAACGCTGGGGAAATCTGAGGAGCCAATCAGAGTTGGGCCTACCTGTCACTCTGCTGAATTTGGTGGAAAGCCCTGTCACTGTCGTCAAAGTATCAGCCTTGACAGGGTCCTCTTTTTCTTCAAAATGGGAGAGGAGGCTTGAGATGGAGTGAGTGACATGGTCCCCACCTCAATGAAGAACCCATTGTTTTATAAAAATATATTTAAATTTTGAAAACTGAAAATTCTTTTCTTGTTGTAAATATTTATATTTTATAATCAAAATGACTTTATCAAAAAACAAACATTATTTTTTTATAATAAGTACTTACATATGTTTCTTAATATGCTTACTTTTTCTTCAATGTTGATGATCATTTCCAAACATTCTGACAAAATTGTATCTACAGAACAGTTAACATTCCCCAGGTTTCCATTTCTGCTAATTTCTCATTACACCTTCCACTGACGTATTATTAACCATTTCATAAACTATCGTATAATCTTTTCAGATTTTGTGGTACAAAATCTGAAATTTTCAGACTGCCTGGCAACAAAATTATTTTATTTTCAACAATTACCATTGTTTGAAAAAGTTTAAATGAATTTTCAAGTACTTTACTCTTGTTAAAACGTAAAAGGTTGCTGGTAAACTACCCCTTCACCTTAACCGATCTTCACCAAAATCTAAAGGCCTTGAGTCCTCTACAATCTACAATTCACTGACGTATGCAAAAAATTATTTGATACTGTTTGAATTTGCGGCAGTTATCGTTTGCCATAGAAAATACGCTTGATAAAAAACGTTGCAGGTAAACTACCCCTTCCCCTCAACCGATCTTCACCAGAAACAATAGGTCTTGAGTACTCTACAAATCAGGGCTGTATGCAGAAAATTATTTGATTCTGTTTGAATTTGCGGCTGTTATCGTTTGCCATAGAAAATACCCTTGTTAAAAAAACGTTGTAGGTAAACTACCCCTTTCCCTTAACCGATCTTCACCAAAAACAATAGATCTTGAGAACTCTACAATTTAGGGCTGTATGCGAAACATTATTTGATTCTGTTTGAATTTGCGGCTGTTATCGTTTGCCAAAAAAAAAATTTCCCTTGATAAAAAAAACCGTTGCAGGTAAACTACCCCTTCCCCTCAACCGATCTTCACCAAAAACAATAGGTCGTGAGTACTCTACAAATCAGGACTGTATGCAAAACATTATTTGATTCTGTTTGAATTTGCGGCAGTTATCGTTTGCCATAGAAAATACGCTTGATAAAAAACGTTGCAGGTAAACTACCCCTTCCCCTCAACCGATCTTCACCAAAAACAATAGGTCTTGAGAACTCTGCAATTTAGGGCTGTATGCAAATAATCTTTTGATTCTGTTTGAATTTGCGGCTGTTATCGTTTGCCAAAAAAAAAATTTCCCTTGATAAAAAAAAACCGTTGCAGGTAAACTACCCCTTTACCTCAACCGATCTTCACCAAAAACAATAGGTCGCGAGTCCTCTACAAAATATCGGTATGGAGAACCATACATGACTTCCATATTCTAAGACTTATAATCTGAAATATGCTTGCCTGCCAAGCACGATATATTTTCTAATATATACATAATTTACATTAAAATGAAAAAATTATAATTTTATTGCCTGGCAACAAAATTATTTTATTTTTAACAATTACCATTGTTTGAAAAAGTTTAAATGAATTTTCAAGTACTTTACTCTTGTTAAAACGTAAAAGGTTGCAGGTAAACTACCCCTTCCCCTTAACCGATCTTCACCAAAATCTAATGGCCTTGAGTCCTCTACAATTAACTTATGTATGCAAAAAATTATTTGATTCTGTTTGAATTTGCGGCAGTTATCGTTTGCCATAGAAAATACGCTTTATAACAAACGTTGCAGGTAAACTACCCCTTCCCCTCAACCGATCTTCACCAAAAACAAAGGGTCTTGAGTACTCTACAAACCAGGGCTGTATGGAGAAAATTATTTGATTATGTTTGAATTTGCGGCTGTTATCGTTTGCCATAGAAAATAACCTTGTTAAAAAAACGTTGTAGGTAAACTACCCCTTTCCCTTAACCGATCTTCACCAAAAACAATAGATCTTGAGAACTCTACAATTTAGGGCTGTATGCAAATAATCTTTTGATTCTGTTTGAATTTACGGCTGTTATCGTTTGCCATAGGAAATACCCTTGTTAAAACATAAAACGTTACAGGTAAACTACCCCTTTCCCTTAACCGATCTTCACCAAAATCAACAGATCTTGAGAACTCTACAATTCAGGGCTGTATGCGAAACATTATTTGATTCTGTTTGAATTTGCGGCTGTTATCGTTTGGCAAAAAAAAAATTTCCCTTGATAAAAAAAAACCGTTGCAGGTAAACTACCCCTTTCCCTCAACCGATCTTCACCAAAAACAATAGGTCGTGAGTACTCTAGAAATCAGGGCTGTATGCAAAAAGTTATTTGATTCTGTTTGAATTTGCGGCAGTTATCGTTTGCCATAGAAAAAAATACCCTTGTTAAAAAAACGTTGCAGGTAAACTACCCCTTTCCCTCAACCGATTTTCACCAAAAACAATAGGTCTTGACAACTCTACAATTTAGGGCTGTATGCAAATAATCTTTTGATTCTGTTTGAATTTGCGGCTGTTATCGTTTGCCATAGGAAATACCCTTGTTAAAACATAAAACCGTTGCAGGTAAACTACCCCTTTCCCTCAACCGATCTTCACCAAAAACAATAGGTCGCGAGTACAGTTATCGTTTGCCATAGAAAAAAATCTACAGACACATAGACACACAGACAGACACACAGACACACAGACAGACACACAGACAGACAGACACACACACAGACACTTTTCGGAAAACGACTTTTTTTCATGTTTTGAGTGTAGTAGAATCAGAATCTGCAATAATCTCGAACACGATTTTTTTTGCCATTACCATACTTCCATTCCTTAAGGAATATGGAAGTAAAAAGGGCTGTATGCAAAAAATTATTTGATTCTGTTTGAATTTGCCGTTATCGTTTGCCATAGAAAATAAAACGTAAAAGGTTGCAGGTAAACTACCCCTTCCCCTTAACCGATCTTCACCAAAATCGAAAGTCATTGAGACCTCTACAATTCAGGGACGTATGCAAAAAATTATTTGATTCTGTTTGAATTTGCGGCTGTTATCGTTTGCCATAGAAAATACGCTTGATAAAAAAACGTTGCAGGTAAACTACCCCTTCCCCTTAACCGATCTTCACCAAAAACAATAGGTCTTGAGTACTCTACAAATCAGGACTGTATGCAAAACATTATTTGATTCTGTTTGAATTTGCGGCTGTTATCGTTTGCCATATAAAATACCCTTGTTAAAAAAACGTTGCAGGTAAACTACCCCTTTGCCTCAACCGATCTTCACCAAAAACAATAGGTCTTGAGAAATCTACAATTCAGGGCTGTATGCGAAACATTATTTGATTCTGTTTGAATTTTCGGCTGTTATCGTTTGCCAAAAAAAAAAAAATTTCCCTTGATAAAAAAAACCGTTGCAGGTAAACTACCCCTTCCCCTCAACCGATCTTCACCAAAAACAATAGGTCGCGAGTACTCTACAAATCAGGGCTGTATGCAAAAAATTATTTGATTCTGTTTGAATTTGCGGCAGTTGTCGTTTGCCATAGAAAATACGCATGATAAAAAACGTTGCTGGTAAACTACCCCTTCCCCTCAACCGATCTTCACCAAAAACAAAAGGTATTGAGAACTCTACAATTTAGGGCTGTATGCAAATAATCTTTTCATTCTGTTTGAATTTGCGGCTGTTATCGTTTGCCATAGGAAATACCCTTGTTAAAACATAAAACGTTACAGGTAAACTACCCCTTTCCCTTAACCGATCTTCACCAAAAACAATAGGTCTTGAGAACTCTACAATTCAGGGCTGTATGCGAAACATTATTTGATTCTGTTTGAATTTGCGGCTGTTATCGTTTGCCAAACAAACAAAATTTCCCTTGCTAAAAAAAAACCGTTGCAGGTAAACTACCCCTTTCCCTCAACCGATCTTCACCAAAAACAATAGGTCGCGAGAACTCTGCAAAACCGGGCTGTATGCAAAAAATTATTTGATTCTGTTTGAATTTGCGGCAGTTATCGTTTGCCATAGAAAAAAAATCTACAGATAGACAGACACACAGACACACAGATAGACACACAGACACTTTTCGGAAAACGACTTTTTTTCATGTTTTGAGTGTAGTAGAATCAGAATCTGCAATAATCTCGAACACGATTTTTTTTGCCATCACCATACTTCCATTCCTTAAGGAATATGGAAGTAAAAAATCTACAGACACACAGACAGACAGACACACACACAGACACTTTTCGGAAAACGACTTTTTTACTTCCATATTCCTTAAGGAATGGAAGTATGGTGATGGCAAAAAAAATCGTGTTCGAGATTATTGCAGATTCTGATTGTACTACACTCAGAACATGAAAAAAAGTCGTTTTCCGAAAAGTGTCTGTGTGTGTGTCTGTCTGTCTGTCTGTCTGTGTGTCTGTCTGTGTGTCTGTCTGTGTGTCTATCTGTGTGTCTGTAGATTTTTTTCTATGGCAAACGATAACTGCCGCAAATTCAAACAGAATCAAATAATTTTTTGCACACAACCCTGATTTATAGAGTACTCGCGACCTGTTGTTTTTGGTGAAGATCGATTGAGGGAAAGGGGTAGTTTACCTGCAACGTTTTATGTTTTAACAAGGGTATTTTCTATGGCAAACGATAACTGCCGCACATTCAAACAGAATCAAATAATGTTTTGCATGCATCCCTGAATTGTAGAGGAGACTCAAGACCTGTTGATTTTGGTGTACATCAGTTAAGAGAAAGGGGTAGTTTACCTGCAACATTTTATGTGATACAAGGTTAATTTTTTCTAAGACGAACGATAACTGCCGTAAATTCCAACATAATCAAATAAGTTTTTGCATACATCCCTAAACTGTAGAGATCTCAAGGCCTGTTGATTTTGGTGAAGATCGTTTAAGGGAAAGGGGTAGTTTACCTGCAACGTTTTATGTTTTATAAGGGTATTTTTTATGGCAAACGATAAGAGCCGCAAATTCAAACAGAATCAAATATGTTTTTGCATACAGCCCTGTTTTGTTGAGTACTAAAGACCTTTTGTTTTTGGTGAAGATCGGTTAAGGGAAAGGGGTAGTTTACCTGACACGTTTTTTGTTTTATCAAGGGTGTTTTATATGGCAAATGATAACAGCCGCAAATTTAAACAGAATCATATAATATTTTGCATACAGCCCTGAAATGTACAGTTCTCAAGACTTGTTGCTTTTGGTGAAGATCGGTTAAGGGAATAGGGTTGTTTACCAGCAACATTTTATGTTTTATCAAGGGTAATTTTTTTTTTGACGAACGATAACTGCCGTACATTAAAACAGAATCAACTACTCTTCTGCATACCTTTTTGAATTATACAGAACTCAAGGTCTGTTGATTTTGTTGAAGATCGGTTTAGGGAAAGGGGTAGTTTACCTGCAACGTTTTATGTTTTAACAAGGGTATTTTTTCTATGATGAACGATAACTGCCGTAAATTCAAAAAGAATCAACTAATGTTTTGCATACAGCCCTGAATTGTAGAGTTCTTAAGACCTATTGTTTTTGGTGAAGATCGGTTAATGGAATAGGGTAGTTTACCAGCAACGTTTTATGTTTTATCAAGGGTGTTTTCTATGGCAAACGATAACAGCCGCAAATTCAAACTAAATCAAATAATTCTTTGCATACTGACCTGAATTGTAGAGTACCTAAGACATGTCGTTTTTGGTGAAGATCGGTTAAGGGAAAGGGGTAGTTTACCTGAACCGGTTTTTTATCAAGGGTAATTTTTTTCTATAGTAAACGATAACAACCGCAAATTCAAACGGAATCAAATAAGTTTTTGCATACAGCCCTGATGTTTTGAGTACTAAAGACCTATTGTTTTTGGTGAAGATCGGTTGAGGGAAAGGGGTAGTTTACCTGTAGCGTTTTTTTAACAAGGGTATTTTCTATGGCAAACGATAACAGCCGCAAATTCAAACAGAATCAAATAATGTTTTGCATACAGCCCTGATTTGTAGAGTACTCAAGACCTATTGTTTTTGGTGAAGATCGGTTAAAGGGAAGGGGTAGTTTACCAGCAACGTTTTTTTATCAAGCGTATTTTCTATGGCAAATGATAACAGCGGCAAATTCAAACAGAATCAAATAATTTTTTGCATACATCCCTGAATTGTAGAGACCTCAAGGACTTTTGATTTTGGTGAAGATCGGTTAAGGGGAAGGGGTAGTTTACCTGCAACCTTTTACGTTTTAACAACAGTAAAGTACTTGAAAATTCATTTAAACTTTTTCAAACAAAGGTAATTGTTAAAAATAAAATAATTTTGTTCCCAGGGAATAAAATTATAATTTTTTCATTTTAATGTAAATTATGTATGAGTTAATATCTTTATATATATATAATTTTTCTGTACGTGTGTATGTCACTGAACTCCTCCATGTATAAAATAATATATCGTTCGTGGCAGGTAAGCATATATCAGTTATGTAATGTTTACGTTTCCATTTTATTATTATGCCTACAGCAATAAAAAGGCAGGTAAGACACTCACACATACACACACACACACACACACACACACACACACACACACACACACACAATTCACGTTATTTCTGGCCTCACTCATGTTTATTTTCTTACATTTGCACGCTTTTTAAATGGAAAGTGCCGAAACCCACACCAACATAACGCGTGCAAGCCAAAAAAATGGACATCAATTTGCTTCCTGTGGATCGCTGGGCAGTGTAACTGCACGTGTTTACAGAGGAACGATTCATAGACAGACTTTTCGTCTTTAGGGAATCAACCCTCTGCAAGATGCTGAGGGTCCATGAGTGACTTCGGAGCGCTCCTTCTTTTTCGCGTGTTTGTTCTGTGAAACATACACTGTAGATTCGCAGCTTTACTCTATGCAACACTCAATAGGAAATGTTGAAAATTTTTGTCCACAGTGTACCCTCATTCACACTAAACCTGCTCTGATGTTTTAATTATGGACATCATAATATTAAAACTTTGGAAACTTGAGCACTACTTAATGGAGATCAATCATTAACTTATACAAGCCATTAATTTTATGCATATTTTTTATATATATGTGTACAACGTTATCGGCAACAAAGAAGTAGTTTTTGTTAAAATTCCTTCCCGGAATATTTGGCCGTAGTCCAATGTTTTCTACAAAACCAGACGTTTCGGCAATGCCATCATCAGTGAAAATCGAGTGCGATAACGTGAGGTGGTATACGTTAGTGACCACAGTACTGTGGTTAAGGCTGAAACAGTAAGTAGAAAGAAGTAGTTTCTATGGTAATATTTCATTTCGAAAATGATTTTAAATATAAATCTTAGAATATGGAAGTCATGTATGGTTCTCCATACCGATATTTCATGTTTTGAGTGTAGTAGAATCAGAATCTGCAATAATCTCGAACACGATTTTTTTTTGCCATCACCATACTTCCATTCCTTAAGGAATATGGAAGTAAAAAAGAAGCATAACTTTGTGGTATGTGTTTGGAATCAAGCAGAGACAAACAGTCTTGTTTTTTCGTTCATTCAATGGGAATTTTTTTGAATACGCCTTATGTAAAGTAGAATACTGTTTATTACCTCTAGCTTTAATTTCAACCTCAAAAAAATCAATTTGGTCATAAGAGTATTTTAAGCTGAATGAAGAAGGCTTAAGTTTCTCAAATTTTACAACTTTGATTTTGGAAAGGTGAAGAGGATTGCCGATACTGTCTTTCAAAACCTTAGCACCACCCATCTCAGCTGTCAATCGTTTTATGTCCAGAAAATCGGAATGAGCTAGCTCATTCACAGTAAAAGGACGCCCTTTCTTTTTGGCTGTTCTAATCAATGTCGCGTACTGCTGTGGAATATAAATAGGTCCAGCTTTTTTGGCTTTTTTAATTTGTTTTTCAATCACAGAATGAACAGCGTCGCCCTCGTTTTGAGTGTGACCACAGATCAAAAATTTGAGAGTAATTTTTCTTATGTTCAGCGTTCTCACAGCATGCAGCAATAAGGATAAGATGAATTTGTTCTTATTCTGTCCACAACAATTGTCACAAAAAAAGTCAATTCTAAATTTTCGTTGTCAAGTAGCGCTGCAATTTTTTGTAAGTACAACCATAAACATGTGCCTATTTCGTTCGCACCACGCTGTCCTTCACATTCATTCCAAAAAAAAACAATCAACTACATCACTACCTAGCTGGCAGATAGTAAAATTATAACAATTAATCTTCGACTTATAATAAAATATTGAAACGTCGCCTGTAGGGCATGGCATCACGGCCTGAAGATCAAATGTACAGACGATGAAATTTTTGTTATCGATTTGGTGTTTGTCGTCTTCTTTTGCTCGGCGACTCAAAACCTTCTCTCTTTCGTGAGCATCAAACTTCGCTTTTAGGTCCACGTCATCAGGCGCATTTTTGAAAGCCTCACACAAATTGCACAAATCTTTCTTGGGAACAAAAAACGAAATATTGTACTCCTTATTAAAAATCCTGGAATACATGATCAGGTTGGCTGCCGGCTCATTCTTTTCTTCTTGCGTTTTCAAATAGTCGCGATGAAGATCTGCCAAACTCTTATCGCCAGGAATGAATTCTCTAGTGGTATGAGCACGTGTGTAATGACTCTCTACTCGGGGTATACTTTCTATATGTTTCTTTACGGAGTCTTTGATTGATTGATCTACCTGTTTGTGATTCCCGTGTTTGCCTCGCCTATCAATTTCCATGAAACCTCCGACTTTTTTGGTCAAAACGGTGCGAATCGGCCTGTCATTTATACCTAGTGTTCCGAAAAAATAGTTTGCAGACTCTTACCTTAGTATCATTATTGTATAGGTAGAATGCATTGTTCATCTGGCGATACTTATTAGGATTGACGTATCTATACTTGGGACAAATAGCCTCTACATTTCCAGCAATAAAACTTCGTTGTTTTTCTAAGTCCCCTAACCCCCAGTATTTCTCAAAAATTTGTGTCCTTTCTTCTTCAGTAAACTTACTGCTGCATTGCAGCCTGCACTTCAGTGTACATGGTGGGAACATTTTTCTTTCATCAAACTTTTTTTTGGACTTTGAGGCAGAGGCGTACTCCTTGCCCGAGTTGCGTAGCCGTTTAGAAACTTCTTTAATCCACTTGGATTTTTGTAGTGGTCGTTTTTTACCACGCTTTTTAGAAGGCGACAAGATCTGCGTATCTGTACTTTCTTGACCAGATGGTGCAGAAGTCGATGGAAGTGAAGAAGAACTTGAACCTACAATGTCTGATGAGTTACCGTTTTATTCGTCAGTTGAATCAGAATCAGATAAAGGTTCGAAGTGTGGATCTTCATCTGTGTCATCAATAGGTGAAGCTGGCATATAGCTGTCATAATCAGAGCTGATGTCACTGTCATCATCAATTTTCGAAGTGCTCTCAAGATTTGCGTTGGATGAACAGCGCCTTATGAATGTCAACCGCGTATCACTCGAAGTATGTAGCAGAGCAGAGTATGAAGGAATATTACTACTTACAGTCTCTGGAGAATGAGGGAGGGTGCTTGGTTCAGTTTGGCTTCCAGTGGCTCCGGAAAGAGTTTCAGAATTCATAGAACCCACGTTATCCTTTCAGCTCGAGTGATTTCCACTTGTGGCTAATTGTACCATCAGTTTTCCTCGAGATGAAGCCATTATTGGCAGCCTGAAAACAAAAATCAAACATTATTAGCACACTAATGACATTGATTTGGTTTTACCAGTCAACATTGTAATGAGATTTAAAATTTCAGTAGTATAGTAATTGAAATTAACAATTTAAACAAAGTAAATAATATAATTATTCATCGCAGCCTCCTTCATTAACAAACTACATTGAAAAAGAAATAGGTAATAATGATAAAAAAAATACGGTTAACATCATTATTACTAAATGATTAAAAATGGTATTATAACCAACTTATGAAATTGTGATAATGATAATGTTAAAATTTGTTAGTTTTTTGTGTGCTCTTTTTATTTTTAATGGGGTAACTAATTGTTGTCATTATGATGTTGTGATGACAATTAAACTCACGGAAATAAATAAAGATTATGTCTGCATCATAATTAAAGCTCAGAATTCCGTGCAGTAAAAGTTTGAAAACGTGCATTAACAACTTAACCCGAGTTGAGTTCTTGGAAATTAGAGGTGTGTGTTTGTTTACATCACGTAAGTTCCTTTTATTTTTTCCCAATGATCAATTCACATTTCCTTTCCAATAATTTTTGTGATGTGTATTTAATTAAAATTTAAAATCAATTTTTTTTCAAAGTAAGTAACAAATGCAACTTCGTGCAACAAAACTTCAAAACGTGCAATTTCCTGCAGTAAACCCCAAAACGTGCAATTTCGTGCAGTGTAAAACTTCACTAAAACACCCTATTAGGCTGGATTCGGATAAATAACTTGAGTTCGCGTTGTTCTGAATTACCAATAAAAAGATGCAATTGCACGGGAATCCGAGCTTTAATCATAATCAATATGGAATAATAATAATATACATACCTCGATTCACGAAGAGTGTCGTAAGTCGAAATGTGACGCACACAGCAGAAGAATTGTTCAAATGTCCACAAGAAAACCGTCCCAACTCAAAATATGACACTGTTCTTAACACTCCGTACAAGTTACCTTTGTGAAGGTCAAGACACAACTGAGATGTGTCACTGTTCCAGCTTCCACCGTTCGCCATCTGAGCTATGGAAAAATGACACATAACGCAATCTTGCGGCCGCCCGCTGAGATAACTTTGTCACTTTTCCTGTTGCAAGGCAAACCAGAAACGATCATTATTCTGAAATAAAACGTAAAATGAATTTTTTTGAGTTGTGTCACTTTTCTTGCCCATGAGCGATATGTTTAATGTTACAAACAATTCAAAAAACAATCTTGATCATCTGTTAGTTCAGCGGAATAACAGTGACACTTTTAATAACCGCATAAAATAAACACTTAGAAACAACACAGGCGCTTTAACTTAACTGTTTGGACCACAGAAGTGAGGCATGCCTCAACGCTCTATGTGTACAGCGCGGGGCAACCCGCCTCCCTACACTTCCCTATCACACCACTACATTGCTTACATACGATGTATACAAAAAACGCTGAGGCAAGTTCAGGTTGCCTCATTCGCTTTAAACAAACTATGCCGAATCTCACCTGTCACCATCTAGCGGTCGCTCAATAAAGCAGTCTCGGTTTAATAAATTTGACAGTCGCAGTAACAATGTATAATCTTTACGTTATGTAGTTCATACGTATTTATAATTTTTATTCTACAGAATTTTTTAGGGTAGGCATTGCCTCAATTGCCTCCATGTAACTTCGCCACTGATATATATGTGTACAACGTTATCGGCAACAAAGAAGTAGTTTTTGTTAAAATTCCTTCCCGGGATATTTGGCCGTAGTCCAATGTTTTCTACAAAACCAGACATTTCGGCAATGCCATCGACTTCCATCATCAGTGAAAATCGAGTGCGATAACGTGAGGTGGTATACGTTAGTGACCACAGTACTGTGGTTAAGGCTGAAGCAGTAAGTAGAAAGAAGTAGTTTCTATGGTAATATTTCATTTCGAAAATGATTTTAAATATAAATCTTAGAATATGGAAGTCATGTATGGTTCTCCATACCGATATTTATAAGTTTTATTTGTGTACTACGTTATTGACAACAAAGAAGTAGTTTCTATGGATACATTTCATTTCACTTTAACAAAATTCTATATTTTTCATTTTAATTTAAATCACGTATGAGTGAAAATATATCGTTCCTGGCAGGCAAGCATATCTCAATTATGTAATGTTTACTTTTCCAAAGTTTTATTATTGTGATTACCGCAATAAAAAGACCGGCAGGACACACACACACACACACACACACACACACACACACACACACACACACACACACACACACACACACACACACACACACACACACACACACACAAAATTCGCGTTATTTCTGGCAAAGTAATAACTTTGTTATTACTCATGTTTATTTTCTTATGTTTGCACGCTTTTTAAATGGAAAGTGCCGAAACCCACACCAACACAACGCGTGCAAGCCGAAAAGGTGGACATCGATTTCCTTCCTGTGGATCGCTGGCCAGTGTTGTTGTATTAAAGCAATTAATACAATCTGTGTACTTATTTCTATTATGATATAAGAATTATAAACTAATATGTGCATGTGTGTATGTATGAAAAATATATAAATAATTGTTTGCCCCTCCTTGAAAATATTTTGACCTCCCTGATGGCTAGTTATTTACTAGCCTGTGTGGAATATAGCGTTATGACATGGATCAGAATGGTGGGTGTTAAACAGGAGACACAAACGTATTAAGGAAGAAATGTTTTGCTGAGAAATTTATAATTATACGGGTGAACAGAATAGTCGTTCAGGAAATCAGAAGACAAATGGAAAGAAAGAAATCAAGGCTCGATTTTAAAAAAGAAAAATGACTAGTATAGTATTGACAGGAAAGACTTTTATAACACTACAGACATCCCTCGGCCCCTCGCAGCGAGAGTCCAATTTCATTACAGGAATCAGATCGCAGCTACCTTTAGCTAGCTCTTCGTTCGACCTACAGACATTTTATCAAAAGTACAGTCCTTCCTCACGAAGGTTGAGGATAGTCTTAATCACCTGACATGGTGGTACCATTTTAGCTGATACGTAATTTCTTCAGAACTCAAGCATCCACTTATTTAATTAATATTTAAATGATTTTAAATATAAATTTTAGGACATGGAAGTCATGTATGTTTCTCCATACCGATTTTTTATGATATATTTCAAGCTGTTCGTTTTGATACTATTAGACTTTGAATTTTAGATCAATTTAGTGATTTCATAAAATGGAAAGATATATTATTAAGTAACCAAAAAAATGCTAAATTTAGCAAACTAAAGGTAAACACACAAAAGAAAGCTTACTGTACGGCAAATAATCTGCTTATCTTTTCATGGCAGTAGGACTATACTTCACGAGATATGTCTGTTTAAAGATGGTGCTTCAATATATTTACCCACAAACAAGTTTTTGACTTTAAATAACTCGAAAACCATTTCACGACAATAGAGCTCATAATTTGGATTAAAGATGTTTATATTGTATTTCTAACGAAGTCTGGTTTATAATTAATTTTAGAAATTTTGCAACTTTCTTGCTATAATTTGTTGTTAAACGAAAATTAAGAAAAATTCTGAACAGGTGTCGTTAATTATATTATTTTGACCGCTCTTAAATGATCTAAAGTTTTTTTAAAAATATCACTGTTTAAAATATGAGACTTAGAATGTAAGGTTAATTTAGTGATGTCATTGAAATATTTTCTGTTTTCCCTAAATAACGGAAAAGAAAATTGAATTAACAAATAAACGTACACATTTTAAATGAGGCTTATTAAAAAATAAGTTGTTTTAATTTTTGTGGGACGAATACGTTGCGAGATATGATTGTTTAATATAGCGATAAACTTAACTGAATTTCTAACTACACACGTCAACATTGAAATGATCTAAGGAAAAGCGTTGTTCCGTAGCAGTTTATAAAATAATAAAATGTTATATTAATAAAGACATTTAACTATTTTTTTAACTGATTTCTTTTTTCAGTTTTATCTTTTTCTTTTATCTTGTTATTTGTATTTGTCTGTCATAACCAAAGTGAATTTCAAACATACGGATATTTTGTAAATTTCATCCCCTCCTCTTTAGGCCTAACTTGGCCATTCTGACTTCCTGGTATTTTAAAATATTTTTGACCCTAGTTTCTTAATCAGCGATCTAAAAATCGGAAGTATACAATTTTCAACAATTTATTCCAAATAGTTTGGTACAAAAAAATATTGTCAGCATTTAGGGATGATTTCAACCATGTTCTATGTAATATACCAATGAAATTTTGACTACCGTACTTATGTTTTCAATTAAAACGAATTTGTAAATATCGTAAGAGAAAAATTAATGAAATATCACGATTTTAAAATAAAAAATTTTCCGGCATTTAAGGGTTCTTTTCAGCCTTTAGGCATGAGAGCACCCAAAACATTTGTTTTAACTTTTATCTAGACACTGTGTATAAGACAATACAAGAAGTTTCATGTCAATTCATTCTATTGCAGAGAATCCGAGGTTTGGCAGTTTTCTGGGTTTATTGAATCGACTATATAACCCTTATATATAACTGACAGGCCGTATAACTCCTTACTATCGGAGCTGATTATACATGCCACAAGAGGAAGATATTTTGTAAACATCCTTGAACCTCCTAACGTTGTTTGTAAAAATAACTTGTTAATCGTATTTGAATACCGTTCACAGCGATTTTCTGTTCCCTACCTCCGTCTGACTGTAATAATAATAAAAATAATAATAATAATATATTTTCTTTATGATAATTCAGGTATTCAGTTTGCAAACGAAAGGATACACTATTAACATAAATAAATTAAACAGCTATGTAACGGATTTATTTTTGAAAAGGGAGAGAAAATAACCTGAATTATTTGAAGTAAAGTAACAAATAACAGATAAACTAGTAGCGTTTTGCTTTAGGCAGCTCTGTAATTGAATTGGTTTGGCAGCGTGACCTTGTCCATTGTGCTAGAGTCGTCTTTGTTATTCCGCTCTCTGCATTATTCATTTAACATGCACTATTTACTGCTTAACTTAATGCATACCGATAAACATCTCTTTGTTAAGCACAAGTACGCCATTAACCATTATAGAATATAAGTGTCAGCTGTTCTTATTTGCGTTTGTCGTTAATATAGGTTACATTCAATGTAGTCGGTGAAGACATGTTTGTGTGTTAAACCTATGGTCCTCCTTACAAACGTTGGCCGTGATAGTAGGGATAAATTACAAACTTTTCTTGAATGTACTGTGTTTATAATATTCATACTAAAAGTAGCAACAAACGCAGGAAATACTGAAACGATAAAGGTTTATAAGCCTATCTTGTCATATGATAACGGGAAGAGAACGAGGAGAACTCCAAGAAGAGGTGTGAGCCAGAAACAGTAATTTAAGAAACGGATGAAAAAGAAAAACCTAATAATCATGGGTAATTGGAACTCAGCAGCAGGTAAAGTAGGAAGCGTTGTTGCAGAATTTGTATTAGAAAATAGGGGCGTATTTTCGGGGGAGGGGACGAACGGGACGACCGGGCCCCCCCAGAGGGTCGAAAAATTGACGATGAATTTTGTTAATCTTTTAATTTTTAGGCTGTTTTATTATTTTTTCAGCTGCGTAAGCTAATAGTAGTAACTCTTGTTTAAAATATACAAGCAAGTTTATTACACAGCATTTGCGTATACGTTTGAAATGTGAAATACAGGAAAGTCAATTCAGTCAATAAGTATCTTGTAAACAATGTTTCAGCAGCGCGTATTTTTATTGTGTTATTACCGTTCACTTTAATGGGATGGATTTCAGGATGTTATCACATGTTTTCGACCACTTTAAAGACAGTAATATTGATTTGTCTTAAATTTTTTTTTTTTGTACAAATCGACTCGACCCCCCCCCAGGCCAAATTCTAGATACGCCACTGTATTATAAAGCAGGGGAAAAGGTAACGACATCAAATATGCAGAGAAGTAAAGACATGATTATTATTGTTACGCATTGTAGCTTTGCAAATGTATTGAATTTTTTACAAATTTATTAAAGGATATGGAAAGTATTAATTACAGAAATACATTAAATGAAGTAACAAGAAAACCGTTTCTGTTAATATATTTAGGCCTATTATAAGTCTAACATGGTGTACTTGTTTATCCACCAGAAGTGTATATATTTATTTTGTCGAATCATAATCCAGAACATGTAACGTGTTTTCTATGTTGTCTCTACAATAAATTCAACCCTGGCTGAATTTGCCCATTGCGAACATACTCCAGTTGCAAAATTTCACTACTCTGATTGCCACGATTAAAACAACGAAGCATGTGTGTACACCGCTAGCGCACATGCTGCGACGTACCAAGAGTGCGTGCTGGAGTCAATGCAAGGCGCGCGCTTGCACTGACCCCCAACACGCAGACTGCAACGCAGGACATGTATCCGCCAAACGGGCGTGTGTGAGTGTGATGTCCGTATCCCAATCGCGACAGTCAGATTAGCAAAAATTCCATTACCTGGAGTATTCAAAGTGGGTAAAGGAGCCACAAGCTAAATTTATCTGCAGAGACACCGACAGGAGGACACATCTGTTATCGTTGCTGGTTTGAATTAAACTAAATAATTTCATTTAATTTTTATCAATTGCTTAGAAACGTACAACTTATTGTTATTAAGAATTACAACAATGAAACTTTTTTTTTTCTAAACTCTACTTTTATACAAATAGTGAGAATTAAGTGCAGTAATTGCCTGTTATTGCCTGCACCTTGGAAAGGCAGCACCGGCTTGTTAGGGATTTATTAGTGCAGGTCCCAGGTTATCCCATCTTTTACATGTGCTGTTAAGCACGTAAAAGTTATTATGTTAACTTTAACATAATAATTATTAATATTTTTCTCAAAAGCAATTATTTATGGAAAGCAATAATTATTTGTTTCTTAAATACGATATATAAACGCATGTAATAAAATTTTGTGCAATTTACATGTTAACACACGCTCTGAATTAACTTTATTTTGAAAAAGAAACTTTAGCCATTTCGTGTAAATCACATTTACCATTAGCCTATTGAGTATGTTATTATTATTATTATTATTATTATTATTATTATTATTACAAATTTTCATAGTTTCTCACCCATGGTTGTTCCAAAAAATGTGCGTGTCTTTGAGAAGAGATAAGTTCTTTATAAGGTTGAAAATCTCTGATCATCATCGTCATCATCATCATCATCATCTTAATCATCAGGGGCACTACAAGCCTGGGCGGGTTCTGGCCTACTGAAGGAAACCTCGCCAACAGTCTCTTCCGATGCAACCATCCTCCATTTGGGGATTCTGCTCTTTCTGTATTCTGCTGCACGCCACTTCGACATGTCAGCTTTGGTCTTCCACTTTCCTTTTGCCATCTGGATCATACAGGAAGAGTCCTGGCAACATGACCTGCCCATCTAAGCCATCCTATAAGTTGAAAATTCCTGCATTACACTATTTCTTGTATGCCATTTGAGACGGCACATTCACTTAAGTCTTCTTCGTCTTCTGATAGTTCCTATCCGTTTCAGATGTTGGATATCATACAGGCTATTTTAACTTTCTGGACTGCTGTACGGAATAAATCACTTGTATTCATGCTAAACCAGGTCCTTAAATTTCTCAGCCATGATATTCTCGGTCGCCCAACTCCTCTCTTTCCAAGTACTTTTCCCTGTAGTATGGACTGCAATAAGTAAAATCTCTGTTCATTTCTCATGAGATGTCCCAGATACTGAAGCTTTCTTATCTTCACTGTGTTAATAACCTCTATCTTTCTTCATCTTTCTAAGAACGTTAACACTAGTTTTATGTGCTGTCCATGAAATGCTCAGATTCTACGGTAGAGTCACATTTCGAAAGATCACTTAAGTCAGTTAAGTGTAATTAAGATCTCCAATTGCCGAATACCTGTAATTCTCATGGGTAGATTGCAAAGGGGGTCATAGAAGAGTCAATTAAGTGTTGCCGGCTCACCATAAGTGTCTAGTTTTACTCACAATCACTCTGAAACTCAAGGTCGGTTAAGACCGATCCACTTTCCGGTCCGATAAATTGAATCGTGAAAAAACCTCCCGATACCGATAAAATCTAATTAGGCAGAAACTAAGAATAACTAATAGTACTAGTGCATCAGGTAAAATTTTTAAAGCATATTTTAATTTTACTTCCATGTTCCATAAGGAAATGGAAGTATGGTGAAAAGTCGTTTTCGAGATAAGGACTGATTCTGATTGTACTACCCTCAAAACATGAAGAATAGTCATTTTTCGAAACGCAGGCGCGCGCGCGCGCTTGTGTGTTTTTCTATGGTGAACGATAACTGCCGCAAATTCAAACAGAATCAAATCATTATTTGCATATTTCCCTGAGTTGTAGAGGACTCAAGGCCGATTGATTTTGGTGAAGATTGGTTAAGGGGAAGGGGTAGTTTACCTGCAACGTTTTTTTATCAAGGGTAATTTTTTTCTATGGCAAACGATAACAGCCGCAAATTCAAACACAATCAAATAATGTTTCGCATACAGTCCTGAATTGTAGAGTTCTCAAGACCTATTGTTTTTGGTGAAGATCGGTTAAGAGAAAGGGGTAGTTTACCTGCAACGTTTTATGTTTTAACAGACTATAAAGTACTTAATTTTGATAAATAAAGTGTCCTGAAAAGAAGGTCATAATAATCCACTATAGAAAAGTAGATGAAATATCTATAAATGAAAAGGGTATTTGAAATGGGAGGGGGTAATTTTCTATGATAGTTGAAGGGGGATGGGATAATTTTATATATGTGTACTACGTTATCGGTAACAAAGAAGTAGTTTCTTGTTAAATTTTCTTCCCGGGCTGTTTGGCCGTAATCCAATGTTTTCTGCAAAACCAGACGTTTCGGCAGTGCCATCGACTGCCATCATTAGTGAAAATCGAGTGCGCTAACGTGATTACAGTACTGTGGTTAAGGCTGAAGAAAGCAGTAGTTCCTATGGAAACATTTCATTTCGAAAATGAATTAAATTGTAAATCTTAAAACATGGAAGTCATGTATGGTTCTTTATACCGATATTTTCAATCGTCTTAACATTTTTTTTTGTAGCCAGCGGAGAAGGTTTTACTGAAAAGGTATTCGGGAGAGACAACAGAAGGCTTGACCATGTGCGCGTCGGCAAAATGCAGTTACCTCAGCTGTCAGTTTGTGCAAATATATTGCGCGGAATTCGCGTTCAAAAGTTGCACTGCAGGGTACGAGGAGGTCACGTGGCCCGAAGCAAGTGTGCAGTTTCCTTTTTCGAACAGGTTAAATACTACACGCATTCGTGTGTGAATAAACGAGTGCGTGCGAGCGCATTCGCGTGGGTGGGTTAAAGGGTTTATTGGCCTCTCGGAATGTTTGAGCAAGCCGTGTTACTTTCTTAACCCTTCAAGTGTAAAAGCAGCGCACGGGGTTGTAATTTATTATTATCAAGGCTTTAATCTTTTGACTACTTGTGGCGAGTCTTAAAACTAAAATCATTTCAGACACAGAGCATACTGTTTACCACATACTCATATACTCATATAGCTTTCACATTAAACTCAATGGTGCAGGAAACTTATTGTTTCAAATGAACATCAATTGAATGATTTGACTGAATAATATAATTATCACTTTTACAATAAATTTATTAATTGTAAGTAGTCATATTGAAACAGGAAGTACACATGTAAAGGTGTGTGTTTCGTTTGCATAAAGGACTATTTGGACGGCCAATGGTCTTTTAATTTCACAAGGGGTTCTTTTTTACTTTTATTCTTTATATTTATATAACTTGTGTTGTATTGAAGGTGTTCCTTAAACTTTACAGTGTGTTAATTCGTTCGGTTTCGTGGACGTCCGAGCAATAAAAATTATAATCTTTTATAAAACGTTATCGTCTACAAACATTTTTTTACTAATAAAGTTGTGTTAGTGGTTATAATCACAAACAGAATTAACACTGTTGCACACCGCTATAGAATAACAATAATGTCTTTCCGATCTGATGATGAGCTGTGAAGCTTGAAAGCGCTAATAATTTTCTATAGTGGTATACAACAGTGTTAATTCTGTTTGAAACAGCTTTTACTTCCATATTTCCTTAAGGAATGGAAGTATGGTGATGGCAAAAAAAATCGTGTTCGAGATTATTGCAGATTCTGATTCTACTACACTCAAAACATGAAAAAAAGTCGTTTTCCGAAAAGTGTCTGTGTGTGTGTGTGTGTGTGTGTGTGTGTGTGTGTCTGTAGATTTTTTTTCTATGGCAAACGATAACTGCCGCAAATTCAAACAGAATCAAATAATTTTTTGCATACAGCCCTGATTTGTAGAGGACTCGCGACCTATTGTTTTTGGTGAAGATCGGTTGATGGAAAGGGGTAGTTTACCTGCAACGGTTTTTTTTTATCAAGGGAAATTTTTTTTTTTTGGCAAACGATAACAGCCGCAAATTCAAACAGAATCAAATAATGTTTCGTATACAGCCCTGAATTGTAGAGTTCTCAAGACCTTTTGTTTTTGGTGAAGATCGGTTAAGGGAAAGGGGTAGTTTACTTGTAACGTTTTATGTTTTAACAAGGGTATTTCTTATGGCAAACGATAACAGCCGCAAATTCAAACAGAATCAAAAGATTATTTGCATACAGCCCTAAATTGTAGAGTTCTCAAGACCTATTGTTTTTGGTGAAGATCGGTTAAGGGAAAGGGGTAGTTTACCTACAACGTTTTTTTAACAAGGGTATTTTCTATGGCAAACGATAACAGCCGCAAATTCAAACAGAATCAAATAATGTTTTGCATACAGCCCTGATTTGTAGAGTACTCAAGACCTATTGTTTTTGGTGAAGATCTGTTAAGGGGAAGGGGTAGTTTACCTGCACCGTTTTTTTATCAAGCGTATTTTCTATGGCAAACGATAACAGCCGCAAATTCAAACAGAATCAAATAATTTTTTTGCATACATCCCTGAATTGTAGAGGTCTCAAGGACTTTCGATTTTGGTGAAGATCGGTTAAGGGGAAGGGGTAGTTTACCTGCAACCTTTTACGTTTTAACAAGAGTAAAGTACTTGCAAATTTATTTAAACTTTTTGAAACAATGGTAATTGTTAAAAATAAAATAATTTTGTTGCCAGGCAATAAAATTAAAATTTTTTAATTTTAATGTAATATAATATTTTTCATTTAATACGGCAATAAAAAGGCAGGTAAGACACAAACACACAATTCACGTTATTTCTGGCCTCACTCATGTTTATTTTCTTACGTTTGCACGCTTTTTAAATGGAAAGTGCCGAAACCCACACCAACATAACGCGTGCAAGCCGAAAAAATGGACATCAATTTGCTTACTGGCGAAGCTAGTAGTTAATGAATGGATAGGCAAAAATCTTATCTTAAATTTTTTTTAAGGAATCACTAAAAGGACGGTGGGTCAAATCGGACGCTGAGGTAGAGTTGCTGTAACCGAATGGTTCCACAAACAGCCGTAAGAATTTTACTAGCAGGGAATCTACAGGTTAGCGCAACAGTGGAACTCATGTCTTAATGTTATTGGAGACTTCTTTTAAAATCGTTGAATAAAAAATGCTTTACAGCTCTATACGTGTGTCTATTGAACAATCCTTGTATTAGTCATACACAATAATACAACTGATTGAACTTCAAATTTTTAAACTTGATTAGTTTCTATATATATGTTTAATGTTACAAATAATTCAAATAACAATCTTGATCATCTGTTAGTTCAGCGGAATAACAGTGACACTTTTAATAACCGCATAAAATAAACACTTACAAACAACACAGGCGCTTTAACTTAACTGTTTGGACCACAGAAGTGAGGCATGCCTCAACGCTCTATGTGTACAGCGCGGGACAATCCCCCCTCCCTACACTTCCCTATCACACCACTACATTGCTTACATACGATGTATACAAAAAACGCTGAGGCAAGTTCAGGTTGCCTCATTCGCTTTAAACGAACTATGCCGAATCTCACCTGTCACCATCTAGCGGTCGCTCAATAAAGCACGTTTCGGTTTAATAAATTTGACAGTCCCAGTAACAATGTATAATCTTTACGTTATGTAGTTCATACGTATTTATAATTTTTATTCTACAGAATTTTTTAGGGTAGGCATTGCCTCAATTGCCTCCATGTAACTTCGCCACTGATATATATGTGTACAACGTTATCGGCAACAAAGAAGTAGTTTTTGTTAAAATTCCTTCCCGGGATATTTGGCCGTAGTCCAATGTTTTCTACAAAACCAGACGTTTCGGCAATGCCATCGACTTCCATCATCAGTGAAAATCGAGTGCGATAACGTGAGGTGGTATACGTTAGTGACCACAGTACTGTGGTTAAGGCTGAAGCAGTAAGTAGAAAGAAGTAGTTTCTATGGTAATATTTCATTTCGAAAATGATTTTAAATATAAATCTTAGAATATGGAAGTCATGTATGGTTCTCCATACCTATATTTTTTATTCATTTTATGTATAGTCTCCAGACCGCTGTTAGAACCAAATTTAAATAATTTACCTTATATTTAATCCGCTAAGCGATCTTCTGTTAAATGTTTTTACAACATGTTTCGGGGATAAATCCCCATCATCAGGTAAAAAGTTTATTCACCCTAATGCATAGGGGTCGTCAAAAATGTTAACGCACATAAAAACACATAAAACTAGATAAAAACACATAAAACACATACAACACACAAACACGTGATACATGACCCAGTGCACTGGACGGTTTCCGATCGTCAACTACCTATTGCTATTGCTAGGGTAGTTGACGATCGGAAACCGTCCAGTGCACTGGGTCATGTATCACGCGTTTGTGTGTTGTATGTGTTTTATGTGTTTTTATCTAGTTTTATGTGTTTTTATGTGCGTTAACATTTTTGACGACCCCTATGCATGAGGGTGAATAAACGTTTTACCTGATGATGGGGATTTATCCCCGAAACATGTAAAAACATTTAACAGAAGATCGCTTAGCGGATTAAATATAAGGTAAATTATTAAATTTTTTTTTTACTATATAGTCTATAATATAGTCTATTCCAAAAAAAAACAATGTTTCAGAATATTACAAAACCGCAAGGTTTTTATTTGTTAGCAAAATTCTTTATTCCGTAGTTTTGAGAAACAGCGACCCATATTTAACGTAAATGTTTCGTTTTGTAATTGGTATTCAGTTTCTTGTAGGCCTACTATTAGTTCCCGTCCGTGTAGTGTAGGAAATTCATTAATTATTGTAAGAATGAACACTCGCCATCACTGTGAACAGAAAATATTGCGACGTTCGGCTACTGAATAGCTGTAGACGTCCTCAGGCCTGTGACAGCGTATATAATAAATATATTTAAAAAAATCAACAATATAAGTAGTTCAAAAAAACTTTCAAGTTTAAAGTCTGATAGAGCCTTGAGACAGCTTTTTAAACAGAATATTCTTGAAACTGTCGACAACAAAGTTACAATTACAGAAAATTTCAAATTAGTTGTGAATATTGCGTACTCAGTTCGGGCCAATACTCAGAAATTCACGTACATTAAAAAAATTGTATTCCCAAGTCGACTTTAGCTTTCCGTTTTCGAATTACGTGCATTACTAGTTATTTCTCATGTCTCCTTTGGGCAAGATAGCATACGATTGTGGAGCCTCAGCAAGAAAGACGACATGCTATCGAATCGTCGCTTTGGGCTTTCTAAGGACCAAAACAAATGCGTAAACCCTTGAGGGGGAAAACACTTGGCTACAACACAAAATCAACATAATGTGAGGCAATTGTGAAATATAGACTTACCTACGCAATAACAAAAAACACACAAACGCGCATATGTAACGCTTCCCCCCCCCCCACACACACAGTGTGTGCGCACAAGAGTGAAATAGAACATAAGGATGCTATTCTAACGTTTTATTTCTATGAATATCTGTTATCCTGCCATTCAAATCTTGGATGGTTTTATAGATGGTCATTGGCGTACTTAAATTAATGGAATTCAATGTCATATTATCCGTTCTGTTATTTTCCATAGTAAGGATCGTAAACCTTATTAATAGCTTTCACCATGCTTACAAAACGAGCTTTAAGCTCTATTCTTATTTCAATTGTTAACATTTTGGCTGGGTCATGATTGTCGGTGTGTTTTTATATTGGTGAGCTTTGTTATATATTGGTTTTTATATTGTCGGTGAGCTTTGAAGACGGTGATTTGTAGCAATTATTTTTGACATCAAACCTGTTACAATACGACAGGATTTTGTATACCACTATAACGGGAACGCGGGTACCGCATTGTCAGCCGTACTGAAGAAAAATAATAAAAACCCAGTCAATTTTACCCTTCACACAAAATTTAAGAATCACTTTTTCATCATATACCGTAATATTGCTTACGAAACAGAGGCAATTTTTATACGTGCTGTAATTTAATTTATAAGCTTTGACTTATAAACTGTTTCATGTACTGTGGCATTAAAAGCTGCCAGTACACTTGTGTAATTTAGTTATTTTCATACACCGCAGTATAAGGAAGACAAATTTATTACTATTTCCGTTAAAACTGATCGTGACTTAGTCGCATAAGTATGAATACCCTTAAATAGTCTAAACATGATGTACATACAGTACAGTACTACCAGCATTTGTACCGACTTTTCCCATGCACTCGTGTAATAAGGCAATTTATCTGTGACAGGGGCTTTAACCCTGTCCAAATATATAGCGGGATGTAACAATTAGGCTACTTGAAAAGTCAATGGATTCACTTTCACTTGCGACTTATGTGAGGACCTGTAATAAGCGGTGGAATATTTAATTTATTGGAAATTTTGTCGTTAGCTCACACGGCCGGTGTCAATATTATCAAAACTTGGTTATCAAAACGCGACCAGGTCAAGGCGCTGTGATTGGCTAAGACCTGGTGGCCGAGGTTATTTAGGCAACCTCGTGTTACCGGCTGCCTGTTGCTCTTACCCGAAAAAGTTGTCGAGTATCGTTCGGTCAAGATCCGCCGTAACTGTTTCACAACACTGTTGCTTTTTACGGCCTGAAGAAGATTCCCGAGGGTGGGATTCGAAACGTTGCCGACGGTGTCGCTGTTATATAGCAACCGACCATGGCCTAACAGCCCGGTTTGTCGCTGTTATATAGCAACCGACCATGGCCTAACAGCCCGGTTTATCGCTGTTATATAGCAACCGACCATGGCCTAACAGCCCGGTTTGTAGCTGTTATATAGCAACCGACCATGGCCTAACAGCCCGGTTTGTCGCTGTTATATAGCAACCGACCATGGCCTAACAGCCCGGTTTGTCGCTGTTATATAGCAACCGACCATGGCCTAACAGCCCGGTTTGTCGCTGTTATATAGCAACCGACCATGGCCTAACAGCCCGGTTTGTCTCTGTTATATAGCAACCGACCATGGCCTAACAGCCCGGTTTTTAATCATTTCGATAATATTAATTTAGTGTAGTTAGAAAGTTGAAGTATTTGTTCATAGTTCTGCCGTCACCGGTATATATTGTGCCGGTATATATTATTCATGTTTTTCTTTCTGTGATGCAGGCAAAGAGGGAACAACATCTGGCGACATCAGAAGGCACTCATCGGTCAGTGATGTTCCTCTCGACAGCAACGTTCTGCGCAAAGTGGCTTCTCTTACGCTGGACAAGGCCACGCTAGAACAGAAAGTCATAAAACCCAAGTTTGTTCCTGAAAAACTAGATTTTCAATTATACGAGAAATTCGAAGGTAAGTGAAATACTTGAAATCGTTTTTCTGTAATATGCAAGTAAATTATAAACATTTGTGTGTATGCAGTATGCTCGGACATATGCGCCCCCCCCCCCCAATCACATATATGCATACAACCAGTTTGGGAACAAATGTAGTCCTCACAAAAATATCTGACTTGACATCTCTGGCAAGACGTTTCCTCCGTTGCTACGTATGATAGATGAATAATTCAAATTTTATGGCTGTTCATTATCTTCTGTGGCATTACACTATAATTAAGAAAACTTTAATAATCTTTTATCAATGTTTCCTGTTATTTCTATGTTTTGTTTTGAAAGTTTGCTGACATTTTCCAGGCTGGCCATTTTTTGAGGTATGAGGACCCATTTCTTTGTACACACACGCGCGCGCGCACACACACTCACATAAATTATGTATATTGGATTCGGTATATTAGTTTAATTTGCTTATATATTGAAACAAATAATTCTTTTTCAGCAAACATTTCATTACCCATCTATGCTGAAGTTCTCCCTTTTTTTTTTGTGAGAAAGGCTGTACCAAAACAATGGTATTTTTGTCATATAACTTTTCTTGTGATTTCAGATTTGTAGTTGAGAATCGAATACTTGTATGTCTAGCAAAAATGATCACCCACAATCATATTGTTTTGTCTTGTTACTTCCTGTGACCGATATACTGTAATGTATGAGGTTAATTAAAAAATGACTGATGTAATCTCTGTAATGTTACAACTTATTAATCTTACACACAGTACGTTAAAAGGCTGTAACTCATCCTTAATACAATATAATAAGTGATAGCAGACATCCAACACATTTATTACATTCCAAAGCATTTTACCATTGTTTTAATAACTGTTTCTTTGTTAAAAAATTTGATTTCATTTTATTTGTTACCTATATAGCAGTAAGAATTTTATACATCGAAGCCCTTCATGGAAACTATTAAACTACTGTGATATTCTTGAAATGATAACGCCAGCAAAAAAACCACCACCCCCATAATAATAATAATAATAATAAACAACAATGTCATCGTCATCATTGTTGTTACTGTTGTCATCATTATTATGGTTGTACATTTGTGTCAGAACTGTATACTCACCCTTTCAGACTCTTCTGACTGAACAACACCATTAACTGACAAGTTATCTGTGTAGGCCTACTCTCCTCTTTTCTTTAGACACTCTCTTGCCTCTTAGTTTCCTCCACCACCTTTTATGCTTCCCCCTATCTCATATTCTCTTTCTACCACATTGTTCCCATTTTCGGACCGAATCCATCTACATCATCTTTAGTTTTTCTTGTCATCTCTTATCTTGTGGTATCCATCATATACTCCTTTTTAATACAGATTTTAGTTCTTATCTGTGTGGTGGCCAGTCCTACTCTCTGTATTCAATTACCCATATTATGTCTTCACTTTTTAGCTTTTAATTTATCTCCTAGTTTGTTGGTCTACTGTACATTTCCATATACTTTTCCTCTTCCATGGATCCATAAATTCCTCTTTTAGTCTGCTCTCAAGTACCCTCAGTTTTCTTTAATGCCTCAGGAGAAGATCATTGTTTCTGCTGAATATGTTACTACTATCTGTGTTTTGTGTATCTTCAATTTTGTGAAGATGCTTCTATATAGAACCCAGATACGTCTGTTTGTATTAAACGCAGCTTTTATCGTTTGCACAGTTTCTAAGCATTTCGCAGTTTGGTTATCACTATAGTCCTTGAATATTTGAAATCCTCCACTTTTTAAAATCTGTTTTTTTTTTTGCGATTTAATTATGGCTGGCGCTGCCTCTTGCATTCCTAGCTTCCACTGGTGCCGGTCTAAACAGTCCTGTTCTGTTCTGTCCTCTTGCATTCATTGCATCTTCAATGTCCATTTTCCATGAATGTTTATGTCTTCCGTTTATCTTCTAGAGGGTGGAGTATACCTTCCTTGCCCATCTCTCATCCGACATTCTTTTTAGGTGTCCAAACCAATTCAGTATTCTTGCTTCCATTGTTTCTATAATGTCAAGGTCGATTCCCATCGTTTGTCTTATCTCTACATTTCTCACTCTGTAAAACATTAAACTCTGTAATTTCCCATTTCAACTGATCTTTTTTTTATCATGGTCTTTCTCCTTATTTCTTGTTCCTGAATATTCAGTTTTATTCTGGTAAAAAAACTTATGTTGAAGGTATTATTAATGCGATCCCATAGCACAGCTAGAAATACTAGTACTTTCATTTTGTATTCATGAAGATCTAGTTTTTAAATAATGTAGTAGTAAATTTTGATTGGTAGTATCATTTTTACTTTTAAAATTAATAAACTGCTTATTTATATTAGATTCAATTTTAAGAAACTTCCAACATCATAGTTTTCTAAACATACATATTCAGCACTTTGCTTTTGGCATATTTTTGGATAACTGCTAAAAGTATGGAATTTGCTAAATACAGCATATTCCATCAGCTTAGGTAGATAGTATGTTTTGGTAGAGCTTATCGTATGATCTGAACATGTTATATGACCTTACACATTATACAGTATGATCCAATGTCAAGAAAATTGGAATCACATAAATCCATTCATAATAATAAAACAGGGTAATAATAATAGTAATAATAATAATAATAATAATAATAATAATAATAATGGTTAGTAAAAGAATAATAAAAACAAGTAATAAAATTAATGAAAATTATATTTATTGCTTCTGTTATTTTGTTTATTATTGTTACTGTAATTTTATATTTCTGTGTTACTTGTATTATACTCATTTCTATTGGTCATACGTATGATAAGATTCTGGTAACTCTTTGCCCACTAATTTCAATTCTGGGCCGCTGTGGTTAACCTGTAGCAGGTTCACATTAGACTTAGGATTACTATACAGGTTATATTTAGGAGGAGGTATATACACAATAAAGTAAACACATGGTTAAACACAATAGACAACTAATTTTCATGTAATATTTCACTTTAGTTGTCAATCAGTTTCTTGTAAAACAAAGATTTGGAACCTTACCTGCAAAATGCAAGCCTAAGAAAATATTTTTTACCTAACTGTCTTGGTCTGCAGTCAGAAAAGCTAGACAACAGTAACGGCTTAATAATTCACAAACATAATGTAAATTAATAACTCAATATATGTTATATCTGTAGAATGAATTTTGTGTCTTTACTTTGGCAATGAAAATGGTACAATTTAAATATAAACATAATGTAAATTAATAACTCGATATATGTTATATCTGTAGAATGAATTTTTTGTCTTTACAGTACTTGGCAATGAAAATGGTACGGAAGGAAACACAATGCCTTCCAGTTGTAGTTTGACTTATTGCAGAGCACAGCTGTTTTGCGTGTTGCATTCAACACAAATGAAGGCGCACCAACTTTCTGAACTGTCAGACTTGACAAATACTGCTATTACAAAATTTCATTAAAATAAAAATTGTTAATGAAGAAAGTTGTGTTAGTGGTTAAAATCACAAGCAGAATTATCACTGTTGCACACCACTATATATTGATGGATAAAATTAGAAATAAAATGTTGGATAAACTGTTGGTGGATAAAATTAGAAATAAGGTCACTTTACGGCTTAATCAATAGATATAATAGGGAATTATATGACAGACATATAGAATTGTTAAGAATATACTCGTATGTATAGTTAGAAGAAATATTATGTAATTTTGGTTTAGGGTACGTAGAAAAGAAATTGGAAAATAAAAATAAAAAATGGTAGATAAGTTAAATAAATTAATAAGAAAGAACGAAGTAAAAAAGGAACACCTCTCTAAGAATTACTATGAAAAAAGAGTAATAAACCTTACAGAGGTAACTTTCAATACAGAAGAAAAAGAAATGTTAGCAAAAGGCTTAAAATACACGCCGCCACTAGAATTAAATCAAGAAAAAACGATTATTGAATGCGAAAGCTAATACAAAAACTAGGAAATGAAAATGATAAAAAAAGAATAAGGTGGGAAGTAGGGAATGTAGTAGATAAAATATTTAAGAAAAATTTGTAAATTCAAAAAATGAACAAAAAATCAAATCAACTGTAACTAAACTAAAGAATAAAACAAAAAAGAATGATATTATAGTTATGAAGGCAGACAAAGGAAATACAATGGTACTACTGAGAAAGGACAAATAGATAAAGAAAACGGAAGAATTTATAAGTGAAGGACCATATGAAAAAATAAAGTATGATTATACAAGTAAGTACCAGTCAAGGATAAAACAAATGATGAAACAGATAACATTTATAGAAGAAAATAAGAAAAAGTATTTATTGGAAAGTAATCCAACAGCACCAACTTTAAAAAGTCAGGTTAAGATACATAAAGAAGGAAAACCAATTAGACCGATTATTTCTTTTATTAATGCACCTATTTATAAATTATCAAAGGAAGTTAGCAGAGTACTGAAAGAGAAATATGAATTTGGGACAAAATACAACATAGAGAATAATGTAAAATTAATAGAAAAATTAGAAAATATTAGAATTAATGAAAATACAAAATTGATATCACTGGATGTTAAGGACATGTTTACCAATATCACAGTAAATAAAGTTATTAAGTTAATAAACGATAATAATATGGGAGAGTACAGTTATAAAAAGCAATTGATTAAAGTAGCCTAATTAAAGAATGTGTAAATCAGAACTATTTTAGGTTTACTAACAAGTTTTATATACAGAAAAAAGGATTACCTATGGGGTCTTCATTATCCCCTATTCTTGCAGACAGAAATATACATGAATGATTTTGAAAAGCAATTAATAAGTTCCACTAAGTATAAAGACAATATATAATTATGGACTAGATACATTGACGATGTATTAGTAATTTGGGAAGGAAGCATAGAAGAAGTGCATGAGTTTATAAATGAGGTAAATAATAAGGATACAAACTTACAGTTTAAAGAGGAGATAGGAGGTAAGAAAATAAATTACTTAGATTTAAACATAGAAATTAAAGATAATGAGAAACTACAGTTTGGGATATTTAGGAAAGAATCGTATTCGGATATAATTATACCAAGAGAGTCTTACCACCCTTACAGATATAAAATGGCAGCAATCACTTCATTTTGTTATAGAGCTCAGAAGTGTTTAAAAGAGACCGAATCAAAAGATAGGGAGTTAAAAACTATAAAGGGAATTGTAAGGAATAATAACTATAACACCAACATAGTGGATAAAGTTATGAAAAGGGTTAACATACAAAAAGCTAAAATAGAACCAGAACAAAAGAATTATGCAGGGTCATTGACATACATAGGTTCACATACTAGAAAAATTACAAAATGTTTTAATAAATACGGAGTAGATATAGCTATTAAAAAATGTGAAACGGTATTTGATAAGATAAGGAATAAAAATATAGAAAAAATCCCAGTATTACAGAAAAGCGGAATTTATAAATTAAAATGTAAAGACTGCAACAAAGTGTACCTAGGTGAGACAGGACGAAAATTCGTATGCAGGTTGTCTGACCACAAACGTGGAGAAGGTAATAGAACAACGAATTCGTTGTATGCAAGACATTTTCATAGAAGACAAACATAAGTTTGTTAATCCTTTGGAAGACTACGAAATTGTAAAAGTAGTAAATAACACAGTTGAAAGGAAGCTTAGGGAGGAGTTAGAAATATTGAAAGAAAGAGAAAAAGGGTTAGACAATTTAATTAATACTAAAATTAAATTCGATAATGAAGAAATATTTTATAACATAATTAAGAAGTAAATGATAGAGGACAGATAGATAAGATTAAGAATTAAATTGTATAGGACTAATTAGTTGTTTTTAAAATACGGGTTTGTGACTGGCCCACATGTGTGGAGAGAAATACTAGGTTTAAACGGAATGCGTGCGCGCGCGCGCGCGCGTGCACACACACACACACACAACACTGAAACACAACGAATTTGCTAGAAGAATATGTAACTGTCCAGATGGTGGGACATGGCTGAGGGTGGGGAAGGGACATTGAATTATAGCTTGTTGTGTGTGAGCAGGGTGGGGTGGGGTGAGGGTGAAGGGGTTTGTTTTCAGGTTATTTGTTTCATATCCGATCTGACGATGAGCTGTGAAGCTTGAAAGCGCTAATCAGAATAATTTTTACAATCAGAATGATCACTGTTGCACACCACTATATAAAAATTATCCCGATTAGCGCTTTCAAGCTTCACAGCCCATCGTCAGATCGGAATAGCTTCCGATCTATAATATAGATCCTATTCAGATCTGACGATGGGCTGTGAAGCTTGAAAGCGCTAATCGGGATAATTTTTATATAGTGGTGTGCGACAGTGATCATTCTGATTGTGATTTCAACCACTAACACAAATTTCTTCATTAAAGGAATAATTTTTATATAGTGGTGTGCAACAGTGATAATTCTGCTTGTAAAAATTGTTAATTAAACTGAACACAAGTATAATAATTACTATAATACTCACACACACACGGGCGCGCGCGCGCGAGCATGACGTGTTATGAAATATGCTTATTGTTAGACTAACGTTTTGACGTTAATGATATGTTTATCGGAACTTAATACGTTTACAAGTTACACGATGCGTATCGTTGTAATGTTAAAAGGAATTTCACAGAATCAAGCTGATGACGAACCTTCTGTCAGAAGAAGGTAGTAAAATATATCTAAATATACGTGTATATGTTTAATCCAATTGATCGAATACTACGTATACTCTGTTCAAACAAGGTAAAGTACTACAATTACACAATTTAACAGTTACAATTTGACAGTATTTAAGATAAGAGGTAAATAAATACAACATTGAAATCCACGCTTATTTTCTCTACTTTTCTATGAAGTTTCATATTTTTTGTCTCTTTCATCGATTTACAAATGAGCAAAATTAGTCGTTGTTTTTTCGCTCTTCAACCGTAAACATGTAATTCGTCTAACTGTTGGGAAACAAGTAAACGAAGGAAAACAGTTTCGTGTCAAAGGGTAGTTAACGTTGTGTTCTACGCATTATGTCAACATTTTGTTCTCTTCTGTTTAATCTTTTATACGTTATTATTTATTATTATTATTGTTATTATTACTTTTTTTGTAAACGTCTGCTAATCCCGTAACGTGTAAGTAATTTTAGGATGTAATTTTTTTTTTTTTTTTGCAATACATAAAGTATTTTCAGATCCAAAGACATCCACAGAAACACGAAACTAAGGATATACAAATCAATAATAAGACCCATCCTAACCTATGGTTGCGAAACGTGTATCCTGAACTCCAAAGCATCAAAAACTCTCGATATCTTTGAAAGAAAAATATTACGAAGAATCCTGGGACCAGTTAATGACGACGTACATGGCTGGAGAATAAGATATAACTTTGAATTGTATGGATTGTATAAAGAACCACCGCTAACACGGTACATAAAACTACAGCGTCTAAGGTGAGCTGGTCATGTAGCCAGGATGGGAGAAGACAGAATACTACGAACACTATTGAATACCAGAATGCACGGAAATAGACCAGTGGGAGACCAAGGAGAGGATGGGAGGATGCGGTGGATGAGGATGCAAAAGAAATATTGAAAGTGGGTTCCTGGAGGAGGATGGCTACCGACAGAAGTGAATGGGGGGAAAAATTGAAGGAGGCCAAGGCCCAACAAGGGCTGTAGTGCCATAGGAGAGAGAATTTTCTGCAATATTATTTACAAAAAATGATAATAATGCCTATAAATATATTAAGAATGTATTAATCGTATCTACCCAATTTATACACATTAATATAATATAAATTGTTACTTATAGTGGAGTAAAGATAGCTTAAAAATATGCATTATTTCGGAATAATTACAAATGGCATAGTTTTTTCTAAAACCTTTTGAAATCACTTTGAAATGTCTTACAGAAAAAAGTTATAAACTTATATTTGTACGCTAATTGTTTGTTAATTGTTTAAACAATAAAAAACAGTTTTTTAAGGCAAATTTGAAATAACTCAATGAATTTCAAAGTAATTTTGCTCAAATTGATAATATAGGGGTTTTTGAGGTCGCTGAACAAGAATATGATGTCGAAAAATAAAAATTCAAAATGGCTAATCCAATATGGCCGACTTTTCTTAAACAATTTATCAAAAAATGACGAATTTCAAAGCAATTTGACTAAAATTGATATTATAGGGGGTTTTGAGGTCGCTGAACAAAAATAAAATGTTAAAAAATAGAATTTCAAACTGGCTGATCCAATATGGCCGATTTTCAGGAAATAATCTAAATTTCGCTCATATTAATCGTAAGGGGGTTTTTGATGACACCGAAAAAGAATATGATATTAAAAAATAAAAATTCAAAATGGCTGACATAATATGGCCGTCTTTTTGTAAAAGAAATACTACGCTGAAAACAAAACACAACTCGCTGAATTTTAAAGAAATTTGGCTTGGATATTTAGGGGATTGCGAAGGTATCTGGAAAATAATATATTGCATTTACATAAAACTGATTTATGGCTAAATCTTTGCATAATAAAAATATAAATATGGAAAAAACAATTTTTAAATTTCAATCTCTTGACTTGATGGAAGCTCTGACTGGTCAATTTCTCGTTCTTCTTCAAAAAAAGCTTGGCAGTTGAGACAATCAGTTCCAGAACAGGTAGAGCATGCTATGGTACAAAATAAGCCAGCTTTCCTGGAACCGCACATATTAGCACAACCACTTTTGCATCCACAAAATATCATTTTCAGAAGTTCACTTGGGGCTGGATCTTGAGTCATGAAAATTGGAATCATACCCGTATCCTCTCGTTTCCAATCCCAGTCTTCCGCTTGCAATTTATTGTCAAGCCAAGTCTGCATTTGATAATACACTCTTTTGAAATGAAGGTTAGCTGCATCTTCGGATGGTGGGAGTACAGCTAAATTTATTTTTTTTAGCTTTGTTGTTTCTTTAATAAAACATTTATAACGAAACTCGTTTAAAGTATTTATTCGTGTCGTAGCACCATATAATGCTAATAAACACGTAACTCCGGCATCAAATATAGCATCGGTGTCTTGATTTGGTGTTAGAAAAACATCAATGGCTTCTTGTAAATATTTCTTTGTCTCGCACATTTTAGCAAACTTCACTTTGCTTTTTCCAAAAAAGCATGACGTAGTATCAGATCCTGTAAAAGCATGCATAAACAGAATTCGTTCTTTACAAGATGGAAGTTCTGTCAAATCACTTTTTGAAAATTTGGGAAAAACTCAACGTCACGCCCTTCTAAATGTTATAAGGAATATTTAAATAAATTTTTAACTTAATCGATAAAAAACTAACCGAGGAAAACTTTTTTAAGTTCCTTCGGACCTCCGGTTAGATATTTATTTTTCTATTTTCAAGCATGAAATTAACTTATTTTAAATTTTCGAGTAGTGCAAATTTTATACACTTCGAGGTTTAGCGTGAAAATATAGAAAACGAAAATAAATACCTCAAATGAAAACTGAAGATTATTAGTAATATTAATCAATAATATCACGTCAAAATATTCTATTTAGTCGAAAGTATAACCTCAAATCTCGACATAATATATGAAATAGACACTTTTTTCAGTAATAATCACAACTCACTCAAAGATATAAATTCGTGCATTTATAAATAATAACTATTTGTGCAATTGTTACAAAAGAACACTTTTTAAATTGAAAATAATACAAGGAACAACAAACACGTAGTTGATGTGCTTGGCTTCATAAGACAAACTGTGAAAAAGTAAACGACCTACTTTCAAAATTCTCCCTTCCCTCTATTAGACATTATGGCCCAGGTGAGTGCTATACTCACCGAGCAGGTGTTCTCTTATGTTCTATCTCTCTCTAACATTCAAATATAATATTTTCGACTCACAACTATAAACTACATCAATAGGTAAACTTATATTCTTATTTTCAGCAGGAAAATACATTTAAAAAATAAATATTACGTCGATTTATTAAAAAAAAAACGTAATTTTTTCGTATTTTATACAATTTGCACTTATATTAACAAATAAAAAAATTATTTTTCGCTGGATATACTTTTCTTAAGGTCGTAGTATAAAAATATGTTGGTTAGGTAAGCTAAATATTTTTTTTATAAACGTTATTAAAGTTTATTTAACAACAAATTTCACGGATTTCGGAGCAAACAAAAATTTTTGTTTGATTATTTGTAAAATTTTATTATTAATTCATTTTTTTAGAGAAAACAAATCAGACCATTTTAAAGTACAGATTTCAAGCTTAAAAAAATGCACCTGTAAAGTTTCAATATCACATTTTAAACTAATGTCGTTGGTCTTTGAAACATGACCTAAAAATTCAAATTTGTCATTTTTTAAAATTATTGAATATTTTGAGCTCTGTATTTTTCGAACTAAACTTTTAAGATTTTTTTTTATATCACTTACCTTTTTAAATGTCATTTCAAGAGTAAACTTTGAAAGTTTCAGATGTTTATCTTAAAAATTGAAAAAATGGCAGATCTTTAATTAATTTTGTAGAAAATTCTACTATGACGTAACTTTATATACGTATTATTCCTATAAATATTTTTTTTCACGTTTGAAAACATGATATCTTGTTAGCTGCAAGATTCTTCTTTCATTTAAATTTTTGTGAGCTCAATTTGATCAATTAGATCAAAAGTTATAACAAATTTAGTGTAGCGCGCTCGTGACCGCGCGCTCCTCGAGCGCTGCACTTGCGTGTCGCCGCCTCACATTTTCGTGCGTTAGAAAAAAAATTCTGCAGCTTACAGTTTTCATTTTAGAGATAAACGTTATATACATTTTTTATGTAAAATTGTCCATTCTTTCGAATGGCACAATTAGTTTTTTAAAAAATTAAACTTTTTGAGATATTCCATAAACAATGGAATTTTACAACTAATTTGTTAAATAAATAATCGAGCGTACACTCTACGGTCGGTAACTTTTTATATGTTGTTCCTAACATCCTCACAAATGTACAGTAAAACGTTATGGCCATTCGTAATTTTTCCGAAGTAAAAATCTAATTTTACTCCACTATTAGGACAATTCTAAACCGACTTTCGAGTCGGCTTGTACAGTCAGTTCCGTAATTTTCCTCGCGTCAGACGGGTCGCGTAACATCGACAGTTAGGAAACCCCTCCATACCCTCCATATTTATTTTTAATTTGTTGTTGTGTAACAAATGAATTAAGGGGATGTTACACTGAAAATGGCCAAAAATGACAAAATTTTTGAAAATTTTTTTTGCTAATTTTGTTCTACATGTCTTCCTGCACAAGAAAAATACAATATAAGTCATGTTTCACCTGTATTTTTACCAGAAAAATTTGTTTTTCTGAGAAAGCGCACTCTTTCGCGACTGGTAGTTTTCGTGCTGCAGCGGTTACTTTGAGGATCAGTAAATAAGTACACTACATCGTTGTTATTTCTGAATAGTTATTGATTTCAGAAAGAACAAATATATATATATGTGTGTGTGACAGTGTTTTTTTGACAAAACAAAAACAGCTGATTTATTTTGTTGTTCTGCTCACTGCTGTCAGCTGTCATAGTGTAATTGTGGAAAGCTGCTTGTTGTTGTTCAGTGTTTCTTTTTCTAATACTTTTCAAAAATGGGAAGAGTGAAGAAAAGCAAGAAAAATATTGCTATGCGAAACAAAATCAACATTTCCAGAAGGTATGAAATACTTCCTACAGATTTTTTATCAGTTGAAATGGACATTGGTGATGGTGAAAATGAAAGTGAGGTTAGGCCTATGTTACAAGATACAGACATTCTAGTACTTCTTTTAGCACTAACTTACCAGAAGTTACTAATGATGGTAATGAAGTAGGCACAAGTAGGCCTAGTGAAAAGTTTGAAAAGGCTACTGGCTTTGCCCTTTATGACAGTTATAGGTCTGTAGTGGACGTTGATGACGATGCACCTAAGTATGTTTTTGTAGATGCAAATAGGCTTGTAAAGTTTTTAGAAGGTTTTTCATGTCCTGTGTGTGTTAGTACCTTACAGGTTAGTCAGATGCCACCTAAAGGCTATGCCAACTTCTTCGATGTTCAGTGTAAAGACTGTGATTTCCACAAATCGTTCGACACTTCTGACCGAGTTAGGCTAAGTGAAGGTGACTCTACACGACCTTCGTATGATGTGAATTGTAGAAGGGTTCAGAGCTTTTCTAGCATGGGAAAAGGACACAGAGGTATGGAGTCTTTCAGCATGAGCTTGAATATGAAGCCTATGAACATTACTAGTTATAGTCAGCATATGAATACTATGTATAAGCGATATGTCAAAACTGCAACGGAATCATTACAAAAAGCTAGAAAAGAAGTCTGCAAAGCTTACAGCATTCTAAATAATACCTCTCTTGATGAACCTGGCCCAATCGACATATCCGTAAGTTACGACGGAACTTGGTAGAAACGGGGATTCACATCGAAGAACGGAGTCGGTTGCTGCATTGATGTAGTTACCGGATTAGTAATCGACTATGAAGTATTATCCAAATACTGCCTAGCTTGCGATAAAAAGGAAAAAAAACTTGGAAAAGGCACCGCCAATTTTAGAGTATGGTACAGAAAGCATAAGCCTAACTGCCAAAAAAACTACGATGGATCTTCTCCGGCCATGGAGATGGAAGTAGCGGAGCGCATTTGGAAGCGATCAGAATAAAATGGATTTCGATACACTACATTAGTGTCTGATGGTGATTCAAAAACCTGTGCCCACCTAACTGACTTGAATCTCTTACAAGGACCAAAAAATTGAAAAGGTTGAGTGTTTGAACCACGTTGCAAAGCGTCTCGGTTCAGGTTTGAGGAAAATTGTTGCCAAAAACACCGGCAAAGGCCAACCTCTGGGTGGGAAAGCCTATGGAAGTTTGAAGGGAACAACTATAAACAAGTTGACTAATTACTACAGAAATGGAATACAAAGTAATCTGGGAGATATAAATAAAATGAAAACAGCTATTTTCGCCACATTGAAGAACAGGACTTGAACTTTTTTATTTTGGCCAATTTTTTTTTTGTAAATTTCACTGTGAAGTTTTTGCTGGTAAATGTAGGCCCTGAATTGTATTATATTTATAGAGGGAATTAAAGGACCTATGTGATATATAAGCATTTTAAACTTTAATTACTCAGTTATTTCTGTGTCAATGCAGTGTACTAGACAAGCGTTACTTCAATCGCAGTTTCCCGAAAGTTTGAATTTCCGTGTTTTTTTAGACAAAAATTGATATTTCTAAATAACCACTTGTACTACAAGACTGAAATTTTTACCACTTATTCTACAGATGTTTTTCTTCATACTTAGGTAGATTTATGTTTGTAAGTACCCTAGAAGCAAAAACAAAATTGGTAAAAAAGCAAACTTTTTGTTAAAAAACACAAATTTTAAAGTTGACTCATACAAAAACTACACATTGTACCACCATAAATCTACCGAAATATCAAAAAGACATCATACTCTTTAAAATAACACAAACATGAAAAAAATCCATCAAGTACTTTTTAAGGAATATCAATTTAAAAATACCTCTGCAAATTTGCCGAAAAACCGACGTTTTAATTTTTTTACCTACAGTATGATAAAATTTAAAAAAGTCAAGTTTCATATTTTTGTATTTCTTTTACACTATTCCTTACATAAAAAAAAATTAGTACAACCCTATATAATGCATATTTAAAAAACGACCCTTTTCAGTGTAACATCCCCTTAAATCGTACGCTCATATACACGCGTGCGCGCACGCACGCACACACACAGAGCGTTAGATTTAGTTGTGGAGTTTTGTAATAATTGAAATGCCCGGTTGACGTTTGCTGCTGACACACGGGCCACTCAGTCGCGCCCGGTTGTTTTGCATAGTTTTAAATTGTACCCTTGCACACGAACGACTGTGACTCGCGACTGTGGCAGGCAGAAGCCAGTCCACGCAACGAATGGAGACGATTTGTGGCGTTGGAGCTTACACACGGGCCACTTTCAGTCGCGCCACAGCAGTGTTCAGAGTAATGTTGCGAAGCGTATACCAACACTGTAATTTCTATAAAACGTTTGGAGCTTTCTTATTATTTGTTTTAAACTTTATAAGACTTTCTTGTTTCTAAAAACTATTTAAAAACTTTAACTATCACGTCGGATTTTGATTCTGATCGATTTATAATTGAAGTGGAACAGAGACCGGCAATTTGGGACCCGAGATGCAATGAATATTCAAACAAAATGGCAAAAGGGAGAGCACTACTTGAGCACATACTTATGAGCCAAAACAATCTTGCAAACAATACATACAGTGTACAGTTGCAAACTAGTTTAGGTCTGGCTTACAGGAAACCAATAGTTTTAATCGATTACTCAACACCAATCTGGTTTATTTCGTCTACTGAAATACGATTATTGCATGTGTGTGTGCGCGCGCGCGCGCGTGAAAGAGAAAGGGATGTTGGGATGTTAGGAGGGAGGAGGAAGGTAAAGAGAATGTACGTGGGTGTAACGTTCTTAACATAATCTATCAAAATCTTTGAAACAAATTAGATGCGACAAACGAACAATATTCATATAAATATAAACCATTTTTATTTTTAAATAAATATTCTACTAAGAGATATATTTTATTTTAACTCATTAACATGTGTTACTTTTTTAATATAAATTAATAAGCAGATTTAATCCTTACACAAAAACGTTGCTTAAACATGAACTGACACTTCGCGGGCACAAACAAGATCTTGACAGAAAATACGCAAAAAATAAAAACATTGCCACATAATGCGCGTAAGCGCGTGCGGGCGTAGACCTATTCCACAGCGTACGTGAGTATATTTCCTCCTGAAATATTGTTTTTTTTTTACTTCAGATATCTGTCGATTAATGAAGGGTCCATAAACACGACGATACATTACACGATAGAAATAGGAAATAGAGGTATTATGCCAACAGTCAGAGCCGGTCCGAGGGGTAAGCAAAGTAAGCAGCCGCTGAGAGCGCCGCATAGTCAAGGGCGCCGAAGGCGCGATTTAAAATGCATGTAAATGGACTCGCCCATACATTGACACATAGGCGCCAAACGCCCTGTCACGTCTAGCTGCGCGTAACCTAACCTGTTCGTTCGCCGGGGTCTGTGAAATTGCCTTCATTCATACCGTCAGTACGATATCAGTTCGTTTTGAACAGTCTTTTCGTTAAAATAAAAGAATGGCTGACGACAAGAAACATTCCGGTGCATATTATCGAAAAAGAAAGCTTCTACACTCGAAGGCAGATGAAAAACAAGCTGAATCGTTAAAAAAGTTTTTTTCGGCTCCATCTACTCCAATAAAATTAGACCGTAAAAGTTTAACAAACAATAAGTTGTCAAAATCAGCGGATTTGAATGAAGAATCAGTTGACCCCGATAACGAAAATGAAGAAGCAGCTAGTGAATATTGTCACGATGTCACATCTACATCTTTCCTGGAACCCTCTGAATCTACGGAGAAAACGGAAAATTCAAATGGACCTTCCCAAAATATTGATGAGGTAAGCTTAAATAAAATTAATTTTAACCAAGATAATATTGTTTTAATGGTTTTTTTTCAAACGTAGCTTACAACTAAAAAAAATTATCTATACTAATATATAAAAATTGTGTAAAATTTTTCGTTCTGGTTAATTTAAAGAGTTACCGTACTCTTTGTAACGTCGGCATGGTATGGTTTGTGCACATAAGAATCGTACACTATAGTATTGTACACGAAAAAGTATGCACCATTATGTACACGAAAACATATTTACTATCATAGCACTGCTTATTTCAATAAATTTCACAAATTACTTACCATGTTTCCTTAGTATCCAAACTAAGAAAATGCAGTTTTAGAGCTGCTTGCTACTAAAAAAAATGTTATTTCTTTTAAAATAAGAATATCTCAAAAAAATTTTTTTGCGTAATACGAGCAAATAGGTAGCAGAACATACTTATGAAACTTTCGAGTTTCTAACTCTATTCGATATTTTTTTAATTAACGAAATACTCACAAGTGACCACCTTCATAGACGTGGCCATCATTGTGGTCTCTACCCTATCTTCCGTCCGTCCAATTGTCAAAATTGGTGCTGCTCTTAAATTCGGAGTTTTTCGCCGAAATGGTACGCGGATAAAATTTTTCTGAAGAGAACTGTGATGTCATTTTACTGAAGAGAGGCAAGTAGGTAAACTAAGAGAATCAAAGGGTATTTTTTTCGTTATAAAGAAGTGGAGGAGCAAACGTTTCTTAATTGTAGATTGACAAAAATGAAGCTATGAATATTTCGACGTTTCGGGATAATCGAAGAGATAGCTAAAAAATATTTTAAAATACTACTAACAAAAATCCAACGAACAAGTCTTCAGGTTTCTTTTCCTGAAGTCTGTATTTCAATCAGAAATATTTTAATTTTTATGACTATTTATATCAAAGTATACTGGTTGCAAAATAATAACTTTGTAGTATATTAGATTGTAGTATAATTCAATTTTTGTATTGAATACTGAATTAATCTTATTTGCCCAACAGAAGTGCTTTAATCATTATTTTTTTACAGGAAGTATTGAGAGACAAGTCCTCGCCATTATCAACCGACTGCGGAGAGTGGCCATCTAAAATCACCAGTAATGTCCGGAAGTTGCTTGTTGAGCGAGGTCCAATACAAGTAAAAGACATAAACTTTCCCCTTGACTCTAAAGGTAGGAAATTTTCTCCAACTCATTATATAAGAAATCTTTGTAATGGGGAACAAGTCCAAAGAATGTGACTGATGTATTCTATATCAAAAAAATCTGTATTTTGTTTTGTCTGCAAACTTTTTGGAAATCTAGATTCATCTCTTGCTGGAGATAAAGGGTATTCAGCCTGGCAGAATTTGTCAAAGATTTTGAGTAGTCATGAGAAATCTCCATACCACATAAAGAATTATCAATCCTGGCGAGAACTGTGCTTACGTTTACGTTTAGATAAAACTATTGACAAGGAAAATGAAAGATTAGTACAAGCAGAAACAGAACACTGGAATCAAGTACTCACAAGATTGTTGTGCATTGTTCAATTTCTCGGCACCCAAGGGTTGTCATTTAGAGGAACGAATGATACTCTTTTCATGAGTAATAATGGTAATTTTCTTAAACTAGTCGAGTACACTGCTAAATTTGATGTAGTTATGGCTGAGCATGTTAGAAGAGTATCATCTGAAGAAACACAAGTACATTATTTAAGTAAAAGAGTACAAAATGAATTCATCAGTCTCCTTTCCTCTAAAATTCAAGACCATATTTTAAATAAACTAAGCAAAGCAACATATTATTCTATCATACTGGACTGTACACCAGATGTCAGTCACACCGAGCAGATGACGATGGTTGTAAGATTTGACCAGGTAAATGAGAATGCAGAAGCGTCCATAAAAGAACATTTTTTAGGTTTTGTGCCCATTAATGACTCTACAGGTGAAGGACTCACACAGTGTTTGTTAAATGAGTTGTCAAGACTCAACATCCCATTGAAGAACATGAGAGGCCAAGGTTACGATAATGGCTCCAATATGAAAGGCAAGCATGTTGGAGTGCAGAGGAGGTTACTTGACTTAAATTCACGGGCATTTTTTGTGCCTTGTGGAAGCCATTCACTCAACTTAGTGGTTAATGATGCAGCGCTGTCATGCCCGATTGCAGTAGACTTTTTTAGCATTGTGCAAGAAGTGTTTAACTTCTTTTCTACTTCTACATATAGATGGAGTATATTAACAGAAAACGTATCAGCTTTGACAGTAAAACCTCTGAGTAATACTCGCTGGGAGAGTAGGATTAACGCTTTGTTGCCCCTCAGATATCACATTGACAAAGTGTACGATGCTGTGTATGAAGCCTCGCAAGACCAAAAGCTTGACGCCTTTGGCAGAAATTCAGCTTTGGGAATTGCCAAAAAACTACAGAGTTTTAAGTTTCTTTGCTGTGTTGTTACTTGGCATGAAGTACTGTTCAAAATAAATATGGTGTGCAAGGTTTTACAAAACGTCACATCTGACTTACAAAGTTCAATGGGTCTTATCAAAAGTATTCAAAGTTTTCTTGAAAACATGAGATCTCATGATGGGTTCAATAGTGTAATTACAGATGCTAAGGAGCTCGCAGAGAAAATTGGAGTCATCGCTGACTTTGAGAAAGAAGTCCAAGTTCGCCCAAGAAAAGTAAAAAGGCAGTTCTCTTATGAAAGTGACGATCAACCTATAGTGAACTTGGATAGCAAAAAATCGTTTAAAATGAACTTTTTTAAAGTTATACTTGACACAGCAATAGCATCTCTAAAAGAAAGGTTTGAGCTCATGGAAAACCATAGCAACGTTTTTGAATTTCTGTATAACATTAATTCTCTCAGGACGTGGAAACAAGAGAAGTTGAAGACAGTATGTACAAATCTTCAAACTACACTAACTGTTGGAGAGGATCAAGATGTTGATGGAAAAGACCTCTTTAACGAGCTTCAGATACTCGCACCCATGTTACCCTATGGAAGCTCTCCAACGGAAGCCTTAAGTTTCATAACGAAAAATTGCTTTGTAGATATATTTCCCAATGTTTTCGTAAGTTTAAGAATACTTCTGACTCTTCCAGTGACCGTTGCCAGTGGTGAAAGAAGTTTTTCAAAATTGAAAATAATACAAACTTATTTAAGATCTACCATTAGTCAAGAACGTTTAAGTGGACTGGCTTTGATGGCCATTGAAAACGAAATTCTTGAAGACATTGATACAGATTTAATCATCAAAAACTTTGCTAAAATGAAAGCCAGGAAAATTTCCTTGTAGTTTAATTTCATTGTTTTAGTAGAAATTGTTAAAAAGTGTAATAGACCTGTAGGAAATTACTCTCCAACTGAAATATAGCTTGTAGTCTTGGAAAAAACTTATGTAACGATTGACTTTCTTGTTTAAAATAAATCTGTGTTAAAGATTTTTCCAGAATTTAATAACAAGTAGTTTTACAGTAATTAAAAAAGATTTAAAACAGTTGTATAACAAACTACACTGTTTGTCAAGTTAGACCTGTTTAATAAAGAATGTCAAGGTACAAAGCTGTGTTTGTTTTTAATGACAATACTATCCTCCACCATCCTAAAAACAGCAAACAATAACAGTTATTAGTCCTGCATTTTTTACACAGTATATTGAAGACGGAAGGGGGGCGCCAAAAATTTACCCGCTTACACTTAAACAATGCCTTGGACCGGCTCTGCCAACAGTAGAGTATTGAGAAGCAAACTCATTGGTCGTAACAAAAAATAAAAATATATAAGGCACTTATCTGACCGGTTGTTACTTATAGAGGCGATACATGGACGTTAACAAAAAAAGGAACAAGAAACACTAAGAAGGTAAGAAAGAAATATTGTAAAACGTGTTTATGGTCTGGTTAAAGAAGATGATGAATGGAGAATAAGAAATAAACATGAGATAGATGAGCTATTAAATCATGAGGACATTGTAAGATTCTTAAAGGCTCAACGAATACGATGGCCAGGGTCACCTAGAGCGGATGGATCGTATGTCAAAGAAAATCCTGAGGGCGTAAGTCTATAAAAGCAGTAAGGTGGGCCGACCCCTACGTTAAGATGGTTGTATAGGAGGATAAGATGTTTGGATGATGTGCTAGAAGATCTAAGAAGAATGGATGTGAGGGGTTACACTGAGAGGGCAACGGATAGCAGACATTGGGGAAGAATGGCGTTGGAAGCCAGGGCTCACGTTGGGCTGCTGTGCTGAAAAAGAAGAAGAAGAAAGAAGATCTATTGATTCACAAATTACCAATAATAATTTGAAATTACTTGTAATAAATATTTTGTCTAAGACGAATTAAAAGTTAGAGCTGTAGCTTTTTCAAGTAACAAAGTAACACGATTCAAGAAAAATTTTTAATTTCGTTCAGTAGCCTATATTATTGGTATACAGATACAGTTTTGACGTGTAGTAAGAGAACATACGTACAAATCGCACTTTAACAGGATTTTTTTCTGATGTTTGGTTTATTCACAGTAGTTGTACAAAGTTGACGTTCTGTCAAAAGGTAGAAAAAAAAGTTACTTTTTTCAGATTTCTCTGCCCTATAAAATAACGAAACCCCGTCAAAAGTAAGTGGTCGAGAAGAAAAATACGAGGATTATTCCTCGTAAATGAGGATTACAGTGGTGTTATTATTTAATTTTTATTTCAGATATTGTAAACGTTCTGAAGTCAGAACTCTTCTATGTTTGACAGAGATTAGTAAGCTCCCTTAATTGCAAAATTCGGTTTACTATTTTGAACATAATTCATTTATTATTAAATAACATGAGATTAATTTAAACATTTTTATTTATCTTTGAGTAAAGTTTTACGTGCGCATCAGTACAGTATAGCCTATATGCAACCATAGGTTCAAACGAACTTCGATTTCATCTACCGACTCGGCGATAGGACCTTATCATGGAAGGATTTTTGAACTACTAAAAGGAAGGCCGACTACGACGTAATAGCGACACACACGTTACCAGCTACCTACCTTTCCAAAGTAAACATACGACAGTTTTTCTGATGGTTCGACTGCCACAATTCCGAGAAAGCATTAGCAGGCAGCAAAAATACATGAAGTCATGTCGTCGGTTCAGACATTGCAGTTCTCCACGGAAATGTCATGCGTCTCGGCAAAGTGATTCTGAACCCGATGACAGTGATGATAATCTTAAATCAAGCGAAGAAAAAAGAAAACTTCTTGAGGGAACGGACACTTTAAAAAGTACATGCAAATTATTTGTGATTATTGAAAAATAATAATTTTCATAAAGGGTCTAGTAAACTTTTTTGAACACCGCAAAGTTGTGAATTTAACGGAATAATTACTTTAAGAAATATAAGAAGAAAAATAAGGAAAGTAATGGTGAACAGTAAAAAAGTAAGTGAATTACCCTTTACTGTATTTATAAAAATAAATAAAATTTCTTCCATATGTTATGCAATTTGTACACTACATCCACTCCATTAAGTCAGCTGTTATACCGTGTTGCACGATTGTGTCATTTAATATTTTTCGGATCAAATACATGGTATTTGTGTTTAAAATTGAGGACCCAACTGCAGGGTACTGTAAATAGGCGTAAGTATTTAGTCATTCTCCGTCCGAATTCTTTGGAGCTCCTGTCGCTCCTATTATCCCGTCATTCTATTATCCTGATGTGATTATCAATTCTATTATCTATCATTATTACGAATATCATAACCCTAAAACATACTGAGTGCTGTATTTTTTCTATTATCAATACAGTAAATCTGTAAATTTATATCATAATGACTAAGTGGCAAAAAATTTAGACCTAGCTTTTAAGTTAAGTATGCTTCCATCGATATCAATAACATGACATTCAGTAGGCCTACTTTTTTGAAATATATATAACTGATAACAATAGGGTATGGATGGAGTCACCCGCACACACCATTCTGAGTCAATATCTGAGTGCAGCGCAGCCACTATTACACCTGCTCAGCTGCTCACACTGGATGAAGTATGAAACAGACTTAGTAAACTGAAAACAATAAAGCCACTAGATAAAGTAATATCTCATCAGCATTGCTGAAGCTTGGTGGGGAAAACCTGACTGAAGTCTCTTGCAGGTAGTAATGAAAGTATAGACCACTGAGACAATGCCATATAATGGGACTGCTTTATACAGCGGCAAAAATGTAGCCCCTAAGCTGAAGATCGCGGATAATATCAGGGCGGTTTCAGAAAATTAAGATTCGCAACTCTTTACTGTCCTCCAAATTAAAGAAGAAATATATAAATGATGTCAGCCTTTATCCAGTAATCATCGATTTCAAGTAAACTTATGATAGTGTGAACAGAGAGTCGCTTTTCGCTGCCATGGATGAGTCGGGAATACCGGACAAAACTAATAAACCTGACTCGCTTAACGATGGAAAACTCCATAGGGAGAGTTAAAATCCAAAATAATATAACAGAATCTTTTAACATAATGCAAGGACTTTATTGTTGTTCTTGTTTTTATACCTATATGCTACTTTAGGTAGCCGTCCATCCTCCATCTGTCCGGATGTTGCGATCATTGCAGGAGATATTCCTGGATTGTATCGTTTATACAGAATACCTGTAGCTCATTGCTAATGTACTCATTGCGCAAACGGTCTCGCCTTGTCCGGATGTTGCGATCATTGCAGGAGATATTCCTGGATTGTATCGTTTATACAGAATACCTGTAGCTCATTGCTAATGTACTCATTGCGCAAACGGTCTCGCCTTGTCCGGATGTTGCGATCATTGCAGGAGATATTCCTGGATTATATCGTTTATACAGAATACCTGTAGCTCATTGCTAATGTACTCATTGCGCAAACGGTCTCGCCTTGTCCGGATGTTGCGATCATTGCAGGAGATATTCCTGGATTGTATCGTTTATACAGAATACCTGTAGCTCATTGCTAATGTACTCATTGCGCAAACGGTCTCGCCTTGTAAAACCCTTTCTTCTTTATAATATAAAGGTGATGGACATGCACAATTCTATGGACAATTCTATTTAACTTTGCCCTGAACAAAATCATAATGGAGTTGGAAATAGATATGCAAGGGACTGTTTATAACAAGGAACAGGAGATGTCGCATATTCATATGATATTTACATCGTCTGAGGCTAAAGATGATGGAAATGTGATCGGGGACGGAGACCAGGATCAGAACTGGAATATCGGAGGCGATGCATCGAGAGATTTTAACAACCTGGGCAACAAAGTAAATTGACAACACTCGTGTAAGCCAGAAGATAAGAAATATAATTCTGAGGACACTCTATTCGAACAATTGTTGGCCCAGTTAGGGGTAACGATCCATGGCGCATCAGGTACAGTACGACCCACGACTATACAAAGAACCCAGTATTCTATATTACATCCGGCTACAACGCTTAAGATAGGTAGGACTCATAGGGAAGGTACAGATGGTGGTACCAGAAGACGGGGAAGCCCAAGGACCTGCTGGGAAGACAACGTTTAATGAATCTCTGAGACTCTTCTGGTGATGAGGAATTGGCGAGCGACCGCAGGAGATCGAGCTGTTGGAGGAGAAGGTTGCAGGAGGTCACGTTTGGAGGCTTTCTTTGCAAAGATAGCTTACAAATATTTTGAATGTGATCCAAATTTTGCAAAAGGTATTAACAGATACGTACTAAATTTATCAGATTACTAAAGATATCTAATTTGTATTTTGAATAAAATTCTTCATAATTTTGAGCCCCACTTAGGCTTTTAAAATTCCTTAAAATTTGATTTCTATTTTTGGCTCGTTGTGCCCGTAAAATTCAAAATTTGTAAAGTAAACGATACGTTCGGATTTGGAGTGAACTTCCTTTTAGTCTGATATCCAGTGTGACTTTTACAGTTTTTAAAACTTTTATTCATTTTGTGGATTCTAGTATCGTAGAAATTTCAAGTATCCAAAACTGAACACAATATCCAGATTTTGGTAAACATTTTCTGTAGTATGATACTCCACATGATTTTGTTGCGATTTTTCAAAATTTGCTCCCTCACATTTTTGCCTTCTGCTCTCTATTTTGGGGGGGGGAGGAGGGATCCATCTCAGAAGCAATAGGATCTATGGGATAAGAGTATGGACACGCGTGGAAAGTTTTACGATAATCTGTTACTGCATTCGAAAGTTATCGTGAACATCTTCCAAACAGATGGATAGAGAGACATGCCGGCTTCACTCGTTCAGTTATAACAGAAACGTCTTTAAATAGCCGTATTTGTTATACATATTTGTATTACAACTGGTACCAACGTAATTAACGTCCTCTATCACACAGAATGACTCCGTGCTTGAGATTTAGTTCTTTGTTTTATGTTAATGAAAGTCATCAATAAACCTGAATGTTATATTTAAAACACATTTTTATTTACATGGTGACGTTTCGAACAGTGTAAAAATACACGGAAACGCGTTGTGAATCTGTTCACTTGTGTAATGGTTTAATTTCCTCTATATAGTCTCTGACGCGATTATGTAATTCATCACATGCGACACTGTATGCAATAATCGATTTCCTAACAATTACGACAGTAAATTAAATCATTATACGTCGACTTCAGTAGAAAATGTTATTAAGGGTATTAGTCAGTGTTGCTAATAATTTTACACACGTGCGCGTGCGCACACACACACCATGCTTTAATTATCGGTTTATGCGGATAATTAAGGCTACATCAAATAGTGATACGTTTCGTTTGATACTGAACAAGCAAATGCTATATGTGTGTATATAGTACCTAAGTGCTCTCTCTCGTAGTATACAAACTGCAGCTTAAAATTTGGTAGTTATTGTTTTAAGGCGGTTGACAGTTGACAGTTATCACTGAAGACGTGGAAAGGCAGATATGAGGAAACGAGGGAAAAGGCGTAGCCAGGAATAGAATGTATTTTGTCGTTCATAAAATTCTGAATAATCGAAGCTCAATAACTGTAATTGGGCTAGTTATGCGATACAGCAGGTATACCTTAACTTTTAAGTCGATGGAGCTTCACTAGACTGATTAGAATGTGCTACAGATGTGTTTTCCTAATATTATAACTGGATTGTTGGATGGCCTGAGAAACACAAGTATTTATTAACAGACGGGTTTTTACGTACTTCCATTAAGTTTCTGTCTCATTTTATTCTTTCGACTTACTTTAAATAGACTTACTTTCGGTTTATCAAAACGGACATTACGTCTTTAGTGGAGACTGTCTTTTCAGTCTGTGTAATACTTGTCAAATAGAAGAGATATTTTATCCAGAAAGCAGAATTTTCATCTTAGTTTAAGAAAATAGTGTAAACTATTATAATTCTTAATACATTTAATTTTTAATAAGAATACGACGTGAGACAATACGTATGAAAAAGCGTTTAATTTTGAGCGGATTGTTTGTGCTCTGAAAGCTTCTTACTTTAATACTGATTTGTGCTGGTAAGCAGATCTTTAAAGCGGATAAGTAAAGTGTTCTCGACATTGCACGAGCAAGATAAGACCGCGTCTGTGGCAAATATTTATTTTTACTTTGGTTTATGCCTCTAATGATCCAGCAGAAAATACTGTCGACCCATATTTCCGAACTAATTAGTTAGAAATGATCGACTTCGGTTACAGCATAAGGAAAATATAGCGACCACTAACCACTGCGTCGTATACTATGTTATCAAGATACTATAGTGAAGTATTCGTTGCAATCTAGAGGATACAAGATGGTCAGCGTTGGTGATAGCGTGTACATTTTTGTGCGATATGATGAGAAGAACATCAATAACCTTGATGTTAATTTGGCAAGCATGAGTGCTCGCCAAAATGGGCGCAGCACTACCTCAGCCGGAGACCCCCAGCTCATGTGCATCTGCGAAAGCAAGAATAAACTGCTCAGTAAGCCTATGGCTAAAAGAAAAACAATTAAGAGCCTGTGTGGGAAAAAGATGGGCAACATTGGTTACGGACGGCCCCATCAACAGAACTCTACCCCGAGCAACTAGTGTTGCTCTTTTTAGAACTACAACCGGTCATGACTACCTGGCCTCTCACCTGCACCGCATTGGCGTGTTGTCGTCTCCTGAATGTATTCTCTGTGGATACGCTTCCATGAATGCGGATCACCTAATTACATGTCCAATCAGACACGCAAGTCCAAGACGAAGATGATACGGCAAGGCTCTCACGTCTCTACTGGTCAGCCGCCTAATGGCCCAACAGCCAAGGGTGGGCGTTGGCTAGTAAGTAGTAAGTACATCAATAACCTGGAGAAATGCTTGAACCTGGAATTGAACGCTTCTTGAAATGAACAATATCAATGTGATGTGACAGTGTTACGAAGGCCTGTCAGTATTTATCTATTTGTTGATATTAATTATACATTGACAATTTGAACTCGAAACAACACCACACGAAAAATAAACTGGTTCACTGTACCGAGAAATACAGGTCTCTTTCGATATTTCGGTATTTTCAGGTGCCTTTTTGAAATTAATTCTATGTCATGAACATTTCTCTAATAAAGACAAATCTGTGTTTTATAAAATTGATCGCGCAATTTGTAAATTAATCTCTTGTTTTATTGGCTACTTTTCGCTTACCGCTTCGTCAAGTACGATAGATACAAAACATCACACACTTATTCGATTAACTTTCTCGTAAAGTTTCATTATCTTTATTAGGTGACTGAGTCACTGTCTCAGTGTCTATCTTAAGTGTGTCTTCTTTAGTATTTATCTTTCTCAACTTTTATTTTATTAACTGACATTTTCGTTATATGAAAATATTCAGTTAACGTGGCATTTTATATTACAATAGTTTGTTGGCATTACCTTTTTCGTCAACGGATACAAATGATTTTAATTTGCAGCCTAACGGTTCTTAGTTTATGTTTAGTGAAGTATCTCGTTGAAAGTATCCAATTACCAAGTGGAAATGAAATTTCATGATTGGCATTGATTCGGCTTTACCGCAGACGTAATCTTTAGCGCTACATGATTATTCTGAGGAATCACTAAATTTACTTCTTACACTGTTGTACTGTTTGAAACTACATTATTTTTATTTATAGATATTTTTGAGCTCTATAAATATCTAAGATATCACATAACTCCTGTACAGACGTTATTACTCTATCGCTCAAAAGGTTGACACTTGGCATAAAAGCAGCTGTCGTCGTGGTAATTAATTTTCTTATCTTGCATCACTATACTTACGTTGCTGACATGTTTTTGCATATGAATTGGTCGGTTCCTTTGAAAGCGGTTGACGAAAACTAATTGTGGCGGGACAGCGACAATGTGGACACAAAAATCTCATCTTATAACGGTGTAATCTGATTGGTGCACAGAGACAATTCCGGGAAGTGCTGCGGAATTAAGAACATATACATCAAGAATGTTAATATTTCTAGCTGTTTTAGTAATACGCAGAGATTTTAGTAATACGAATTCATGTGATTTTTAAAATCAAAATTGGCGAGCGAATTCTTGTTTCCCCTCACACTGTTAAAGTGTTTGAATGCAAATTGCACGCACTCAGGTGCACCTTCTGAGCTGATCCGATAATCTGTCTAAAATCATTGATTGTCACGTGCTGTGCTGACTTGCTATAGACATACTGTAAGACTTTTGTAATGTAGTCTCCGATTTAATGTTTTTTCTTTATGGGTACATCGGAAGTTCATGTTTTTTTTAATAGCATCTGGAAGGCAAGTTTCTCTTTCTATATATCGTGTTGTCTGTGCCTGAGACCGCGCTTCCCTGTTACTTGACTTCGAACGAGTAATACCGGTTGATTAATCAGTGCCTAGCGGGTTAGTCTAGTCGTAGAAATAATAGTGCCAAATTTTTCCGAGACGATCGCGTCGTATCGAGCTGGCCGTGGCAGCTCATTGTTCCTCCTGCCGACGACGTCTTCGGCCGCTCCTACCGCCTGTGCCAGTACGAATTTAAGCTTCTGCGGATGAATCCTAAACAACGGAGCCGTGCCTCAGAAGGGAGGGAATTAATTATTCAGTAGTGTAGCAGGCATCTGTTCGAGCCGCTTCGGGTGTGCTATCGTTCTAAGCACGCGAAACTGCGAGGTGTGGAAATGACTAATTGGGGGAGCCATTCGCTCATTGTTCCGGCCGTGCCTATCCTTCACGGTAGTGCGGCGTTGCGGGTGAATCTTTAAGGGAACCACGGAGCTGCACCCCAGGCTCCGGGTCCTGGCCGGAGAAGTCAACGAAATCCTTACTGGCACGTCACATTGTGCAAAGGACGCTCGCATCTTAACTCCTTGTATACTGCGAATGCATATCGCGCTGCAATAGAATAAAAAATAGCGTTCATTATTGGCTGCGACCTGGACACGCTCTGCGCAATTGTGTCCGTCCGTCTATTTCCAACACGACGGCGCGGGATGAACTAGTTTATAACCGTACTATTAACAGAAGGTGAAAAGTGAATTATCTGTTTTCATCGCGAAGTGTATACCTTCATCGCGAAGGTCATTTGAAAATTTCCAGAATGAAGTGTAGCAGGCCCTCGCTCAACCATCGTGTTCCGCTTTATAGTTTAATACTCATTTGACACCCTTAATAATACGACGTATATTGAATTTATTCTGTGGAAAAGTATACAAGCGTGCGGTGTATGAATTTGCAGTTTACTCAATGAAGTAAAACGCCTTATTCGATCATTTAATTGCCCTTACGCTTTGATTACCTTTACGCTAATTTCACTCGCGAGACAATACAATTTACATATTAGGCCTACTTCATTTTTAATATGCATCAAAGAATATATGTGATATTTGATTTGAAGTTTTAGCAATGAGACTTGAAAAACGTGGTTTTGCGAGAAACGCGTTTGCTTTTAAAAACAGAAAACTACTGTAACTAATCTTAGTCTGTTTTCAAGATACACAAATTTATGTCGAGAATGAAGCACAATTGAAAGCTAGCTGATCAACTCGTTTACTGCAGACGTTAAGAATTATTACTTTCTTCTTCGTATTCCGCCTTTGAACAGGACTTTACATATTGTAGTTGTTGTTTACCTAAATTTTATTACATTGAAATACATATACCACGTTACTTTACGTAATACGTTTATAATCTAAAATGACTGTAAACAATATGTATAAAAATAAAAATTAAAAATGTAACGAATATGTAATTTATAGCGTTAAAAATGCATAGTTAACACTAAGTAAGGTACGCTTTTAAGTTAAATGAATTGTTTACGACTTTTTTATTTATTATTTTGTTCGTTCAAGTCACATTTACAGTAATTTTACAAGTAACATTAAGTGCAATTGTTTACATTAGTCATCATTGTATTAATTATATACGACTACTAAAATCATGAAATACGTTTATGGTTTGTCTTAAGGGCGTAAAATATAAATATAATTTTTTTAATTAAGTGATCATAATCCAGTATTTCTGTTTGTTAATTCTGGAAACGAGTAAGATGAGAAGAAGCCTTATTTGAATATTTTATAATTTGTACAGATGTTTTTAGCCGAAAAATTAAAAAAAATACGTAAGTATGAAGAGTAACTATCTCTCTAGACTGTGTAACGTTAATTTTTTAAGAACTATATTTTTCATACTTTCGTAATGCGGAAGTATGTTTGTCCATGACTTCCTCATTTTGTCTCGCAAATTATGAATGAAGTAGACCTGTACCTTAACGTTTCAATCAGTGCATGTTAAATGGAGCATGAATCATTGTATTGTAGGTGAGGTTAGGTCATTATGTTCATTGATTTACTGTGGATCATTAATGGATCACTGTATTTATGTCCAAACATGTAAGTTAATATGTAGCATATGTATACCTTTGTTGTATACACTTTTATAATGTACAGAGATATTTTCAAGATTTGAATTCAAGTAAAAAATTAATTTAATAACCTTTAAAAAGATCGTTTATTGTTCAACATTTTCACGCTGGTTGCCGAATCGTAATATTCACAGAAGCGGTGTGAAGAAATTTCACACAGGAATGAGAAATAGAAACTTCCTTGTGTATGCATGAAATAAAATTGGATCAGTACAGATGATTTAGAAGATGTGTTAGCTTTTTGTAAACGAGATACATCAGTTTACGAGACTGACCACTGCAATGCATGACAGTATAAGAATCGTAGTCACAGACGATGCGAGGAGCATCTGATCGCGATGATTACTTTTGAACACTTCATAAGTAATTTAGTTTTTTTCAGGTCTTGCTTCGATGCAGAAAACTTTGCCCATACCTTGGTCACCATAAAAACATAAACACCTTGCAAACAGTAAGATTTTTCGAAATGTTTCGCGTGGTATGGTCTACCTCCATGATTGCCTACCGTGTCGTGGTTAAATATTCTTTTAAGTAAACGGTCCGGATTAAGTAAGTTTCGATTGCAGTCTTGTAATAAAGTCTTAAAATTAGTTCAAATACGGTACGAAAACAGCACTAGGTTTTGAGACCGCATTGAATTAAAGATGTGTATTTGATTTAAAATTATTTAAATATATTTAAAATTATTTTAAAATATTATTTGATTTAAAAAAGATAATATTTGAATTAAAATAAAAATTTCATTAGTTGTACCTCCGCGATTTCAAGATGTCTGTTGATTTGTTTAATGTATGTCTCTTCCGTGCTCCTGTTTGTAAAGTAAAACTATATTCAACGATATGTTGTTTTCTTTCTCACTGGAAAATCTTATAGTTGTTGAACTCTATGGAATCCTTATTTTGAAACTTATGCTCTTATTGCGACAGATACCGTCTTTAGGTCAAGTGTATGGAAATCAGTTCATGCAATATTTCTGAGGAGACGTTTCGCTGCAAGAAGTTGAAGTCGAACTTCACTCACTAACACGCGTAAATATTTTTCCGTCATGGATTTCCATCATTTCTTCATGACCCGTTGCCGACGACTTTAAGAAAGCAATTGCCGATTTTGATTATGCGTATTCTGAATTCTGTAGTCTATGCGTCCACACGCATTTCATCCCGCTTTTACAGTTTAATCTAAAAGTGATATCTTGTTTGATAGTATCGCGGAGTTAGAACAGAATTCAGGAATTAAATTTTATGCAGTTTTGTAAGGAATCGTGTTACTATAGACACCAGTGCTGTCCACTTTTTGTAGCCGCTTGTTGTGGGGACTCGAATGGAAATTTCCGTCAAAGAATGGAAACGTCGCCTTACTAGGTAGAATTCTGTCCCACTTTAACGTGTAATCTCAACCTTCAAATGGGTAAGTTAATGCACTTGAAGTACGCTTATTATTAGCCAAGTTAGTCTCCTTATTTTTATACAGGTCAAGGTAAGCAACTTAATTTATTGTCAAAACTAATGCTTATCAACAGTAAAAAGAATAAATTGCCGAGCGTTTAAATCGTAGTCCATCGGTTGATGTCCTCAGCTGTGGAGGCTGAAGATGACTGACTGAAACATGCGACACCTTAACACACGTGAATGACGAAAATAAAAGTGAAAAATTAAACTTCGGAGTGAAAAGAGAGAATATAAGGTATAAGTTATTCTTTTTTTTTACACTGATTGAGATTGTTAAAAAGATTGATTGATATTAACAGAGATTTTTGAAGAATTTTAAGAAAAACAATTTGAGTGTCATTAAATTTTTTAGAAATAATGGTGATTAATTGTAAGCGAAAGTTTCACCGAAGAAAAATAAAATGCAGACAAACAAGTGGTTGGCGTAGCTGAAAAAAATTATGAGCGAGTCAGAAATATAGCCATTTAAGGTATTTGTAATACGGTATTAAACATTTATCACGTCGTTAATACCTTTTTCGTACACGTTTTTCCATTTACTAACTGTGTATGTGCGTGAGGTGTGTGCGCCTGCGCGTTTATTCACTTGTGCTTAGCCTTTCCTCCATTTCTTTTCATACACTCTTTAGTGCTCTCTTCCTCTTTACAGCATGTAAAATCCAAAGCACACTCAATCACGCATGCATATTTTTCTCAATTACTAATCAGGAATAAATATTTTTTATACAAGTATAAAAATGGATTTTCTGACGCGTGTTTCACAGCAGTTTCTGCAACATGAGAGACAGAACAAGGTAACGGACAATCGATTTATTTTGATTCTGAATTGTAATTAACAAAATTGATAATTTTAACATAACTACAACAAACTTTGGAGGAGTTTCTATACATAATGGTAGTATGGAATTACATAATAGGATTTTTGGCACATTTTATACAATGGCCTAATTTAGAGTCAAAAGTTTGAAATATTACAAAAGCTGAAAGTTTAAAAAAAATTATGAAATTAAATCTTGTTTTCCTGCTGTATAAAGAAGATTTAATAAACAGTTAAAATTCGTTTCAAAATTCTAAAAAATTAATAGAAATTAATTGAATTAAAAAAATTTAATTTCCTATTTTTGCATTAACAATTAGACGAAATTGTAAAATAAAACTATTATGAAATTATATTACTCTATTAGTTATGAATAAAACAATATAGCACATAAAATATATAACTGATAAAATATTTGTAGGATATGGTTGGTTATCGATGCTTTCAAGAGATAAAAAGGCTTTTGAAAAAAGACTTTTATCCAATAAGAACCCTTAAATTGGACGCGCATGCATATGCAACCGTATTATATGCATATTACTTTATTATTCTTTTCATGCTGTGTTTTGTTATAACATTCAGTAATTAATTGTACTTTCTTATTACTATTATATTATATTGTATTTATTTATTTATGTTACATTTATAATTGTATTAACTTTTTATTACATTTGTTTATCAGTGTATACCTGCAAGGCAATTTCTATATTCAGTCATGAAAGGATTAGAGAAAATATGGAATGTAAAATTTGAAAGTGTGAGACAGTGAAAACTAAGTTTCAGTTCTGTTATCTAGAAGAATACAAGGTATATTTTTCTAAAAGATTTGTTTCAAAGTTAGACTTTAGATAAACTTACCGAATATTTAAATAAAAATTATAATATTAGGTGATCTATTTAAAAGACGGAAAGATGAAAAATATCGATTGATAGAACCTGGAACTGAACAGTTAATTTTTGTAAGTATTGTAATAGTTCTTAAAATTTCATTTTGTTACATTTATCTCTGTTGTTCCATAATACCCTAATTATGTATGTTGTGAGTATGGTGATTCTCTATATCTTTTGCCAAAATTCTGATTGTACCAAACATGGAGTAGGAAATAAATATGCCAGTTTGAGTGAGTCAGGGAATGGGTGAGAGAGTGAGAGTGTGTGTGTGTGTGTGTGTGTGTGTTACTGCCGCTCGTAGGCAGTGGGTAATTAATATAGGTTATTGTAATATTATTTAACATTGTTGTAGTATTGGGTTAACCTTTATTACGTGATATGGAGTCCTGTAAAAAGGTTTTCTTTAAATTTATTTCAGCGTCAACTCTTTTCAGTGTTTTATCATTAAGCTTCCAAAAAGTCAAATATAAATAAGTTATCGGCGCATATATTTGATGTAACATATGCTGTATGAAAAGAGTTTGTTACGTAGAGGAAAAATGTACGTATTAAGTCTTCATCGATATCGGTTAGTTTCAATACGTATAAGATAGAATCATCGATGTCTCTCTCTCTCTCTCTCTCTCTCTCTCTCTCTCTCTCTCTCTCTCTCATAGACACACAAAACACGCACGCACGCTCGCACGCATACATAAAAACAGCCGTTAATGCAACAACAGTGTAACCGTTCATTTGGTTACAGTATGGGAATACGTATTCGAAGCAACTTTAGATTCGTATTATTGTTTGTCCAAATAATTATTATATAATTGATTAATTAATTATATAAGTTACTTTTATAAATAAACCAAATAATATGCGTCCACCATGTTATAATTTTCTACAAACAACACTCCGGCGAACGAGCTAGCAGGCCAAGTTTCACAATTCTGTTACTTAAGACGTCAAAACAGGCTACAGCCATGAAATGACGGACAGTAAGCCTAAACAATGGCTTGAATAGTACAATTTATGGGCGGTAAATTGTGTCAAGACCACGTGTTTCATAATTATATAGGCAAGTCCTTAAAGGACATCTCTGAAAAACAGTACAATTGACATTATAGAAAATTATGGTGTTACCAATAAATACTAGAAATGAAGACGTAAAAGAAGAATTAATAAACGATAAAATAAATTAATGTAAAATCAAAAGGAAACAAAATTATAACGGACTCGAAAACATTAGAACACCAAGGTATGCTATGAAATGGTGAAAGTTGTAGCATACGGTGTAGGGTCTACGCTTTGATAGAGAATAGAAAAGAAGCAGAAGAACGAGAAGAAGAAGAAGACTGGGGGACAGTCGGGCATATATCTGTCCTGACTCGGGACGGGAAATTCTGGAAACCACAGTTGTTCCAGATATGTAAAAGCTCCAATTAGATCCGGGGCGAACAATCTGCTTTCAGATTCTCAAAGCTGTGTGATGTTTTTTTAGCATTTTAGACATTTACAGAAACATGTTAACTACTGGAGGAATGCTAGCATGGTAAAATGTTAATTACGACTTGTAGCACTTGTATTAGTGGAAGAGATAGTGCAGGCAGAGGCAAAACCGAGAGGGGGTATGTGTATAAAAGACATCTTCTTGCTGATAAGAATTCATTTTCTTGCTGTACTCCTGACCGAAATAAATATATTCAGTAAGCTAAATAATAAATACAACATATATAATATAAAGTAATAATAATAATAAAAATGATCACAAAAGACGTTTTATAACTGTTTCTGATTCATTAAAATTTGGCTTACTTTACAAAAATGAAGTACAGTAGAGCGTTAGTTATCCGAAAGTCAAATATCCGAATTTCTTGGAAAAAAATTCACAAATGTACATCAGACTTTGGTAGACAGGAACGGTTGGATATCGGTAGTATTAGAGGCTGCAAAGAAATATCGCCGTTATGCCTCCAAAAAGTTCCAGTAAGCATGAGAACTTTTAACTTAATTGTAGACATGAGACATTTTACATTTAACCGCATATGATGGGTTTTACCACACGTGAAGATAAGACCAAAATAATAGTGTCAGGAAGGAAGAGGTACATACAAATCAGCAGCATTAGGTGTTCGGTGATTACTGTTTTGAAGCACTTTCTAGTTCTACTGAACTTTGATTCTACTGCCACTTAAGACCTTGACAAAGACCTTACCAATGAAGGAAATAAGGAGAAGAATTGCAGTCGGGAACAGAGCATTCTTTGCGTTGAATAAAATCTTGAAGAATGGGATTATTAAACCAGTCAACAAAGTTTAGGTTGCACAAAACCTTAATTAGACCGGTCGTGGCGGATGGCGGTGAAATCTGGACCCGTAATAGGTCGGCAGTGGGCCGCTCGACAGATATGAAACCAGAACGATTATAGGCCCAACATGTCAAAATGGAATTTGGCGGCAGAGGAAAAACAGAGAATTGTATACAGCATACAGTGATCTTAGCATACCTCCTTCATCAAGATACAAAGATTGGAGTGGCTAGGTCATGTTCTGAGAATGGAAGACAAGAAGACAGTCAAAAAGCTGTACAAGGATTCTCCTGGTGGAGTGCGATGTAGAGGACGGGCTAGGAGTTATTGGAGGGACAGTGTCCTGAGTGGTCTCAAGCAGATTATGATTAACTACCTTGCTCAAGACCGATATGGACAGTGGCTGTGCAGACAAAGGACAGCGGACCATGCGTCTGATGCGCCTCTGAAGAAGGAGAAGAAGAGTGAAGAAGAGTTTATCGTGAGAGGTTACAAACATTACATACCTATAATGTGAGTTACAGACTGCGACTTATGAAGTGCTGTTGTTTGAGTTTCGTGGCTTACATTTAATGCTGTTTCACTTTGTTAAGTTAATAGCTATTGAGTCTTCTTCACCTGCTAAAAAGAACAAAATTTTAACATAGAAACTAAAATTGAAATTTAATAGAGGTTTTCAAACGGGATAAGTGAATTGTCTTTGGGTAATTTTATGATGTTAGAAATGGCACACTAAATTCTATTAAAATTAATATAAAGGAGTAATCTTAAAATATACATGACAAAACGGTATGAAAAAAACTTTAAGAGCGAATAATGACACAATAGCGTAATTCAGAGGACTATATTAGAGCCTTCACTATACGAGAATATCGGTATGGAGAACCATACATGACTTCCATATTCTAAGATTTATATTTAAAATCATTTTCAGCCAAACAACCAGGCTGTGTCTTACCTGCCTTTTTATTGCTGTATTAAATGAAAAATATTATATTACATTAAAATGAAAAAATTATAATTTTATTGCCTGGCAACAAAATTATTTTATTTTTAACAATTACCATTGTTTCAAAAAGTTTAAATAAATTTTCAAGTACTTTACTCTTGTTAAAACGTAAAAGGTTGCAGGTAAACTACCCCTTCCCCTTAACCGATCTTCACCAAAATCGAAAGTCATTGAGACCTCTACAATTCAGGGACGTATGCAAAAAATTATTTCATTCTGTTTGAATTTGCGGCTGTTATCGTTTGCCATAGAAAATACGCTTGATAAAAAAACGTTGCAGGTAAACTACCCCTTCCCCTTAACCGATATTCACCAAAAACAATAGGTCTTGAGTACTCTACAAATCAGGGCTGTATGCAAAACATTATTTGATTCTGTTTGAATTTGCGGCTGTTATCGTTTGCCATATAAAATACCCTTGTTAAAAAAACGTTGCAGGTAAACTACCCCTTTCCCTCAACCGATCTTCACCAAAAACAATAGGTCTTGAGAAATCTACAATTCAGGGCTGTATGCGAAACATTATTTGATTCTGTTTGAATTTGCGGCTGTTATCGTTTGCCAAAAAAAAAAAAATTTCCCTTGATAAAAAAAACCGTTGCAGGTAAACTACCCCTTCCCCTCAACCGATCTTCACCAAAAACAATAGGTCGCGAGTACTCTACAAATCAGGGCTGTATGCAAAAAATTATTTGATTCTGTTTGAATTTGCGGCAGTTGTCGTTTGCCATAAAAAATACGCATGATAAAAAACGTTGCTGGTAAACTACCCCTTCCCCTCAACCGATCTTCACCAAAAACAATAGGTCTTGAGTACTCTACAAATCAGGGCTGTATGCAGAAAATTATTTGATTCTGTTTGAATTTGCGGCTGTTATCGTTTGCCATAGAAAATACCCTTGTTAAAAAAACGTTGTAGGTAAACTACCCCTTTCCCTTAACCGATCTTCACCAAAAACAAAAGGTCTTGAGAACTCTACAATTTAGGGCTGTATGCAAATAATCTTTTCATTCTGTTTGAATTTGCGGCTGTTATCGTTTGCCATAGGAAATACCCTTGTTAAAACATAAAACGTTACAGGTAAACTACCCCTTTCCCTTAACCGATCTCCACCAAAAACAATAGGTCTTGAGAACTCTACAATTCAGGGCTGTATGCGAAACATTATTTGATTCTGTTTGAATTTGCGGCTGTTATCGTTTGCCAAACAAACAAAATTACCCTTGCTAAAAAAAAACCGTTGCAGGTAAACTACCCCTTTCCCTCAACCGATCTTCACCAAAAACAATAGGTCGCGAGAACTCTGCAAAACCGGGCTGTATGCAAAAAATTATTTGATTCTGTTTGAATTTGCGGCAGTTATCGTTTGCCATAGAAAAAAAATCTACAGACAGACAGACAGACACACAGACACACAGACACTTTTCGGAAAACGACTTTTTTTCATGTTTTGAGTGTAGTAGAATCAGAATCTGCAATAATCTCGAACACGATTTTTTTTGCCATCACCATACTTCCATTCCTTAAGGAATATGGAAGTAAAAGAACGTGGTTTTAGTCAGAAATTAGGTGTCCTGATTTAAGTTGAACTGTTTACTGTGTAATTTAAAAACTACTGTAAGGTACTCGAAATAATCGTATTAAGGACACCGAAGTACAGTATTTACTACGTTTTAAAAACATGTGCAGCACCCTATTTTGTCGTATATTGTATTATAATTTTTGTGTGCTCGAATATCGAATTTTTGTGTCGGTCCCAATTAATTCAGTTTACAGACGCCCTACTCTAATGTCTTTGCTGTTTAGTACTTTTAGTAGTTATATTAATGTTAAATAGATAAAAAAGTCTATTACTACTATTTAAGGCCGATGGTATAGAAGGTTACGTGTAAAAATGTGCTTATCGAATTCAGAGTACACGTAAACAGGCGTTATCGACCAACGTTTGTCACTGTGTCATTGGGTTCAATAAACTTTTACTGTAATGTTATCCTGTTTAGTTCTACGTGGAAACGTTTACATAATCGGCTTGTCAAAGTGTAGGCCCATTTGACTGGTTCTACTCACCTTGTTTTCTGACAAGTAAATAATGTTTTCCTGTCCCGATAGGCAAAATGAAAACTTAAAGTGACTTCTTTCTGTATTGCGAGTTACCGAGTCACACGCGGCAGGGACGTATTTACGGGGGGGGGGGGGGACAAACGGGAGAGAGTCGAAAAAGTTGAAAAGAAATTTTGATAATTTCTTAATTTTTAGTTTATTAAATTATTTTTTCAGCTGTGCACGCTAATATAGTTGTAACTTTTTTTTAAATATACAAATAGACTTATAACGCAGCATTTGCGTGTACGTTTGAAATATGAAAATAGAAAAGTCAATTCAATGACACCTGAAGAAGTTGTTAATGAAATGTCCAAAAATCAAGGCGAATTAAACTCTAAAACATTTTCAAACGGTGTATTTTTTTGAGTATAAACTTTCTTGGTTTACCTTTAAAAAAAATTTTAATTGTAGTTATCATTTTCAAATGCAAAACGTAAGTATCTTGTAAGCAATGTTTCAATAGCACGTATGTTTATTGTGTTATTACCATTTACTTTAATAGGCAATAACCTTTAAAGTGATAACCTAATCGATGATTTCACTCGTTTTTCAGCCGTTTTAAAAATTATAATATTGATAGTTCTTAAATTTTTTTTTCTTTTATATGAAGCAGAAACGACCCCCCCCCCCTCCCAAGGCCAAATTCTAGATAATTTCAATGCGATGTAACTGTCGCATTTCCAAGTGTTGAAGTATGATTGTCAGGTATTTTTTATCTCGTTTTGAGGAGTAAACTGTTAAATCGAAGTTTTTTTTAAGTTTCTCTCGTTTTGAGACGTGAATTCGACTGAACATATGTTAATTCTTAAACGATTTCGGTAACGTTTTTTGTCGACTTTTTGCAAGACGAAACCGTATTAAAATGAAACGGTTTCCGGACGTCAGCGGAGAGGCCATAATAGAGAGAACATTACGCAATGCATAGAGAGAAGTACACCTTGAACCTACCTCACTACCACACCTTGCATGGACGGACGGACGGCATTATTTAGCTGGGCACACTACCGTCAGTGTGGTGCTGGTACGGAAAACATCTGACATGTGTGTTTGCCGATTCTAACGCAATCTCGCTTTCTTCGTTAGACAAAGATAAGGGGCAAAACACAAGTAATCTTCGTATGATATATTTACCCAGTTAGATAACTCAAAAGTACGCGCTGCGTGGAGATTCGTCGTGCGGACGAATCATGTGTTTGAGTCCATCCTCAACATCATTCTGTGTTTGAGTTCTGTGTGTACAAGTTTGCTAGTGTTGATACAATGTTTCTAGTGACAGTATGTCTGCACTATGGACAAAACCGTCATCGTGGATTGCATTTACCGGTAAATTGTTGTAAACAGATATAAATGTACTACATAAAACTGACTAGACAGTTCTTGTGTAGGCCTACATTATGTATTGTTTAACATAAAGTTATTTCAACATTTGTATTAGACTAAATGATTTTTAAGTAAAGGTACTTTAAAGATGTGTGTGTGCGTCTCACATTTAGAACAGATTTACTTAGATTTAGCATTTAAAAATGCGTTTAAAATAACTGAAATACTTCGAAAACAATTTTAAAAAATCGGTATGGAGAACCATGTCCTAAAATTTATATTTAAAATCATTTAAATATTAATTAAATAAGTGGGTGCTTGAGTTCTGAAAAAATTACGTATCAGCTAAAATGGCACCACCATGTCAGGTGGATTAAGACTATCCTCAACCTTCGTGAGGTCGGACTGTACTTTTGGATAAAATGTCTGTAGGTCGAACGAAGAGCTAGCTAAAGGTAGCTGCGATCTGATTCCTGTAATGAAATTGGACTCTCGCTGCGAGGGACCGAGGGATGTCTATAGTGTTATCAAAGTCTTTCCTGTCAATACTATACTAGTCTTTATTCTTTTTTAAAATCGAGTCTTGATTTCTTTCTTTCCATTTGTCTTCTGATTTCCTGAACGACTATTCTGTTCACCCGTATAATTATAAATTTCTCAGCAAAACATTTCTTCCTTAATACGTTTGTGTCTCCTGTTTAACACCCACCATTCTGATCCATGTCATAACGCTATATTCCACACAGGCTAGTAAATAACTAGGCATCAGGGAGGTCAAAATATTTTCAAGGAGGGGCAAACAATTTTCCAGAGGAGAAAAATATTTATATATTTTTCATACATACACACATGCAGATATTAGTTTATAATTCTCATATCATAATAGAAATAAGTACACAGATTGTATTAATTGCTTTAATACAACAACACTGCCTAGCGATCCACAGGAAGGAAATCGATGTCCACCTTTTCGGCTTGCACGCGTTGTGTTGGTGTGGGTTTCGGCACTTTCCATTTAAAAAGCGTGCAAACATAAGAAAATAAACATGAGTAATAACAAAGTTATTACTTTGCCAGAAATAACGCGAATTTTGTGTGTGTGTGTGTGTGTGTGTGTGTGTGTGTGTGTGTGTGTGTGTGTGTGTGTGTGTGTGTGTGTGTGTCCTGCCGGTCTTTTTATTGCGGTAATCACAATAATAAAACTTTGGAAAAGTAAACATTACATAATTGAGATATGCTTGCCTGCCAGGAACGATATATTTTCACTCATACGTGATTTAAATTAAAATGAAAAATATAGAATTTTGTTAAAGTGAAATAAAATGTTTCCATAGAAACTACTTCTTTGTTGTCAATAACGTAGTACACATATAAAACTTATAAAAATTTACCTCCTCCATCATCAACTACCATTTTAATTTATAAAAAAAATTACCCCCTCCTCCTTCAACTACCCTTTTCATTTATAGATATTTCATCTACCTTTCTACAGTGGATTATTATGACCACTTATCGAAAAATGACTTTTTTCATGTTTTGATGGTAGTACAATCAGAATCTGCCGTTATCTTGAACACGATTTTTTCGCCATGACCATACTTCCATTTCCTTATCCAACATGGAAGTGAAAATAGATTCTTTTATGTAACTTTATAAAAGTTAATATTTCATTCTAATGCAGGAATGTATTAAATAAAACTGAATATTTCATTCACTAATACAGGAATACCTAATAATATGACCGGAAAGATTTGCATAAAAAAACACTTTTGTATTGAAAAATAATACAGACCTTTCGTGAAAAATAAAATGTAGATGACTTAGACATTCAGAAAATTTATTTCCTTGTAGACAAGAATAAAGGAGCTGTAAGTAAAGTTTTAGAGAGTAATTCGCCCATTTTCATTATCGATCGGTTCCTATTTTTCATAGAATCGAATGCGTTAGAAATTGTTACGTAAGTAGATAACAGAGATAACGAGGAATAACTATGTCTTGATTATTTATTAACACTTGGGTTTTAAAAATAAGCTTGTACTTTTTGTCTATAAACGAACTGTATGTCAAATACTCAACACGTTGTTACTGTTGTTGTATTTGTATTTTGTATTACTGTTGTTGAATACATATTTTGTATTCATTACTGTTTGTTGGGGCTGTTAAAACCTATTGGCGATGAACGTGCGTTGAGGATCAAAAAATAAAAAATTTTGTATTGGAAATAGAAATTTACATACAAATATTGTTTTGTATGCGTATTCGTTAGGGAGCGAGTGTGTGTGTGTGTGTGTGTGTGTGTGTGAAAGAGAGAGAGAGAGAGAGAGAGAGAGAGAGAGAGAGAGAGAGAGAGAGAGAGAGAGAGAGAGAGAGAGAGAATCAAAGCTTAAAGCTCATAATCAAAGATTTATTTAAACGTATGTACATAATAAATTTAAAATATTTCTGCATACATTTATTATAATATAAGTTTCTTGTAAAATACGTATCAGCTGTATATTTTAAAAATATGTTTTTGTTGTTTGCTTTTTATGTTAAAATTTACGAGAATCTGCCTGTTGTTTGGCCTGTGCTATAATTTATAAACGCTTATATTGCATACCGCCGAGGTTTTTGTTCCTCTTCGGAATTCAAGGGTAAGCGCATGAGGGAATGTCTGTCACACCAGGGTTTTCAGTTTATATGAAAACAGTGTAATACAGGATTTATAATTCATAAGAGTTATATAGTTTATATGATAACAGCTTCAAGTGCTAATTTCTAGGAGTATAATGTGCTGTTTGAAATGCACGATGCTGAACTATGAACTGAAGTAGTTTGTTTTAGATTTAGGGTACAGCTAGCAAAATTTTAGTTTAAACATAGGTAGAACCATGATAAAAGAAATAAAACCTGTACCGATAAATGAAGGAAACGACAATATACGATTTTGATCGTTAAATTATTCACACATTACAGAAAAGCTAAAAAAATTACAAACCTCAGTTTTTTTTTGCTTACTTTTTCTGAGGAAGATTTTTTTAAAGGCTGGATCCGTTATTACAGTTTTTTAATCAATATTTATGTATATTTATAAAGAACATTCTCGTGTGTTCTAATATAAATTTATAATTATATATTGCAAAGTTACGATTATTTCATAAATTCACATAAATACAGAACCATGTACTCAACGCAACTATTAAGTGTAGTACACCGGCCAGGTCGCAGAATTTTTGTTTCTCGTTGCGTCAAGTATATGTAGTTGCACAATAATTAAATACATTTTAAAGAGGAGTGAAATGTTGTTGACATGAAATAATTATTTAAAACCATTTAAAAATAATCATCCTAAGATTTATTCATTAATAGAAAAATATTCCAATATTAAAAAATTCAAACATTAGATCGATCAAATATCCACTTTTATAAGTTTCACACATATTAGACTGTTCATAACATCTAAAAACTAAACAATCATATACTCTTATTCACTAAACAGACATGTTAAATGAGTCATCTATATTCTTTCATTTTTTGTGTGTCTGACTTTGATTCAATCTTCAAATGCTAATAGCAACTCATTTAAAAAGAAACAAAAATAATATTAAACTTAAGCATAAAATTACTAGTTGCTATAGACAAAATAAACTAATTACATTTACTTTAAAACTATTATTTAACTCTATTGACACACACCAAATTTTTAACATATAACAAAAGATTTAGTAACTTTCAAATTTTCTTATAAAATTAAATAATTGACTTTAACTATTATTTACACTTAAAATTTTTAAGTCTTACTGTTCATGTAAAATTGTCTTTCTGAAAGTTCTTTTCACAACAAAATTATAAATATTTAGTCATCACCTGCATACTGCTGCCGTTACCGTTGTGTGTGTGTGTGTGTGCGTGCGTGCGTCCTGAATCCTGAGAATTTGATGATGATGATGATGATGCTGTGTTCTCTGTCTCTACGGGTTGTTGTTGTTGCTCCTGAGATCCTCCGTACGTCTTGTGTGAGTGTGGTAGTGTGTGTGTGTGTCCATGTTGATCCGCAACGGGCAGCGTAACGTCGTCTGTAGATTTCTTGAGTCTGAGAATGCCCCAAAATTGTCGGTCGTATTTATACTGGACTCAATCTGACATGTCCAGGATTGGTCTTGACATGTTAGAAATTGTAACTTTCATGCAAAGCGTCCTTTTAATTACGAATCACTTTTTTGTTCATTTTAGCGAATTCGTAAACACACTTGTAGCATGCGCGAAATCAACGTTTTCGTAATTTTTTTCTGTTTACGCACATATAACACACATGTTAATTACTCTTTAATTACACCCTTAATTAACACTAATTACTTAGCGTCTTTAATATTACAAATTTCTGCAATATTTTTATATCACTGCATTAGTTAAATTCCTTAATGCAATGGTGTTTTTATAATTGGCGTAAGTCTTTGCTTACAGGTTTAACACTAGTAATTAGTTTATTATAATCCTGTTAAGACATGATTACAGACAAAACAATAAGTCGTTCGCATCACCCCATATTTTCATGTCGTAGCGTGCTCACACACACAAAATTATATAAAACTGTTCCTTATTCTATTTATACTAATTACAGTATAAAACATACCGCCCTGGGCAAATATGCAAACATATGTATTGTTGTAATATGTATAAAACAATATAACAAAATTAAGAAATTCGAACACTGTGACTTGTCGCTTTTTAAAATCGATGAAATGAAAATGTGCCCTTATAAACTCGTGTAAGGCAAGTGTTAACGGAATCAGATTACCTTCACATCCATTCTTCTGAGATCTTCTAACAAATCATCCAACCATCTTATCATAGGTCGGCCCCTCTTTCTGCTTTCGTAAACCTGCACCCTCAGAATTTTCTTTGGCATACGCTGTAGGTGAGCTAGCCATTGTATTCGTTGAGCCTTTATGAATCTTACAATGGTTTCGTGATTCAATATCTCATCTATCTCCTGGTTATTTCTTATTCTCCATTCGTCATCTACTTTAACCGTACCATAAACACGCTTTAAGACCTTTCTTTCAAACGTTCGTAGTGTTTTTTGGTCCTTTTTTATAAGCGTCCATGTCTGCTGTTGGCATAATATGCCCTATTTCCTATTTATATCCTGTCATACATTGTCGTGTTTATGGACAATATCTATTATCCATCATGTTACCCAGGTAGCTGAACCCTTTAATCATGGAATCAGATTAAAGGGTTCAAATATTTGTTCGTCAGTCTGCCAGATCAGTTTTCACCGCCAAATTAAAGTTGACTGATGCCTGTGTGGCCCAACGCTTCCGTAATGCCACCGATTATCTTCTTAATTTTTTCTGTTTTTAAACGACACTTAGGTCTAATGACGTTAATCTATGATTATATGTTTTCCTATTCTTCGCTGACGTCTTTATTTTTCGAGAACTGCAGTGTTATCACAGGTAGTTCGGTTAAACACCAAATAGGTACTCAATACTTAGAAACATACACATTTCTTGTGTGTAAGAACGGGAAATGAATGCGGCTTACCTACCTGAGGAAGTAACGTATCCTGAAACAAGAACGAAAGCAATGTGGACAGAAAGTATTTTCGTACGCCATGAGGTCATGAAACGAATGATGTAGTTTGTTTTTGCGATGGGAAGCCATCTCCGTAATGTGTAAGTCTGTCTTAATCATAATGTAAACGGTTTCAGAGATTCCAGCCTATTCGATTCATTGTTCTAATATGTGGCCAACTTTCGTTGAAAAATTTAGGAGATATATGTTATTTTTACGAGATCTGGCCTTCAGGGTGAGGGGGACGAACGGGACCGGGCCCCCCAGAGGGTCGAAAAAGTTGACAAGAAATTTTGTTAATTTTTAGATTTTTTTAATTAGTTTTTCTAATTATTTTTTTTTTTAGCTGTGCATGCTAATATATTAGTAGCTCTTTTTTTTTTTAAGTATACAGACTTACAACACAGCATTTGCGTATAGGTTTGAAATATATAATATGAAAATGAATTCACTGGCCCCGTAAGACGTTGTTAATAAAGTGGCAAAAAATTCTAAAAAATTTTCAAACAGGGTGTATATATTTTGTTTTGTATAACACTTTCTTGGTTTACTTTTTTAATTTAAAACTGTAGCTATCATTAATTTTTAAATGTCAAACGTCAATAAGTATCTTCTAAACAATGTTTGAAAAGCACGTGTTTTTATTATATTATGACCGTTTACTTTAATAGGATTGATTTCAGGATGATATCACACGTTTTACAGCCATATTAAAAATTATGATATTTATTATTCTTTAGATGTTTTTTCTTTTCTATGAAGCCGACATGAGCGGACCCCCCCCCCAAAGGTTAAATTCTAGGTACGCCACTGCTGGCCTTTTGTACCGTCGGTTTTTGTCTCACTATGTATATTCCACTTTATGTAATTTCATTAGTGTTAATTAATGTTAATGAAACTGTAACCGTGTAAAATTATCAGTTTAAGTGACCATTGACTTTCTTTCTATTCTTCGTTAAGAGACTTTCTGCTTATTTGACACACACAGCAGCCTAACGTACTTCTTGTACAGTAATATGAATAATACGTTAACCATGCCTAACGAGTTTCGTCTCTAAGAGAATTTCTGATTATTTACCTCAGTAGCTAAGAATACCGCTAGTATTAAGATGATTGGTTAAAGGTACTATTATAAAATTTTGGCTTCCCACTGTTAAGATATTCGTATTTCCAGTATGAAAATTATTTATGGCGCCTTGGGTATTCCCAGAATAAGAATTTAAAATATTTATTAGTGTAATGGAAGCAAGAATATATTGAGCAGAAATTAGCACTGACTGGCAAGTTTTGGTTTTATGTTTGGCACGCATGTGTGGACATTTAACTAAAGCAGTAAGTTTCAAGGAACAATTCATTCCGAGTTCGTCACAGGAAGAAAGCAAAGAAATTTTTGGATCATTAGGTGCTTCTCACACCTGCTAGAGTTGTGTAATTTTTCGTGTAAGTTTAAATGATGTTGGTTTTACGTTACGTTCGTGTGTGTGTGTATTTCTTATCTGTCGGTGATTTTTTGTGTGTTAAACACATCATGTTATGTACCGTTAAGTGACGCAACTGGGTGAGTGCCGTACGTAATCTAGTCCAAAGTTGTGAAGACACTGCAAACACTAGAAACAGTTGAGGACATTATTACTTTGTTCTATTTTCTCTTTTGTAGTCGGTAATAAAGAGTTCTTTGGATTGTTGTTCAGCAAAGGAAACAAAGTACAAACTAATTTTTTTATACGTTTATTTATGGAATCTGTTAATACATAACAATAAGCATAATTGTTCACAGAATACATGAAGAGAACTAGTCCACTGACTACTAACATGCCATTGAAAAATAGTCCATTCAAGAGTATTTAAAAGTAACATATTATGTATAATATATTATTGGAGTGTTAAGGTCTAAGTAAGGCCAGCGAAAATGTTAACTTTAAACGTTTTGTCTGAAGGCTGTTGTCTAGTAGATTTATGGCTAAATGATTTATGTCCTCTTCAAGCCGTTTCACATATCTTTCGCGAACATCGCAGTTGTTTCACTGACTGAGGGCAGGTCCAGGTCGCTATAGATGTCTTTGTTGCTGATGGACCACGGTGCGTTGGTTATGGCACGCAGCACCTTGGTCTGAAACCTTTCCATTATGGCGATATTGGATTTAGATGCAGTTCCCAAAGCTGTAAGCACACCAACAGCGTGTTTCGCACTGACAGAAATGATTTTCTGCCCAGGAGCTAATAATGCTTGCGAAACTTGGTGTCCAGTTGTTTCCTCTTCATCGAAATGTGGTTGCGCCAAGTCTACGTGGATGCCCAAGTATTTTACAGAGTCTGCTACCGGGATAGCCTTGTTATTTAATTTCACAATTGATGTTGTCCTGTGGCATTTTGTGAAGGTGATGTGTGCTGATTTAGTTTCATTTAATTGTATTCTCCACTTCTTTGCACATTTTTCAATCTCATGTAGCGAATACTCTAGTAAAGTAGTTGCTTCCACCGGACTTTTGTTTACAGCAAGATTGCAGTATCATTAGCGTACGTAGCAGTAATCACATTATTGCTAGTTGGCAGATCTGCCGTATAAATTATATACAGAATGGGACCCAAAACACTGCCCTGGGGAACTCCTGCTCTTATTGGGAACACACTAGTAGTTACATTTTCGTGGGGTATTCGAAAGTGTCTTTCTTCTAAATATGACTTTAATGCGGTGAACATGGGTTCAGACAAGCTTTTTTTTTTTTTTTGAGTTATAGAGTAATCCTTGATGCCAAACTTTATCGAATGGTTGGCTGACATAAAGGAAAACATCGATGAACACTAGCGTTTTTCCTCAAATGTTTTCATTAGTGCGTCTACTATTCGATGCACTTTTTCGATCGTAGAATGCTGCCTTCTACACCCAAACTGATGATCAGTTATAAGATCCTTGTTTTACCCAAACCTGGGAAACCACCAAATGAGGTGACGTCGTATCGACCTATATGTCTAAAATCATGGAAAAATTATTGGCGAAGAGATTAACAAATACCATCATACGAACTAAATGAAATCGAATTTTGTTTGTTCGCACATGTTTGCAGAGACCGGTGTGTGACTGTTTAATTACACGACAAAATAATAAGTTGAATGTTGTAACAATCTAAAAAGTGTTTTCTTGTTGTTTATTTAGAATATTATTAAAAGGCTGTAGTCGTTGAAGGTTACTAATTTTGTAAAGCGATTTAAAATGTAACATTCGAGGTTACTCAAAGTGTGTTTACAATTGTAGAATTATAATTGTCTGAAAAGAATTCCCTTAAATAAAACAAATAAAATAATTGTGTTAATATTATTTAAATACTAGCTTTGCTTAATTTTAATAGTAAAGTATAATAGTTGGTCGCTTGATGATGCTGATCGTCTTGTTGATACTAGCTGTGAAACTTCTCCCCCAGGTCGATAATAGTCTGAGTACGTTACGTCTAGTAATGTCTGGACAATAGAATAAATATAATATACTTTCACGTACCTGGTCGTGTTTTCTAGAAGTTCAATAAGCTGTCAACACGGTTTACAAAAACCAACTCACTTTAGCTACAAGGTTAAGTTGCCTTGTTTGACAGTGGGCGCCACACGGATTTATTTTGGGAAAATCCCGTGGAAAACCAATGAATAGAATTAATTAATGATCTTAAAAAATTAAAATAATTGTTCATTACCTTGATGGCAATGCTATTCCAAGTACTTGATCACAACTGAAGGTTGTTTGAGTTTTCTGAATAAAATATTTAACTATCTGTTAGAAATGAATTAAGTCGAGTTATGCTGTTAATAATGGGGTTTTATTCATACCCTTGATAGAGAATTCAAACAAATATAATTAAAAACATACAATGATGTACAATTGTAAATAAGTTATTATATACCCTGTAGGGCTTGCTCAGAACATAGACAGTAAATCTGGTTAAGTCCAGATATTTCTTTTTACTTTAAACATTAATATTATTAAAATCTCAGGTGTAAGTTCTTTGAGACACAAAAAAGAAAGTTTATGCCTACACAATAGCTAATGATTTTCTGATATAATATTGACTAGTACTGTTTTTGACGTTACTATTATAAAGTAAACAAATAAAAATAACCTATTTGATAGGTTGTGCGTTCGTCACGCTTGATTTATGATTTACAAAGGTTATATTTTGGAGAACACTTATAACTAACATTCAGCTTAACTAATATTGACAAATTCATAAAATAAATTTAGACATGGTGTAACATAAAAAATGTTTCAGTGTTTTTGCGTCAGTACAGATCAGTGTATTAAAACGTACAGGTTATGGCGCTCGTAGAAAAAAATGAAAAAAATGTTTACACTGTTACCTGGTGTTTTAATCTTTCGATTAAAATTTCAATTAACACTTCGATAATCGGATTATAATGATTATCGTTATTCACTACACACGCACTTGAACAGAGAATTTCGATCCGCTTCTAACTTACAGGATCATAAATAATACTATTTAATTCTTTCTGCTGTTCATTATTTTTTCCCGCACTAAAATGAAATAATACTGCACATAATCACAATGGTTCCTTGTAGAATAATTTGAAGTAGTTGTAGGTTGTTGTCGAACTGTTTCCTTTGATGTGTTCTGGTGATGACGCTATCAGTTATTAAAAATGTTGAGATGAGATCGGCGTACCTGTCACGCCGAATGCAATTAAGAAGTGTCTGTCGTTAATCTGTTGCGGTCTCTTATATACCCGACCCCTTGATCGGCTCTAGGCAACATTGTTAATTACTAAGCAATTTTGTCATTGGTTTAGACAGGTGTGATGAATGTGACGTATTGTCTTTCCAACCGTCAAAAACGGTTTTATAACCGCCAAACGCTAAGGTGATTGACAGCTATCGATGTTATTGGTGTTGACGACCAAATTTCTTAAACATATTTTGTAAATGATGCTAACGCCTTTCACGCACTTAATACAGTTGCGATTGGGGCGATATCGCCATCAAATTAAAGAATATTTAGTCCTCTTTAATTTGATATAGTTTGATACCGAGTTAATTTCACTTTTACTGACATTGCTACATAAACAATGTTCAGGTACACTATTTCGCACTGTCGTCTGTTTATCAAAATCGGCGATTATACACTTTGACTAATATTGTTTGTGTTCTACATCGCGTTTTATCACTCGAACGTTTATGTGAGAACACTATTAATTCTGTACTGATGTTTAATTACTGTACGTTATGAATAAACCTTAACTTTAGACATTGTAATGAACTGTTCTTACATACTATGATATTTCGTTTCACCTTAATTTGCTCTATTCTACTAACTAACAATTGAATTATAAATCATATCATTTTAATAATGCTTATTGCTATGTTTGAGCATAACAATTGTTTTGTGTAGGTGACCTACATTTATATTACTTCCTAATAATCATCTCATTGATGATCGTTTGGTCTAGGCCTTGTTAAGGCATACCGTTTATACTGGAATTCTGCCTTAAAAGCTTTTATTAGTTCACAATTCGGTAATTTTGCTGAGGTAGCTTATTGGTATAAGATTCCCTCTTACAAACGTGTTTATTGGTTATAAGTATAGTTGAGATTGAAATATAGCTTCATTTTCATTTTGTGGCCATTGCTAATTGTAGTTCTTGGCCTCAATAATTACTAGTCATATTTAATTTATTATTAGCCAAATGCTGATTCTGATCTCACATTATTCAGATTCTATTTAATCATTTTTTAGTAACATATCATATTCTGTTTACATTATTCACTGACTCGCTTGACAGCTTAAAGTGAATTTAAATTTGTCCATCAGTTTGTGTCAGTTATAGTCTGGTTGTAGTGTCAAACAGTATTTGGGTTTACTGTTTCTTGTGGTACTTCTGCTTCTTTCTTCTTCCATGATTCCTCTCTTCTTGGTTATTCTTATCATTACCTTATCTATTTATATTATCGTTATGTACTTATTAAACTTGATAGTATATGTTTAGGTTATGTAACATTTTGTTATGTTACAATGTATATTACTTCGTTAGTCATATAGTCTCGATGCAGTCTATTTACTTAAATTTTTTGCACACAGGTCGAAATACGTATAGATTAAAACTTATTAAACCTTTTGTTAACTGTCACTCTAAACGTATTGTTACGACTGTCTCATCGATAGGTACAGTGGAAAACAAAATACAAGACACCAATTAAGTCACTAATCACCAGCTTTGATGTATCACAAATAACAGTTTGTAATCAACAAGTTATTCAACAAGATTATACTCATACAAAATTCAAGTTAATTTGACCACACAATTAATAATGTCAAGTAATAGAGTCCCGCACAATAATCACTTTTCACTAACACCACTGAGAAGCGAGAAGGACTAATCCTTACTTATATTGTAGCTGTTCTGTAACATAGTTTTGGGCACCGTCATTGTGTTATTATTTTCTAGGGAACTTGCAGCCACAATTGTTTATTATTATTATAGCCATCTTCTTTTACGTTTCTCAACATCTTTCGCGTCCTAGATTCCACCTTTGCCTGTCCAAGCAATACTGATCCATCATCGTCTACCCCTGGTTGCTTCGTCCATGTTATTTTTACATACGGTCTTCGCTCAATCTTCCTTTTCTCCTCTCATTTGGAGGTGCCCATTTGTTTATTCTCGTAGGTTGTATTTCATTTGACCTGAACGTGTTCGCACTATGTTAAACTTTTATTTTGGTTGTTTCCAATATGGTTTTGTTAACTCCCATTCTTTTCCTTATCTTTACATTCCTGACCCGATGTAGCCTGGTGGTTTGACTACAATAGGTTCTCCAGTAATCCATATCAACAGGTGGATTCGAGAACTTTTTTGTTTTATTCTCCCTTGCCTCTGCACCGCGTGTTCCGTTAAACTCTATTGGTTTTGTACAGTAGTCTTACTTTTACCGTATTCGCCCTTTTCGTACTACACAATAATTCACTGAGATGTCTGATTCCAGTCCTAGCTTGTCCTAGTTTACCAGGGATTTCTTTAGTTGCCTCGAAATTATTTTGTATGGCATATCCGTATTTAATGTAAGGATGTCACTTTCATTATATCGTTTTAAGAAAGACGTATTATTCGATCGAAATTAATAGTTTCTTAACTATATAGAACAATACTGACGTGGAACACAAATTATTATTGATAAACATGATTAAATTTTTACCTTATTGCCTAACAAAAATTAATCATGTTTATCAATAATAATTTGTGTTCTGCGTACGTATTACTCTACGTATTACATCGGACACGTCATGGACAACAGAATCCAGGAATTTGTGTTCTGCGTACGTATCACTCTACGTATAACATCGGACACGTCAAGGGCAACAGAATACAGGAATTTGTGTTCTGCGTACGTATTACTCTACATATAACATCGGACACGTCATGGACAACAGAATCCAGGAATTTGTGTTCTGCGTACGTATTACTCTACGTATTACATCGGACACGTCATGGACAACAGAATCCAGGAATTTGTGTTCTGCTTACGTATTACTCTACGTATAAAATCGGACACGTCATGGACAACAGAATCCAGGAATTTAATATTTTTCATAATGATAATATTTTAAGTACAACGTAATTCAGGGTAACTCTCTGATTCATTTGTTTCATGCATGTATTGTGTTATAGAATGTTCAATAAAATGAACTATCATTTAAGCAGAATTACTGTAAACGTAGGGCAAACAATTTAAACAACTCGGACTATATAAGTTTAAGGACTATAAGGACTATTTTAAAACACAATCAAGGTTTCTTATATTATTAGGCCTACTAACGAGAAACAATAAAATGAATTACTACGTTAACTAAACTATAATACATGTAGTGTAGGCCTACACTGCGCCGTGATGCTGAAAATTTTAAAGACATTTTTCCTAATAAGTAGATTCCAGACAGAATTCCTTCAAATTATTATTTTCTTGTTGTGAGACTTTTTTTTGTACAATGTGGTGGTACATTATATCCAGTCGGTAAACGTTTTTACTTCATAGTCGTCTCAAAATAAAGAAAATTTACACGGTTAAATTATCTCAAAAAAGATAAGAAAAATTAGCGTGGCCAACGAGACTATAAATTTCCAAAAAAGCACGACTTCAAAGAAAGTTTTGTTTTTTTGGTGAATATGTCAATAAATACTCTAACAAGAAAAAAGAACCTAATTTACAACACATACAGGTAACACAAAAATGGTTCTACAAAATTTTCGTACACAAGCAACTGTTTTCGCATAAAGCGTGATTGAATCCCTTTCCCTTTCGTATCCCTGCTTGGCGCACAAAGAAAGTTTACCAACAGAGTACACGACTCCTGGCGCATAAAAGGTTAAAATCACTTCAAAGTTTATGGTAATTAAATAAGGAAAAGACCATTCGAAAGAGAAAGACTTTAGTTTTTTATGACATCTATTTTTAATTAATTATTTAATTAAGTAGGCGGAGAACGGCAAGAAATTAAACTGTGCCTCTTGTATACCACGTTCATATCAGAACTTTATGGCCTACTCTTCTATCCACAAGGGTCTAGGCATATTGTGATCATAATGCTTTGAAAGTATGTATGTACACCTCGCGTGTTCTGTACTTTCAGTTTCAGAAATCGCTAAATAAATTACGAGTAATGTTAAAAAAAAAATAACATTTTTGAGACCCATGAACGAAAAACAAGACTTTTCAGTTTCTTATAACGTGTGAATTTTAAAATAGACAGCCTAAGCTTTACGTAGCGGTTCACATTTCCTAACTGCGAAGATTGTTCACAATTTTATAAAACTCTGAATCTAAAAACGTAATTGACTAGAAAGAATAGCGATCAAATTTAAAAAAAAATGAAGTAACTTTTTAAAGTCTGTAAGTTTAACGTGATTTATATGAATAAGTCCATTTTATTTTAATACTGTATATTCGTAATGTGCCAGCATACGATGTTAGCACACGTTTTCCAGCCATTTTAAAGATAGTAATTAATACTGATTAGTCTTATTTGAAGGAAGAAGATCCAGTCAGAATAACTTTTGGAAATAATGTTCTCCAGCCAGTTAAAGAATATAACTATCTAGGAAGTAAAATCGCAAGTGATAGACGTAGCAGTAAGGAAATTATAAGCAGAATTAACCAAGCTAAAATTGCTTTCAACAAACAGAAAAACGTCTTCACTTCAAACACTATCAGCCTAAAAATAAGGAAGAATCTAGTAAAGACATACGTGTGGAGTGTTGCCCTATACGGGAGTGAATCTTGGACAATTGGAGAAAGTGACAAGAAAAGACTCCAAGCATTTGAGACCTGGTGCTACAGAAGAATATTCAAGATACGCTGGAAGCAGAAGATAACGAAGGAGGAAGTCTTTAGAAGAGCTCAGGAGGAGAAGAGCTTTCTAAAAAATTTAAAAGGCAGAAGAGCTAAGTTTATAGGGCATATACTACGACAAAATGGGTTGGTTAAGAGAATAAGAGAAGGAACAATTGAAGGGAAGAATCACAGAGGACAACCCCGTTTAGAATACATGAAATAGCTTATGGTCGATATGAACTGCACATCATATTGTGGGTTGAAAAGAAAAGCAGAGAAGCGTCAAGAATGGCGAGCTGCTGCCAACCAGCTTATGGGCTGCTAACCTAGAAGAGAGAGTGTTATTTGTTTTTCTTTTGTATGTGGTCTACTCCCCCCCCTTCAGGCCAAATTCTAGATACGTCACTGTAATATAGAGGGACGTTAATGTAAATTGGAAATGTCGATTCAGGAGCTGTTAAAATGGTACATCCATCTGTTGAAGTCTTAAGTCCAACTCATCGTGATCTTAATACTTTCTTTACTTATACAGTTCAGAAAGTACTACAGAGAGATGTATGCCAAACGCCAAACATAATTACAGAACATAAGACTACAAGAATTTTTATTTTGTCAGTATTTCGTGGAATAATTAAATAGTTTATTTAATCAATTTGGTCAATGCTATTCAAAATTCTAAAGCAATAGAAAGAGATATTTTTAACATATTCTGATGTAAGCACTAACGTTAATAAATATGTGTCGTTAATCGGAAGAATTACACGGTAATCATAAATATGTGTCGTTAAAAGATGAAATCTTCTTCTTCAAAATTATCCTTATTCTATTTTATTTATATAATATTTACAACATTTATTTTTAACGTTTTATCAAAGTGCGCGTGAGTATTGATGTTAAAATTACCACTAGCATGAACTGATAGGAACGGATATCGATTCAATACAATTTTGGGTGCAGACCGTTGTACCTTAGAAAATTATTGTCCGAGTCGTTTCTGTGCCCTACAAATTGGGTCTTACGCTTTTTATGGCATACTGAGTGTTATCATATATATCGAGATTTCGGAAAACTTTTTTTTTGCACATGTGATTTGTTTACAAACTTCCGGTAACGGTATCCAAGCAAACTTTTTCTTATTTTACTTACGATATAAAAGTCTCACATGCAGGTCTGCTCATTTTCGCCCCCCCTCCGTAAATACGCCTCTGTAATCAAGTATGATTGTTTGATTATTAGACTTTCCTTATCATACGCCTCTTGAATGAAGTTTTCTATTTACAATTCTGAAGCACCATTTGATGAGGTGTGTGTGTGCGCGTGCCCGCGTCTTATTTCAAATGGGTGCATTCGTATGGTGCATATCATGGCACTAAACCAATATGTGCCTATGACTGTTCTCTCCCAACCTTTGTTAAAACAAATCCAGTTCCGTTCCTTCCCTCATTTCCATCTAAATAAATGACTCCATAGCTGCAAAGGTTATAATATTATTCCTCATAGATTACCTGAGGGCTCTGCAGAAGGAAACAATTCGCTCAGCTATAACTGAGTATATAATTTTACGGAAGAAGCTAGTAAAACAATCACGCTAGTAGTAGCATTCACAAAACCTTATCTTTTACACACAAAAAATCGTATTGAGGAATACTTTGTAACTTAATCGTTGTACTTAATCTGGAACAAGAACAATTACTTTTAATCATTATTTAATCGTTTTTTAATTAGTTTCGGCCTTGAAGTCATGTGAGCTGAAACAATACTTTCAATAAGTTGTGTGTGGGACACGTCTTCTGACCTGTACGACCCTGGTATTTAAACCATCTACGACTTGGTCTAAATCTGTGTAGAATAAACTATTACATATTATTGCCGAGTAAATCGGTTAATTTTGAAATTGTCCAACGTTTCTCGATCTTCCGGTTTGATATTTTCTACTGCGATATAGTATTTATTTCAACGTTATTTGTTTTAACATTGAGTAGTGCAATCATCATAATGTTTTGCTGATTTAAAATGGTTCAGAGTGAAAGAAGCTTTTTAAAAGTGAAAACCGCTTCAGGTTATAAGGTAAAACGTTTACGTTTTTACCCATAAAAAGTTTTGTATTCCGAGTCGTGGTGAAATAATTATATTTAGTTAAGTAACGGACACGTCATGGACAACGAAATCCAAGAATAAAATAACCGAAAAATTAAGAGATTAACAAAATTCGTCAACTTTTTTCGACCCTCTGGGGAGGGGTTCGGACCCATTCGTCCCCCCCTCATAAATACACCCCCGAGTTTTGCTTTGTTTTGTATTTATTTGAGGTAGTCCAAGGTTCATTTTCATCAAAGTGGGCAAAGCCAGTATATTTTAAAATTTCAACTTTGCTTCGTTCCAAATTTCATTCTTTAGTGTTATCGGTATTTATTGTTCCACGTACATACTGAAATTTTTTGAATATGTTTTTCTTATTTTAATTTATATTATTTATTTTATTTTAATACTTTTTTTTGAAGAATGGTATCCACAGGTATGCATGGTCAGCGAGAGGACTTATCTCCCTAATTGGTTATATAATTGTGAGTAAAACAAGCAACTAACAGCAGGATGTACCAAGTTATGATATTTTCTCCTGCAATTATTTGGCAATTTATATGTTACATCGTTACCCAAATAATTAATGACGATGACTTTCTGTACTGTTTTATTGTTAATTACCATTTTTTATTTAACGGGTTTTTATGTAGTACTCAAAGCATATTTTCTTTTTATTGCATTGTGCATAAGCACGTTTGTTTAATTACTACATTTTCTTTAATGTAATAATTTGTTTCATTAAAGTAATGCACGGTAAGGTTGTATTTTTACATACGTTATTATAGAAGGGACCAGTTTTTTTCAGTTTCAGTCTCGTGACATTCAGAAAATTGGTTATTGTGTATTCTCCCCCTTCTGTCTCCCCCTCCGGTATGGACCGCGTCAAAAAGTCTTGTATGACAACGTTTCACTCATATTACAATGAGTATCATCAGGTCTTAGACGTCAGCCGTCTTAGACCTGAGGATACCGGAACAAGACTTCAAAAACATAATGGACACCGGCCGCGGAAGCCTACGTGAGAATATGATTTTTGAAGTAGTTCTTTGGAGTGTAGCATGGAGCCCTGTGATCGCCCTTGCACTCATATGTTCGACAGCTCAAAGCATTTCAGTCGCCCTGGAGCGTTAGTCGGCAAAACAACGCGCGTTCGTAGTGGAAACGTTTTTTAAAAACAATGAATCAGTGATCGTTAAGTAGCGCGCTTTCGCCGTCATTTCAACATTCATCGAAATGATCGTGTTCCAAGCCGTAGTACCGTACTGTTGTGGTGGCGAATTTCGGGAAACGACTTGTGCCGTAAAGAAGAGACTACCAGGGAAACAGCGTACTGTTCGTACACTGGGGAATGTTGAACGCGTGCGTCACGCTGTTCTTAGCAGTCCTCGGCGATCGGCATTAAAACACGCAAGTGCCCTAGGAATTTCGGACAGCTATGTAGCCTACGCAGAATTTTGCATTTGGAACTCGACTTTCATCCCTACAAAGTTGTTATAGTGCAAAAAATGAGTGCCCAGGATAAGAGAATTTGTATGCGTTGTTGCCATGAACTTCAGAATATTGTGACCGACCAAGTGCTAAACAATGTGTTCATGACCGATGAGGCCAATTTCCATCTGTGTGATTATGTCAATACGCAGAACTGCTGGTATTGGGCGTTGCAGAATTCTCAAGAGCTGTTAGAACGACCGTTACACAGTGAGAAGGTTGTGTGGTGTGGCTTACCGTCTTCCGGGAATAATTGGGCCCTATTTCTTTGAAGACGAAGAGGAGGATGCAGTGACTGTAAATTCACAGCGTTAAGTTCACATGCTTACTTTCCTTGCACCTGAATTACAACAACGTGGTATTGCATTGGAAACCACGTGGTTCCAGCAGGATGGGGCAACTGCTCACACTGCAAGGTCTTCCATGAATAAATTGAGAGAGCTGTTTGGAGCCCGAGTGATCTCACACCGAGGGGACGTTCAGTGGCCTCCAAGACAGCCCGACCTCAACGCTTGCGATTACTTTCTGTGGGGGTATCTTAAGGGTGTACCTGGACCGGCTGAGGACAATAGTGGATTTGAAGCGGAATATTCGGAAAAAAGTGGTGACAATCTCTCCATAAGTTCTGCGGCGCGTAATGCCGTTACGGCTCCAAGAATGTGTTGAAAATGAGGGCACCATCTAAAGAATGTGATTTTCAAAAAGTAATTGATGTAAGTAAAATGATTTGAGATGTACTTAAATCTGAAATAAAATATTGTTTGCAAACCATTTATTCTGGTCATAATTTCACTAAGAAAACCGTCAGGTTTCTCTGCCGGACCCTATATAATATTCTCAGATGGCGATTTCTCTATGGATTAGGATGTTTATTGGGGGAGTGGGTGGTTAACCACGATATTAGTGTAGTAGGCTAATACTCGTGACGAAAGCTTATAACAGCAATAAAATCCTGCTCTTTTGCAATATTAATTTCACTTTTTGGAAATGGTTTTTATTTCTGAATCAGTTTTATATAACGGCGGGTGTTTTTTTTCGTATTTTGCCTGACACAGACGGTTTGCACCTTTGAAGGCTGGGACTATGACCGAGGGTGTTATATATCGTATGTGCTGTAATAGGCATTCTCAGTCGCCAATCCGAAATGAGGTTGGCAACGAAAGAAATCATAGTTCTCAATAACTCAAACATTGAAAGGTCCCGTCTAGAGCATGGCAGGTAACAGTTAGCAAGTCAGCACGACACAGTTGGAATTGCATAAACTGCTAATTCAAATAACAAGATGAATAATGTCAATAGTTATCGAAAGTTTATGAGTACAATTTTTCGATATTTATTTTAATTAAATTTATTCGGTCGGCGAATTTCTTGCGTACTACAAATTTAGCTGAGCGATATGTTTAGTTTATTTGATGAGCCATGCAGACAATGTGTGTATATATGTATATATATGTTCATGAACGCGCTGATTAGAATATAAAAATCGTTGAGCGGCATTTGCCTTAATTTTTTAAGAAAAAAAAAAACTGAAATCAGTCTGTATTGTACTCGAAAATAATTACAAATTAATTAAAAATAAATCCAAGCGTATATCATATTGTTTGTCAGATATCAATTATGAAATAAACAAGTGCAGCCACAATTATTGCAGTGCTGTAGTCACAAAGTCCAAATCTCTATCTCTTGCCAGTGCGTGATGTGTTGCCAGTGACCTACAGCGTTTCATTCGCAATGTTGACAGGTCAAATGTTAATCAACTGGTTCGTGTCGGCCTTCTCGGACGACCATTACCTTCGGACTTGGTTGAAAACGCAAGACTTGAGGGTGCTGGCGGCGCAGTTTTGCACCCATCTGTTGGCCGCTGGAGTACTTAGGCAGTTGCCAGACAAAGACGTTCCTGCTGGAGAATCTCTGTTTAGAGTGAGTATATAAAAATGCAACACCAATTAGAATAAACAAAACAGTAATTGGGAATAAATCAATGTTTAGTTATGAATAAGTGATTTATATATTCTAGTCTCTCGTTACAATATTGCCTAATCAATATTTTTTACCCCCCCCACACACACATAGACACACGCACACACATTATATTATTAATAATAATACAACTTATTACAACAATATTTTTTTATTTTGTAAGTTAAATATGTTTTGATAGTGATCTAATTATCATCATCAAATACAATTTAATAAATTAATTTTTTTTTAAATTATTGTTCAAAACAGCTGTTTTATATGTAGACTAAATTTAATGTTTTTGTATGTGTATATAAAAATGTTATATAATTAATTGTAAAATATTATATAAATATTTATTATTTTATTAAATTAGTAAACTTGAAAATATCAGATTTTGTATTAATCTGATATTAATTTATTATGTGTTTTAGGTTTAAATATATCTAAATTTTCCCATAAAGCCATTTCTCGACATTTGGAAATGTTTTAATGAATTGATATTATTTAAATTTGGAAATGTGTGTTTGTTTTTTTATTGAATGTGTAGCTAAATTTGATTTATATATATGTCTGGTTTTAAATATGAAATATTTATATTATTACATACACATATATATATATATATATTACGTTTAATATTTATAAATAAATTTGCCTCAAGATATACTTTTTTTCCTTATTAGGAACATGTTTTGAGAGCTCCCGTGCTCTCATCTTCAGCCTTCGCGATCTTGTGTCTGGTGAAGTATTTGTGTGTTGGCTGGATGCTATTAAGGTTGTTTGTTGGTCTCTGGTATTTTAAAGTTGTATTATTGTGTGTGATTGTGGTATATGTATTTGTTTTACCAAGAACTTTAAAAAAAACCTCAGTTTTGATTTACTTATTCAGAACATATAATGTTAGTTGGTTAATGTATATTTTATGGTAATCGCAAAATTACGGATTGTCAATAAAATTTTTAATTTCATTCTAGAATATACCATATTCAGTTTTTAGTTCAAGGTACTGTTAAAAAGCAATTTGGTGTTCCAAATTTAGATTTTCATTATTAATTTTTCTCGTTTTTTCATGTTTAAGTGGATAATTATTTGATACGAATGGTTGCTCTTTCCTGTGATAGTAATGTGTTGACATCACTGATTAATTAAGAACTTGCTTATATGGTCAGTTGATTTAATTGTAGTGCAGTGGTCTCTGAGAGTTGTGAATGTAGGCCTAATTATTAGCCCAATTTTATTACTTGAAAAAATATAATTTTAAATATTTATCTCCAAATATATCTCTGTTGTCCAGATGTTAATTACAGTTTTGAGTTAGTTAATTGCGCGCCTGCACGCACGCGCGCGCGCGCACACACACACACACACACACACACACACACACACACACATTAATTAAGAACATAAATCATAGTCATAATATATAATTATGTTATCAAGTCAACATTACAGATTAATATGTGGTTCTCTCATACAAAAGTGTCTACAATTCTTGTTTTGTTGCATTTAATAACCTGTATAAAAGCATACATGTTTATGTAATTCATTATACAGGGTGATTCAAAAAGGACTTTACAACTTTAAAGCACATAGAAATTTATTCAGATGACTTACAGAGTTGGTTGAGGTGCCATTTTAAAGCAAAACACATCTAGTTTTTCATCAAACAGTTATTTTATTTCGATGTGAGCACCATTTGTGATATGGTAGACATCCGACCTGAACTCAATTTCATTCCAACTCAAGCTAGTATGTCAGGTGTCACTTCTGCAACTGCAGCATACATGCAATGTCTCAGCTCAGGGAGATCAACAGGTAGAAGTGGCTTGATCTTTAATGAAACCCCAAAAGAAAAAGGCAAGGGGGGTCAAATCTAGGGAGTGAGGTGGCCATGCAATAGGCACTGCATGACCAATCCAATGACCTGGCAATTGGTTGCCAAGGTAATCCTGGATGTGTAAGCTGAAGTGAGGCAGTGTCTTGTCTTGCTGGTAGTGAAGCCAGTGATTGTGGTCATCTTCATGTAACTATGGAATGAGAAATTTTCAAGCATATCCAGATACGTGATACCACTTATGTTTTTCCTCATAAAAACGAGTGGGGCATACACTAAATTTGTAGAGGACACAAAAAACACTCACTTTTGGGCTGTCACACTCATGCTGCAATGTTTCATGTGGATTTCCGCCACCTCAGATCCTGCAGTTGTGGGTGTTGTGAAATGTTCAATCATAGTGAAAGATTACATTGTCCAGGAATGTCACATTGGCTCCTATTCAATCCAGCATTTCTACACAGAAGTGTTGACGAGCGACCTTATCTGCTTCAATAATTTTTTGTAAGATGGGAAGTTTGTTTGCTTTCAGGTGCAAACGTTTGTGTAATACATGCCAAACGGTTGCTTGTGGTATTCCAGTCTCACGAGTAGCACGTTGTGTTTGATTTCTTAAGGCTATGGGCAAAGCTCTCTCCAAGTTGTTTCACAGTGGCATCAGAAACTTGCGGGCGTCCCATTGAGTTTGCATGTCGTACAGAACAAGCTGTCTCAACAAAGGTTTTGTGCCAAAAATAAATTTTAGGCCTATTTGAAGGATCTTTACCAGACTCAGTACGAAAATTACATTGGTCTGTAGTAGCTGACTTCGTTTCATGTAACCAAAACACACAGTGGGCACATTATGCACCAGTGAAAGTGGCCACTTTGAATAACAATGGTGCTAATGCTTCTATTGGCTGAATTTGGAACTACAGTACTACATGAGTCAAACTTTATGGTTTCAAAAAAATTCAAAAATTTTGTGTGCAGTTAATTTATAATTTAATAAAATATGAATAGTATGCTACTTCAAAACCCTTTATTGGATAAGTATACAAACTGTTTTTTCCTGGTAGCCTTCATTGTATAAAATTACAAATAAATTTTAAAATATTTGTTGTTTAAATATGCATTATTTAAAGTATTAGCACTTTCAAACTGTCATGTGCAGTACATAGCCGTATGAGAGAGGTAAAATTGCTGAAACAGATAGTACAATAAATACTTCCTAAAGGATGTAATATTAAATATGCTCTTTAGAGTTGAAATTTAGAATATCATAAGAGGATTTGTGTAGTGGGCCCACATTAAATAACAGGTGTAGAAAAACATTCCTATGTTATATAGAGAAACTTGTATTTCCATAATTTATTAAAGCTGCCTTTTACATATTTTTTTCTTACATATTAACAAATAGATGCTTTTCCTTAAAAGCACGTTTTAGGACTATTAAAATATTTTAAATTAAAAATATATAGGCCTACCTCTTTGTTTCATAATAATTGTTATAAATACTATTCTTAATAATTGCCTTCATTAGTCTCAGTGGCAGATTCATAGAATGGGTTAGGTCGGGTGGCCATCAGAAGCAGAGTGGAGTGGAGTTGAGCGTAGTGGACTGAGGTTGTCAAATGTAACCAATGTTGTTCCAATGGAAGGGTGGCCACCAGAAGCGGAACTGAGCAAGTGGAGTGAAGTGACATCACACGGGTCCACTCCACTCAGCTTTGTCTCGGCCGAGGTCCATTTGGAAGCTGACACCGCTTCTCCCACCAAACCACCTTCCCACTGATAACCATACTCAGTCAGTTAGCAACTACCAATTCTATCAGTACTCCGCAATTCTATCAGTACTCAGCTCAACTCCACTGCGCTCAACTATGCTCTGCTCTGCTTCACTCCGCATCTGATGGCCACCTAGCCTTAAAGTTGTATAATTTCCACTTAGAATTTATTTTAATATATAATAATGGTATACTTCTTCTTTTTTTTATAGTTCCCCACATATGCACATTGTTCCTCTTGTCTTTTTCTATCGTATCCACAGATTTTTCAGTTGTCTCTCACAGCTTCCAGCATCTCCTATAAGATTACAAAAGTATTTTTATTGCCTATTCTGATGTTGCAGTTATGAAAGTTTTACTGTTATATAATGCTCTGCTCCATGCCGGCAAGACATTTATAAAGATCCTCCACATATAAGACCAATATGGTACTAGCAAAGTTACTTCTTTATGTTATAACAATAAATAATGAGACGAGTTATTATGCCGCACGTTGGATGCGCCAATTTATAACAATAAATATTTTTAGTGTATATTTGTTTACTGTTGTATTCCACTATTTCCGCCGTTCACTCCCGCCTTGGCGTCCAGTATCAATGACATAATTCGGAGCTGCCAACTGCCGCTCCGTCCGCTTTGTTGTGTTATCGTATCTTTTAATTAAAACAGTAATAATAATGCAAAAATAAAACCAAACAGATATACTCCTTTAATCAATCTTTATTCAAAAGAATTGATCAATTACGTTTCTCGTTTTTCTTTATTTTAATACAAATTGTGACAAAATTATGTCGTCTTTGTTCATAAGTTGGTAGTAACTAATAACTATACTGGAATCAACCACGATAATGATGCTCGTTGTTTTTATTCTATTAAATAAAAATATTATTTAATTAATATTTAAATAATCTTAAATCTTAAATTTAAATATGATATTAATCTCAGGGTGTATTCGGTCCAAATATTATGGTTAAACAATTAATACAACTCTTAAAATCAAAATACAAACATTACAAGATAAGGATATAAAAAGGCTTTGATGTTTATAGTGCAAACTAGTAGTCGTGTGTGTGTTGTCCACAGTTCTAGGTTATGAACAGTTTTAGATATTTATTAGTTGCCGTTCAGGTTTTTGGTATTCAAAAGGTGTAATAATCAATTTGTGTTATCTTCAAGTGTTCTTTAGTGTTGGTGTATTATAGTGTATGTGGTTTTTTATTGTTTAGTTTTCTAAGTGGTTCGTGTGCTCATATGTGGGTGTTGTTGTTAAATAAGGTTATAAAATTATACAGATTCACCCAGATCCTCTTCTTTTATTCGTTTAGGACGAAGATGGGGTCCAAATCTTCTTTAATTCTTCTTCCGGGATTTGAATTCTTCCAAATTGGTGTCTTGTTGTTCTTGGGTTCCTCTAATGTTCTTCAATAACTGTCCTGATTCGTTTACTATGTTTGGTATAGGTTTACTCTATTTAAAATATAATTAGCTAAGACGTTATAAAAACGCGTCTGTCTTCAATGATGGTTGTTAAAGAAGTCTCTATTTTATTTATCTGAATTTTCGGTTGCTAAGGTAAAACTTGAAATCTGGTTGGTTGATTCAGATATACATTTGTTATACTCTTTATCAAATTAATTTATTAATTACCAAATTCACAATATAATTTCCACCTACCTGCCAAGACTCTGTTATGGGCCAGGATCCAGTCACAAGTACGTTAGATACAAACATGGTTTACAGGTTAAACAAATCACTTACACAACTCATTTTTGAAGAGAATTAAAATTTAATTTTTATTTCTTGAACTTTGGTAACTTTAAAAAGATTCTTTCTCCAAAATTAAAGTTTGAAATACATGCCTAATAATTTTCGGTGATCCACTCCCTGATCACAACAATATAATTATAAACTTATTCTTATTCTAACATCTTACCTTATACTCATACAGACAGAGCCCAGCCTGCAGTTTTTTCCACACTCACTCAAACACACTAAATTATAAACCCCTTAACATTTTATAATAAAACCCCCAGCCCTTACACTTAAACCGCCGGCAACGTGTTCGCGCGCGCACTCATCTTCTTGTGAAATTTCTTGTTATATTGTCCGAAAATTATAAATTACATTGTCTCCTTTTAACTCGACCGCGGTCACATAAATTCAAATGATAAATCCACTTTTTTACTGTTAAATGTAAAGTTTTGTAACGACCCTACTTGGCTCGTTCCGGCACCGGAGCGATCAGTTACCAAACTGGGAAGCGTGCTTGGCTGAGCGGGAGGAACTGCGTATTCACTGCCAACAGATTTTCGTCGCTGTGCATAGCTGATTTGCTGTGGCGTATTCACTCTATGCATGGAACATAGTCGTTATATCAGCCAAATGTGTAGACGATATTTGTCTCTGCTATACTGATGTCACTAGCAGTAGGCGGGGCTTAACTATGTTTCCTGTAGTTGGCTGGTTGAGGTCCCAAATCGTTCGCTCCAGCGCCATTTTTTACAGCACCGGTTGAGTTTCTCAGCGTCACTAACAGCGCCCCTGCTTGAGATGTTACGTGCGTGCATCGTCACACATATGCAAAGTTCTGAGAATTTGAGGGTGGTACGAATTCCTTGCCGAGTTACCCAACAAAATTGCGCCTTGCCTTTGTTTCAAACTGTTCTACTTGCCACGTGTTTTGTTCCAATGGAAATAACGTTTGCACAATAATTTTATAAAATCCCGCAAAAAATTAAATAAATAAAAATGCAAATACCCATAACTGTAAGAAATAAAATGACCCAATTTAGACACGTTACACATTGTCATACAAATTCATTATTTTATTACATGAAATTGCCCAAAACTTTTAAATTAGTATAACTTTGTTATACTAATTGGGAATTTAAAACCAGTAGCATCATTATTTTGGTCTTAACATTTGTGACACATAGACACCAAACATGCCTACTTTTGCTTAAGAAATTCTGATGTTACATTTTTGCTATTTGAATTTTCTTAAATAATTTAAAACTGATTATTTCGATTCCATATTTACTGTATATACTATTAATTATAAACATATCCATATTACAACATTTATTTTATAAAATTCTAAATGTATTTCCTAAAATTTACAAAATTCCAAAGTTTTTATAGGCCTAGGTCTTGGCATGTTAAATTTCTATTTTCTGTTATTGTAACACCTATTAACTATGCAACTACCATCAAAACTACTCTCTATAACTCTATTAGTATTATTATTTAAAATTACAACAATAATTATCACTGGAACATTATAAAAAACATAATTCACATTTTGTGATCAAACAATCTGTATATGCCTGGTTACATAAATTCTGCATAAGACAGCATCCACTCATTACTTAACAAAACTATTTTAATTGCATGTTTCCATGTATCTATAATGATTGTGTTCTTGTATTATTCAATTATATTGGTTAGTTAACATTTTGCTAGTATTTTGTTTTACATTCTATTGTGTATTTGGGCCTATTATCCCTCAATTTGTATTTTGATTATTTTTATATTGTAAGATACATTTAACAAAACAATTTGTTTACTGATAGTAATGGTCCATAATGCTGTCTGGCTTCGTAAGTGTTATTATTGTAATTGGTCGAATTTTATCTCATCATCTGGGTATTTTCCATCACTTTACCTAAACATTAATTTGGGTACGGTCAGTTATAGTCTAAGTCAGTATAAAGTTATTTGTTCATCTTCACTATCATTTTTAAAAGATATGTTTCTTCTTGTTAAGTTTCTTATCCATGATCTTCATTAAATCTGGTACGATATCAAGCTATGCCAAATGTAATGTTACAATATGCACTTTTGACTTGGACTAATATACACGTCTGATGTGTTATTACTATTTCTTGTCTCCTGATTTCTTTCTTAACTAATGGCTCTATAAAGTTTTACTACATTATTTTTCTAATTTCAGTTTTACACCAGTGACAGGCATTACTAAAAAAAAAGAACACTAATCTTTCATAATTTTTGTTTTTATTTATTTGTTTTTAAGATGAATATCTGAATTTATTCAACAGTTATGTTTCTATCTATGAGGTCAGTATAACTGAGTCTTTTAATTTTAGGTCAATGATTGAGTCAATATGAGGTCTTAATAATTTTAGTCTTTCTTACTGAACTGTTACTCCATATGTAAACATCTCTCTCCACTTCCATGTTCCATATGGAAATGGAAGTATGGTGATGGCGAAAAAAATCGTGTTTGGGATAAGGGATGATTCTGATTGTACTACCCTCAAAACATGAAGAAAAGTCATTTTCCAAAAAATGTCTGTGTGTAGAATTTTTTCTATGTTGAACGATAACTGCTGCAGATTCAAACAGAATCAAATATTTTTTCCATATGTGCCTGAATTGTAGAGAACTCAAGGCCTATTGATTTTGGTGAAGATCGGTTAAGGGGAAGGGGTAGCTTACCTGCAATGTTTTATATTTTAACGAGTAAAGTACTTAATTTTGGTAAATAAAGTATCCTGAAAAGAAGGTCATAATAATTCCACTGTAGAAAGGTAGATGGAATATCTATAAATTAAAAGGATAGTTGAAGGGGAAGGGGGTCATTTTCTATAAATGAAAATGATAGTTGAATGGGGAGGGGATAATTTTTTATATGTGTACTACGTTATCGGTAATAAAGAAGTAGTTAGTTGTTAAAATTCCTTCCCGGGCTGTTTGGCTGTGGTCCTATGTTTTCTGCAAAACCAGACGTTTCGGGAGTGCCATGGACTGCCATCATCAGTGAAAATCGAGAGCGCTAACGTGAGGTGGTATACTTTAGTGACCACAGTACTGTGTTTAAGGATGAAGAAACAATTAGTTTCTATGGAAATATTTCATTTAGAAAATGATTTAAATATAAATCTTAGAACATGGAAGTCATGTATGGTTCTCCATACCAATATTTATATTTTCCTTATATATGTGCAATGTATAATGATACTGAGGCCAAATTCCATTATTTCACTGATGCTCTCGTTCCACCGTAGCCACCTTTAATATCTGCCCTGTGCCATAAAGTCATAAAGTCAAATCTGTAATTAGAATGTGTATTTAGTATAGCTTAGTTACAAATATTTCAGACAGCTATTATATTATGTTGCTGTATAGAACACTGACTATGCTTGTGTTCACACATATTCATATGTATGTGTGTGTGTGTGTGTGTGTGTGTGTGTGTGTGTGTGTGTGTGTGTGTGAATTTAAGTTTTGAAAGTGCTGCATTAATATCAGTTTGATTCTGTTAGTCCTATATGCTATAAGTCTGGTCCATGTTACAATAAGAGGTTGAAAACAACTGAATAATTTTTGTTTTTCAATAGTGAGTTAATGCTATAAGCGTAATTGAGAGTGAGAAAGTTTGATTGTATTTTAGCCTGACTTAATGTACTACTGGTCGCACACAGAGGCTGTGAATGCTGCACCACCAACACCAGGACGTCTGACAACTGTTGCTTGGCCGCCTCCTCTGTCTCCAAATGCTAATCAAGACGTTGTGCTTCAATACAATGGCAGCCAGTCTAATCTTTCAGGTGAACACACTTTATACAAAACACTGTAACTAGTCGTAATTATATGTTTACCATAATATTGTAAAGGTTCCTTAAGTAGCTTTTTGATTCACTTAAGACAAGAAAAGCTTCTCTCTATGTAAGAATAATTAAAAGGAAGAATTGTTGCAATAGGAGTAAATAATTTACATGCTTTGGGAAGAATTTCGTTTGTACCTTCATAATTCATCTTTTTTATTAATCTGGTTAATTTCACTGTGTAATGGTGAGAAAATGGTTTCAAATCCTGTTCTTAATTTTCCTTTGTATGTTGAGCATATATTTCCACTAATGGAATAAAAGACTCAGACAGGAATATTTTTTTATAGTGAGAAAAGTTTTTAGTGTCACCTAACTTCAAACAATTTTTATTTTCCTCACAGCTGAAATAAAATAAAATACTTCTAGTTGAGCAATAATATTTCTTAACAGTAAGCAGGGACAGCAGAATAACTTCGACTTTACTCCACTACCGTATAGCCATTTATGTTGATCATACCATGATGACTGGAATGTTCTGGTTTGGTTTATGTGCCTTTTAGAAATAAAAATTTTAGGGTACCATGTTTCAGGATTTCACTTCTCTCAAAATCACTCAACCAGGAAAATGATTTTCCATTAGTGTTCGATACTGCAATATCACTTTCACTTTCTTCTGTTAAAGCCATTTTAGCCTTGTGGTACAGATCACAAACACATGCAAAGAAGAGATAAATATTGTAGCGTGACAGATAATCCACTAATAATTAATTGAATTAAGATCATAAAAGTAATTAAATTACTAAATATCACTATAGTATTGACGACTCGGAACACTAAGTTTTTTATAAGTAAAAACGTAAAGTTTTACCTTACAGCCTAAACCGGCTTTCACCTTTAGAAGGCTTCATCAGAGGCTGCCATAGGTAGCGTTGTCCGTCTTGTTGTTGGCGACGGGATAGTTATTCGAAAGATTGAAGCTGTGTGTGTGTGGTGAGATGTGTTCGAATAACGCGTGCGATTTGAATTGTGTCTGTTCGTTTAGGATGTCGTTTTTATTTGTTTTTGTGTGTTTGGATGCGTTTTGATAGTGTGTGTTCTGTTTTGTTAGTAGTTTTGTAAGCGATTCTGTATCCTGCTTTTTTGAATTTGTGGGCAATTTTTTCAGTTTTCAGTTTGCCCACAAATTCAAAAAAGCAGGATACAGAATCGCTTACAAAACTACTAACAAAACAGAACACACACTATCAAAACGCATGCCCAAAGCACAAAACAAATTCGATCTACCTGGTGTATACAAGCTAAATTGCTCAAGTTGCAATAAATTCTACATAGGCCAGACAGGACGTAGCTTCAAACAGAGATAGATTGAACACACAAAAGCACTCCACACCACTACAGAATCTACCTTTGCAAACCACCTCATCGAAGCAAACCACACATATAAAAACATCGACAATAACATGAACATTCTACACGTACACACTAAAGGCCGAAAACTGGACACTCTAGAACAATTAGAAATATACAAACACACAAAAACAAATAAAAACGACATCCTAAAAGAACAGACACAATTCAAATCGCACGCATTATTCGAACACATCTCACCACACACACACAGCTTCAATCTTTCGAATAACTATCCCGTCGCCAACAACAAGACGGACAACGCTACCTATGGCAGCCTCTGATGAAGCCTTCTAAAGGTGAAAGCCGGTTTAGGCTGTAAGGTAAAACTTTACGTTTTTACTTATAAAAAACTTAGTGTTCCGAGTCGTCAATACTATAGTGATATTTAGTTAAGTAACGGACACGTCATGGACAACGAAATCCAAGAATTAAATTACATATACTCAAAGAATGTCAAATGAAATTCAATTACACTTCAAAGGAAAACACCACTATAAAAGAAAAACAATAATTAAATAATAAAAATGCAACCATAAAATTCAAAGAAAATAAATTAAAGGAAACTCATATTAAAAAATCAGGAGATTACCCAGGAGATTAGGAGCAGGTGATAAAGAAAATACCCCAAACAGAAGAAGAAAGAAGAGTAGAGTTAGTATCAGGTGATAAAGAAGATACTCCAAACCCAAGAAGGAAGAAGAAATTTAGAAACAGATAATAAGGAAGATACCCCGAACCAACCATCGGACAAAATAAAACAAAGTACCTTGGTTTAACCAAGAAGAAACCCAAAAGGAAGATGAGAAGAAAAGAAGACATACAATGAAAGAACCACAATAAAAACCTATTATTAACTACCATTAACCCCAAACCAAATGTTAATACCATTAAAGGAAGTATAACACCCCAAAACCTTATGAAATTGTAAATAATTATAGACAAAAGTATTCAGTAGTATGATAAGAAGTGCACCAACTAAAGTTATTATATGATAAAAAGTAAACAAATCTTCACAGTCCATTATGACTAAAGGTCTGGTCTGAGAATAATAAAACTCAAATATAAGTCAGAACCAACAGTGAATGTGTACCAGTGGAAGTGTTTTTAAATGTAATAAACTTCAAGTTGTAGTGTAACTATAACTTAAACAAGGTGCTATAAAATAACTTTTATATTTTATAATTAACAGGTAATGAAATATTAAAATGAAAAATATTTCCTATATTTCATAAATAAGGTCACTTTGTTATCTCAAGACATTCATAGTAATGCTAATAATAAAGAAAGTATGTGGGGAAATGTTTACTGTACAAGGGGATTTTAGATAATAATACAATATAATCAGAAAGGACTGAACATAGATTAAGTTTTAATAAAGTTAAGAAATTAAATGGCTAATAATGTTCAAAGCCATGAACTCCATTTTAAAAAGAGTTCCTATAGAATAAGGTTTATATTTAGAGTAAGATGTTTTAGTTATATAACAGCATGCCTACAAATTAAAATGTTTAGGTATGGATGCTGCATTAATTTATAAAATGTTTTAAAATGTATGTTCAAAATAGTTCCAGCAAAAATGTCTAACTTTGAAGACTGCTAACTAATGTCAAATATTATTTTTTGTAACTGTAGCATGAATTAGATGCTACACATATCAATATTTATGTAAACAATTTTATTTCATGTTATGTTAACTTTTAAGAGTCAGAGGAGGTGTAAAATTAACTTTATTTGAAAAAACTATATATGTAAAATACTAAACTCTAGGCCAAATAATGAATTCCCAAAAAATTAATATAAACCAGTTAATTCACCAATGAACCATGTAAACTAACAAGATTTATGTAAGGTGGATCAATACCTAACTACTGTAAATGATCCTATGATTTAAAAAAGTAATATAGAAATATGTCTTAAATTATTAAAAATTTTCGAAATATAAAAAAATAACTATTTCAGATGAGGAATAGTAAATTAATAAATTATCACTAAAAGACAGTTCAAATGTTAAATTTATAAGGAATTACGGAAAGCGAAAGATTTGTGACCATCTGAAATTTATTATAATTATATTTAGAACACCTAAAATGGCAGGAATTGTGTACAAGAACGGAAACAGGTTTTTGGGCCTAGATTTCCAAAAAGACAGAAATATGGTAATTTTAACAAAAATCTCAACAAATATGGACTATGACATATCAAATTAAACAGAATGAGATAAATAAACCAATTATGTGGTTAATAGTTCATGAAAGCGAACAATAAACTAAAAATATTCCATATATAATGTACCATATAATTATGTACATAGGAAATGAAAATTATTTTAACAATACTTTTCCAATATTAACTTGGCAAGATATTTCCTAAGACGAAGGAAGTAAATTAGTTCTTTGTTAACATTCAACGAGTACGGTTGATCCTCAATCGCGTTCTAAAACCGTAAAACGGATTGTAATGGAGTAAACGTTGAAAATCAGTGAAAAACGAGAGTTACCTACTGTCGGATTTTTTATTATGGATACTCGAGTTTAAGCGTTAATTACAAGTGAACCTGTAGGTCTACTTATAAACTAGTTACATCAAATTTTTGCGCATTTAATTTTGCGTTGATCTGTGTAAGAAACATATTTTTTGAAGGTTGATTTAAATTTTTTTTTGCGGTTAGAGTAAAAAAGTCCATGTTTTTTTGTGTTTTTCAAGAAACCGCTCTCTTTGAAATTATATAAATTAAAAACCCTTGGTCCAATCATAACTAAATTTTTATACAGTATGGACACAAGTGTTTTCAATACATTACGTAAGTTACAAAATTGTTTTTTGATCCAAAAAAAAGTTGTTATCAGTTTTGTGAAACAATTTTTTCTCGGTACAGGATAGTCGTACAAAGGCAGACTTGGTCTTGTTTTAAAGCTCTTGATCGTGGTTATCAAAATCCACAACTGTTGCAAACATACATTGAGATGCCGATTTTATACAGAGTGATATTCATGCAAGGGTGTGTGTGCGCTGGACCGTGTGTAAGCGGGCCTTCCGGCGTCGAAAGCGGGTGCCGTGTTGCCACGTTCAATCACCCTGGCCGCTTCACTGCAGTTGAACCATTGCTGTTTGGATAATTTTAACACCTTATTAATGTTATAACATTATGTTTTCTATTATCCATTTCCCATCACCAGACGGTGTCTTGAATCCTCCTCGCCATCCATAAATCTGCTGAATGTGTCCTCTGTATTGATCATAGTTGTCAAAATTATTTTCTAATGCATCCAGCACGTTTTCTTGCCACCCGTACCTTATCCTGTGGTTCTGTCCGCACCAGGTCTCGTCTGTAAAGAATATCTTGTACCCCTGGGAACGTAGCTCTCTCATTTTTCTCAGGAAGGTATGCCGGGACGCAGCAACTGTCACAGGTTCCATCAGGACTGGCTTCTTATTAAGCTTCTTATATCTAAATCCCAAGCTTTTAACAATCTTCAAGAGAGTAGATCTTAACATCTCAGGAAAATCTGCCATATTTTCAACAAGTTTCGTGTGGAGGTTTTTGATTGTGGGAAAAATCTTGTTTATGTAAAAATCATGTATGCTCCTCCGTATTGTGCCCAAAGTGAAGTCATCAAGTTGGATTTTCGGACGTCCTCGCCTGACACACTGCTTCTTTCTTGATCCAGGTGACGTATTTTCTTCGTTCTCGTTGGTAGAGGCACTCACTCTCTTCACAGACGCTAAGGATACTCCAAGACACTGTGATACTTTCTGGTATACAGGAAACCTCTTGTCGCCAACCTTTTCTCCTTCACTCTTAAAAAAACATATAGCACTTAAAATCATCGCAACTTCACCCTCTGAGAGCGGAGGTCTCGGAGGCATCTTGACGTGATATAAACACAACGACCAACACAGCCAGAATGACAAGTGGCATGCGGACGAAGCAGATTTAAAGAACTAATGACTCAGACTGACCAATGTTCAAATGAATCATTTTTAACGAGCAAATCAAACGTGTCTGGGGGTAGGCCACAAAAGCCAGGGCAAAGTCCGGGTCTGGGGTGAATCATCGCGGAAACACCGCACCCGCCTTCACTGCCGTATGGCCTGCTTACCACACGGCCCTCGTGAGAAAAGGTGATGGGAAATGGATAATGGAAAACAATGTTATAACATTAATAAGGTGTTAAAATTATCCAAACAGCAACTGTTCAACTGCAGTGAAGCGGCCGGGGTGATTGAACGTGGCAACACGGCACCCGCTTTCGACGCCGGAAGGCCCGCTTACACACGGTCCAGCGCACACACACCCTTGCATGAATATCACTCTGTATAAAATCGGCATCTCAATGTATGTTTGCAGCAGTTGTAGATTTTGATAACCACGATCAAGAGCTTTAAAACAAGACCAAGTCTGCCTTTGTACGACTATCCTGTACCGAGAAAACGTTGTTTCACAAAACTGATAACTTTTTTTTGGATCAAAAAACAATTTTGTAACTTAAATAATGTATTGAAAACACGTGTGCCCATACTGTATAAAAATTTAGTTATGATTGGACCAAGGGTTTTTAATTTATATAATTTCAAAGAGAGCGGTTTCTTGAAAAACACAAAAAAACATGGACTTTTTTTACTCTAACTGCGAAAAAAAATTTAAATCAACCTTCAAAAAATATGTTTCTTACACAGATCAACGCAAAATTAAATGCACAAAAATTTGATGTAACTAGTTTATAAGTAGACCTACAGGTTCACTTGTAATTAACGCTTAAACTCGAGTATCCATAATACAAAATCCGACAGTAAATTGACACTTTTTGACTTTATATCAGTGAAATACTATACTACAATAGTGAAAACAAACAATCACAACACAATACCAGTGAATTAAACCGTTAAAACAACCTAACTTTAATAATTCACTTTGTAACAACTTTTTGATTTTTCATCATAACCAGCAAACATTGAATACATATAAAATAAGACAATTAACACCAGTGAACACTGAACACTTATCCAGGATACCTCGAACAACATAATAGACAGTATACACTATTACGGAGATACATAAAACAGTTGTAAAGGTGAATTTATTGTTAGAATTTCCAACAACCATTTTGCGTTAACCTCATCAATTCAGCTAGCCGCCATTGTGAATTTCCCGTGATGCAAATTACCAACCAGCACGAGAACATCTAATCAACTATTGGGTATAAATTGTATACTACAAACATTTATATTATTAACAGATTGTCATTTTTACTTATTAAGACCTATATTTTTGTACATGTTATACTTTCTAGGCCTACCCTTCTCTGACTATATAAATATAATTGTTATAAGAACCTTTTTCAATATTTTATATAAAAAATAACCTGTAATCGCAAATCGATATATCCCTGGGACAGAGTCGAACAATTGCTCAATATCGATTTTAAATCGATTTTTAAGAATTATTATCAATAAATCAAATTATTTCAATTATCTGGATTGTACAATTATTTCACAGATTAAATTAAGAATTTAATTAACTACCGGACTTACTGGAAGACGTTAAATCTTGAATGAAAGAGATATACTGGAGCAGCGCAGAAAATCACTAATCGATTACAGCAAGAAGATAATCTGATTAACTCCAGATTTAGTTAAGATCTACCAGAAGTGTAAAATTAACCAAAAGAAACTTACAGAATTTTAAAATATTACACAAAACACAGAACCAGGATTATTTCTAAATTATTACCATAACAAACAAACAAAATTTTTTTTGAACAAAATTTTTTTTTTTAATAAAATTTTTTTTATCTTTTCTTTGTACCATACGAAGAACATTTATTTGTAACCGGTGAAACAGGTCTTGTTACAATATTAATAATACACATGCACAAGGAGCATGAGAACGTAAAGACTACGTAAAACTAACACAAACTATATTAAACGGTGCCAAGAGGCTAAATCACTTGTTGCCTCCCAAGCAGGATTACAGATGCACTAGCCCCCCCCCCCCACTACCTGCCGGGCACAATTCTCATGTAGTTGTACCAGTACTACGGCGGCTACTCATATCCCTGCCTCTGTCTGCTGCAATTCTGTGCTATTATGATAAAGCGTGATTTATCATATAATCAGTTAAATCAGATAATTTAAAATGCCAAATTGTGATTACAGATTGCTTGCAGGTTCAGTTTATTTTTTAATACAGTAGAGCGTCAATAATTCGGACTAATGGTGTTCGACCCAGTCCGGATTATCAATTTGTCCGGATTTTTGAACATATAACTTACAAAAAATTACTACTTAAAGTATAAGGATAGACGGGGTACTTACGAAAACTCAGCGTTAGGTTGGAAACATCATTTTCGATATATTTATTCCAAACACTTACACACATATTGTATAAAACATTTTTTAATCACAAATTCTGAAGAAATTTCATTACGCAGATCAGAACTACGAAAAAAAGATTCAAATTTTTTTTAACAAGGCTTGAGGTGGGTTTATTGGAGGCCAGGTCTCTGAGTCTCTTTAGTAACAAAAGTTGGATAGTAGAGCATTCGGGCTGCTTTTCCAGCCAAGACATTGCAGTTTCCAATGCGTTGAATGCATCGACATGCACGGCTGATGCCTCATCAGCGATGTCTTCACTTTCGTCTTTTTCATTACCGTCTGGGGGCTCGACCTCAGCTATACTGTTAGTTATTTCTTCATAATTTAAAATTTGATATCCATGGTCATTTTTATCAATTTCTAACCATTTGCTTACATCGTTTTCGTCGCAGTCTTCGAAACCTGGCATTAACTTTAATAATGACGTAACTTCATCTAAAACATTTTCTTCCACCCGTTCGTCTACTATAACACTGCATAGAGGCTAGGCTCAAAGACATTCAGTAATTTGAACAAGCTTGCGCAAAACGTTCCCGATTTATTGGAATCTCGATTTTGATTCGCTGCTGACGAATCGAATTTTTCTGTGGACAAGGTCCGGATTTTTGACGCTCCGGACTTTTGACGTCCGGATTATCGACGGTCTACTGTAATTTTCTAAATTTTACTGGGAAGGCTTAGCCTCCCTTGCTGTCACTGACACACACACTTTTTATATGTGTAGGCCTGTTGATTGTTTCTGTGTTGCCCAAATTCAGGTCCTGATGATGACAATAAATTTTATCGAAACATAAACACAAATGAGTTTTTAGGCTGTCATGGTCAGCATCAATATTATTGAAACAGTAGAATGGCAGGCTATTAGGCCATGGTCTCATGTGTGAAGACCAAATGTTTCAGCCTCACCAGTGGAGGCCAACTTCAGTGGTAAAGGGGAGAAAACCTATTATTAAATATGATTTGACATGCTGTGCTCTTGAGCCAATCAGATGACAGTTAATTGTGATTGGTCCTTGCTGTTTTCCAGCTTACATTGTGCTCCAATGAGAATTTGTATAAGGAATACTTATATGAATTAAAACATGGTTTGCCTCTGTACTGAGGTGTTTACGGTGAACATCTGCTGGTACTCTTTACCACTGAAGATGGCCTCCACTGATCAGGCCAAAACATTTGGCTCTTCAAATATGAGACCACAGCCTAGTAGCCTGACATTCAACATTTTCAATAATAACAACTCAAATGTTTAAGCGTTGTGTCAAGTTAACTCCTGAAACTTACAAAACCTTTCATCATTTGTTAATTCAGTAGTCACTAGAAACTAAGAATAGCTACTAGTTTAATTGACTTATGGTCCATTCTGTATTGGTATATTAAATTACTGTTAATATCCAAGCTTATTGTTGTACCCTCGTAAAATTAGATGTAAATGTATCCTTTTACTTGAGTGTTATATATAATTTCTCTCAATTGGTTTTTTTAAGGATCTTTTAAAGTACCTACATGAAGACAGTATGTGTTTTAACTTAAAGTCCTTATATTTTGTAATGAATTGATGCAACACAAAAATTGCACCTATTGCTGTTCTTCCTTCTTCCTTTTAAAAGCACATTTTTTCTTTGTCAAGTAAACTGTCTGTTGACTTCAAAAGACTGTTCACAACTTTATGAATAATTTTTACACTACATCCAACAAAGACACTTCCATGTACTTATGACATTTTATACATTCTTACATTATTGATCCTCGTACCTTCTCCTGTCATCATTTCCAGCACACATTATAAATATATGCCAAAATATGTCATCTATGACTGCCAGTTTCCTAGTTTTAATAGCTGGCACAGTTGCTGACACTTTTGTTAATGTTAAATTGTTCATGTCTTTCAAGTCAACTTCACTAATAATTTTTATATGCTTCAATCATTTCCCCCATTATACCATACATTTACACAATAATCTTTCCACCTTTCCTCTTTTCCATGATTTATTTTTACTTTATGTTGTATGGTTTTACTCAACATCTTCATTGTTTTGCACTCTATACTTTGTATACTGTGGGTATTTTCCTCAGTATTACTTATAATTTCTCAAGATTCCTCAAAATTGAATTATATGTTGTCATTTGTACAGTTTCATTTCTCTTCATATATGTGTTCATTTTCCTTAGCAGGTCTGTTAATATACTTAAGCTAGAATTCTTTATTTTTTTTAACAGCCTAACCCTGTACTCTTAACCCTGATTTCAGGTATAATCTTTTTCAAATATTCTTATAAATTTCAATGGCTTGTTCATAGCTTCTCCAATGTTCTTTCACCTCTGTGGGTTATGTGGCCTGCTTTTGTTGTGCACCATCCTACAAGCAAGGAATCAGATTGTCTCCAGCCGAGCCCAGCAGAACCCTCTGTACAAATGGTCTGCTTGCCAACCAAACCTACTAAAGGCTAGCCAGTATAACAGGGCCAAATATTTTGTAGGTGAGATTGGGGTGGCAAGGCCAAGTGACTTTCTCTTCAATGATAAGTTGTAAAGCTTCACTTCACACCTCCATTCAGTCCCTATTTTTTCTATCAAATTAATGAGGAATAATTTAACAATTTTTGTATTAGGGTGTTAAGTTTTGTGCAGATTTTAAATGTAGTACACTTTTTTGGAAGGGATTTTTTAAGGGATATTTGTATACATCTAACAATGGTGTAGCTAGAGCCTCTGGTACCCCTGGCAAAGTGACAATTTGGTGCCCCCCAGTAGGTTTATGAAAATCAGAAAATAATATAAGCGAAACAATTTCCGTGAACAAAATGTCTGTCTAACAGCTTGTAGGCCCTAGTTGACATATTTGATTTTATACATAAAAATTAACACCAATAATTATGGAATAAGACAGTAATTTTGTAAACAATAACCATTTAGTTTAATTCTTTGCACACAGCCAGTTTTTTTTAGGTAACTTATGTAGTACAGTAATTTATTTATATTAGGTTAATGAAAATATTGAAACATAATATAAGCAAAATAATTATTACCTTTAAGAACAAAACACCAGTTCATAAGTTTTTAATTAACATAAATTACACTTACAAATTAACACTAATTATTAGTAACACAGTAATTTCAAAGAAATGACTGTTTATTTTTATTCTTTGGGTATGCTAAGATCATTAGGTACCATAACGTACATAGTAACTAAGATAGACTAGATATTTTGAATTTATGAATTTTGTTTTAAAACTTAGTAGCTAAGTTTAAATCAATGGTTAATGGTTGAATTTTATCTTTAAAAATACACTTTGTAAGAAGAACAATAAATTTAATAATAATAATGATAATAATAGTAATAGTAATTTTACTATTACTATGCTTATGTTTCACCTTTAATATGTATGATACAATTATTTTAAAACTGTTAAATTACACTTTATTTTTGGTAACATGCATGTAAGATCCATGTCATTTATAGTTAATATTTATTTATTCTGTTTTTATAAAATTTTGTTTCATTAAAAATGTGGTACATGGAATCTTTACTGAAATTGTAAATAATAACCATGAATGTCTTTGTTTACAGTTATGTCATATAGCTACATTACTGCAATCATTTGTTGTGGTACTTATGAAATATTCAAAGTTTAGTCTACACATGTGCAGACACACACACACACACACAGGCACACACACACAGATTTTAAAAATTAGATCTCAGGTGAGTGTGAACACATTACAAGATACACAAGTTACTGTGTTCAAGTAATGAGTATAATTATTTTGTTGTGGAAATTTATTTGTTGTGCAAAGTAGATTTGGAATTAATAATGTGTAATATGTACAGAGAACAGGCAACAGAATGTGACTGAAGTTGTAACTGAGCTGGCAAGGAAAGTAAGTCAACAGAAACTGAAAATTGATGAACTTGAGGCAACAATTGAGAAACTCAACCAAGAAAAAGAACGAACAAAAACACTAGCTGATATTCAGGTAAATTACATTAATATAAAATAGATAAGCTATTATAAAATGCTGATTCAAATGAAATTTGCTGTTGTTACTAAATCAAAAGTACCATTTCTTTTGGCGTATACATAACAATGGTTTATGTTCTGCTTGGTATTCTAATGGAATTCTCAATTACAGTTTTGTAATTTTAATTCTCTGCTGTTTTGCACTTGGGGATTGAGTCAATTTTATTGCTGTAATATAACTTCAGCAAGGTTATATACTTGCTTTTATTATTGGTTTTGTTGATTTTATATTTCAGAAAGGTTAGTCTAACCTCATTCAGCTATCAGTATAGTATGATGGCATAATGTGAGAACACAATTATTTTCATTAGGGGGTTTCTGTCATTATGATGTTTGTTTGCTGTCATAACATTAATTTGTTTTTCTATTTATCCGTAAATATTCATATTTATGACAATTTATTAATACACTGAATGCTAACTACTTGGATCCGAGTAGCTAGGATCTCCCAACATGAGCACACTACTCGCTTCCGAGTACCTGTGGTATGCAAAATGTTTTTGTTTAGTCTGAGCTCAGCTCTTGTGGTAAGTGGACTGTGTCATCAGCAGTCAATGTGTTAATGGTTTAATAGTCCACTGAGTATTATATCTAACAAAAGACCCTGGGTATAATTCCTAGGTAGCACCAAAGAATCAAATTTATCTTTCAGTCCCTAGGTCAGTTCAATCAAACGAAATGATACCCGACCCAATGTTCCTGATGACTGAAGCATAGTGTTGGCAACATTATCTTCTTGTATGCCAAGTGGTAGCCTACCTTGCTTAATTACATTTTTTTTTAAATTAAGCATGTTATTAAATTTATTAATTTCGGTAAATATTTACCTGTGCTACACCAGACGCCATATTAACTGAGTAGTTAGTGGGATCACCACTACATTTTGCCTTAACGTAATTCAATTGCCTACAACGCAAAGCATTACATTTCAGACTCGTGGGTGGCCGACTCATCAGTTTCCTACAGTATCCACCGCTGAGAGTGATTTTGGGTAGCCGGCTCACCGCACATGCTTTAGTCTACGGCGCCTTTGGCGCCTCCGAGGTTACTAATAATAAACTCACGGTGGGCTCAATGCAAAGCTTTAAACCGCCGTTTGGGCTCAACGCAATTTTGAACATGTAAGAATCATGTAAATTTTGTTTTGGAAACGCATCAACATGATTTCCAGTCAAATTCGGCTCACCGTCTACACAGTCAATATGGCGATCATTCACTTTTGCATGCATCCTTATGGGAGTATTTATTTTATTTTTTTTCTTCGTAAATAGCTTCGACCCCCGTTTAAAATTAATTGTCGCGTGTTTATATAACATAGAAGAATAAAAAAAAAAATATTTCACTTCAAGATTGTATGGTGTAGCACAGGTAAATATTTACCTTAATTTCTATGTTCTTGTTCAATGTTGCAGTATAATTATTTATTAATAGTTTTTTAAATACATACGGTATTTTCAATAATCCTGTGTGCACTTAGCTTTATACTTGCATTGAAGACATGCTAAACAATTTTAAATCTAATTATACAAAAGTGGTATAATTATATTTAGTTAATCAATGGACATGTCATGGACAACGAAATCCAAGAAATTAATTTTAATCTATACAGGTTGAGTAAAAAGTTTCTCTCTGTATACTCCTGGCAGACCCTATGTTAAATGCATGATGTCAGGCTAAAAACTTCTATGCTTACCATTACTAATAGACTGTCAATAACTTCTTCAGCTGATAAGGCAAGGTAACTGTTAAGTTGAGTGAACTTGAAGTGAAGTGAACTTGGTCAGGAATTGTGATAAATGATCTATGTATAAATAGTTGTAAACCTGTGGTATCCTTTTTTTAAAATGAATATGAAGGCAAATATGATGAGTTAGCCTGTTATTAAATAAATGATTGTTAACAGTAAAAGCGAGGAATTAATCAAAACAACAGAAGCAGTAATAATTGTGCTGTTGCCACAACTCATGAACCCATCGTTATTTGAATTAAGAGAAGCAGATTTTGATTAATATACAAAGTCAAGTTTGAGACTCATGGGATTAACAGATAGAAAATTTCAAAATCGTATGTGAAGTATAATACTCATGTTATGTACCTATAATTACACATCCTTAAATTAGCACAATGAAATGGTTTAAAAATGATTTTGAACTGCTTTACAATGTTTGCAAATCTTTGTACCTTCATTGTATAAGTTAGACATTGTTCACTGTACGTGCAGTTTATGGTTGGTTCTAAAAATTGAAAATCTGTAATATAGATTACTATTTGCCCTCTTTTCCCAGCTGTGTCCTCATTTTTAATCACAAAATTTCTGTATGGGAAAACAAAAATATAGGGATTTTTATTTTTAACATATTTTTAATTTCGGCAATTTTATTTTCTATATTTTTGGATTCAATAATTTTTTACTAGTTTCTAGTTCCGCATGTAGTATATTATTGTACGTTACTATGTATGTACACGTTATTGAGCATGTAACCAATTAATTTGATAGGGAACAAGAAATTTGTCTGATTGTTTATACCTGAGAAGAGGAAATATATTTCAGAAATGGCATAGCATGATATTCAGAATTGTTAAAAATAGCTCAACTACTTCTGCACACAATGAAAATGTAGAATATCTATTTTCACTAAGGCAAAGCCAATAAAGATGAAAATGAACACAATTGACATGGATTCTGTTGAAGGAATTACCTACAGTATAATGTGAGAGACTTAAAATTTATTTTAAAATGGTTTTCTTAAGGGAAATAATAAACTGTTGACAAATATCAGATCACCGGAAAACTGTGATTGGGCTGAACACTAGTGAATAAATAATACATTTAATGAAGAAACTTGTGTTAGTGGTTGAAATCACAATCAGAATGATGACAGTTGCACAACACTATATAAAAATATCCCGATTAGCGCTTTCAAGCCTCACAGCCCATCGTCAGATCGGAATAGGCAGAAATTATTTTAAAACAAACCCTTCACCCCTCTCCCCACCCTGCTCACACACAACAAGCTATAATATAAATGACCCTTCCCCACCCCCTAAACTCTGTCCCACATCATCTGTACAGTTACATATTTTTCTAGCAAATTCCTTGTGTTTCAGTGTTGTGTTGTGTTGTGTTGTGTTGTGTTGTGTTGTGTTGTGTTGTGTTGTGTTGTGTTGTGTGTGTGTGTGTGTATGTGTGCGTGCGTGCGTGCGTGCGTGCATCCTTTTAAACTTACCCTACTTCCTCTCCACACACGTGGGTCAGTCACACACCCTTATTTTAAACCATCCAATTAGTACTATGCGATATAATTCTTAATCTTATCTATCTGTCCTCTATCATTTACTTCTTAATCATGTTATAAAATATTTCTACATTATCAAATTTAATTTTAATCTTAATTAAATTGTCTAACCCTTTTTCTCTTTCTTTTAATATTTCTAACTCCTCTCTAAGCTTCCTTTCAACTGTGTTATTTACTACTTTTACAATTTCGTATTCTTCCAAAGGATTAACAAACTTATGGTTGTCTTCTATGAAATGTCTTGCATATTGTAACATAACAAAATGTTACCTAACCTAAACGTATACTATCAGATTTAATAAGTACATAACCATAAGGTAAATAGGGAATATAGTGATAAGAATAACCAAGAAGAGAGGAATCGAGAAAGAGGAAAGAAGCAGAAGTGCCACATGAAACAGTAGACCCAAATACTGTTTGACACTACAACCAGACAATGACTAACACAAACTGATGGACAGAGTAAATGTACTTTAAGCTGTCAAGCGAGTCAGTGAATAATGTAAACAGAATATGATATGTTAATAACAAGTGAGTCAATAAGAATCTGAATAATGTGAAATCAGAATTAGCATTTTGCTGATAATAAATTTAACCATGACTAGTAATTTACGAATGCCAAGAACTAAAATTAGCAATGGCCACCAAAATGATAACAAAGATATATTTCAATCTCAAATATACTTATGACGAGAAAGAAAAACCATTTGTAAGAGGGAATCTTATACGAATAAGGTACCTCAACAAATTACCGAATTGTGAACCTATAAATGTTGTTAAGGCAAAATTCCAGTATAAGCGGTATGTCTTAACAAGGCCTAGACCAAACAATAATCAGTGAGTTGATTATTGGGAGGTAACATGAGTGTAGATTAAATGCACAGAACAATTGTTATGCTCAAACATAGCAGAAAACCATTATTAAAATGATATATTTAATAATTCAATTGTTAGTTAGTAGAATAGAGCGAGTTAGTGTAAAACGAAATGTCATAGTAGTAAGGATCGTTCATTACCATGTATAAAGATAAGGTTTATCCATAATGTTCAGTAAAATGTCAGTACAGAGTTAATAGTGTTCTCATATAAACGTTTGAGTAATAAAATGCTATGTGAACACAAACAATATTAATCAAAGTGTAAAATCGTCGATTCAGGTAAACAGACGACAGTGCGGAGTAGTGTACCTGAACATTGTTTATGTAGCAATGTCAGTAAAAGTGAAATTAACTCGGTATCAAGCGATATCAAATTAAAGAGGACAAAATGATCTTTAATTTGATGGTAATATCGCCCCAATCGCAACTGTATTAAGTGTGTGAAAGGTGTTAGCATCATTTACGAAATATGCATCAGAAATCTGGGTACTAATAACAACAATATCGACAAGCTGTCAATCATTTCAGAGCTTGGCGGTTGGAAAACCGTTATTAACGGCTAAACAGACAATACGTCATATTCATCACACCTGCAAGAGCCAATCACAAAATTAGTTAGTAATTAACATTTTTGCCTAAAGCCGATCGAAGAGTAGAGTATATAAGAGGATGTAACCGATTCTCGACAGACACTTATCAACTTCATCCAGTGCGGAACGTACGCTCGCCATCTCAACATTTTTAATAACTGATAGCGTCACCACGATAACACGTCAAAGGAAACAATTCGACAACAACCTACAACTACTTCAAATTATTCTACAGAGAACCATAGTGATTATGTGCAGTATTATTTCAATTTTGTGCGGGAAAATAATGAACAGAAGCAATTAAATAATGTTATTTATGATCCATTAAGTTAGAAGCGGATCGAAATTCTCTGTTCTTGTGCGTGTGCAGTGAATAACGATAATCATTATAATCCGATTATCGAGGTGCTAAATGAGTTTTAATTAAATAATTAAAACCAAAAGGTAACAGTGCAACCATTATTCATTTTCACTACAAGCGCCATAACCTGTACGTTTTTATACACTGATCTGTACTGACGCAAACCACAGAAACATTTCAATAATACACCATGTCTCAATTTATTTGATGAATTTGTCATTATTAATTAAGCTGAATGTTAGTTATAAGTGTTCTCAATCTATAAACTTTATAATTCATAAATCAAGCGTGACGAACGCACAACCTATCAAATAGGTTATTTTTATTTGTTTACTTCATAAAAGTAACGTCAAAAACATTATTGATCAATATTATATCAGAAAATTATTAGCTGTTGTGTAGGCATGACTTTCTTTTTTGTGTCTCAAAGAACTCACATCTGAGATTTTAATAAAATTAATGTTAAAAATAACAAATATCTGGACTTAGCCAGATTTACCACTTGTGCTCTGAGCAAGCCTTATAGGGTATATAATAACTTATTTACAATTGTACATCATTATATGTTTTTAATTGTATTTGTTTTGAATTCTCAATCAAGGGTATGAATAAAACCCATAATTAACAGCATAACTCGACTTAATTTATTTCTAACAGATAGTTAAATATTTTGTTCAGGAAAACTTAAAACAACCTTCAGTTGTGATTAAATATTTTGGAATAGCATTGCCAGAAAGGTAATAAACAATTATTTTAAATTTTTTTAACTCATTAATTGATTCAATTCATGGGTTTTACACGGGATTTTCCCAAAATAAATCCGTGTGGCGCCCACTATCAAACAAGGCAACTTAACCTTGTAGCTGAAGTGAGTTGGTTTTTGTAAACTGTCTTGGCAGCTTATTGAACTTCTAGAAATCACGACCAGGTACATGAAAGTATATTATATTTATTCTATTGTCCAGACATTACTAGACATAACGTACTTAGACTATTATCGACCTGGAGGAGAAGTTTCACAGCTAGTATCAACAAGACGATCAGCATCATCAAGCGACCAACTATTATACTTTACTTTTGAAATTAAGCAAAGCTAGTATTTAAATAATATTAACACAACGATTTTTATTTTTTTATTTAAGGGAATTCTTTTCTGACAATTATAGTTATACAATTGTAAACACACTTTGAGTAACCTCGAATGTTATATTTTGAATCGCTTTACAAAATTAGTAACCTTCAATTAGAAACAACTACAAACATTAATACATTCAAAAATAATATTTCAAACTTAAACATAATTTTATTTAACAACTGCAAATCTTTTATTTTATTACAAATTGACGCATACAACTTGTGGCAGAATAACACACCACAGTTTTCGTTTACTTACAAATTGGCGCCCAACGTGGGGCTTAAAAATATTAAATAAAAATATTTTTTATATTAATAAACAGCCCGGTAGACGCGAAAGAATAAACATGCCACACACCCATCAAGTATGATACGAGATATAAGGACAGTCGGGTAGGAGAAATACAACGGGATATTAGAACCTCTGAAGCACAACCCATACACGAAATGGAAGTCATTACCATCAATAATATCGAAACTCAACCTGAAGAAACACCCCAGGTAGAACCGGAAATAGACATGAGGGTCGACAACCGACCCAGACGACCGGAAGTGGAAGTGAGGGTCAGCGACCAACCAGACAAACCGTCCGAAGAGGCAAGATGGGATCACATGATGAGAATGATGATGGAACAATTCGGACAGGTTAATAATAATTTCACGAAAATTAATGAAAATTCAAAAAGGGACATAGAGTCAATCAATAAAAATATGGAGTCTATTAGTAAAAATATGGAGTCGCTGAAAGAAGACTTGAATAAAAGGATAGATAATACCCATAAATCCATGGGCATGCTGAACAGTAAAATAGATGACAGCAGTAGGGCCTTAAGAGAAGAACTGAACACCACATTAAAGAAAATTAGCCGGAAAATGGATGAAATGAATAAGAAATATACGGGAGAATTGGATCAGACAACAAGAGGAGAATTACCAAACGACAACAACTCAGAGACAGAAGAAGTACCCAATGATGAAACCATAGAAGAATTAAGCATGCAACCTGAAGATGAGGTCGAACAAGCTGAGAATGAAGGGGACTCAAATGCATTATTGACTGAAAAAGAGCTTGACAGACACCAGGAAGATATTCATGACAAGGAGATCGATACTGGAAGTATAGAGAACACTCAGGTAATTGAAGAAACGGAAGAGTTAGTAGCCGAGAATGAAGACTTAGAACAAAATAATCTGCCAATGTGTGATGATCAGATGGAGACAAAAGAATTACCCAGAAATACAACTACCGAACAAGTGAATTCGAAGATTAAAATTCATGAAGAAAGGAACAAAATAATTAAGAAAACGGAAGAAAAGGAGGCGAAGATAAGAAGAATACTACGTCCAAAGAAGACTAGGGTAACAAAAGAATTAATCGAAATGACTCGAAGTGGTCTAGTTAATATGGTTTATTTCCCAGTCAACAACCGTAAGGAAGGAATCTATAAGAAGGAGTATCGAAGGAGCTTCATGAAGATGGACGAAGAGAAGAAATGTGTTACAACCAAGAAGACTATAACCAATAACATACTTAAAGCAGATATTTCCAAAGGGAGAATAAGGCATTCTAAGAAAAGAAAAGGTTATCAAGAACAACTGGACCGGATCATTGAAGGGTATACCCAAAGAATAAAAGAATTGCGGAAGGAGAGAAACCAATCAATGGAAAAATCCAACCAGGAAACTAATGATGATCAACCAGAGTTAGAAGAGATGCTGGAAGTCAGTAATAACAAAGACCAGGAGTACACTGAACACGTGGATACTAAAAATGATGAGAAGAAGAAGGCAAGAAAACGGGAAGCCAATGACTATCTGGTAGCCGCAAAGTGGAAGATGAAAAAGAATACCCATAATAACGTAATTGTCCCCAATAATACTAGCAATAGAGTGGAAAAGCACAAGATAACCCCATGTATGTAAACCATAAAAATGATTACTATTAAGAGCAGATAAAAATAGTGGTAGGCGACCTTTATCACCCGGATATTTAGAGTATAAAAAGAAAAAAATATGTTTTAAAAACGATTACTATAAACGGATTCATTTAGTGATTAAAAGAATCACATATTAGGCCCAAATTATTGAAGGTAACTAATTGACTATAACAAATCTATTTGTCCTATGAGTTACAAAAGTGTGTAGGATTAAGATACAGGCCAATCTATTTGTTATTTGTTAAAAAGGAACCAGATCTATCACACCAGAGGATAGAAAGATATGTATTGTAAACTAAATGATTTAATGAGAGAAAAGGCATCTATTATGTCATAAAGAGCCAGTAGTGGCATATAACTAAAATTACTATGCTATACTTAGAAAAAAAAATGTGTTTATCCAAATGAATACTACATGTAACTAAATTTTATCAAATGATTATTGTGTACCTCTCATAAAACTAAAATATTATATAAAACCATCCAGAATAAAGGTTCACCCAACTAACCTTTGAAGGAGTAGAGAGGCAGAAGATCAAAGAGAGTATAAAGAAAGAAGGATATTATTATGGAAAGTAAAGAGAGAGAAAAAATGTTTATTAAATGAACCATGTAACCCCAAGAATGTCTATAAAATTAGATATTAATATGTTATTATATTGTCACATTAAATTGTAATTATCAAATATTGTATGTAGCAAAATATGTCAGAGAACATCTAACAAAAAACCAATTAGTATATGAATATTGTAAATCCTGATAAATCAGGATAAGTATAAATTATTAAGAAAAAAAAAACTAATGAACTATTGTGAAAATAAGATATTGTAAACTCTATATGTGAAAACCAACTGCATAAGTATATAAGCAGCAAAATAAGTGTGTAATCTTAAGAATACTCAAGTGAACCAAAGCAAATTGTCAACTAGTATAAACAGTAACAATACGGCTGATAAAAAGCATAGCTGAGAATGTCAAGTCTGAAAAGAAATGATTACCTGTAAAAAAGAAAGCATGTTAACAAGTATAAAGATGGAAATGTGATACAAATGAAAACCTCTGATACCTTGAATATTATATTAAAGATATTATTAAAAATGAATGATATGTGTTATATTTTATGAGTTGTGATAGTGCAACTATTGCTTGGTGCAATGTTTATTTTTTTTCTCAGCCAGAGAAGAGTAATGCCTCTGAATCTGAGTATGTGTATTGAGGAACGGCAGAGAATGTAAGCCACAGTGAGCCACTCTGATTCCGAACCCACTACAAAAGTTATGGAGTTATATTGTATTAATGTATCAAGGACTATTATGAAAGAATCTGTGAGGTATAAATTATAATAACCATTAAGATAATCACGAAAGTAAAGATATGTAATAAGAAAGAAGAATGTGAATAAGACAGGAAATTGTTAATTTAAGAAATGAGATCTATTGTAGTTAAATGACTTAAAAAGTAAGCTACTTGAAAAATACTAGCAAGTTAATAATTATATCACAAGACAAAAAATCAAGCTAGAGTAACACACTAATAGTATATTAAAGATCAATGTAAAGAGTACAAGACAAAAATCAGTAGTAATATGTAGAAACTGACATGAAATGATAATTTTATAAAAAATAAATTTTTTCTCAGATGATCAATTTTGAGGAGGGAGTATATGTAACATAACAAAATGTTACCTAACCTAAACGTATACTATCAGATTTAATAAGTACATAACCATAAGGTAAATAGGGAATATAGTGATAAGAATAACCAAGAAGAGAGGAATCGAGAAAGAGGAAAGAAGCAGAAGTGCCACATGAAACAGTAAACCCAAATACTGTTTGACACTACAACCAGACAATGACTAACACAAACTGATGGACAGAGTAAATGTACTTTAAGCTGTCAAGCGAGTCAGTGAATAATGTAAACAGAATATGATATGTTAATAACAAGTGAGTCAATAAGAATCTGAATAATGTGAAATCAGAATTAGCATTTTGCTGATAATAAATTTAACCATGACTAGTAATTTACGAATGCCAAGAACTAAAATTAGCAATGGCCACCAAAATGATAACAAAGATATATTTCAATCTCAAATATACTTATGACGAGAAAGAAAAACCATTTGTAAGAGGGAATCTTATACGAATAAGGTACCTCAACAAATTACCGAATTGTGAACCTATAAATGTTGTTAAGGCAAAATTCCAGTATAAGCGGTATGTCTTAACAAGGCCTAGACCAAACAATAATCAGTGAGTTGATTATTGGGAGGTAACATGAGTGTAGATTAAATGCACAGAACAATTGTTATGCTCAAACATAGCAGAAAATCATTATTAAAATGATATATTTAATAATTCAATTGTTAGTTAGTAGAATAGAGCGAGTTAGTGTAAAACGAAATGTCATAGTAGTAAGGATCGTTCATTACCATGTATAAAGATAAGGTTTATCCATAATGTTCAGTAAAATGTCAGTACAGAGTTAATAGTGTTCTCATATAAACGTTTGAGTAATAAAATGCTATGTGAACACAAACAATATTAATCAAAGTGTAAAATCGTCGATTCAGGTAAACAGACGACAGTGCGGAGTAGTGTACCTGAACATTGTTTATGTAGCAATGTCAGTAAAAGTGAAATTAACTCGGTATCAAGCGATATCAAATTAAAGAGGACAAAATGATCTTTAATTTGATGGTAATATCGCCCCAATCGCAACTGTATTAAGTGTGTGAAAGGTGTTAGCATCATTTACGAAATATGCATCAGAAATCTGGGTACTAATAACAACAATATCGACAAGCTGTCAATCATTTCAGAGCTTGGCGGTTGGAAAACCGTTATTAACAGCTAAACAGACAATACGTCATATTCATCACACCTGCAAGAGCCAATCACAAAATTAGTTAGTAATTAACATTTTTGCCTAAAGCCGATCGAAGAGTAGAGTATATAAGAGGATGTAACCGATTCTCGACAGACACTTATCAACTTCATCCAGTGCGGAACGTACGCTCGCCATCTCAACATTTTTAATAACTGATAGCGTCACCACGATAACACGTCAAAGGAAACAATTTGACAACAACCTACAACTACTTCAAATTATTCTACAGAGAACCATAGTGATTATGTGCAGTATTATTTCAATTTTGTGCGGGAAAATAATGAACAGAAGCAATTAAATAATGTTATTTATGATCCATTAAGTTAGAAGCGGATCAAAATTCTCTGTTCTTGTGCGTGTGCAGTGAATAACGATAATCATTATAATCCGATTATCGAGATGCTAAATGAGTTTTAATTAAATAATTAAAACCAAAAGGTAACAGTGCAACCATTATTCATTTTCACTACAAGCGCCATAACCTGTACGTTTTTATACACTGATCTGTACTGACGCAAACCACAGAAACATTTCAATAATACACCATGTCTCAATTTATTTGATGAATTTGTCATTATTAATTAAGCTGAATGTTAGTTATAAGTGTTCTCAATCTATAAACTTTATAATTCATAAATCAAACGTGACGAACGCACAACCTATCAAATAGGTTATTTTTATTTGTTTACTTCATAAAAGTAACGTCAAAAACAGTATTGATCAATATTATATCAGAAAATTATTAGCTATTGTGTAGGCATGACTTTCTTTTTTGTGTCTCAAAGAACTCACATCTGAGATTTTAATAAAATTAATGTTAAAAATAACAAATATCTGGACTTAGCCAGATTTACCACTTGTGCTCTGAGCAAGCCTTATAGGGTATATAATAACTTATTTACAATTGTACATCATTATATGTTTTTAATTGTATTTGTTTTGAATTCTCTATCAAGGGTATGAATAAAACCCATAATTAACAGCATAACTCGACTTAATTTATTTCTAACAGATAGTTAAATATTTTGTTCAGGAAAACTTAAAACAACCTTCAGTTGTGATTAAATATTTTGGAATAGCATTGCCAGAAAGGTAATAAACAATTATTTTAAATTTTTTTAACTCATTAATTGATTCAATTCATGGGTTTTACACGGGATTTTCCCAAAATAAATCTGTGTGGCGCCCACTATCAAACAAGGCAACTTAACCTTGTAGCTGAAGTGAGTTGGTTTTTGTAAACTGTCTTGGCAATTTATTGAACTTCTAGAAAACACGACCAGGTACATGAAAGTATATCATATTTATTCTATTGTCCAGACATTACTAGACGTAACGTACTTAGACTGTTATCGACCTGGAGGAGACGTTTCACAGCTAGTATCAACAAGACGATCAGCATCATCAAGCGACCAACTATTATACTTTACTTTTGAAATTAAGCAAAGCTAGTATTTAAATAATATTAACACAACGATTTTTATTTTTTTATTTAAGGGAATTCTTTTCTGACAATTATAGTTATACAATTGTAAACACACTTTGAGTAACCTCGAATGTTATATTTTGAATCGCTTTACAAAATTAGTAACCTTCAATTAGAAACAACTACAAACATTAATACATTCAAAAATAATATTTCAAACTTAAACATAATTTTATTTAACAACCGCAAATCTTTTATTTTATTACAAATTGACGCATACAACGTGTGGCAGAATAACACACCACAGTTTTCGTTTACTTACAATATAACGAATTGGTTGTTCTATTACCTTCTCCACGTTTGTGGTCAGACAACCTGCATACGAATTTTCGTCCTGTCTCACCTAGGTACACTTTGTTGCAGTCTTTACATTTTAATTTATAAATTCCGCTTTTCTGTAATACTGGAATTTTTTCTATATTCTTATTTTTTTTCTTATCAAATACCGTTTCACATTTTTTAATAGCTATATCTACTCCATATTTATTAAAACATTTTATAATTTTTCTAGTATGTGTACCTATGTATGTCAATGACCCTGCATAATTCTTTTGTTCTGGTTCTATTTTAGCTTTTTGTATGTTAACCCTTTTCATAACTTTATCCACTATGTTGGTGTTATAATTATTATTCCTTACAATTCCCTTTATCGTTTTTAACTCCCTATCTTTTGATTCGGTCTCTTTTAAACACTTCTGAGCTCTGTAACAAAATGTATTGATTGCCGCCATTTTATATCTATATGGGTGGTAAGACTCTCTTGGTATAATTATATCAGAATACGACTCTTTCCTAAATATCCCAAACTGTAGTTTCTCATTATCCTTAATTTCTATGTTCAAATCTAAGTAATTTATTTTCTTACCTCCTATCTCTTCTTTAAATTGTAAGTTTTTATCCTTATTATTTACCTCATTTATAAACTCATGCACTTCTTCTATGCTTCCTTCCCAAATTACTAATACATCATCAACGTATCTAGACCATAATTTTATATTGTCTTTATACTTAGTGGAAGTTATTAATTGCTTTTCAAAATCATTCATGTATATTTCAGCAAGAATAGGGGATAATGAAGACCCCATAGGTAAACCTTTTTTCTGTATATAAAACTTGTTATTAAACCTAAAATAGTTCTGATTTACACATTCTTTAATTACTTTCATCAACTGCTTTTTATACCTGTATTCTCCCATATTATTATCGTTTATTAACTTAATAACTTTATTTACTGTGATATTGGTAAACATGTCCTTAACATCCAGTGATATCAATTTTGTATTTACATTAATCCTAATATTTTCTAATTTTTCTATCAATTTTACATTATTCTCTATGTTGTATTTTGTCCCAAATTCATATTTCTCTTTCAGTACTCTGCTAACTTCCTTTGATAATTTATAAATAGGTGCATTAATAAAAGAAACAATCGGTCTAATTGGTTTTCCTTCTTTATGTATCTTAACCTGACTTTTAAAAGTTGGTGCTGTTGGATTACTTTCCAATAAATACTTTTTCTTATTTTCTTCTATAAATGTTATCTGTTTCATCATTTGTTTTATCCTTGACTGGTACTTACTTGTATAATCATACTTTATTTCCTCGTATGGTCCTTCCCTTATAAATTCTTCCGTTTTCTTTATGTATTCGTCCTTTCTCAGTAGTACCATTGTATTTCCTTTGTCCGCCTTCGTAACTATAATATCATTTTTCTTTATTTTATTCTTTAGTTTAGTTACAGTTGATTTGATTTTTTGTTCATTTTTTGAATTATACAAACTTTTCTTAAATATTTTATCTACTACATTCCCTACTTCCCACCTTATTCTTTTTTTATCATTTTCATTTCCTAGTTTTTGTATTATGCTTTCGCATTCAATAATCGTTTTTTCTTGATTTAATTCTGGTGGCGGTGCGTATTTTAAGCCTTTTGCTAACATTTCTTTTTCTTCTGTATTGAAATTCACCTCTGTAAGGTTTATTACTCTTTTTTCATAGTTATTCTTAGAGAGGTGTTCCTTTTTTACTTCGTTCTTTCTTATTAATTTATTTAACTTATCTACCATTTTTTTATTTTTATTTTCCAATTTCTTTTCTACGTACCCCAAACCAAAATTATATATTATTTCTTCTAACTCTACATACGAGTATATTCTTAACAATTCTATGTGTCTGTCATATAATTCCCTATTATATCTATTGATTAAGCCGTAGAGTGACCTTATTTCCAGTTTTATCCACAACTTCTCGCTTTGTTCTTTTACTTTTTTGGCTACACTGTTCTTATTTTTAATTTTAACTTGAGCGTACTTTGGGATGACATTATTATCCAGACATTGTTTATTAAACCATATTTTACTTAAAACCCTCTTCAATTTAACTTTTAACTTAAGATATTTAAAAACTTTACTTACCTTATTGTTGTCGTTAATTACCTCATTGTTGTTGTGTTGTGGGCAACAACAATGAGGTAATTAACGACAACAATAAGGTAAGTAAAGTTTTTAAATATCTTAAGTTAAAAGTTAAATTGAAGAGGGTTTTAAGTAAAATATGGTTTAATAAACAATGTCTGGATAATAATGTCATCCCAAAGTACGCTCAAGTTAAAATTAAAAATAAGAACAGTGTAGCCAAAAAAGTAAAAGAACAAAGCGAGAAGTTGTGGATAAAACTGGAAATAAGGTCACTCTACGGCTTAATCAATAGATATAATAGGGAATTATATGACAGACACATAGAATTGTTAAGAATATACTCGTATGTAGAGTTAGAAGAAATAATATATAATTTTGGTTTGGGGTACGTAGAAAAGAAATTGGAAAATAAAAATAAAAAAATGGTAGATAAGTTAAATAAATTAATAAGAAAGAACGAAGTAAAAAAGGAACACCTCTCTAAGAATAACTATGAAAAAAGAGTAATAAACCTTACAGAGGTGAATTTCAATACAGAAGAAAAAGAAATGTTAGCAAAAGGCTTAAAATACGCACCGCCACCAGAATTAAATCAAGAAAAAACGATTATTGAATGCGAAAGCATAATACAAAAACTAGGAAATGAAAATGATAAAAAAAGAATAAGGTGGGAAGTAGGGAATGTAGTAGATAAAATATTTAAGAAAAGTTTGTATAATTCAAAAAATGAACAAAAAATCAAATCAACTGTAACTAAACTAAAGAATAAAATAAAGAAAAATGATATTATAGTTACGAAGGCGGACAAAGGAAATACAATGGTACTACTGAGAAAGGACGAATACATAAAGAAAACGGAAGAATTTATAAGGGAAGGACCATACGAGGAAATAAAGTATGATTATACAAGTAAGTACCAGTCAAGGATAAAACAAATGATGAAACAGATAACATTTATAGAAGAAAATAAGAAAAAGTATTTATTGGAAAGTAATCCAACAGCACCAACTTTTAAAAGTCAGGTTAAGATACATAAAGAAGGAAAACCAATTAGACCGATTGTTTCTTTTATTAATGCACCTATTTATAAATTATCAAAGGAAGTTAGCAGAGTACTGAAAGAGAAATATGAATTTGGGACAAAATACAACATAGAGAATAATGTAAAATTGATAGAAAAATTAGAAAATATTAGGATTAATGTAAATACAAAATTGATATCACTGGATGTTAAGGACATGTTTACCAATATCACAGTAAATAAAGTTATTAAGTTAATAAACGATAATAATATGGGAGAATACAGGTATAAAAAGCAGTTGATGAAAGTAATTAAAGAATGTGTAAATCAGAACTATTTTAGGTTTAATAACAAGTTTTATATACAGAAAAAAGGTTTACCTATGGGGTCTTCATTATCCCCTATTCTTGCTGAAATATACATGAATGATTTTGAAAAGCAATTAATAACTTCCACTAAGTATAAAGACAATATAAAATTATGGTCTAGATACGTTGATGATGTATTAGTAATTTGGGAAGGAAGCATAGAAGAAGTGCATGAGTTTATAAATGAGGTAAATAATAAGGATAAAAACTTACAATTTAAAGAAGAGATAGGAGGTAAGAAAATAAATTACTTAGATTTGAACATAGAAATTAAGGATAATGAGAAACTACAGTTTGGGATATTTAGGAAAGAGTCGTATTCTGATATAATTATACCAAGAGAGTCTTACCACCCATATAGATATAAAATGGCGGCAATCAATACATTTTGTTACAGAGCTCAGAAGTGTTTAAAAGAGACCGAATCAAAAGATAGGGAGTTAAAAACGATAAAGGGAATTGTAAGGAATAATAATTATAACACCAACATAGTGGATAAAGTTATGAAAAGGGTTAACATACAAAAAGCTAAAATAGAACCAGAACAAAAGAATTATGCAGGGTCATTGACATACATAGGTACACATACTAGAAAAATTATAAAATGTTTTAATAAATATGGAGTAGATATAGCTATTAAAAAATGTGAAACGGTATTTGATAAGAAAAAAAATAAGAATATAGAAAAAATTCCAGTATTACAGAAAAGCGGAATTTATAAATTAAAATGTAAAGACTGCAACAAAGTGTACCTAGGTGAGACAGGACGAAAATTCGTATGCAGGTTGTCTGACCACAAACGTGGAGAAGGTAATAGAACAACCAATTCGTTATATGCAAGACATTTCATAGAAGACAACCATAAGTTTGTTAATCCTTTGGAAGAATACGAAATTGTAAAAGTAGTAAATAACACAGTTGAAAGGAAGCTTAGAGAGGATGTTTAAAAGGAATAAATTCCAAATGTTTAGTACCAAGCCACGTGTTGTTCAATCAAATATATTGGAACTTACCGTCTGCGGCTTTCCAGAAGCTGTGCGCGTTGTGCGCAAGTTGTGCACGGTCGGTTTTCATCCGATGTACATCGGTAACCTTCGTACTCGTTGTAAATATTATAATATGTTATATTAAGTTATTTTATATTAGATTTTAATATTTTAAGTGTTTGACAAGTGTATCATATTTAAACGATACACAATTACTTTTTAAATTCTGATGATGGGACAAGGGTCCCGAAACATGTAAATTTATAAAGACGCTGTTTCTGGAAAGCCGCAGACGGTAAGTTCCAATATATTTGATCTTAGAGAGGAGTTAGAAATATTAAAAGAAAGAGAAAAAGGGTTAGACAATTTAATTAATATTAAAATTAAATTTGATAATGAAGAAATATTTTATAACATGATTAAGAAGTAAATGATAGAGGACAGATAGATAAGATTAAGAATTATATCGCATAGTACTAATTGGATGGTTTAAAATAAGGGTGTGTGACTGACCCACGTGTGTGGAGAGGAAGTAGGGTAAGTTTAAAAGGATGCACACACACACACACACACACACACACACACACACACACACACACACACACACACACACACACACACACACACACCACTGAAACACAAGGAATTTGCTAGAAAAATATGTAACTGTACAGATGGTGTGGGACAGGGTTTAGGGGGTGGGGAAGGGTCATTTATATTATAGCTTGTTGTGTGTGAGCAGGGTGGGGGAGAGGGGTGAAGGGTTTGTTTTAAAATAATTTCTGCCTATTCCGATCTGACGATGGGGTGTGAGGCTTGAAAGCGCTAATCGGGATATTTTTATATAGTGGTGTGCAACTGTGATCATTCTGAAATAATACATTGTTACTGAAAACTAAAAACATATTATTTGAAGTTTTTTAAACCGTAAATGTGCATCCAAATTGGCATCTATTTCTTTGAAAAAGTCAACAACTTTATTTAGGATGCCAAGTTAACTCCGATGGGGAAACAACAGAAGAAATAAAGCAAAGAATCACCTCAGTTAATAGGTGCTTCTTTGGTCTCAGACCCCTGTTCCAGAGCAAAACAATTGCCAGGAGCATCAAGCATCTTCTGTATAAAACACCAATCTGCCCAGTTCTCACCTATGGTTCTGAGACCTGGACGACTTCTGAGTCTGAGAAAGACTGAGTCAGACCTGCTGCTTCATGAATGCAAAATCTTCAGCAGCATTTTTGGTCCAATATGTGTGGGAGGTGAATGGAGGAAAAGGACCAACCAAGAACTGAACACTCTTCTGAATGAACCAGATATTGTAAAAATTGTAAAACTTGGTAGACTCAGGTGGGCTGGACATGTGATCAGAATGAGGGAGAATGAGATACCCAGAAAGGCACTCACATAACAGATCTATGGCACCAGGAGAGTTGGTAGACCCAAACTATGTTGGGAAGATGGTGTGAACTATGATGCGCACCATATCGTTGGGACCCGGAACTGGAGAGCAGCTGCACTTGACCGGGACAACTGGTGGAGGCTGTTTAAGGAAGCCTTAACTCGGTAATGGGTTGTCACACCGCTGAAGAAGAAGAAGAAACTGTAAATACCAGTATTAAGTTTAATTTAAGGTAAATCAAGTTGTTTGAAGATTTGAAAACAATAAACAGTATGTTTAAATAAAGGAAAATTTGGAATGATTACTAAATTCCCGCTTTCACTTATTTATTATAAGTAACAGTACTGCAAGATATGTATGTCAGCGACAATATATAGCGCCCTCCTCTTTTTTATGACTGAAAACTATAAAATTTTCTCTTTTATGGAGTTAAAAAATATAGTACCCTATGTAACATCAAAACAGTTTTTCTGTCATTAGACAGTTCTTAGTGTTAGAACTTAAAGTAAGCATACTGCATACATACAATACTGAACTTTTTACTTTGAAATATTTCTTGGATTTCATTGTCCATGACGTGTCCGTTACTTAACTAAATATGACTAATGTATTAACGACTCGGAACACTAAGTTTTTATAAGTAAAATCATAAAGATTTACCTTAAAGCCTGAACCAGTTTTCTCCTTTAAAAGGCTTCTTCAGAGGCTGCCGTAGGTAGCGCTGTCCGTCTTGTTGTTGGCGACAGGATAGATTTTCGAAAGATCAATGCTGTGTGTTTTGGGTGAGATGTGTTCAAATAATGCGTGCGATTTAAATTGTGTCTGTTCATTTAGGATGTCGTTTTTATTTGATTTTGTGTGTTTGTATATTTCTAATTGTTCTAGAGTGTCTAGTTTTCAGCTTTTTGTGTGTGTACGTGTAGAATGTTCATGTTATTGTCGATGTTTTTATATGTGTGGTTTGCTTCAATGCGGTGGTTTGCAAAGGTAGATTCTGTAGTGGAGTGGAGTGCCTTTGTTTGTTCAATGTATCTCTGTTTGAAGCTACGTCCTGTCTGGCCTATGTAGAATTTATTGCAATTTGAGCAATTTAGCTTGTAAACACCGGGTAGTTCGAATTTGTTTTGTGCTTTGTGCGTGTGTTTTGATAGTAGTTTTGTAAGCGATTCTGTATCCTGCTTTTTTGAATTTGTGGGCTATTTTTTCAGTTTGTTTGTTGATGTATGTTAGTGTTATGAATTTGTTGTTTTCTGTCTTTGTCTGTTGTTTGTTTTGTGTTTCGTGTAGGAGTTTACTGACTATTGTTCTGTCATATCCATTAGATTCTGCTAGATATTTTATCATGTTTAGTTCGTCTTTGTAGTCTTTTTCATCTAAGGGGATGTTGTTAAGTCTATGTATCATGGTTCTGAAAGCAGCTAGTTTGTGTTGTATTGGGTGATTGGAGGTGTTGTGTATTAGTGTATCAGTTGTGGTTGGTTTTCTGTATATACTGAATTTGTGCCTGTGTTCTAGTTTTGTGATGGAGAGGTCTAAGAAGTTTATGGTATTGTTGTGTTCGTATTTGGCAGTAAAGGTTATGTTTTTATGTATTTTGTTTATGTGCGTTAGTAACTGTTCACATTGTCTTTTGTTTCCCCTGTATAGTAATAGAATGTCATCAATGTATCTGTGCCAATATAGTATTTTATGTGAGTGTCTGTCATTGTTTGTGAGTATTTTTGTTTTTTCTAAGTGTTGGAGGAAGACTTCTGCTAGAATGCTGGATATGGGGGAGCCCATGGGTAAGCCATCGTTCTGTGTGTAGTATTTATTATTATAAGTAAAGTAGTTTTGTTTTGTGATAATGTTCAGAGTTTCTGTTATTTTGTTGATAAGTTCGTCTGGTGTGTTGTTCTGTTTGAATTTGTTTTGTAGGATGGTGATTGTTTCAGAGGTGGGGATGTTTGTGTACAGGTTTTTAATGTCAAAGGAGGCTAATGTGGCATTATGGGGGATGTGTATGTCTCTTATTTTTGTTACTAGGTCAGTGTTGTTTTTTACTGCAATGTTGTTGTCTATTTGTGTGTGTTGTCTAATAATTTTGTCTAGATATTTTGCGAGTTTGTGTGCAGGGGCATTACGGTAGTTGATAATAGGGCGGATCGGAATGTCTTCTTTATGGATTTTGGGAAGCGCTTGGAGGGTAGGTGCTGATGGTCGGATTTGTTTCATGTAGGGCTTTTGTTTATGTGTTGTTATGTGTTTGGCTTTGTTGACTAGTTGTTTACTGTGTTTTGGTATCTGTCGGTGGGGTCGTGTTTTAGTTCTGTGATGTTGTTCTGTTCTGTGAAGTTTTGTACTTTTTTGTTTAGGTTGTCTGTGGGGATAATTACAGTCGTGTTGCCTTTGTCTGCTTTTACAAATGTGATGTTGTGTTTGTGTGCCTTTTCCTTCAGTTTGATGGCTGTGTGTATTTCTGAGTTGTGGTTGTAGTTGTCTGGTGTCTTATGTACTCCTATTATGTTGTTTATATTATGTCTTAGCGTGTCTTGATGTTCTGGTGCTGTGTTTTGTATATTTGTTTCTGTGTCAACTATGAGTTTTGTTAGTGTTTTGTTGTTATGTTTGTAATGTATGTTATGTTTTAGGCCTTTATCAAGGAGTGTTTGTTCGTTTTTAGTGAGTGTGACGTTCGTGAGGTTTACTGTACGTGGGTAGAATTTGTGCGAGGGAATTATATCTGTGTTGATTGGTGTTAGGTTTTTTATTTTTCTGTCGTGTTTTGTCTGTATGTTATGCATTTGTTTTTTTGTCCATTCATTTGTGTGATGTATTAGTTCAGTCATGTAATTGTGTCCGTATATGTTGGCGATTTGTAGGTGTAGTGTTAGTGCTTTGTGGTTGAGGGCGTCTTTTTTCTTATATAGTTGTTTAATGGATTCTTTTATGTATGTCCTTTGTGCGATGTTTTGTGTTATTCGGGCGGCCTGGTTGTTGTGTTTAATTATGATTTGGGCGTATTTAGGTGTTATTGATTTGTTTAGGCAAGTTTTGTTGAATGTTATGTGCGCAACAATCTTTCTAACCTTCAAAGTTGTGAATTTGTACGCTTGGACTGTGGCTCGTCTTTCTGAGTTAAATTCTTGGATTTCGTTGTCCATGACATGTCCGTTATTTAACTAAATATCACTATTGTATTAACAACTCGGAACACTAAGTTTTCTATAAGTAAAATCGTAAAGATTTACCTTAAAGCCTAAACCGGTTTTCTCCTTTAAAAGGCTTCTTCAGAGGCTGCCGTAGGTAGCGCTGTCCGTCTTGTTGTTGGCGACGGGATAGATTTTCGAAAGATCAATGCTGTGTGTGTTGGGTGAGATGTGTTCGAATAATGCGTGCGATTTGAATTGTGTCTGTTCGTTTAGGATGTCATTTTTATTTGTTTTTGTGTGTTTGTAGATTTCTAATTGTTCTAGAGTGTCTAGTTTTCGGCCTTTTGTGTGTACGTGTAGAATGTTCATGTTATTGTCATTGGTGTTGTCAACAACAAGACGGACAGCGCTACCTACGGCAGCCTCTGAATAAGCCTTTTAAAGGAGAAAACCGGTTTAGGCTTTAAGGTAAATCTTTATGATTTTACTTATAAAAAACTTAGTGTTCCGAGTCGTTAATACAATAGTGATATTTTGAAATATTTATAGAATTTCTGTATAGGATGCAATTTGTGATAAGCAAATACAGTAGAGCATTGATTATCCGAACATCTATTAACCAAACGATCTATTATCCGAACTCAATAAAAAGTACAATTATGTACTGTACTGTACAGTAATGTATTGGACATGTGTAGGTGTATTGGATAGGCCCTATTTATTGAACATACAAAATTGAATACTATAAATTATTGCAGTACTATACAGAATAAATAAACGCTGTAGCTATATAGCTTTACAATCAATAAGCAAAGAATCATTTAACACACTTACATCAACAAACTTCGATAAACACATTTACAATTGATAACCAAACTGTTTCACCGGAAGTCTCTGTCACCGAATGTCTCTAAGTCACCAATGACATCATTCAACATCAGTCTTCCACACCGGCTCTTGTTCAGTTTGCAAGTGTTAGTAAGATGAGTTATGTTAATGCATTCGTTTATTCCTGTTCTTTTTACTTTAACTGCTTTACGATGTCTGTAAAAAGAAAGAGTAGTGCTGTCAATAAATGATAAACTTAAGAAAGGAGAAGAAACTTCTGAAGAAAGGATAAACAGCTAGCGCATTGGCTTCCGAATTTAACATTGGTAAATCAACGATTACTGACATTAAAGAAGTGAACTTATGCTAATGTCTTACAGTGGTAAACTAGAATCTTTGGAAGGTGCTACTTCCAGAAAAACTATGAAAACAACTGAAAATGACAAATTAGATTGTGCAGTGTACACATTTTTTGTCAACAAAGAAGCAAGAAGGAAGGGTGAACCTATGTCAGGGCCTGTAATCTGTGACAAAGCACTTGTAATAAATGAAAAACTCGGAGGCGATCCACACTTTAAAGCTATGACAGGCTGGTAGCAATAATTCAAATCGAGACATGGTATATGACAGTTAGATATTTCAGGCAAAAGACTTTCTGCTAATTTTGAAAGTGGTGATAATTTTAAGAAACAATTTTTGCTTATTATAAAAGAAAAAGGGTACAACACTGAAAATATCTACAATGCTGATGAGACCGGGCTTAACTGGAAAGCTCTTCCAAAAAAGACGTTAGTGTTAAGAAAGAAAAATCTGCTTCTGGGTTCAAAGTTAATAAAGGACGCGCTACAATTATGATGTGCATAAATGCAAGTGGTTCCCACAGATTAAAATTGACTGTTATAGGGAAATCTAAGAGACCTAATGTTTCAGAGTTGTTAGTATGAATAATTGGTATCAAATGGTACAGAATATTCCTCAGTTTAAAAACTGTAACAACGAAGAAGTTAACGATTGGCTAAAGGTGAATGAAGCCAATACCATTTTTCAGTTATTAATCGATGAAGAGATAGTTGAGTTATTAAATGAACGTAATGAAAACAAAACAGATTCAGTTGAAGATGGTGAGAATGCTACTAATACAAAACCACCGGTGGCAGCAAAAGCTTTTGACGCACTTGAGACTGTTCTAAAGTGAGCTGAAATAGAAGACAAGATAGATTGTATTCAGCTTATGAATCTTAAATGACTTCAGTCTTTAACAGCGAGAAAACGGAGAATCGGTTTGAAGCAGACAGTGATAGAACAATTCTTCAAAAAAGTGTAAATCCATGGTACTGTATGTTTTGTTTTGTTTTTAATTTTTAATTAATTTTATAGTACAGTGTTTGTCATTAAACTCTAGTTTAGTTGAAATAAACTTTTGGTTTTTATTAATTACACTCAGTTTTAATTCAGTGATTTTTAGCCGTAGTAATACATTATAGTACAGTATACAGGTTGCTATAATTATATAACAGTATGTTAGAAATTATTTTGTAATAAAAACCTTTGTTTTTGTAAAGAGAAATAATGGTTTTAATTTACGATTTATTATCTGAAATATCAATTATCCGAATGGGTCCTCGTCCTGAGAGGTTTGGATAATCGATGCTCTAGTGTATCTATATTTGTTGTTACCAGTTGCAGCTGATGGGTAATGAAATGAGTAGCACGGGTTGGTTCCAAGGTGTGCTACCACTTAAACCTTTATATATACCATTATTTACACACCTATATAATACTGAAAACCACTTGTAAACACTATAATCTAATCATACTATTCATTTAAGCAACTGGCAGGCACTGCAATTACTGTCTGGCACATATTTCCTCTAGGTACACATTCTGCTTTATTATTTACTTTTAATGAGAATATAATTTTAAGGTAAGATGTGTTAAAATTACAAAATAATTATACACAATAATGGGAGAACTGTTATGACAGAACTTACAAGATCCAGAAACTTACAGGTGTAGGCTACACATGTCTGTTCACAAGTGTAGTGTGGCCCAAATGTTGTGTAGATAGGGTTCTAGTATCCCACCAAAAGATAGAAAGGAGAAGGGAGTTCTGATATTAGGGTAACATTTTTACTGTGACCATTGATATGTTGCCACATTTCTTTTTGTATTGCCTGGCATATGTATCCAAACTTTCCTCTTTTACAATTTATAGTGATTATTTGAAACAAAATTATTCCTACTATATTTATTTTGTGAATTTTTTGTGGGCATGTGATCATGTGATGAATGAGTCAACTCTGGTTGTGACCCATGTAGAGTAAAACTAAGAATGAAAACCCATGTTTTAAATGAAAACTAAGAAAAATATGTACCTGATATACATTATGTATAGTAATGTAAAACATATCAAAGTCTCAATAATAGTTTACTTCTTCTAGTAATGTTAAAATAAAAATTTTGTTCTAGATTTAGTAATATAGTATTTGTTTCAAAATTATATTTTTTTATTTCAGTTTCTGGCAGAGAGAGTTAAGGCTGATTTTGACTCACCATTGAGTGAAAAACCAAAAGAAGAAATAGATACAATATCTCAGTCTAAAAACATTTTAAAGTCATCAGAACTTGTACATAAATCAGTGCAATGTGATATTATTTTACAAGATGAATCAAAAGATGTTATCCAGCAGTTTGCCAAGTGCAAAGATGTAATGACCCAGACTGATGATCAGGAACTTTCTCAGTCACTGGCTGCTAGTGCAGTACTGAAAACATCTCCTGACAAATCACTTGGGATTACTTCAGCACATCCTGTAAACTCTTCTCTGATTCTTCCTGTGCCTGATATTGATTCACAGTCCCCAGTATCTGGAGTTGTTTCACCATCACCACCACCACCTCCTCCTCCTCCGCCACCGCCACCACTGCCACCTCCTCCTCCAGCATCTGACATTGACACATGTGGATCAGCTCCCCCACCACCTTCAATACCTGATATAAGTTCCCCTGCACAAAAACTATCACCAGCAGCAGCAGTACCACTACCGCCACCACCACCACCTCCACCTCCTCCATTGCCATGTACTGGACCAATACCACCACCACCTCCACCAATGCCAGGTTCTGTCTCAGCTCCTATGCCTCCACCACCACCTCCTATGGCAGGAACATGTCCTCCTCCACCTCCTATGCCAGGAATTGGTCCTCCTCCACCTCCAATGCCAGGAACTGGACCACCACCACCTCCTATGCCAGGAATGGGCCCTCCACCTCCACCTCCACCTATGCTAGGAGCAGGTCCGGCACCACCTCCCTTACCAGGAGCAACAAATGGAACATCACCTTCCGCAGCAACTAATAATGCACCTATACCTTTTCCTACACCACCAGTAGGAGGATGGAATGCTCAGAGAGCAAGTAAGTTGGTACTGTACTTTATTCAGAGTTTTTAAATAACATGATAAGGAAAGTATTTGTTACTTTGCTATAAAAAGTTATTGGTGATATATTTTTGGGTAATTTATTGAACTTTAGTTTTGGACTTGAAAAAAATGAATATTGAATTGTTATAAGTGAACTTTACTGGGCTAGTTGCCAAATTATTATTCAAACTTCGTTTTAAATTATTAGATAATTGTAAACATTATCATATTTAACATTTCATGCTGTTTTATTGTTTACTTAAATATTTTAGACTATACACAATGTAACTCATATTTAAATGTGGATTTAGTGTATTATACATTAGTGATAATACGTTTTCTCAACCCTATTTGTAATCATAAATTTAACATAAGAATGAAAGCAGAAAATATGTGGAATTTTTTCTTGTTATGAAATAACCAATATTGTGTTTTAATAATGCAGAAGTAAAATTACTATTTATTTCTTTTGCAGATTTTAATAAATTATAACAGTTAAACTGTAGAGTACAGTTTTGTAAAGCAGTAAATTGATTAAAGAAAATTATGTAGATGCTTTTATGTAAGCAAAAGGCATTTATATTGTTTAGAAATTGTAAGATATTTTACCTTACTAGAAACTTGCTTTTATCCTGGGGTAGTATTCAATTTGCAGTCAGGGAAAATTATCATTTGATCAGTTTCTCTCCAAAAAGATGAAATCCTGTGACTCAGAAAATGCAGTACATATGAGTTTGCAAGTTTTATGTCCAAGATTCTTCATTCAAGGTTATTGTACATGGGAGGTTAATTCATTCACAAAAACTAACCTTGTTGAAGTGTATCTTATGTATCCTCAAGCATTAGTTGGCATTTGGTTGCTAGTAATTGATAGAATTATTGTTTTCATTATAAAAGAAAATTAATGTGCATATAAAATGGGAGGAAAGACAGTGGCAGTTGGGTGGTTAATACTTGTATAATGTTTAATAATGGATACTGGTAATATTAATGATATTATAATTAATAATAGAATTTTGTTTATTTTGTTAGTAAACTAGATGTCTGTGTCAACAGCTAATAAATACAAAAAATCAGTTGTATCCAACAACAATTGTCTTACAGTTAAAATTTATAGTACAGAGGAGAATGTATTAACACATTGTTAATACGAATATATAATTAATATGAGCTCATAGTTCTTAATTAATTTACATTTTATTTTTAGCAATTGTCACTTAAATTCTGTCAGCCACTAATTTTCTGCAAGAGTCATGTGCTGATCAAGAAAATCTGAAAATTGTATGATGTAATGTCTGGGAAAAGAAGTTTTTAATGTTTGTACAAATTGTATAGTGTATTACATATGGTATATTACTATACTAGCCATGATATTTATTAGTAAAATTAAGTCAGTACTTTCAACAACATATATGTATGACAAACAAAGTTTAGTTAAGGAAACACAATAAATAGTAGGTTAAAATCATTCCTTAAGAAAGCATTCAAACAATCAGGATTTCAAAATATGTGGTTTGGTTCCTTCTCAGTTTTATTGCTTCATTTTGGAATTGTAGTTTTTAGAATTAGTTAATTATTTTTGCATTATGCGTAGTATACTTAGTTAAATAAAATACATTTGCCAACATTACCAAGTACAGTATACTAAGTATTTTATCCCAATACATTTTTATTCTGTTTTGTAACACTTTTCTTCTTTTCTTTTTTTAATTTCATTTTATAGTGGAATGTGCAATTGAAGGTAAGACATGAAGACAGATGCGTCAGCTTTTGTATGCAGCATATTTTGCATATATCATGTACCTATTTTATCAAACATGACTGTTATATTACAAAATTTATTATTAGCATAGAGCAGATATTTTCTTTTGGCATCATTTATACTGCTATATTTTATACCTCCTTTCATTCTTTTAATTTTGTTAGGGTCTTCTTGTTAAATATGGTGAACCTTTACATTAATTGTTTGCATATATGGAGTGATGACAACAAACAAGTTAGTAACCAGTTCTCTAATATCTAACATTAGGATAGGTAATTTTTTTATAGTTGTGAGATGTGGGAATGGAGGTGTGTGTGAATAGTGATTACCCCAATGACAAATTCCTATTCAAGAACAACAAAAGAACAACTACACTAAGTAAGTACACATTCACCTTTAATATGAGGATTATTAACACAAAACTACTCTATAGTGGAGTAGGCTACTTCAGTAATGAAGTTGAATTACTATTTAGGTTCCTGACAGTCGTGACAGTGTGAGCTGGCTGTAATAATTGTTCTAAAGTGAGATAAATGTAAAACTGTTTGTTATTTATACTGACAATTGAAATACTTATTGATAATACTGTTTGTGAATGGAAATACTTACAAAAATCTGAGATTAGTTTAAGCAGGAAGAAGACTCCAAACATCCACTTGGTTAGTTGTAACTGGCTTCTCTCTCTTTCCTTTTACTCTATGATCATCAGCATTGTGGTTCCATTTCCTCAACCTTGACTTCACTAAATTTGTAGGTTCCCATATCTTGAGCGGTAGTCCTAGGAGCCTAGTCAGATGTAGTATTGATACTGAGGACGTTCTTCTGTGAGGTGGAAGTAGAGTTTGTCAAACTGAATTCTCAGCTTCAGTGGAACTCATGGCAATTGTTTCTATTATTTCCTTGTCCTTTTTAATTGTTGCTGGTATTTTATCCATATCATCAATAAAATCCCTGAAGTCATTGACACTAATATTGAATTAATCTTCTGATTCTGATCTTCCAGTCTCTGTTGTCCTTCCATCTATGACAACATTTTGATGTTTAGTGTGGTATACCAGCCATCTACCATACATGTGCCATGTGTTGGTACAACTTGGCTGTGTGCCAAATTAAAAGCATGCTGAAGTGTGTTATACCGCAACATGCATGATTAACTGAATATCGATTATCAATCGTGCTGAGATCATCCATCACCCATGAGGAGCGCTAGCCAATATACGATAGAATCACAGTCTGTTAGTTATGTAAATGGAGTCTGAAGATCATTGGGATTTTGAACATGATTTTAATGAATCATCAAAAAGTTAAAAACCAGTTTGACTGAACTTGTGCAAACCGACTGAATATAACCACTGTGTATCTGGTTATACTTGTGACATTTGATTCTATTAGTTACCTGCAGCTCAGATTGCTGCAAAGATTGCAAATGAAAAATTTTGTTGAGAGGAAGATACTTTCGATACACCTCTTGGGTTATAGAAAGATTAAAAAATTTCCGTGTGGATGGAGTTTCATAACATTTGTCTTACTAAGGCTAGGCGCACACTTGCGATTTTTGTCACATGACAGATTAATCGCAAAAATGGAACACGTAGTTTTAAATGCCCCAGTGCACTCACGTGCGACTGAGAAATCACAGCGATTAAAAAATAGCAGCATGTTCTATTTTATCAGTGACGTGATTGTTGCTGGCTCGAATGAATCACACAGACATGTACAGACCTGCACCCACTTGCAATTCTGTAGCCACTATTGCTTGGCTGTTAGTCTTGAGAGGAGTGTATTGCTGAGTAGACTAGCATCATGTCTGGCACTGAATCTGATGATACCATAAATTGTGTTCTAGACCCAGAGCTAATTATCATTAAAGTTGAAAAACGACCAGCTCTGTTCGATAAGTGGTTAAAAGAATACAGTGACCGTAATATAAAAGAAAAACTGTGGTGCAAGGTGTGCGTAAATGTAATACGAAACAACTCGTCAAAGCTTTTAATACTCAATCTGTAGTATTTGAAAAATTCTTTGAGGTGTAATCATAAATCCGCATGAATTTTATAAATCTGTCCATTCAGCATCCTCTGACTGATAATTTGATGTACCAGTATTTTGTTTTGTATCGCTTCTGTTTTTTTTTAAGCACAACATCAAAGCTACAAGACAAGTTGTTTCTACGACGTCCATTCTATACTGACAAATAATGACAACAAATTATGGTCAAATTGCGATTTATTTATCGCAAGTGAGCGAACTTCAATATTTTTTTGTGACCATGATTTTTTTGTCGTTGCGACAGATAATCGCAAGTGTGCGCCTAGCCTAAATAAAACAAATCCCTCTCTCTCCCTCTCCCCTCACACACACACACACACACACACACGTGCGCGCAAGCATGTGCAGTGGCATAACTACGGGGATCTGGGATCAATTCCCCACCCAAGTTATTATTAAAAACTTCATCAGAATTCCATAATCACTTAACAAAGGCCTATTTCTATGCCAGTTCCATCTGTTAAGATAAGGCTTATAAATAATTACAAAAATAAAATGAATTACAATATTCATAAATTAATAAAATTAAGAGTATTCATAATCACAGAGTTTCATAATAATGACAATCCATTAACATGTGGTAAATAATTACGTATTTGCAACATGCTTCACATCAGTTTACTCAAAAACTTCGAGAAACGGAGAGTTTATAAAATGTATTTATAAAATTATGTGGGAGAACCCTGAATTTCTCATTTGTCCTGAGAAAAATACGAAGTCTAACCTTCGACTAGCCTCATCTCTACCCCAGAGGCAAGTCTCACCCCCCCCTGCCCAGAAGCTAGTCTCATCCCCCCTCCCTAGTAGCAACAACTGCTATTAGTGTAGGCCAACAACATATATGTGTATAATTTTTATAATGATTGATTAATATAATCATATAATTGATTCTTTATAATCAATTGCAATCAAGTACTGTACAATTAAACTAACAAAAGTTAGCATTTTCACGATGTATCTAACATGAGCAGGGTATAACCTTCTTGTACAGTACAGAATTTCTCACATAGACAGTGAAAAAATAATTTGGTTGTTTCCATAACGAAAAGATTTGGTTGAAGTCATAGTAACAGTCATAAGTAAGTACTTTCAAGTTCTTATTAACAAAAATTAATCATCTTTCCTTAATTAAACTGTCAGTTCTCTAAATGGTATTCTGTGAATGGATTGTCTGATTAGCTGAAGTTTAATAGTGCACATTGTTTACTTTTCTGTTTTGATATTGCTTGGCTGAGAATCACACACACACACACACACACACACACACACACTTCATTTTAAATAAAAATGTACAATTCCAATAGATTAAAGGCGATATAGATTTTTATTCATAATGGCCTATCCAGTCTGACCTGAAAAGTTATCTGTTCAAAAATTAAAGTTGTAGTGTTTACTTTTCTTTAATTTTAATCTGTTAACATAATTGTTCTTCATAATTTGATCATTTTAAAAGTATTTTGACTAAAATATATTTTAAAAATGTATAGGCCTACTATAAAAATATAAACCATAGACATTTTTTAAAATTCTGAATTTATCAGTCACAGGAACACATCTCACCTATTATCTGATTTTGGCTAAAATAAAGGAATTAAAGAAACATGGATGTTCTACACGTAGACACAAAAGGCCGAAAACTAGACACTCTTCAACAATTGGAAATATACAAACACACAAAAATATATAAAAACGACATCCTAAACAAACAGACACAATTCAAATCACACGCATTATTCGAACATATCACACCCCACACACACAACATTGATCTTTCAAAAGTCGACACCGTCGCCAAGAACAAGATGGACAGCGCTCCCAGTGGCAGGCTCTGATGAAGCTTATAATAAGCAAAAACTGGTTCAGGCTATAAGGTAAAACTTTTATGTTTTTACACATAAAAAACTTTGTGTTCCAAGTCGGTAGTGATTTAATTATATTTAGGAATTATTTATTTCATCTCAAGGCAGTGCTACACTGAGGAAATAGATAGTACTGGATTGCCGAATAACTACACGATGCCATGAACATATTTTGAGCGGCAGAATTATGTAACAGTCTTGATTTTTCTAAGCCATGTGAGATGCTCCTTCCAGATGTTACTTGACTACCCTACCAGCATCAAGGCCTGCTATCTCACTACAGTGCAAGGCAGTGGAGGTATAAATACTAGATATTGAAGCGGGCCAGTTCAGTTATACCTGGTGATTATAGAAGCGTAGTTCGGCATTATTATGGCAGTTTAGTGGGAAGTGATCATTGTGGCAATTAGTGAAAAACTGTAATAAGGTGACATTTATTGTATTTGTTGGATAAATTTAACTTGAATTATTGTATAAGAGTGTCTATGTTGATTTATAACGGTTGTTTGTATCTAATTAAAGTTTGTAATTAGTGATTTCGTTGGTGTCTGTTATTCTCTTTCCACTATACAATACGGTGATCTGTGAGATCATCATAACAGTTTTGTCAGAAGTGTTATAGGTCCTTTAACAGTTGAAATGGAGGATACTTTGTTGAAGAGTGTTGTGTGTGGCAATTGATTTACAGTAATGGATATCGGTCAGATGATGGAAACATTCCAAATGTTGCACCTACAAATGGAGGAATGATGATGACAGGAGATGGAAGAAGTAGTAAAATGACAGGATGAAAAATGTAAGGATGAAAATGAAACAACAGAGAAACACCAAAAAGAAGAATTTAGCCATGAAACAGACGACATTAAGGTGTTCATACAAGAGGATACCACTAAAAAATTCAATCTGATATGAGGTGAGCTGAACAAACAAGTTGGTAGAATATCTGAAATAGAAAATCTGTGTCAACTATAAACAATATCGGTGTGGGGAACCATATATGACTTCCATGTTCTAAGATTTATATTTTAAATCATTTTTGAAATGAAATATTTCTATAGAAGCTACTTCTTTCTACTTCTTGCTTCAACCTTAACCACAGTACTGTGGTCATTAACGTGTACCACATCACGTTAGCGCCATCAATTTTCACTGATGATGGCAGTCAATAGCACTGCCGAAACATCCGGTTTTGCAGAAAACATTGGATTACGGCCAAACAGCCCGGGACAGAAATTTAACAACAAACTATTTCCTTTTTGCCGATAACGTAGTACACATATAAAAAATTATCCTTTCCCCCTTCAACTATCATTTTCATTTATAGAAAATTACCCCCACCCCCTTCAACTATCCTTTTCATTTATAGATATTTTATCTACCTTACTACAGGGGATTATTATGACCTTCATTTCAGGATACTTTATTAATCAAAATTAAGTACTTTACTGTTGTTAAAACATAAAAGGTTGCAGGTAAACTACCCCTTTCTCTTAACCGATCTTCACCAAAATCAACAGACCTCGAGTCCTCTACAATTCAGGAATGTGTGTAAAAAATTATTTGATTCTGTTTGAATGTGCGGCAGTTATTGTTCGTCATAAAAAAATTACCCTTGTTAAAACATAAAATGGTGCAGGTAAACTATCCCTTTCTCTTAACCGATCTTCACCAAAATCAATAGGCCTTGAGTCCTCTACAATTCAGGGATGTATGCAAACAATTATTTGATTCTGTTTGAATGAGCGGCAATTATCGTTCGTCATGGTAAACTACCCCTTTCCCTTAACCGATCTTCACCAAAATCAATAGGCCTTGTGTCCTCTACAATTCAGGAACGTGTGCAAAAATTATTTGATTCTGTTTGAATGTGCGGCAGTTATCGTTCGTCATAAAAAAATTAGCCTTGTTAAAACATAAAATGTTGCAGGTAAACTACCCCTTTCCTTAAACCGATCTTCACCAAAATCAAAAGGCCTTGAGTCCTCTACAATTCAGGACTGCATGCAAAAAATTATTTGATTCTGTTTGAATTTGCGGCTGTTATCGTTTGGCATAGAAAAAATTCTACACAGAGACACACACACACAGACAGACACACATACAAACACTTTTCAAAAAATGACTTTTCTTCATGTTTTGAGGGTAGTACAATCAGAATCAGCCGTTATCTCGAACACGATTTTTTTTGCCATAACCATACTTCCATTTCCTTATGGAACATGGAGGTAATAGGTATGTCAAGTACAGAAGACTCGATTACAAATGTACAAAACAAATTCAAATTGAAGTCAAGCATTTAATATAGAAATATGTGAGAATCAGTGGTATTAATAAACACTGAAGAAGAAGAAAAAATAACAGCAATGAAACATGGCCGTTACCAGTAACTATAGTAGGGGGTTTTTACAAAGGTTCCAATGTTTGACAGAAGCAACTTATCTTCCCCATTCACTGGGCAACTTATCTTCAGCAATTTGAAGCTGTCACTTGCTTAAATAAATGGATAGAAGAAGAGAGGGACTTTCACTCATTCTTGCTTTAAAAAGACCTGCCGCAGAAAAATTGTAGAATGTGTCATCTGATAGCCAGAACACCTATGCCGGATTAACAAAGATTAACAAAGTCTTGGAATTATGGTGTGGTGATCAGCATTTGTGTGATGTGTACCATGTTCAACTTAAAGTGAAATGACAGCATTCTGGGGAAGCCTCCCGGAGTTTGAAGCAAATGTCAACCAATTGATGAGTCTGGCTTGATCTGAAACGTACGAGGACTTCAGGATGTGGATTGCTCTTATTATGTTTATTGATGTTATCAGAGATGGCGAATTGCAACAAGTGTTAAGAATGGCATGGCACCAGAATAGCTCATGTGCTCTTGCTTACACTTTCAATTTTGAAGCTGCCAAGTTGGCAACCTACATTATTAAAATTATGTTATCACGTTGTAGTCAAATGGATCCAAAACGTTGTGTTCATCATAAAGGACAGAATAAAGAGACAATTCAAGGAAAAGCATTAAAGAAGTCTGTAGATCACAATGATTTTTTGAACCAAAGGGAAAAGACTAAAGACTTAAGTGTTAGAATTATTGAAAAACTGGCCATCTTCAAGCAGATTGTTAGCAGATGAAAATTCAGAGAGGAGAGTATGAATGCACCAATTGGAGATGAAAAGATATGGACCTGTACACAGTCTCATGCCTCTTAATAACTCTACCTTTAGTGTAAAATGAAGTGGATGAAAAAAGTCGGTGGTGTCATTATGCAGTTCAAATAAACCTCAATTAATAGTCGTATACATATTTTATTCGTTTTTATGTTTTCGCAGCTTTGGTTTGGTTAAAATAAATTTTTAATTTATTAAATTATGAAGATTGAAAATTTTACAGTATAATGGTAATAGAAAAATAAAAAGTTTTGAACGAATAATTTTTCTTTCATAAAAGAAGCTGCAAACACAATTAAAGATCAAACATCATGCTTTGTATTTCTCAAATCTCTCTTTGACTGATATGATTTTTAAAAGAACTACAAAAGTATTATTGTTGTTTTGATTGTTCATCTTATTTTTTCTTTGTACAAAGTATTATTGTACATTCTGGCTCTTACTGTGTTGTTTATTGTACCTTTAGACTCGTACTGTTGTTTATTGTATCTTCAGACTCTTACTGTGCTTTATTTACTCATTTTTATTTAGTCTCACTTTTAATTCTTCACATAGCTTTATTTTATTATTTTTTTGATTGCTTTTATTCCGATTTTCGCTTTATGTGTATTTTGCTTTTGAAAGCTATTGATGATGGTTATCATTATACGTATCATATTATTCTATTTTGCCAGTCTTAACATTCAAGTGCATTTACTTCAGTAATTTTATTTACGTATTGCTTAGTTTTTTTTGTACTTGATTATTAAACACTTGTATGTAACTACAGCTACAAGTATTGTTCACAAAAACTTATTACTTAAACTAATAAGTAAGCTGTTTTAAAGTACATTTACACAAGTTTCTTACTTTTATGTTTTGTTTCAGACTCTAAATTTTTGTTTTGTTTTCAGTATGTTCACTAAAGATATTAGTGAGTCTTTTGTGTATTCTTGAAAGCTTTACTACTATTTATTTTCTAACCTTTGTGAAAATACTGAGTGAAAATAGGAAAAAATTGATATTTAATAGAGCATATTAAGTAGTAAAAAATTACATGAAGTAACATAATTACAAACAAACATGTTTATCACAGTACCCATAGAGGTGATTTAATTTACAGAATTAATGAACTAATCTAGATTATATATGAAACATTAAAAGTAAGTTGTGTATAATTTGAATGTTCTCTTCTGAGTGTTCTCGGTGAACCAAGTCAGATGAATTCATTACTCATCTACTCCTCAATAGCGAAGTTCTGCATATGTGTAGAAAATAGTATTATGTGTATGTGTTATATGCAACTAATGATAATGTGATGTATTTATAATATACACACACTTATTGTTTACTAATGGTACCTATAATCTCAATTTTCTATTGTAGTGTATTTATTGTTCATAGCCTAAAGGTACCATACATATGATTTGCAATAAAGTTTTAATTACTTACATTCTTAAAAACGATCGATTTCGGTCATAGACCATCATCAAGTCATATACAGCACACTTGCGGTCACAGTGCAAATAGTGGCTGTTTTACGATATTGTGACCGCACGTGTGCTGTATATGACCTGACGATGGTCTATGACCGAAATCGATCGTTTTTAAGAATGTGAATAATTAAAACTTTATTGCAAATCATATGTATGGTACCTTTAGGCTATGAACAATAAATACACTACAATAGAAAATTGTGTTATATGCAGTTCCTCTGTAAAATGTTCTTACCATGTATATGAATTCACCAGTGAGGGAAGCATCATATTCACCATATTCCCAACAACATTTGCATTACAAAGAAATCATAAATGTGTGGCTATTTTTAAGAAGTTATATATTTTTCAACTGACATTTGAATGCTTCTAAGTTTATATACTATGCATTCTGTGTTTACTTACATGATGTTATTAATTTCACAAAACATGAAAATTATTTAATTCACATTACATGAAAAGCGTATGCTTAGACATTTACTTTTATATCAGTGTCCGAAAAATGACAACATTAACAACACGACACCTTTTTCCCAGATCTCCTGTTGCCATTACCTTAATTCATGAATAGCACTTTCCTATTCATTGTGTAAAAAGATAATACTATGTCTTAATTTAATAGTTTATTATTTTTTTAAATGCTGGTATTTATGTATTTGTGGGGTGACTTTCCTGAACCCAGTGGTTTTATTGTTCTTTGCTCAACAGGTTTCTACTATGTATGATATAAGACTGTTTATTATTAGGAATTGTCATATTGTATGTTTATATATTCAACAGTGTGATGATATTAATTAAGTACCAAGTAAAAGTCACTTCTTGTATTCCTATTAATATTCTGTGATATACTGTACTACCACAAAGCAATTTCTTGACATACTTGTATTATTATAAAGTCACAAGATTAGTCATAAAACTGAAATGCAGTATGACGTTTAGCAAGAATAAACAAAAATTCACTTTGTCCAATATTAATATACTGACTTTACATTTACAGTGGGCATGTTCAAACTAACACTAATATAATTTTACTCCAAAAAATTGCACTAGCTGTAATTTAAAAAAATGGCTTAATATAAATATGTACTTAGGCAATTGTAATTTTTTTTTTTTGTAATGAATCCATATGCTTATCTGTATTGTTAATATTATTAATGTGATTTTTGTCTTTCATTCTTTTAATAGCATGTAATACTTACCATCCAGGTAACAAGCTGTTTGTAGGCCTATAGTAAAATGTGTAGTTTTAATTCTTTTACCACGGTAAAAATAATTATACATTATACAAGGTGACACATGGGAATCGGACAGTTTTTAAATAACCAATACTCAGTAAACTTGAAACCTCAAGTGGGTTTATTGACACAAAATTATAGCTTAATGCATGCCATTTGAGTTATGTTAAGGTCTACCTTAATTGTGAAAAGTAATGTCGGCGAGGTGACACCCATATTCTTGAATGCAGTTTCAAGTCTGTAACTTTATTTTTCTTTGCGATATTCTTATTTATTAATTATTTTGAAACTCCCACTTACCTTTCATCTTTGATCTGGCCGGATCGCGTAGTGTGGACGAACCCATTTCGTTCGACGAACTCTGACAGTACATAAAACGAACTAAGGTTTTGAAAGAATCTAACTCTCAATTTTTTGGAAGAGAAATTATTTTTTTGTTTATTAATCAGAAATATTGAATTTATAAGTTTTCTCCAAAATAGGTTTTACATGTTTTAAAGATTGTGCAACTATTACAGCTTACTTACTATGCTTACTTCCTACTACTTACGTACTTTAAAATAGCCCAGCCTGCGCACTCACTACTCACATTCTTAACACCCCTTACTAATACAAAAACACCCCATTTTTATGTAAAATTAATGACATAAGTCTTTCGTGTGTAACATTACGTGTGTGGCGTCGTATTACCCGACCACGTGTTGCGTTTACCAAAGTCTTTCATTCTCCGGATTTTTACAAGCTTGTAACATTTAATCACGTTCAATAGTTATTCATCGTCACTAGAGGCACTGTTATATATGTTTTTTTTAAACTCACATAGTTATTTTGTTGGCCGACTTAAGAAAAAAATATGAAATTTTGCCCGGGCACAAAACTGATAGCTGCCACGCGTGACGTGGTAGTTAGTCGACTGGGTAGAGCGTTACCAACATGCCTCCCTCCAAACACTCAGACAGAGCGGAAGTTGCAATGCCTCATGATTTTCGTCGCCGTGCATAGCTGATTTGATGTGGTTTATTCAATCTATGCATGGCGCATAATGTGTTTTTTGTGTGGTAGCCATGGGCGATTTTTGCTAAGCACTGGTTGACGTCACTAGCAGTGGGCGGGGCTTAAATACATTTCCTGTAGCTGGCTGGTTGATCTCACAAATTTTCCGCTCCAGCGCCATGTTTTACAGCTTCGTTGGAGTTTCACGGCGTCACTAACAGCGCCCCGGCTTGAGATGTTAAGTACGCGCGTCGCCACACATATACAGAGTTCTGAGAAAAATTAGGGTGGCGCGAATTCCTTGCCGCGTTACTCAACAACTGCATCTTACTGCCTTGTTTCACCACTGTTTCTTACCACGTGTTCTGTTGTAATGGAAATAACGTTCGCCGGGAAATAAAACTTTCACAATAAATTTATAAAATCCCACACAAAATGAAATAAATAAAAATACAATTGTCCCCTACTGGAAAAAATAAAATGACCCAATTTAGACACGTTACAAGTCTCCGCTGGAAAATCCGCATCACACGGCCCAACATATTTGAGGGATGGCAGCAATTTCTTGAATGATGGCATTCTTCAACTCATCCAAATTGCAGGGTTTGTTAGCATACACATGGCTTTTGAGGTACCTCGACAGGAAAAAGTCATACATTGACAAGTCGGGAGATCTTGGCCACGGCCACGGAACAGGGGCAAAACGTGAAATGATGCATCCATAAAACATGCATCGAAGAACATTCATTGAATCGTTTGCAGTGCGTGCTGTAGTGCCATCTTGCTGAAACCAGACATTTTTCAAGGCAATTCATCGTCTTCACAGTTCTGGCCTTAAGAACGTTTGAAGCATGTGAATGTAATGAGCCGAATTGACAGTGACTGTGACGCCATTTTCCTCAAAAAAATACGGTCCAATTATTCCAAAAGAGCCAACAGCACACCACACTATGACTTGTTTAGAGCATAGGGGATGCTGGTAAATAAGATGTAGTTGTTCAGGTGCCCAATAATGCAAGTTATGCTTTTGTACGGACCTGTCCAGATGAAAGTGAGCTTCATCACTCATTAACAATTACACATTTTCACTTAATATCACTTGCATTTATACAGCAAAGTCCTCACTTTGTCTGTAATCTACCACCTATAGCTGATGTACAAATTGAATTTTGTATGGGTGGAAATTCAAATTATTGTGTAAAATTTGCCTGATTGTTTCACGGTTGATTGCTAACTCACTTGCATGTCATCCAGTTGGTAGTCTTGGGCTCCTAATGAGTGCTTCTCTAACCCTTCCTATGTTCCCCAGTGTTGTTACACTGCATCTAGGGCCTGGCAGCTTCTTCTTCATGATATTCCCAGTTGATCTGAAATTTTCGACCAGTCTAAAGAATGTGTTCTGACTGAGAACGGCCCCTCATCGACCAACATTGAATTGACAGCGAAAGAGTCACTACATAGTTGTGATAGAGTAACCGCTTTGAACAAAACTGTCATACGCAAACAGCCAATGTTGCAAGATTCACTGCTCCATAGCTACTAAAATGGCGTCTCATTGGGAGGAGAACGAGCCCCACCACAAACTTCTCCCACCACCATGCATTCGGTACTACACAGTTCAAAAACCCTATTCCTGTATGTCAGTTCTGATATATTGATTAAGGTGATGGCTTTCTATAAGGTAATGGCTCTTCCCACACTTCTTTATGGGTCTGAGAATTGGGTTTTGACAAAAGGCCAGGCCAGTCATATCCAAGCGGCTGAAATGAGATTTCTCAGGCACGTGGCAGGGTATACTCTCCATGATCATAGAAGAAACACAGATATGTAGCAGGAAGTGAATATTATGAGTATACTCGACAGGATTGCCCAGTATTAGCTGAATTGGTGTGAACATCTTTGCCAAATGGATGATTGTTGCATCCCCAAACAACTATCAGAACGTAAGCCAAAGGGACGGAGAGGTGTGGGACACTAAAGGAAGCGTTGGAGTGACCAGCTCTAGACTTTACCTGTTTGAGACTGGAACAAACCATCTTTGGTTTAATCCTTGCAGATGATAATGATGATATCAATAAGCGTTTTTAATAATAGTGGCCAACCACTTAGAGTTACTTTCCTCACCTGTTCTTTGAATCCTTGGAGATCCTGAAGCATGGAAATAGTTGCATGAATAGATGTCAAGGTCCAAATGTGTCAGTAAATTTAGCTGGTTGCTGGTCTCACTTGGCAAACAATTGAACCTATTGGAGAACCAGACCTTGGACAGAGTTTGGCAAGTGAACCAACAGGAGAACAGCACTGTACCTACTGACTTTGCACACAGCGCTACAGGCAAACCGATCAGATCTCGTCTTGCTGGGTTCAACTTGTGCTTGATATGAGCCAATCAAATGTGAGTTGGCTTTAGATAAAGTTATATAGGGAAGTGTCTCTGGTGGTTGACAATCTCACAAACTTTTTGGATGGTTAACATCATGGTATCAGTCCTATTCTCAGATGACAACAACTGATCGAGTCATTTAAACATCAGGGTGTAGCAGAGATGCAGTTTTGAGCATTGTATCATGGCCAAATAATGGGAGTTTTAACATCGGCTAACATGATATAACATAATTATCTGCCTTATAAAACAGTGAAAGTTTGTGACTTTTTTGTCAGATTTACATAGCTTTTAACTTTTGGTAATGTAGTTAAAACATCCACTTGTGAAGTCAGTTATCACAAGCAGGAATACAAAACATGGACGAATGGACCAAATGGCAATTTGATGGTTGGTTACCTTTATTCTCAAAGAGCAAACAGAGGAGTAATGATTTCATTATGCGAATAACTTGTTAACTTTGCTAATATGTGAGCCACAATTTATTATTACTATCTGCAGGCCTATTACTTTCTTTTACACTATGTAGTACTACTAGAATCTTATAACACATTTTTTCATTATCGGTGTGGATGATACACTCTATTGTTATTACTCTGAAGTAATTTTTAAAAACTGGTAAGCAGATTTAAAACTCCAAGAATATACTTCATAACCGTCAGCACATTAACATGTGAATATCACTACTATAAAAATTCACAGATTGATGCATTTTCTCAGGATACTCTGTGGAATTATTCCTTCAATAAAATTCAGAAAGATCATAAGTAAACTAATCCAGACATTTTTGTCTCAAGAAAGTTTGGTTAGAGTTCTTGAATGGTGTATGTGGTTAAATATGAAGTTAACTGATTTCACCTTCAAAATTTGTTGGGCTGTTAGGCTATGGTCTAGAGCATTTATAAATATTGCAACACATTTTGTCAATACCTATGATGGATATCTTCAGTGGCATGGGAACAGAGATCTCATATGACTACAAGTAAACTGTCCTACCCTGCTGAGACACTTCATGTCCTAACTGCGTGGAAGATTTTGAGTGTTTCACACCAGCTGTGAAAGCATATGTTCTCTTAACTATGAGTTTGTTTGTAATATGAGCTGTTATTACCACAAGTGGAAACAGCAAAGAAGATGAAACAAGATTACCAACTTAATAAATTAATTTAATTTACCTCCGTCTTGTGGCTGCCTGATAATCTTCTTACCACTAACGCGTTTCGGAATCTAAGATTCCATCATCAGAGTGTAAAATTAATCAGTCTAAAAGACGTCGTTAGTCATTAAACATAAAAATAAAATTGCAGAAACACACATATAAAAACGAAATTTTAACCGCACACGCGAGTTTTAGAGTGCACACTCCACGATCGCTCGCGACACACTCTGAGCGATGTCGCGAGCGATTGTGGAGTGCGCACTCTAAAACTCGCGTGTGCGGTAAAAATTTCGTTTTTATATGTGTGTTTGTGCAATTTTATTTTTATGTATAATGACTAACGACGTCTTTTAGACTGATTAATTTTACACTCTGATGATGGAATCTTAGATTCCGAAACGCGTTAGTGGTAAGAAGATTATCAGGCAGCCACAAGACGGAGGTAAATTAAATTAATTTATTATGTTATATAGTGGCTTGGATACTGTGAACATGGTTTAAAAAAAAATATATATGACACCACCCCTAAGAATAACATTAAACTAATCATGGGGGACATGAATGTGAAAATTGGGAAAGAAGATGCATACCTTGGCACCATAGGTAGACACAGTCTACACAATGAATCCAACAGAAATTGGGAACTGCTGATTGACTTCGCTATAAGCAGGAATTTGGTTATCAGCTCAACTCAATTCCCACACCGTGATATCCATAAGAAAACATGGGTAGCCCCAGATGGGAAAACAGTCAACCAGATAGATCATGTGATCATAGATAAAAGAGCAGCTACAAGTATCATTGATGTCAAAACCCGGAGAGGAGCGTCAGTTGGTTCTGATCACTATATGGTGCAGATAAAGTTTAGATGCAGGGTGGCCGTGTATAGGAAGGACAGACTCAGAAGACAGGAAAAGGTTAACACAGCGAGTTTAAAGGACCCAGAAAAGGTACAGGAATATGCTGGGAAAGTGAGGAATAAATTGAATGGGTCAGTCGCAGCAACAGTGGAAGAGAAATGGCAGAGCCTTAAGTGCGCACTCCTGGAGACCGCCAGAGAGGTGCTAGGAATAGAGGAGAGACGGAGGCAGGAGGACTGATTTGATGAAGAATGCAGGGAGAGTATTGCATGGAGGAATGAGGCTCACAGGAAGTATTCTCAGTGTAGGACTAGAGAAAGGAAGCAAGAATATGAAGAGAATAGAAGACTGGAAAATAAAGTATGTAGAAAAAAGAAAAGAACTTTTGAAAATGGGCTGCTTCTTAAAATGGAGCAGGACTTTGCAGATGGAAGAATAAGGAATGCTTATAAATATCTTAAGCATGTCAGGGAAGGTCATAAACCATCTACAACACTAAGTAGTGACAGAGAGAATAGAATTGTCAGTGACCCAGAGAAAATTAAAACTATCTGGCGAGAATACTTCGATGGCCTCCTTGGTGGTGTGATTGAGGGAGGAGAAATTGTTGCTCACACCCTGTGGAATGCAAACATTGGGGAGATGGTATTTGACCCACCATCAATTCAGGAAATAGAAGAAGCTATTAGTGCCCTCAATAACAACAAGGCACCAGGTACAGACTTAATTCCTGCAGAAGTGCTTAAAGCTGGAGATACTGATGTGGCAGTCACACTGCACTCCTTAATTGTGGACATATGGCAAATGGAACAAATCCCCATGGAATGGAATAAATGCATTATATGCCCTATTTATAAAAAAGGTGACAAACTTCAATGTAAAAATTACAGAGGCATTTCGTTGCTGTGCACCTCCTACAAGGTTTTTACATATATCTTGAACCAAAGGCTGAGACCCCTCACAGAAAATATAGTACGGGAATACCAAGCTGGATTCCGACCTGGAAGGTCTACAATCGACCAACTCTTCTTGGTAAAACAGATACTAAGATGCGGATGGGAACGTGATATTGATGTGTACCAAATTTTTGTGGAATTCAGGCAAGCGTATGATTCTATTAATAGAGACAAACTCTACACTATAATGCACGAGTTTGGAATACCAGGCAAGCTGGTAAGATTAACGCAAGTGACCATGCAGCAGACTGAAGCCCAAGTAAAGGTGGATAGCCAACTAACTGAACCCATAAATATCACACGAGGACTAAAGCAAGGAGATGGGTTAGCCCCAACACTATTTAATATAACATTGGAATATGTAATTAGAGGCTTATCAATAAATAGCTCCAATCTATTAACAAATAAAACTGTACAGATAGCCGTATATGCAGATGACATTAACATCATGTCAAGATGGATCGTGGCAGCTAAAGAAATATTTATAGAGCTTAAAAACAAAGCCAAGGAAGTTGGGCTAGCCATAAATATAGATAAAACAAAAATGCTTATCCAAACAAGAAGGAACCAGGTTCATAACAACATTGAGATAGAGTGGTGATAGAGTGGTTCAACACAATTGAAGTGGTGAACAATTTCACGTATCTTGGAGTGAACCTAGCAAAGACTGGATCAGAGGAGCCGGAGATCCAAAGACGGACCACCATGGCTAACAAGGCATACTTTGCATTGCTGCCATCATTTAGGTCTGGGGATGTGCACAGGGAAACAAAAATGAAAATATATAGGACTGTCATCAGACCGGTGTTATGCTACGGGTGTGAGGCATGGACAATCACACAGAAAACAGCCGACATCGTAGACACCTTTGAAAGGAAAATCCTCAGACGCATTATAGGCCCAATACAAGAAAATGGCTCATGGAGACTGAGATACAACAATGAACTGTATCAAATATATAAAGAGATACCAGTCTCAAAATTTATAAGAATACAAAGATTGGGTTGGGCCGGAGATGTTATGAGAATGGAGGATGGCAGGAACCCCAAAAGGGCTTTGCTGGGTACATGGGAGGGAACGAGACCTAGAGGCAGACCGAGGAAGAGGTGGGAAGATGGCGTTGCAGAGGACGCGAGGGACATGGGGATAAGAAACTGGAGGAGGGTTGCAATGGATAGAGTAGATTGGAGGCGGAGATTGGTGGAGGCCAGGGCCCAACTTGGGCTGTAGCGCCATAGGAGGAGGAGGAAACAGCAAAGAAGATGAAACAAGATTAAAAATTTTTGCCATCTAAAAAAGATAAGGATAAAGAAGAAAGGGAGAACGAATTTTACTGTAAATGTGGAGAGACTTCAACTATCAGATATATCCCCTTTTTTATTTTATTTTTTATACCATTAAGGTAGACTGCCAATTCCTGTATATACAATGTTGCAAGAAAATAGATTATTCTTCTGGAACATTTTTCAAGAAACAGATTTTCTGGAACCCCTTTTGAGGAATTTTACTATGCATTTTTCAGTTTTCCTACATTAATTACATTGCTAATATTATTTGATGCTTTTTTGATACAACATACATTTATGCTGAAAGTACAGGATGATGATCACTTGTAAGGATCATGGTTATGCGAGCATGTTTCATTAAAAAATTGAACATTTAGTTTGTTTAAATGTATTAAAATATAACACAGCAAATAAAACCAGATAATACATAAGTTATTCAGTGATACAATATGAATGATATATTCAGTTTTTATATTTTTTATATTCAGTCTACATGTGTATGGTTATATGGAAATCCTCGTTTAATGTTCCAGTGTTCAGAAAGCCTCCAGTCAATCCTGTAAGCCCAATGAAACCATTGTACTGGACAAGAGTTGTAGTGCCTGTCACTGAAGTGAGTGCTGCTCAGAATCTGAGGTAAACATTGTATCATAATAAATTGTTTTACTTTTAGTAAGGAATATTTGGCTGCTGTATGACTGAATAATTTTAGTGAGATAATCCTGGTCAAAACAAATCTGTTGAAAGAATCATAAACAACTGTTTCAGGAAATTTATTAAGGCCAAGTTGCACAAATGTCCTATAAACATTTAACACATTTGCTGTGTTAAATGAAAACTTAAAGTTTGGAATCTGTGGAATTATTGTAGTCAGAAATACTCCTCCTGGGAGTACTTTTCAATAAAGGAATGCATTTTGTGTTGTTCATGTGCATAATCTGGTTATGGGCATACAGTAGATTCACTGCACATAACATCAGACTGTGAAGCTATGTGTGGTGGATGCATCAGATAAAAAGCTAAAACATTACTCATTGATAAACATAAATATGCATCCTTTTATTTTCAGAATATATTGTACTGTAATTTCTGCATGTTATTCAAGTAAATAATTGGTACTAATTATTATTTGTTTCTTTACAAGGCTTGGTACATAAACGAATTATGAAAATTATGAAGTAAAGTAAATGAAGTAAGAAAGTATGTCTACAGTTTTGAAATATATAGAACTTCTCATAAAATGTAAATAGTGGTTACTTATTCCCTCCTATTTGCTGTTGAAACATGGATCCAAACATAATCTGGGAAGTTCAGGGCAGGGAATGCATTGATATACAGTGTTTTTTTTCTAATTTCCATGGTCTTTCATATCATTTACCTTTTCTAAGTGTTTTCCATTTTGTGCCATGTCAGATTTTATTGGTAAGTGTTCACTATTTTTGCTTGAATTACAGAAAATCTTACCCATTGTTGGACTGTGTGATAAAAGCTTTTGCATAATCTTCAAGCGGACATTGTAAAGAGACTTATTTTGAAAATAGTGCACTTGCTATAAAACAAGAATGAGTTGGTGATGATGATTTGTAAATAATAAAAAACAATTTTTTGTACCAACGCACAGTTTTTCAATCTCCTAGATAGGGTGCTAACATTTGTTTCTGTATATACCAGATGTGTGAGAATTATTTGTGTACAACAGGTAAAAGTTTTGTTTGAGCATATTATTCATACACATCAGTCTGAGAGTAGTAAATAATGGAAAGCATGGAGGAGCTAAGCATGTTTGTCCACCATGTCAAACAAAAAATCCCTCTAAAGCACCAATTTCAAATGCTAAGTAGCTTCTCTTAAGCTACTTCGGTATACATGGGAGCCATTATTATTATTATTAGAACTTAAATTAAGACTAGTATAAGAACTTGAAATTAAAAAAAAATTCAAGAGTAATTCATTTATAAATAGAGCATTAATTGAAGCGTAAATTGAGCATTAATACAGCAATTATTGAAGGCATGGTATTATATCATATTAAATAATTATTTTAATAGTGTCAAAGATCTGAATAAATGATTTCCTCAGGCTTCAACATTTTTTTGAGATTAATAACCTGTTGATAATGTAAGATATTTGAAAAATCTCTGTTTATCAGTTACAGTTAACAATTTGTACCAATAAATGTTTTAAAATTCCTTTCCATGTTGTTTTTCATAAAATTGCTTCACAATAATGTTTTCAAGATCTTCCTCATTTAAGTTCTGATCATTCATAACATTTCCTGAGAAATTTTCTGCTTATTCTTAACAATTTTACTAATTACACTATTTTCAGTGTTCAATAAAATTATAACCCTTTCTAATTACTTATTTTTTTTGTTTCCATATGCAAGTGACAATGATAATGAAAATTTCAAAATATTGCTTAACATTTTTACAAATTTTACATGTTTTAAAGCGTTTTTTCTTTCAGATATTCTGCATTTATAAATTCTGTAGTATGTCAATTAATTTTTTGTTTAGCTGTGGTCGTGTATGTTAATTATGAATGTCAAGTGCACTCTGATGAAATTTCACTTTTCTTCCTTTAGAAATGTGCTGTTTTGCATGAATAATCAGCTGAGTGCACTATTTTCAACCTGAAAGTTCAGCTTCTCATTCAGGTTTTGTTTATATTAAACAAGGTGCTTTCACATTTAAATTTTGAGCCATAAATTATACATAGTGTAACATGTATAATGTGGTCCATTCGTACTACTGTTGACTGCAGAAGGCCTTCTGCAATCAAACGCCTGCTTTACAGAGCAGCCTTATGCTGCATGATAATAATAATAATAATAAGGATTTGGAAAAAGAATTGGATACTCAACTCAGTATCATATTGCTCAACTTGGGGTTCATCACAGATGAGTTCAATGTTGAAGAGTAAATCCACAAAATATTACTTGGATAAGACCGTGTTGTCATGTCTTACACATTTTACACTTGAAAGTTCTGTATAAGATGTGTATAAATTTATATTATAGTTTGAATTTTACAAGTTTTGAATATGTAATTTTTATAGTGTGCCACTTTGGGGTGAATTGGAAGAGGTTAAAATTCCAGACATTGATGAGTTTTCGCAGTTATTTTCACGTCAAGTTGTTGACAGAAAGAATACAAAAAAGAAAGTTCTTAAGCCAACAAAAGCTCAGGTAAATAGGCTGATCAGGAATCACGACAGTAAACATAGAAGATATAGTACGATTATAATTTATAATGTAGATATAATATCATTATTATTTATATTATATGGAAGTAATATAGCCTATTATGTCTGCCATCATCATAGTAATTCACTTAATGTGTATCGTGATAATAACATTTTTGTCTTCATAAATTGCTCTGCCTTCCTGATTCATTCAGTACTTTTCTCTCCAATCTTTCCTCCTCGCCCCACTCTCGTCTTATTTCTTTTTGTACCCTACCACTCTCATGTCTTCAGTTCTAACAATAGCACATTGTCTGTGCTACATACATTACTACAGTGGTGCAATGAGGGGCATTTTGGGGTTAACCCTCCCCAAAAAGAGGGTACAGTAAAAATGTATGGTAAAAATGTGGTCACATAAGTCAGTTTCATAATCACTAATTATTTAATTAGTATAATTAGTTATGTTAGTATGAACATTGTTCATTGTGGGTACGCTATAACCATCTTGTGAGTTTGAAATACTGTAGATTTATGTAAACACTAGTAGTTGTCTGGTGGTGTGGTCACTTACTTCTTCTTGAGTCAAGCATCCAGCATCAGGGATGCTGATGGCCTGATGTCCAGAGTATGCCACAGCTGCTGGACCCCTTAGAGCCATAGAGCCTTGTTTTTGAGGATATCTTCTAGTTTTGTGTGGTCACCTATAAGGGCTCTTAATCTGTTTCTCTCGGCTTTGGTGGATGTGCAACCCAAGAGGATATTAGCTAAGGATTCTTCTTTTTGCTCATTGTAGGCTCTCCAGTCCGGAGAGATGCTGTCAGTTGTAATCGGAAATATATTGTTGAGTGATTATATGTCCCAAAATTGGAGGGATAATTCAAATTTTATCCTAGTTTTTTAGGTTATATCCTCTGAGTAGGAGAGAGGTAGCTTTAGGATGTTTTTCAGCCTGGAGTGTATCCAACTCAGTTTATGATATTTATAGTATACAAATTTATACCATAGGAACTTACAAATTTATGTCTAAACAATTACTATTTGAATGTCATACATATGTCCATATTTGTATATATGAGTTTTCAATCCATACTTAACAGTTTTCCACATTTTTTTATTTAACGCTTTATTATAAGTTTGACAACAAATAAACAAATTGAAATGTTAAAATGTGCCATTATTCCATACATCCATAACGCTAAGATCAAACGTTAACTTTCTGGTCTACATCAAATTTTTGTACCTCTTCTGTATAGATTCTCACAGAGAATTTGGATAGTTTGTTATTCTATATTTTCACCTCTATGATTATATTATTTTGTTATCTTCAGTTCATTGCATAATTTTTAACATTATAATATTTACTCTTTTCTTTACACTTGCGCTATTAATATGTGTACTTTTTGTTTCAATTTGTTCCCTCAAATTTATATTATGAGTTCAATATTCTGTTCATTCCTGCTGCTTTACAACTTCCCCTGTTTCGTCTTCTTTATTACTTCATAGCATTCTTATTCTAATGACACATCCATTTTTATACTATTTTTGGTGTTCTCCTTGTAAGCTTTCATTTCAGTCTTTATTTTTTGTCCATTCTTTCTTTTCCATGTTGCCTTTTATTTTCCTTATTTTAACATAATTCTGTATTAAAAGATTATATTGTATTCACATCTATATAGATTTATATAAAAATTGAAAATATTTATTATTTATATTATTTTAGATGTTCAAGTCTATCACAAGACAGATTTTAACATTAATTATTTAATGTACTTAAGACATGTTTCAACCATTAATCCATATATATCCATTAATCCACAATGTGGTACAATAAAATATATAACAAGCTATACCTCGGAGTGAAATATACTGACATTTAAAAATATGTGTGTAGGTTGCCTGTTATTTACTATGTTTGTTTTTTCTTTGTAGGTCGTTAAAATACTAGATAGCAAGAGGTCACAAAATGTTGGAATTCTATCACAGAGTTTGCATGTTGACTTCTCAGAAATTGAAAATGGTTAGTATACAATGAAAATGTTACAATTATATAACCTATGTTATATGTTATATCTTCAGTTATATGTAATTGACAATAGCCTACTGAGAAAAACATATGCTAAGGCCATACCATTATCAAAGGTGGCCATCTTTCATAACAGTGTAACAAAACACTTTTATTTTTGTATGTTTTTTTTGTCATATATAACTTACGGACATACATGTAGGACTGGCATCCATAAAAAAATTTGGTGGTAGTAAGTATTACTGGTACTGTTGAGCAACAGTATAGAGTGAAATTAAAAAAAAAAAATAATAATAATTATAAGCAATATTACCTTAACAGAGAACATTTTAATTGATGTGTTATTTAGAAACTAAACAAATTTAAGTATGAATTGTGTCTGAAATGTGCACACGCACACACACACACACACACACATGCGCGCGCGCACACACACACACACACACACACACTGAACATAATAATAAATATAAAATTTTGAATGGTAATGAAGAGTATAGAACAGGCAGTCTCTTTCAAAAATATAATTATTGTAGAATGACATTTTGTAAGCTGTGCCTTCCTTCTGTATATCAGTATTGTGTTAACACACTATACCGCACTCATAGCTTTTGAGGACTTTTAGTATATCATACATTAATCAGGAAACAAATGAAACAGTGCACTCTAGCTGTTATACATTAGAAGCATAAATATACAAAACTCAGATTACGGAAACATGAATAGGTTGCAAATGTTACAAATTTGAAGGTTACAAGTACATCAGAAAATAACAATGTAGGCGTATTAGTTTTTTTAATATGCTAGTAAAATTTACTAATTTTGAAATACACTGGCATGGTAAGAGGAGGGAGGTGTGGGTGGGTATTTTAATTCTGATATTGGAAAAACTCTATGTTAGCCAGTTAATAATTATATTTATTTAATTTAAGTGTTATGTTATAATGAACAGTATATAAAGTAAATTATATTCATCCAGAAAAAAGAACAGTTATTGATAAATATGTGCACTGTTTCAGCAATCTACAACTTTGATACATCAGTCGTGAGCATAGAAGCTTTACAACAAATATATGATGTGGTGAGTATCAATGCTGCGTTTACCTATATACTCTTCTCCCCCCCCACACAGAGAGAGAGAGAGAGAGAGAGAGAGAGAGAGAGAGAGAGAGAGAGAGAGAGAGAGAGAGAGAGAGAGAGAGAGAGAGAGAGAGAGAGAGAGAGAGGCCATTAGATGGGATAACTACAGCTGTTGAGACCATTAAATGTATGGCAGAAAGCTGTCTTCATAACCATTCTAAAACATTACCCTACAACTTCACTATGAAAATGTATGTTTTTTCATTTCTCTCTTATTTATTGCTATGCCAGAAAGGTAAGTTATAAGTAGAGCTAGGATTTTAGGTGCTGCACCTTAATTTTTTTTGCTATTAAAATGCCCAAATTAGCTTGTCTTGCAAAGAAAACATTAAATAAACACTCCTAACTGTGTTTTGGTTGCACCTTTTTGCACTTTTTTTCAATGCAAAAAACCTTTTTGCACCTTTTCTCAATGTCATCACCTTTTTAAACTTGTTTTACCTTTTTTTGCAGCATTTCATTCCTATAATAATTAAACAATGGACACCGAACGTGTGCAGCATCACATTACTTTCGCTTCAGTGCAGTCCCATTAGGCTAAAGCTTTTAAATTAGTTTCCACCTCAATAAACTCCTGTTAGGCAAAAGGTCCACAAATTAGTGAGCGCTGCATTGCACCACTGTTAGGCGAAAGCTACTGAATAGGAAGTAAAGGGAAATACAATGCAATAAAGGTGGAGTGCGACAAGAGTTTATTGGCGAGGCACTGGCTTCTTCAACTTCAATAATTAAAAATGAATGTTTTACTGAAACAGCAAAGACATTTGTGGCATATGGTATTCCTCTTTCCAAGCTTAACAACCCTATTATGAAAACGTATTTGCAGAAATATACTGGGAAGCCTGTTCCAAATGAGAGCACCTTACGAAAATCATATCTTCAGCCTCTGCATGAAGAAAAATTAAAACAGATCAGGCAAGTAGTAGCTGAAAATCCAGTATATTTTATACTAGATGAAACCACTTAGAGACAGATGAGATATGTTCTAAACATTTTAGTAGCACCCCTAAATGGACAGCAAGTGAAACCCATGCTGTTGAAAACTTACTTTCTGAACAAAACAGACAATGCCAGTGTGATGCGAAGTTTCAACAATGCATGTGTTGTGTTGTGGCCTGAAGGAAAAGAATATGATCGAGTGTGGCTAGTACTTAACGGACCAAGTACCTTACATGTTATTGGCTATTGCCAACCTGAAACCTACATACTCTAATCTAAAACATGTGACCTGCATTGCATCGAGTTTGTGAGGCACTAAAAGATGAATATTCATATGCAAATGAATTTCTGTCTTGCATTAAGAAATTGCTGAAAAAGGCTCCTACTAGGATACAAAAGTATGTTGAAATTACAGGACTTCCTCTTCCAACTTCCCCAATTTTCACTAGACGGGGTACTTGGTTAAAGGCTGCAGTGTTTATTTGTAACAATTATAAGGCTATATGTGATTTTTTAGATGCTATACCAAGTGATTCTTCAGCTGTAAAAAGGCCAAAAAACTAGCAGGTAAACAGGAGTTGCAAGATGAACTTTTTATTGTGCATGGGTATTCTTTCCTGACAACTGCCATTACAACATTGGAGGAGCAGTGTCCTGAGAAAGATGCACAATGGGCTGTTCTGATGGATGTGAAGGAAGCACTGGAGGGTATTGGAAAGCAGAAGCTAGAACAGAGCTTAGCCAAAAACCCTGATGTTGAGGATGTTGCAGCAAACAAGGATTTAAATTGCCGACTACAAACAAAATATGCACCACTTGTGTCTGTTGACGTTGAACGTCCCTTTTCTACATACAAGTATTTACTTAGCGACAACCTCAACTTACTTATTTACTTAGTATTTATTTAGCAGCCTCAATGAAAAAAATATTGAAATATTAAATGTTATCTATTTTCATTTTAACAGTTGTCTAGACTTGTGACTTTAATAACATTGTGTTCTGGGACTTGTTTTAGGCAGACTTTTTAATACATGAGTGAATTTTGATTCCTTATATGTGATGTAATTGGTTTTGGTACTGTTTGTATAAATATTTACATTTGAAATTTGCACCTTTTTTTGCACCTTTTTCAGCTAAATTAAAGCACCTTTTTTACCAAAATTTTGCACTTAAAATTCCTAGCTCTAGTTATAAGTATCATACATAGATTCAAAGAGAAAATTATAAGGAATACAGTAGTAAATCACATCAAGACAATAAAACATTTTAAAGTTTCATAAATCATGACATTTTTTGCAAGTCTGTAGAGAAAATTATACGTACAAGTTAAAAAATGTAATAAGCAAGCAATTTCTTAATGTTTTGACCAGATGGAAACTCACAGTGAGAAAGTTGTAGATAAAAGATTATACTTTATATTTTGTTTAAAGAACTTTTTGATACAGATGCCTGGCATGTTTGCCCATAATAATGAGATTATTATGCAGTTAAAAGTAATTCGCACCACAGTCTTGCTCATATTTGCTAACTGGAATTATTATCATGGTGCATTACAAACTATCCTTTATTTAGTTTACATAAAATATACAAATGACAATAGTATTCTCTTGTATAATTAGGTCGTTCTATATTCTCTTGTATTACTGACAAAGTCATTATAATGATACAAAGTCAGAGTCAATGATAAAGTCATTTTTCAATGTTTCCCCATTTGACCTAATGACAGTAGCCCCTGATGACAGTAAATTACTGGCACTTAAGTTTATTGTGCCTGTGTTAAAATAAACTGATGTAATTTTAGTATACGATTGTAAGTAAACAATTCACCACCCTGTCTATAAAAGCAAGACATGTGTTACCATAATGTTCGACCTAGATGTATCCAAGTACTAATTTTAATATAATAAATTTGGTGATATGAAAAGCACTGAATTTAGTACAGCTGATGATTCAGAAACATTAGGTAAACATTTAAATCCACTTTTTGCAGCTTGATAAAAGCAGCAAGAGAAATGTTCCCTACATAGTTATAAGAATTAGTCCAGCATCGTGTAGACCTAATTGTGAGTTAAACAAAGGTAACTGAAAACCTAGTGGTTACATTTTCTCTGACCATGAGTTATTTTTATACTATTAACAGAGCTTTGTCATCCAATAAGATAATAACTGTAAACAATAAATCTGTAAAATGAATTCACAAAGCGTCAACACTATACTATTAATAGATTTGTAAGCTCCTAAATGTACAGAGCTGATCATGAAAAATAACTGGCTTAAATATTCTAAAGAAATTAAAGTCAGTTGACAGATGCTTACACATTTCAACCTTTTTTTTTCAAGTATTTGTTGCTAAAGGAACTCTACATTATATTGGGTTTGGTCAATCACTCATAAAACACATTTGTTAAAACCTATTAATACGTAGTTACATGATAACAAAATACTTTAAAACTAAATTTAAAAAAAAAACAGACTTATTATTTGCAGTGTATCTATTTAGAATATAGAAATTTGAAACACACGCATTCTCTGTTATGGCAGTCACTAAGTACACTTGTGTATATATGCTTATTTATTTTTCCTATCGGAAGGAAATTTACTGCTAATAAGTCTTGGATTAGTGTAAATAAAAATGTAACTAAGAATATTTATAAAGTTAGTTGATATTTATATAACATTGTGTAAATATTCCCCTGTATTATTCATGTGAAGGGAAGTGTGTGTGTGTGTGTGTGTGTGTGTGTGTGTGTGTGTGTGTGTGTGTGTGTGTGTGTGTGTGTGTGTGTGTGTGTGTGTGTGTGTGTGTGTGTGTGTGTGTGTGTGTGTGTGTGTGTGTGTGTGTGTGTGTGTGTGTGTGTGTGTGTGTGTGTGTGTGTGTGTGTGTGTGTGTGTGTGTGTGTGTGTGTGTGTGTGTGTGTGTGTGTGTGTGTGTGTGTGTGTGTGTGTGAAATAAACATTTGTTAATTGTTACTTACTTTTTTATGTACGAAATCTATTTGCAATTACCATATGCTATTTGTATGCAACTGTATACAACTCTACAAGGAACCTTACACCTCACTATACCATGTAGAAACAGTTGGCTTATCTTCTAAAAATAATATTAATTCCAAATTTTAATCTGACTTCATATTTTTTAAATAAATTATTACAGTTTAAAATTTACTTGACAAGAAAACTGTTATTCAATATTAATTTTAATTAGTGAGTGTTACAAACAGTAAGAACACTTACAGTTCGTTGCAATATATCATATACAGGGTGTTCATGTGTATAATAAATAATAATGATAATAATGCTTCATATTTGGCCTATATGAACAATGGGGGTAATAAACACTGCTCAGGTTACAATCATATTTTGTGTTTACATGCAAATACATTAGTTAGGTTCATATTTAAGTAACCTGTAATGTGTACCCTATGCCTACAAAATGTAGACATGGAGAAGGATGGAAAGAATTTCCTGGAAAGATAGAGTGACTAATAAGGAGGTGATTGTGTGACGAGCCTAACTTGGCTCGGTCCGGCGCCGGAGCGATCGGTTAACAAACTGCGAGGGAAAACGTAGCAGGTGTTGCTAACGTGATCTCATACTTTTAAGGAAATCACTGCCTTGGGCTTCGTCGCAGGAGTTTCGTCCCATGCAATGCATGTAGTTGTTGGAGTGACGACAGCATACAATCTCAGTGAGGCACTGGCCGACGTCACGAGATGGGCGGCTCTTAGCGGCATTTCCTGCAGGTCAGCCAAGGAGACGGTGAATAAATTTGTTCTCCAGACATCTTGGTTTTTTGGGACGACGGCGTCACCCGAGCGCGGACTTGTACTGCTCGTGGGTGCGTGGTCACATTTATGCAAAGTTCTGAGAAATTTAGGGTGGTGCAAATTCCTTGCCTGGTTACACAACAGAAACTGCGTCTTGCTGCTTTGTTCTTAACACTGTTCTACTTGCCACGTGGTCTGTTATAATGGAAATAGCGTTGTAGGAAAATAAAACTTTCACAATATTTTATAAAATCCCGCAAAATGAAATAAATGAAATGACCCAATTTTGACACGTTACAATTGGATGAGTAAGAGAGAAAAGGAGAGCGTAGGATATAATCAAGAGCAGGAAGAGAAATTGGTTGGGACACTGTATATATGACAAACACAAGGTAATGTAAGACACTTGAACACAAGGTAGAAACACTGGAGGAGCTGGTAAATGGAAAGCAGAATAGAAGAAGGAGGAAAGACCAGACGATAGATGATTTATGGGTACGATATTATGAAATGAAGCTAGTAACCCAGGATAGGAAAGGATGGAAGGAACATGCCCTGTAAGACCTGCCTTTTGACAGAAAACACATGATGATGATGCATTCTGTTGTTAAAATGAAATTAATAATTCCCACAGTCCCGCACTTTTCATTGAGGGAACCTCTAAAAACAAAGACCATATCATATATCACCATGTACATAAAAATTATTAATATAAACTGTGTTTATGTAAGCATATGAAAGAAATAGCTGAAGTTACTGATAGTTGGTAGAAGCCTTTTTTGTATCTAATAGATATTCAAACTGATGGCTCCTTGTTGCAGAAATTTTAAAAATATTTGGTAAGTTATGTAGAAGAAAATGTTCTACATCAACTCTGTAGAAGAAAATATTTTCTACTGACAAGTTAGACAAGACTCCGTAAGTGGACTGCGAACACAACTGCCAGATTAAAAATAACATGTAAAAATATATTTATATTTAACAGTTATTGCAGTAATAGGGTACTCTTCTTTAACATATAAAGATAACTCTGCTTTAACATACTATTCTTTAACTCTGCTTTAATATGGTATTCAATGTATAAGCAGTGGTGCTAACTGAAAACTGAAATACCAACGATGACTTTGTCAGCAAAAGTGCTGGAAAAAATTGAACAAACAAGATTTAATGTGTAACAGGTTTCCTTGACTGGCTTAAAAATTGTTTTGTTATGTATGTATGCCTGTATCACTGCAAACGTTTTTGGTGTTTCCAGTACAGAATTTATACTATGGAATGGCTAAATATAAAAATTGATAGATGAAAGAGATCATTATACAGGGTCCGCCAGTGAAGCGGGAAAATTAAAAGTACCCAATTTTTTCATGAAACATTTATTATCAGAATTTTTTTTACACATTTGAGTTGAGTAAAGTATGCCATTATTTTACTTTTTAAAAATAACGCCGTTCAAGTGAGAGCCATTTCTGTGTAAACATTCTTCTAATCTTGACCGAAAATTTTCCATCACTCGACGAAGCAGGTCAGGTTGAATCCGTGCAATTTCTTGTCTGATATTCGTTTTTAATTCCGGTATGGTGTGCGGTCTATCAATGTACACCCTGCTCTTCAGAAATCCCCAAAGAAAAAAGTTGCATGCGGACAAATCTGGGGATCTTGCAGGCCTCGAGATGTCACCATATCTGGATATGAGTCCGTCCGGGGAGAGTTCTCTTAAAGCAGCCATGGACACACGAGCAGTATGACTTGTGGCCCCATCCTGCTGGAAAAAATTAATTTCCGGAAACCTAGGGAGCTGTTGCATCAAAAATGTTCTGACCATGTGTGTGTAGCGGTCTGCATTGACAGTTGTGGTGTTTCCTCTATCGTCCTGGAAAAAATATGGCCCAATAATTCCAGATGATGAAACTGCACACCACACCATAACTTTCGGACTATGTAATGGCTTTTCATGCAACTCACCTGGGTTTTCTTCATTCCAATATCGACTATTTTGTTTGTTTACATATCCATTCAAATGAAAATGTGATTCATCTGACATAAACATGCGGTGAATAAAGTTTTCATCATCATTTACACGTCGCAATATTTCTTCGCTGAAAATCCTGCGAGCCAGCGTATCGCCATCTTTCAACTCCTGGATTACTTGAATTTTGTAAGGATGAAAAGATAAGTCTTTATGCAAAATTCGTTGTAACGATGTGTCACTAATGTTTAGTGTGGATGCATGTTTCATTGCAGAACGTTGTGGACTACGCGTCAATGCTACTCGAACTCTTTCAATGATTTCCTTTGTTCTTACAGACCTTGTTGCTCCTCTATGCTTTAAGTTTAATGTGGAATCAGTTTCTTCAAACTTTTTCACCCATGACATAATTGCGTGAGCGGACGGCACTCTTCCATGTCGTGGAATATTGAAATGATTACGAAACAATCGTTGTACAGAAGTCACACAGTCACCATTCTTATAAAACGATTTTACGCAGAAAACACGCTGTGCACCGGACCACTGCTCCATGTTTAACAAATGGCATTAAATGTAAAACAATCGAAAACCTCCACGCCCTCTCGTGAGCAGAAAATGAACTACTGGACTTTAAAAATTTCCCGCTTCATTGGCGGACCCTGTATATATACAGTATCATTGATAGCGTACACAAACTAGAATATTAATGCAGTATTGGAAGGCCCAGTGATAGAACACACACACACACATACACACACGCGCGCGCGCGCGCGCGCGCACACAAATGTATCCATAAATAATATCTATATATATATATATTTAATTCAGTTGTTCATTTACAACTTTAGCGAGCGACAGATGAAGAACTAGCTCTGATTAGAGCACATGTGGCTACACATCCTGATCAACCACTGGATAAGCCTGAGCAGTTTATGCTGGAACTAGCAGAGATACCACATTTTGCTGAGCGCATTGCCTGTTTCATGTTCCAGGCTGAGTTCTCAGACAATGTAGCAGGCATTGAAAGTAAACTGAACAATATGAAATCAACCTGTGAGGTAATGTAACACAGAAAACAATTTTTTTTTTAATTAGATAGCCTATATTTTTTAGAGTTTTGAATCAACTAAGTTCTGATGTCTACCTTTTCTGGCACAGAGGTCTTAAACAAAGTTTAATAGAAATTCATATTTTTGTTTGACTTATGGATGTATTTAAATTAAGAAAAATTTAAAAAACTTGGCTAATTTGGCAACTAATTTTTTAAAATCTTAAAGTAATTTTTGAAAATAATTTTGAAATCTTTAAATTTATTTCATTCACAATAAAACTGTATCATATACAACATCTGTTAATCACTTATATTAATACTTATTATATTATGATAAAATTAATTTTCTGACAGAAAAATTTTATCTTTTCCACATGCATGCAAAAGATATGAATTGCATTATTGTTATTTAATGTATAAGATCTATCCATATTGAGAAATATTTAATTATTGACAATCTAAATTTAAAGTATTTATATAATGTTTTAGCTACAACTCTTGATATATGACATTAAATGTTTTATGTGTACACATTTTGTTCAGAAAGTTAAGTGCAGTTATTGAATTTTCCACATTAAAAATGTTTTTATTCAAAACTGTTTTTGTAATGTTGGTACACTTGGCTACAATAGTTTTTTAAGTTTTTAGTCATGGTGGATGCATCATTTAGCTAATTAAGGCAAGCCATATTTTGGCATATTAAGTGATTTTTACGATGAAGATTGAAAAATGTGCATGAAGTTTAGAGGTAAGAATGCAATAATTCGGTGCAAGTGTTGCAGAAGGCTTTTAGCAAGTGGTTTAAAAATGTGTAAGCAAGTGGTTTACAGATGGTAGAAAAGCTTCAAAGACAGTCATGAATGACTTGAAGATTATGATAGTAAGATGAAAATGTGGTATCAATGTGCTTCAGTGCTTTGGTCAGTGTGGCATTAGGTGCTTCAGTCAATAGTATTATTCAGCATTTTGTACCACTCAATGAAGGTATTTATAAAAAACACCATGTACCAGCATGAGGCAATGCTTTTACAAGAATTTTAAGGTAAAACATAATAATAATATCACAATCACCATATTCACCAGAATGTACTTTTATGTGATCATATATGTTCCCAAGAACGAAAAAAAAACATGACAGGATAAAGTCTTATGACTGTTGAAGACATAAAACAAAAATTTCTTAGTGAGCCGAAAGTTATAATAAAAGAAAATACTATCACTGTTGCAATAACTTGACCAGTAGAAAATTTTTATTACTTATGCATCTTCTTCTTCTTCTGTGGTGTCACAGTTCGAAGCGAACCTTAGCTCCATAATCATCCGCCTTCATTTTTCCCTGTCATTGGCGATCAGTGTCCATCGTTTTATTTTAAGTAAATTATCAGGATCCCTCGCCACTGCATCAATCCAGCGTGTCTTGGGTCTTCCGACAGGCCTTCTACCCTCGATTTGACTAAACAGTACCTTCCTAGGTATTCGGTTGTCTTCCATCCTAATGACGTGTCCTGCCCATTGCAATCTATGCAGTAGTCAGATGGTGGTGGCCAGATCATTGTCTTTATTATTTTGCCAAACATTATGCCACTGACTTGTTATAATATTATTATATACACACCACCAAAATCAGTAAAATTCCATTTTCAAATCAACGAATAAGGCCTTTTCGAAATATTAAACTTTCATCCTCAGTTCGTATACTGTAATGTTCCTGTTATGATGTTATTCTGTAAATGTATAATTGCTGTTAACTGTGTCTACTACCTCTCACTGTACTTCATTTTGAACTTTCCACTGCCATCATTATTGGGTGAAACCAAGCCAGATATGTATTGAAACAATTGATCATTTTCAAATATTGTCTGTTGATTCATCAATTTGTCATATTTTTTATGAAGGTATATATATAATTTTTCTAACTGTATAATATCATATTTATTATTGTTTATTTCCACTATTTCCATATTGTTGGTTATATTTGTTATACTATGATTCATACTAATAAGGTGATCTGCTATGTTGGAGATTCCCGTTTTTTTATTATTAAAAGCTCTGAAATGTTCCATAAATCTCTGTTTGAAATTTCTATGTGTTCTTCTGATGTATATGTAGTCACAGTTATTACATTTTATTCTGTATATTCCACTTAATTTGTATATATCACAGTCTTTTCTATTCATTATTATATTATATATACTTTTATTTGGTTTGTATGCATATTTATATTTATGTTTATCAAATTTTGTATTCTTTATAATGTATTGTAGATCATGATATGTGTATTTGTAAGTTAGGTATGTTACATGTTCTTCTTTTTTGCATGCATTTATCCTGTCTAATTTTGTTCTATTATTTAATATTGTTTTTTCCTTATATTTTTTATTTAATTTGTTTATAAATTTGCTGTCATATCCATTTTCTATTGCTATTTCTTTTATGATGTTCAGTTCCTGATGTAATTTCTCTTCGTTATTTATGTATTTGTATGCTCTATTAATCATATTGTAATATGTATTAACCTTGTGTATCCAAGGATGTGATGAATCTTTGTGTATTGTTGTATTATTATTTGTTTCCTTTCTATATACATTAGTAGTTATTTCGTTATCTTTTCCAATTTGAATATCAATCAATTTTTTGGACATTGGACATTATACAGTTAGAAAAATTATATATATACCTTCATAAAAAATATGACAAATTGATGAATCAACAGACAATATTTGAAAATGATCAATTGTTTCAATACATATCTGGCTTGGTTTCACCCAATAATGATGGCAGTGGAAAGTTCAAAATGAAGCACAGTGAGAGGTAGTAGACACAGTTAACAGCAATTATACATTTACAGAATAACATCATAACAGGAACATTACAGTATACGAACTGAGGATGAAAGTTTAATATTTTGAAAAGGCCTTATTCGTTGATTTGAAAATGGAATTTTACTGATTTTGGTGGTGTGTATATAATAATATCATTGTCTTTATACAGCTTGTACAGCTCCTCATTGTGACGCATTCTCCATATCCCGTTTACTTGGATTGGTCCATATGTTCTCCTCAAAATTCTCTTTTCAAAAGTATTGACTATGTTAGCGGCTAGTTTGTTCAGAATCCAAGTTTTGCTGCCATATGTTATCACCGGTCTAATCATAACTTTATATAATGTGACCTTGGACTGATGGTGGATATTCCTTGTCTTGAATATAGATGTCAACGATTTCTGTGTTCTATTTTCGGCCTGTATCCTTTTCCTTATTTCATTTATTTCTTCATTGTTTTCTGCCATCCAACATCCCAAATATTTAAACTGATTCATTATTATGCACAGATGTGGTTCATGACAATTGTCACATCCTCAGAATGAAACTGATCCCCTCACACTGTCAGTGTTACATGAGGACCAGTTTCACACTGTTCTTGTGATGCGAACACAATGTATATTGTAATGGCTTTATTACAATACAAACATTCATCCTAATGGATGTTGAACTCAGCTGTGTAAAGCAGTCCCAAATATCAAATTCTGAGTTTATTCTGCCACTGTATATCCATTTGTGTCATGATGTACAATAATTACTGTTCTCAGCAGAATTTGTTTAACTATAGTCTATTTAACTATTGTTGACTCTTGTTTTAATTTTAATAAAATTTGTTTTAAATCTTAAATGTGTACTGCTGTGTTTTTATCAAGGAAATGTGTACTGTTTTTGAGTCACTAATCAAGAATTTATGAGACTGGAGATAGACGTCATTATGCAGAAAATAATAATCATTAAGTTTTTAAGAATTAATAAAGAATTGCAGAAAAAAATAGTTACAACAATCGGTGTTTGTTGTTATTTATGTAGTAGTGGTATTTTATTTATAAAGAGAGGCTACAGATACAATTTTACTAGCCAAAATTTTATATAACCTTTCTTCATGTTTATGAACTTAACTTGGCTAGTTTTGATAAAGCAGTTCTAAATAGTTATTATAATTGTGGGGTTGTAAATGAATGTGTCAATGACTGCAACTTCAAGAGCTTATTCAGTCCCTAAAAGATGCCAACAGACAAAAGAGCCTAACTCCATAATAGTCTGTATGCACACTAAGATTATATAAAATTGAAGTGCCAATATGTACATAAAGCATAAAACAAATAACATTGTGTATAAAGAATTGGATTATTTAGTTTCACAACTCATTAAAATATTTTATTTTTATTTTTCAGTATTTAATGTCTTCAGAATCACTGAAGACTGTGCTAGGAATTATTCTAGCTCTTGGAAATTACATGAATGGTGGAAATAGGCAAAGAGGTCAAGCTGATGGTTTTGGCTTAGAAATTCTTTCAAAGTTGCGAGACGTCAAAAGTAAAGGTAATTTTAAGTTGTACAGTTTGTGGGTATGGTTTATGTTATTTCCAGTATTTCTTATTTGACACATTACGATATAGCCTTATCTATGGAAATAATATTAGTTGATAGTTGTCTTGATTGTTCATCTCTTCTTTCACAGCACTATCACTTTACTAAAAATGAACTTTATCTTGTGAAAAACTTACTTTTTTCGTCGGACGCGTTTCGGCTTAAGTATCCGCCTTCTTCAGCTTTTTGGTCAGACTGCCATCATTTCGTAACGGTTTTTGTGTGGAAGGTGTAGTGGGGGTGGTGTGTGGAGGAAGGGGATTGGTGCAGGGATTCAACTTGATGTTTGTTTTTTGTAAAATTGTGTCCAACAACTCCTACACACACAAAATCGCCAACACATTCAGAAAACACAAATACAAAATAGCATACAGAACAACCAATACCATTACAAAACACATCAATAATATAAACACAGACATAGACAAATATAACAAAACAGGTGTTTACAAATTAAAATGTAATGACTGCAATAGTTTCTACATCGGCCAGACAGGAAGATCTTTTTCATCCCATTATTCTGAACATTTAAAAGCTCTAACCAACAACAATATACACTCCGCATTTGCCACACACATACACACAGAAAACCACAATTACACCAACATAGACACCAATCTCGAAATTTTACATTACTTACCTAAAGGCCGAAAACTCAACACAACTGAACAATACGAAATATATAAACACCACACAACACAACCAAACAACATACTCAACGATCAATTACAATATAAATCACATACACTTTTTGACACAATTTTACAAAAAACAAACATCAAGTTGAATCCCTGCACCAATCCCCTTCCTCCACACACCACCCCCACTACACCTTCCACACAAAAACCGTTACGAAATGATGGCAGTCTGACCAAAAAGCTGAAGAAGGCGGATACTTAAGCCGAAACGCGTCCGACGAAAAAAGTAAGTTTTTCACAAGATAAAGTTCATTTTTAGTAAAGTGATATTAGTTGATATTGAGCAAAGACCTATAAAAATTGAGCAAAGACTATAAAAAAAGATGGAAAGAGCATGTTATGCGCATGTCTCCAGAAATAATTCCAAGAAAAATACTGAATTATAAGCCAACCGGAAGAAGAAATGTTGGCAGACCAAGACAGAGATGGTGAATCCGGAACAGGCAACCTGCCTAATCTTGGACAGATAGATGATGATGATGATTGAGCAAAGACTGTAAGTCAATCAGACTGTAATATAGGCTTAAACAGTCAATCCAACATTTTGGATTTTCTACTACTTTCTGAAGTAATTATTTTTATTTTTTAAATTCTATTTTGGTAATGTTGTACTTTTTGTAATTTTATAGTTTGTGAATGAAATTTTATATCTTTTATGAACCATGAGAAACTAATAAATATATTCAGAATGTCTATTAAATACTGTATATTAAATTATTAATCTATTAAATACTGATTCTTTTGATGAAAATTCAAAAGTATAGAAGTCCGTGTGTACTTCTAAAAGATGAAGTTTCTGTAAGCCTATGTATTGGACACTGCTGAAATAATAAATTGCTTCCTTCTGTTAGCACATGCAACATATTCTGGTTCCTATAAGGAAGGAGGACTGTTATCCTCCTTACCTACAAGGAAATTGGGGAAATCCTGAGTTAATAAAGATTTTCAATGAAGCTTCTATATAAAATAATAAAAGAATTATACTACTTAGAGTAAATGTACTGACTTTAGCATCATATTGTACACACATACACAGTAGGGTAGAATTAAAAAACTGAAGATTTAACTAAATATCACTATAATATTGACGACTCGGAACACAAAGTTTTTATAAGTAAAAACGTAAAGTTTTACCTTACAGCCTAAACCGGCTTTCACCTATAGAAGGCTTCATCAGAGGCTGTCGTTAGTAGCGCTGCTCGTCTTGTTGTTGGCGACGAGAAAGTGTTTCGAAAGATTGAAGCTGTGTGTGTGTGGTGAGATGATCGAAACATTTTCAATCTTTCGAAACACTTTCTCGTCGCCAACAACAAGACGAGCAGCGCTACTAACGACAGCCTCTGATGGTTGAAAGCCTTCTATAGGTGAAAGCCGGTTTAGGCTGTAAGGTAAAACTTTACGTTTTTACTTATAAAAACTTTGTGTTCCAAGTCGTCAATATTATAGTGATATTTAGTTAAGTAACGGACACGTCATGGACAACGAAATCCAAGAATGAAGATTTAAATTTAATTGATTCATTGTGAAAGTTGCCTTTAAACCAGTCCAAAATGACAATATGTGAAATTCCAAACATCAAGAAATTCAATACAGAAAGGAAAATGAAAACTGAAAGCTTTGAACAAAGAAAGGAATTGTAAGAAATAGAACATTTGAAAAATATGTTGTAGATAAGCACAGTTAATATGAACAAAATATATATGGTAATGGGAGCAGACAATGTAATTGACACAATATGCTATCATTTTACAACACCAAGATAACATTAACTATCTTCTGTACTTTCAGAAAAAGATTACACAAGTGTTTCTGACATGGATGCTGCAATAGTTAAAAATGCAATTATAGAAACATCGGCTTCTTACTGAAAAAGATAAAAGTAACATTGTTTATAAAATGAAGAGAGGAGAAGAGAAAGATAAAAGTATTAGAAAAGCTGTCAAAAAAGCTTTAATGAGAATAAAATATGTACGATAGACACAGCAATTTTTTTAACAAAAGACAGAAAAAAATTGTACTGGTACAGCAAAAGTTAAGGAGCACATATTAAAATAAAAACCGTTGGAGAAGAACATGGCTCACTTAATGTGCAGCCATGATTGAAGTATTTGAGATGCCACTTCATATTCTGGCACTGGAAAGGATAATTTTTTTGTAACAATAATAACCGGATCTTTGGACTATGTTGTTGTAGGTTGTAATGGAACTAACAGTAATACTTGCTTTACTAATGGCATCATCTCTTTACTTGCAAAAGAAATAGGAAACCTTCTATAACGTTTTATCTATTTCTTGAGAATTAACTGTTTTGATGTCACCCCTTTTGTCTTCTAGGTGGGAGGACAAAAGAACAAAATGTGTCTGGTGGTGAAATAAGTATTAACCTTAAGGACTGTCTTAGAAATTGAAAACCTGTACCAATTCAGAATAACCTCCCTGCAACTAAAACCGTGCTGAAATTATCATATATTCATGGCCCAAAGAAGTTTGTAAAGTTTCCCATTTTCCTCCAAAACATCTTCAAATGTCGTTGACTCAGTTATTTAAAGAATGTCTACTTTGTGGTATGTAAAAACATTTTCCTGTATGGTAACTGGAAACAGAAATGTATGACACATTTAGGCCTACATTACCTTCTAAAATCTAAGATAGAATGCAAGGGAAAACAAGACTTTGTTCAAATCAGAGGTCTGTTAGTGGCAGCCCATGATAAAATTTTAAGGTTGAACAACCCTCAGAAACAGTGGGGTTCTTAATATTATACAATTGTACATTATTTTCTCTTTACTAAAAATGAACTTTATCTTGTGAAAAACTTACTTTTTTCGTCGGACGCGTTTCGGCTTAAGTATCCGCCTTCTTCAGCTTTTAGTCAGACTGCCATCATTTCGTAATGGTTTTTGTGTGGAAGGTGTAGTGGGGGTGGTATGTGGAGGAAGGGGATTGGTGCAGGGATTCAACTTGATGTTTGTTTTTTGTAAAATTGTGTCAAAAAATGTATGTGATTTATATTGTAATTGATCGTTGAGTATGTTGTTTGGTTGTGTTGTGTGGTGTTTATATATTTCGTATTGTTCAGTTGTGTTGAGTTTTCGGCCTTTAGGTAAGTAATGTAAAATTTCGAGATTGGTGTCTTATGTTGGTGTAACTGTGGTTTTCTGTGTGTATGTGTGTGGCAAATGCGGAGTGTATATTGTTGTTGGTTAGAGCTTTTAAATGTTCAGAATAACGGGATGAAAAAGATCTTCCTGTCTGGCCGATGTAGAAACTATTGCAGTCATTACATTTTAATTTGTAAACACCTGTTTTGTTATATTTGTCTATGTCTGTGTTTGTATTATTGATGTGTTTTGTAATGGTATTGGTTGTTCTGTATGCTATTTTGTATTTGTGTTTTCTGAATGTGTTGGCGATTTTGTGTGTGTAGGAGTTGTGGTATGTGAGTGTGATGTATTTATTGTGTTGTGTGCTGATGGTATTTTGTGTTTTGTTGTTTTTGTTTTTGATGCGTTTGTGTAGTGTGTTTATTAAATTAGGGTTGTAACCGTTTTTGATTGCTATGTATTTTATTGTGTTGAGTTCGTCGGTGTAATCTTGTTTATTTAAGGGTATTTTAGTTAGTCTATGGAGCATATGGTTGAAGGCCGTGATAGTGCTGTGAAAGAAGAGATGAACAATCAAGACAACTATAATACCGCAGATAAAGCGTATTTCATCAATAAGTACAGAAACGCCAAACAACAAGTAACAAAAACTTCCTTACACATAGCATTCAATAAAACTTGTCGAAAACACAACATCATACCAACACACGCACAAGTTACAATAAAACAAAACACACATACAGCACTTCAAACCAAACGGAAATTAGAACAAATAAACCTAAATAACATAATCAATTATTTATACCATAAAAAAGACACACTCAACAAACAGGCATATAAATTACACATGAAACTCACACAAATATTACACCACACGGAACTTGAAAATGTAATACAACACACACAAGACAACATAGAAAAACTCAAATTGACAATACAAGCTAGACCCAACAAAAAAATAACTAACCTCACAACACGCACAATTGAATCTATCCCTGAACCGGCATACAAATTCCACGCACGCGTAGTTAATACAACAACCATTAATTTCACAAAGGATGAAATGGATTTATTAAACAAAGGACTGAAACATAATTTAAATAACAATGTAACTAACAAAAATCACAATAAACACACACGTGACATAATCATAGACGCAGAAACAGCTGTACAAAACACGCACTTTAATGACCAGGACCCGATTCGCCACGAAATAAAACGAAAACTTCTAAACACACATACAAAACCAAAAATACACAACAATGAAATAAAAACACTTAACAATGTAAAACACAAGTTACTTGAACACAACACAACAATCCTAAAAGCTGACAAAGGTAACATTAGCGTCATAATGGACAAACACCAATTAAACACTAAAATCGAAAATTTCTTCAACGAAAATAATATAACAGAAATAAATAAAGACCCCACACTAAAATTTCATAAACAGATTAATAAGTTTATAAACAACACAAAACATATAATCAAACCAGAAAGCGCCAAATACCTTAAACAAATAAAACCTAACCCCCCTAAACTAAATGCATTACCAAAAATACATAAACCGAACATTCCCATCAGACCATTAATAAACAACACACAGGCACCCTCCCACAAAATTGCAAAACAACTAGACAAGATAATCAGAGAAAATATTAATCTCAGTAACAACACATCAATCAAAAACAACATAGACGTAGTCAAGAAAACTGAACACATCCACATCCCACATAACTCAACTCTGGCATCTTTTGATATAACCAATTTATACACTAATGTCCCCATCAAAGAAACCATCCAAACACTAGAACAACTACTCAGACAAAACAACACACCTGAAACACACATACAAGAAATCATCACGCTGACCAAACTAATAACTGAACAAAATTACTTTACATACAATAACAAGATATACACACAAACAGAAGGTCTCCCAATGGGCTCCCCCATATCAGGAATACTAGCAGAAATATATATACACAACATAGAACAGAACCACATAATAAACAACAACAAATACACTAACAAAATTATATATTGGCACAGGTATGTAGATGATATATTACTTTTATTCAAAGGCAACACAAGACAAGTTGAAAACTTCCACAAATACATAAACACTATACACCACAAATTAAAATTTACACTGGAAATTGAACAAAACAATAGTATAAATTTTCTAGACCTAACAATTAACAAAACTAACAACACACCACATACAAAATATACAGGAAACCAACCACAACTGACATGGTTATACACAACACATCAAACCACCCAACACAACATAAACATGCGGCCTTCAACCATATGCTCCATAGACTAACTAAAATACCCTTAAATAAACAAGATTACACCGACGAACTCAACACAATAAAATACATAGCAATCAAAAACGGTTACAACCCTAATTTAATAAACACACTACACAAACGCATCAAAAACAAAAACAACAAAACACAAAATACCATCAGCACACAACACAATAAATACATCACACTCACATACCACAACTCCTACACACACAAAATCGCCAACACATTCAGAAAACAAAAATACAAAATAGCATACAGAACAACCAATACCATTATAAAACACATCAATAATACAAACACAGACATAGACAAATATAACAAAACAGGTGTTTACAAATTAAAATGTAATGACTGCAATAGTTTCTACATCGGCCAGACAGGAAGATCTTTTTCATCCCGTTATTCTGAACATTTAAAAACTCTAACCAACAACAATATACACTCCGCATTTGCCACACACATACACACAGAAAACCACAGTTACACCAACATAGACACCAATCTCGAAATTTTACATTACTTACCTAAAGGCCGAAAACTCAACACAACTGAACAATACGAAATATATAAACACCACACAACACAACCAAACAACATACTCAACGATCAATTACAATATAAATCACATACACTTTTGACACAATTTTACAAAAAACAAACATCAAGTTGAATCCCTGCACCAATCCCCTTCCTCCACATACCACCCCCACTACACCTTCCACACAAAAACCGTTACGAAATGATGGCAGTCTGACTAAAAGCTGAAGAAGGCGGATACTTAAGCCGAAACGCGTCCGACGAAAAAAGTAAGTTTTTCACAAGATAAAGTTCATTTTTAGTAAAGTGATAGTGCTGTGAAAGAAGAGATGAACAATCAAGACAATTATTTTCTCATATTTATAAAGTAGTAAATTTTGACAGGTCTTCTAACTACTGTATTTTGATTAAAAAAAAAAAAAAAAATAGACCGATGAATTTGTTTTAACTTTATGCTTGCAGCATTGTTTAGTAAACTGTCATCTGCTCTGTTGTCCTTAAGCCATAGTGCTCCTGTTTCTGGGGTGCAGTCCCTAAACAAACCTTGATGTCATGTCTTCTTCTTCATTGGCACAACAGATGCATGTAGTTGCCCTTGGCCTATTCAACCACTGCCATTCATCCATATCGGTCCTGGGCATGGGAGATGTTTATCCCCAGCTGCTTGAAATCACTCAGAACACTGTCTCTCCACTGACTCCTAGGCTGTCCTCTAGGGTGAACTCCACTAGGAGAACCCTTGTACAGTTTTTTTGACTGCCCCACTGTCTTCCATTCTCAGGGCATCACCCAGCCATTTCAATCTTTGAATTTTAATGAAGGAGGTAGTGCTAAGATCACATATGCTGCATACAATTCTCTATTTTTTTCTCTGTCACCATATCCCACTTTCACAAATGGGCCTGTAATCTTCCTAAGCAATTTTGTTTCGAATTAGACCAGCAGCTCCATTACTGATCTATTAAGAGTCCAGATTTTAATGCTGTAAGCCATTACTGGTCTAATTCAGGTCTTATACAACCTGAACATCGTTGATTGGCTTCCTATCTTGCTCCTCAAGATTTTATTTAAGGCAAAGTATGCTCTGTTCCCAACTGCAGTTCTCCTCCGTACTTCTTCCTTTTTATCAACGTCTTCACTGACAGTAGAACCAAAGTATTGGAAACTAGGGACTGCTTCAAAACAGTAATCACGAAACATGTAATGCTGTTGATGTACATTCTCTTCCTCATTATGTCTTGTATGGCTTATTTTGGCACTCAAATACAGCTGTCCTAGCACAGGAGAAATAACATGTAGTAAAAGATGTTAGCGAGGTTTGCAGTAGTAGTGTAACCTTCTGGTAGGAGTGTTGTGTATAATTGTTGTCCATTGACATGTGCAGTGCATACAGTTTATTTCTCTGCTCTGTGTTTATGCTTACACATAGTTTATACAAATTATTGTACAATTAAATAAAGCCTATCGTAAAATATTCCTCAGGCAAAGCCTATCGTATTTTGAATGTTATTACAAATTCTGTAAACTTTTATGGTATTAGTGTAGAAGTGTTTTCAAATCTTGGCTATCTTTTTTTGTGTTTTTTAAAATTAATTTTGACTAATATCTTGTCACACTTTTAAAATCTGACTCAAAATCTATACAAAGTTACTGCAGTCTGTAGTTATGATTGTGGTGCAGCCTACAACACTTTAAGATTCCAGTTGTAAGTATACACACAGCCAGTACTTACTATCAGAATTGTATTTAGGCATTAGCCTTGTGTGCCTTAGACCAATTTGACAAATTTTAGGGGACAGCAAAAATAATGAGCAACATGGTTTCAACAATAGACATGAAGGAATATTTACTTATCACAAGTATTTGTAATGTCCTCCATTCTCTGTTCTTGAAACGTCGCATAACCCAATATGGAAATAACAAAAAGGAACACTTCATATTAATCATTCAGTACTTATGATGAACTGATATGGAGTAATGGATATGGACAAACTGAAACAGTCATTAATGCAATAGCAAAGGAAGTGAAAGAACCAAAATTTGCAATTACTGTGGATTCTACACCTGATACCATGCAGCATTGCCAATTAAGCTTCATTTCAGAAGGCTCACCTGAAATGTTTAAACAAAGAATGCTCACCTGAATAATGCTTTTCAGGGTTTTTAAAGAATCCTGGACAAACCGGTAAAGAACTGACTAATGCTGTTATTAATTTCTGTAATATTGTTATACAGACTCTATAAACCAGTTGCAGGGAAATATTGGATGAATTGTCAACAGAATTAAAAATTGTAATGTATGTTTACAGCAAATTTTCTGAAAAATTCGCATTTTTATCAAACTTTATAGAAACTGATCCTGATAAAATTCATGAAGTGTCTGATAAATTGCAACAGATTTAAAGAAGAGATATAGAAGAAATGTTTGGAACAGAATATTTACACCTGAAAAGTGTTCTCTTAGAAGAAGGAAATAGTAGTTTTATCATTTCCACTTTTAAACAAACTTTTGAATAATAAAAATGTTTTTGACTTATATCCAAATGTTAATAATGCTTTAAAAGATTTTTGTACTCCTGGTACAAACTTCTCAGCTGAAAGATGCTTTTCACCACTTGTGAGAGTTCAACAGAAACTAACAATCATTGATGCATTATGCTGTGCTTGCTGTGCTTGCCATTAAAAATGAGTTAACTGTAAAATTAGATTATGTAGATGTTATAGGCACATTTGCTAATAAAAAGGGAAGATGTAAACCACCAAACTGATAATTGTTGTTTTAGTTTTTATTGTTGAGCAAGTAAATTATTTTTGTCACATATAAATTTATTTTAAGATTTAAAATATGTATGTAATTGCTAGTTTATGTCGTGTGTGCCACTGAAAATCATGTATCTGTAAATTAGATTATGAGGATATTGTAGACAAATTGTTAAGGAAAAAGAAATCCAATAACATGTGTTGACAGTACTTGTAAATGTAAACATAATATCTAAACACTGTATAACATATATCTTAGTGCACTGTGTGGCGCACTCCATTGGACATCGTGAAGCCAGCCAAAAGAAAAGGAAGAAGGAAGAATGGAGAGCACAGGAGAACCAGTGATGGAAATCGACTGGGACAGCAGCAGGCTCTACATACCGCTGCCGAAAGAAGAGGATCGCATTACGCCTGGAACAGCGGACGCAGCCGCCGAACATTACAGCGCAGCTCGGGCGGCGTATGCAAATGATTTAGTGTCTTCGACAAACGATCCTTTTAAGGACCTCAAAAAACGATAGTGTGTACGATTGGCACCATTTGTCCTGTGACAAGTGGCGCCCAATGTGGAGCCCCGATCATCTGAGAGCTACCAGCCGGCACTCAAAACAACATGGCACCCAACAGCTACACCCAGCGGGACACCGGGTTCGACGTAGAGCAAGGCTTTGTACAATTTGCCACAGCTCAGGTGCACGTTGCCACCGGTGATCACCGCTACATATCATGCCTCAAGTATGAGGATCCAGAACGATATCTTCGACAGCTAGAGCGACAGCTGCGGGACTACAGAGACCCACCGGAACAGTGGGCTGATTACGCAGTGTGGCAGCTCTGAGGAGAAGCTGCCACGTGGGCAGAGAGGTACACGGGATTGCAGATAAATTGGCCCAAGTTCTGTGACCGCTTCCGGCATCACTTCTGCGGGACGCAACACGACGCAGAGCTGCTGGACGAGCGGTATGGTCAAACGCAGCAGCAGGAATTGGCGGAAATCTTCATCCTGAGAAAAATCAAGCTGTTTCGCTGTCTGTACCCCGGAGGTGACGAGAGGATGAGCATAGCCATGCTTACACAACAGCTGCAGCCACGCCTTCAACCGGCACTTAGGTTCCCGCCGCTTACAACTTTGGAGGAATTTTTACAATGGGCAATGAGCATCGAGGCGGACTTAGATCAAGATATTCATGCGCGAGGTCGGGATGACTCTTCTGAAAACTCCCTGGATCGAGTAAGGGGGTCGAAGCAGTGTCGATCGGCCTCAAGCACGAAAGAGGAACAAAGAATGAACAGCCTAACGCCCAAGTGCCACTTCTGCCCGGGGAGACACTTCCATCAGGACTGCCCTGTGAAGAACCGGCAGGGAAACGACCAAGCACCCCGGTAAATAGCCCACTGAGGCGCGTGAACCAACTAAGTACGGACATACCACGCATTCCAATAGAGATCACCGGGCGAAAACTCACCGCAGCCTTGGACTCTGCCGCAAACTACGACTTCATATGAGCCGGTCTGCCGCCCGGAGGAAGGAAGACAGAGCCCCAAGCTGTTCAGCTAGCGCTACATGGTCAGCAATGTCACTCAACGGCCACCGTCATCGCAGACATTGTAATTGGAAGTCTCGCGACCACCATCAATCTGCTAGAAGTGCCAGGACTGCAAGAGGAAGTTTTGCTGGGCCACCACTGGCTCACGGCCAACCAAGCAGTTGTGGACTACTGATGGGGCTGCCTTCACATTGGCAGCGAGAACCGACAGATGGTCTTCTGGAATGACCGCTCGGAGCCCGAGGAAGAGGACATTGACGAAGCTAGCCTTCAAACGTCAGCAGCTGACCAACACCGTAAATGGCTTCTGGAAATGTTTCACCGTCATCGTAGTCTGTTCTCCCGTGGCCTGCTCTGCACCACATCTGCGGTCAAGCACGAGATCTGGCAGAAGGAAGGTAGTTAAACAGTCCGGCTCCCGATGTACCGGTACTCGGACGAGAAGAAACGCACCATCCAGGAACAGGTAGAAGAGATGCTGAGGCAGCGGATCATTGAACCGGCCACTTCGCCATACAGCTCTCCGGTGGTGATTGTGAAGAAGAAGGACAGCACACCTCGGTTCTGCGTGGACTTCCAGAGGCTCAATGATCAGACCGAGGATGTGGACTCCCCACTGCCGCTGATATATGAAACAATCAAGGACCTCAGCGGGGCCAAAGTCTTCTCGACCCTAGATCTGAAGAGCGGCTACTGGCAGATCCCACTGGAGGAAGAAGCAAAGAAGTACACAGCATTCTCGGTGCCAGACGGAGGTCGCTACCAGTTCCGGGTGATGTGCTTTGGGCTGAAGAATGCACCCAGCACCTTCCAACAGCTGATGCAGGATGTTCTCATGGGCCTATTATAAGAGTGCTGCCTTGTCTATCTGGATGACATCATTGTCTATTCCCCCGACTGGGAAACGCACCTGCGACACCTGGATCAAGTCTTGGAAAGGCTGCAGATGCACCAGCTGACCTGCTCGCTCAACAAGTGTCACTTCGGCCGGGAAGAAGTCGCCTTTCTGGGCCACGAGATTACTCCAGATGGGAACCTCCCGCAGCAGCAACATCTCAGAGCGATCGAAGACCAGCCGGCTCCCAGCAACAAGAAAGAGCTACAACACTTCCTGGGAACTTGCAACTGGCTGTGAGAGTACATCCCCTGCTTCGCCGTGGTTTCAGAACCATTAACGGACCTGCTGCGGACAAGAAAGTGGCATTGGGATGAGACAACGCAGCGAGCCTTCGAAGAGGTTAAAGCCGCTTTCCAGCAGCCGTTAAAACTCTCACGACCGGATCGGGACTTGCCGATGTTTCTGCAGACTGATGCCAGCCAAAAAGGTCTTGGAGCGGTGCTTTATCAATGCACCGAAGGCGGAGAGAGACGTATCATCTCGTACGCCAGTGCCAAGCTCCGCGAGGTGGAGAAGAACAAACTGGAGTGCTTGGGAGTCGTCTGGGCCATCAACAAATACCGGCCATACTTGGAAGATCACCATTTCACCCTGAGGACCGACAACAAGGTGCTAACATGGCTGAAGCAGGCGACTGGGCAGAAGACGAAGTATGCTCGCTGGCCTCTACTGATACAGAGCTTCAAATTCACCGTCGTCCACTAGCCGGGCAAGGAGAACGAGTTGCCGGATTTCCTCTAGAGGGAACCTGGGCTTGAAGATACCGCCGGCGTCCAAGAAGAACCGTGGATGCAGCCTGAAGAGAGGCCACTTCGTAGTGTTGCGGCAGCTGCACCGCGACTACAAGAAATCACGGCTGTCGGCATCCATCAGGCAGTGCAGGAGGCGCAAGAAGGCGACCAGGAGTGCCAAGCATGGAGAAACGACCCTGCGGCGGCTACACCGAAAGGATACCGGGTGGACAACGGCCTGGTTTGGAAGGACAGACGCAACCAGAAATGAGGATAGTACGTGCCGCCGAGTGGCCACATGGAGGTCATTAGGCACTTCCACGACTCCCCTGAAGCCGGTCATCTGGGGGCCGAAGAAACGTTTCGGGCCATCGGCAAGGACTTCATCTGGACCGGCCTAACCATCAATGTCCGCAGATACGTCCGGAGTTGCAGAATATGTGCCCTCCACAAGCGCAGCGCCAATCCCGAACAGGACCAACAGCGACCTCACCGACCCAGGAGATGTTAGAATACTGCCGCCCTGGATGTCATGGGACTCGAGCTGGCAACCGGTACATCGTAGTGGTCACGGATATGATGTTGAGATGGGTGGAAGCAAAGGTGGACGCCGACATCATTATCCGCTACCTGGAGGAAGAAGTGTTCCCTCATTGGGGATACCCAGAGACGTTGCTCACCAACAATGGGAAGCCGCTCACGGGCCACAAGTGGAAGCAGATGTGCGACAAGCTGCACATACGACCGTGGACTACAGCCAACTACCATCCCAGGGCGAACCCGACCGAGTGGCGCAACAGCGAGATCAAGAAGGCGCTGCGGATCCAGCTCCATGACTGCAAGGACCATGGTGAAAGGGACAAGCGTTTGCCGACGGTTCTGTTCTCACTGCGGCATCATGCAAACACCACCACTGGAGTGACACCGAGTGAGCTTCTGCTGGGCAGAGACCTACGCCGACCAGGCGACTGGAGTCGGCCACAAGCGGAACAGGACGTCCGGCCAATTGAGGAACGAAAAGAGGCGGCCAGGTCACACCAGACCAAGTATCAGCAGCGGCGGTATCCGGACCGGAGGACACAGGACCCTACACTGGCCGTAGGGCAACTGGTGTACGTCAAGAACCACGCTGGACCAGCCAAAGGATGGAGGTACCCTGAATGGGAGCCAGCCTGGGAAGGTCCCTTTAGCGTTGCCGCAACCCTCGGCGGGCAGATTTACACAGTGGAGAAGGACAGACGTCCACACAAGGTTCACCGCCAATGGCTCAAACCTGCCGGAGAAGAACAGTGGGCTGGCCACCGGAGAGCATTCAAGACCCGGGGGAGTTGTGACGTAGTGAGGCGAAGATCTGCTCTCGGCACCAGCTGAGACGTGACCATCTAACGTGCTCAAGGCGAGCCAACCAGGGACTAGCGGCACTCTGATAGGTTCATGGCACACGACCTGTCAGGGGATAATAAGATCGCCGCTACCATTGGACGTCGTGAAGCCAGCCGGAAGAAAAGGAAGAAGGAAGAATGGAGAGCACAGCTGGCACTGCGCACGAAAGTTACCCTCTATCTCTTGTTTCTCTGGTCTGTATTGACCTATGCGGCACCTGTTTGGTGGTCACTTATCTCCGCCACCAACAGGCATAGCCTGGAAAGTTTCCAATCCAGAACCCTCCGTTCCTTGTCGGGATCTCCTTGGTTTGTTAGAAACAGTGTAATTCAAGGAGGTCTTAGAGTTCCTACTCTCTCAGCCTTTGTCTGGTCGTTAGCTGCGACTCTCTTTGCCGTAGCTGAGACCTCTTCCTTCCCTTACCTCAGGACCATCAGCACCATGCAACCACCTCCCCCTGTCCGGGTCAAATGCCCTCGGGCCATTCTTGATGACTCGCCATAACTTTAAGTAAATTACTTAAAACAAACTGCACATTTACCATCTGACCATGCCCCAGAATTTACCTGTAAAGCTGTTTCCTTCCTCCCTTCCTAGTATACCGACCGTGCTGAATGCCACTGCTATGCGGTATCACTGGCACGGAGGCTCTCCGCCTCGCGGGGAGCGACCGACGCCTCTCGGCATCTGCACGCGGGACTGGGAACAGGTGACATCTGTCCCCTGAACCCGTACATGCGGCAGTGCCCACCGATTGCACAAAATTTTAAAAAATAAATAAAAAGAAACCTTCTCCCCCGCCTTCTCAGTTAACTGGTTGGCGGTTGTCCATTCCAGTTTTTAGGCACCTGTCGAATGTACCAGCTCTAAGTTTATCCTCAGGCAGCCATTGGGCTCGGCCCAGATGCTGCAGTCATGCACCGGGTGCAAAGACGCCCCGCTACTACAGTGCTACATGCTACATGGAGAGCATAGGAGAACCAGTGATGGAAATCGACTGGGACAGCAGCGGGCTCTACATACCGCTGCCAAAAGAAGAGGACTGCAGTACGCCTGGAACAGCGGACGCAGCCGCCGAACATCACAGTGCGGCTCGGGCGGTGTACGCAAATGATTTAGCGTCCTCGACAAACGGTCCTTTTAAGGACCTCAAAAAACGATAGTGTGTACGATTGGCGCCATTTGTCCTGTGACAGCATGTACCATTAATTATTCATGTGTATATATATATATATGTTTTATGAACATTTGTGCGTCCGTCTTAACAAATTTTATCATCGTAGTGGCGTCTGTTAGATTTTGACGTCCGTATATCGGACGCTAAAATGTAATCCCTTATAGAAAATGTGTTCTGTGGAATAAAAGTTTATAAGTTCCACAAAAATCCTTTATGAGCACATTGTTAATGAAACATCTTAATTTTTTTAACTTTCAACTCATTATTTTGGCACCACGAATTTTTAAAGATTTATCTGCGGGTGCCAAATTGACTGACTTTTGAAAATTGATATTCAATATGTAGTTCATGGTTTGTCCACCACGTAGTACTACCATCGTCTGTATACACTCTGCGCGCCTTTTTTTCATTTAGTTTGCAATCATGATGGAATCCGTAGATTTGGCAACACTGTCATAGCATAAACGCACAGGTCAAATGACAAACGCAATCCAAGCCTGTTTCAGACTGTGCTAAGTGGGTCAAAGATTATGTCCTTTTTCAATGATTCGCTTCGTTTTTCTGATATTCTCATGTTCACTTATCAGTTCATTTTCCCACTTAACCTCATTTTACTTTCTCCTACCTACCGCACTTTTGATTTTATTCTCTTTATAAACCGTTTGATATGTGCTTTACAATAGTTTAAGTTTTGAATCAACAGAGAAAAAGTGTTCGGGACAAAAACGTTAAAAATTTGATTCATCACAACAGTTTAATTTTTGTGTGAAGAAAGAGAAACTGTGTGTGTGTGTGTGTGTGTGTGTGTGTGTGTGTGTGTGTGTGTGAGAGAGAGAGAGAGAGAGAGAGAGAGAGAGAGAGAGAGAGAGAGAGAGAGAGAGAGAGAGAGAGAGAGAATAACACTTATATTAGAAAGCTATACCTTTCTGTCGAAGGGTTAGAGAGAGGTAAAACAAAAGGATACATGGTGTGGGAAAGAGTGAGTGAGAGGGGTTGGTGACAGGGTAAAAATATTAAAAATTTGATTGTCATTTGCAATTTAATTTCTATTAGAGTGAGACGGGGGAGAGAAAGAGAGAGAGAGAGTGAGAGAGAGAGAGTGAGAGAGAGCAGGCAGAGAGATAGAGAAAATAGAACGCGTAGTACGTGCATTAGCGTTCCTACCGAGAAGCGTTACGCCTGAGGAGGGGGAGAGGCTAGTGAATGAATATGCGACTCTGCTACGTTTACACTGCGAGAAAATTTCGACGGAAATACGCAAGCAGTGTCCAGTAGGCGTTTGCACTAAGCCGTAGTTTCTACCGCGAGAGATAGTCCAAGTGTTCACTACGTGCTTGCGCGAGCTATTATCGTAATTTATTCCGACAGATGTATGAAACTCCGTTTACACTAGACTGTAAGTTTGGGCAAGTAGTCCTGTCCCAACTTTTCCCCGCTGAGCACTCTTCAGAGAGGTGTCAGCCATGGCATGACGTTTATTAAAACAGTAAATTAAAAATAAATAACTATTGTATGTATTTGTTTATTTCCCATTTAAATGATTGTCGAATTAGATTTATTACAGTATTGATTTAGTAAAATACAGTATGGTTTTACGTGAAAAAATATATGATTTTCTTTTTGAGAGACAAGGTTGAATTTTCATAATGTTTTTTATGAATCATCATGTCAAACATGTGTAGCTGCTTGGTGACTGAACAAACTAAACAAATGAAATATCTTGGCTTCATAATAGACAGTAACCTCTCACAGAAAAGTTTTATTTGTAACCTGAAGAAATAGTTGCATACATTCTTACGTAAATTCTATTTGTTACGAGATTTTTGTCCCGAAAGTAACGATTGCTTACTACAATAAAATTGTCATGTGTAAACGTTTTCGTATTGATGACTAACAAAATTGTTTATGAAGGTATGCAGCAATAAATTGTTGTCAGCTGTGGTACTATCAAGGAGAACTAGCTAATAACAGACATCAGCTGTCTTGTGTATACGCACACGAGGCAGTTGAAGACATAATACGCAATCCTGTTCAAATAAACAAACTCGTATTCTCTCAGCGTGCGATCTTGCATAAGTAGTCATAACTAACTGTTACGTGATTATAAACACCAGACAGGTTGATGAAAGAAAGAAGCCATGCTTTATATTCTCGTAGAAACGAGTGAAATTTTAAAATAATAATGTCCATTTTAGATCATTTATTTACATTTTCTGATAAACCTATACGTAAATTATACGTAACAGTCTAACAAGTATTTACATTAATACTCCTACTTTATTAGATATTTACACACATACTCTAGAAATATTTCAGTTTTCACGTAAGTTTTATAAGAACAAAAGTAATGTTCTCATAATTTAGTGTTTATTAGTTTAAAATGCTTTAAGCATAGCAATTAAAACAGTATTGTATTCTTGCTATTAATTTTATGACGTGGCATAAACGCGCGAATACAAACACTCGCACCCGCACGCATGCACACATATTATTAACTCATGAGATTTCGACAGTCTGATGTTGAAAATTCCAATCGTGGATATTTTATAGATACAACCTTTTTTAGACATTGGTTATTGTGGGAAACATATTGAATAGAATACCGTAGCGTTAAACGAAATGTATTTACTTTATTCAGCTGTTAAAATAAGATACTTAAATTCGATTACGTTTTTTAATGTATTTGTATTTGTATTAAGTATGAACTACAAAGTTCTAATTTAAATTAAGATTGAAAGTGCCTTTGATTCACAAGAATTTACTGTCATGTGTTCTTCTCTGATACGCTTTAAATAACGACAACTCACATTTTAAAATTTACAGTTCAGGTCAAATCACTAGTAATCCAGTCCAGTGTGTCACTATTAAAGAAGGAACATAATTCCTATTACAAATAATGAAGCTTTTTAGACCTGGTATTACTAGATGGTAAGTAAATAATCAAAATGTTTTATACAATTTGTAGGTTCCTTGTCATTCAGTTCATACTATCTATAATCAAGTTAAAACATTCGCTAACATTTTGTATTTAATTCCTTCAAAAAAAGAACACTCGCGAGGAAGTTTTTAAAACGGTTCGAGTAGTTGTCAATATTGTTCTTTTGAAAAATAAGGGCATTACAGTCTGTGTATGAATGCCAATTTGTTTACGTTCTCAAAAATATCGGTATGGAGAACCATACATGACTTCTATGTTCTAAGTTTTATATATAAAATCATTTACGAAATGAAATGTTTCCATAGAAACTACTTCTTTCCACTTATTGCTTCAGCCTTAACCACAGTACTGTGGTCACTAACGCATACTACCTCACGTTATCGCACTCTATTTTCACTGATGATGGTAGTCGATGGCACTGCCGAAACGTCTGGTTTTGCAGAAAACTTTGGTCTACGGCCAAACAGGACGGGAAGGAATTTTAACAACAAACTACTTCTTTGTTGCCGATAACGTAGTACATATATAAAAAATTATCCCCACCCCGTTCAACTAGCCTCATCATTTATAGATATTTCATCTACGTTTCTACAGTGGATTATTAAGATCTTATCAGGATACTTTATTTTTCAAACTTAAGTACTTTACTCTTATTACAACAAAAAATGTTTCTGGTAGTTACCCTTTCCCCCTAACCGATCTTCACCAAAATCAATAGGCCTTGAGTCCTCTACAACTCAGGGACATACGTAAAATATTATTTGATTCTGTTTGAATTTACGGCAGTTATCGTTCGTCATGAAAAAATTTCTCTTGTTACAACATAAAATGTTGCATGTAAACTACCCCTTTCCCCTTAACCGATCTTCACAAAAATCAACAGGCCTTGAGTACTCTATAATTTAGGGATGCATGTAAAACATTATTTGATTCTGTTTCAATGTGCGGCAGTTATCGTTCGTCATAGAAACAATCTTGTTAAAACATTAAAAGTGGCAGGTAAACTACCCCTTTCCCTTAACCGATATTCACCAAAATCAATAGGCCATGAGTCCTCTACAAATTAGGCACATATGTAAAAAATCATTTGATTCTGTTTGAATTTGCGGCAGTTATCGTTCTTCATGGAAAACGTTCTCTTGTTACAACATAAAATGTTGCTGGTAAACAACCCCTTTCCCATAACTGATCTTCAACAAAATCATCAGACATAGATTTATCTACAATTGAGGAAGGTATGCACAAAAATATTTGATTCTGTTTAAATATGCGGCAGTTATCGTTCGTCATAGAAACAATTGCTCTTGTTAAAACATAAAATTGTGACAGGTAAACTACCCCTTTTCCTTAACCGATCTTCACGAAAATCAGTCTTTTATAATCGATGAACGTATGCAAAAAAATATTTGATTCTGTTTGAATGTGCGGCAGTTATCGTTCGTCATAGAAAAAATTACCGTTGTTAAAACATAAAATGTTGCAGGTAAACTACTCCTTTCCCTTAACCGATCTTCACAAAAATCAACAGGCATTGAGATATCTATAGTTCAGGAAGGTGTGCAAAACATTATTTGATTCTGATTGAATTTACGGTAGTTATCATTCGTCATAAAAAATACCCTTGTTACAACATAAAACGTTGCAGGTAAACTATCCCTTTCCCTTAACCGATCTTCACCAAACACAAAAGGTCTTGCGTACTCTACAAATAAGGGCTGTATGCAAAACATTATTTGATTCTGATTATCATCTAAAACTTCCGGGCTGAAAGGCCGTGGTCGAGTGCTTGAAATACTGCTAAACGTTTCGGCCGCACCACCGGTGGCCATCTTCAGTAGCGAAATAATCGTGTTCGAATAGGTGATACGCCGAACACGTCTCCCAATGAACTGGGAACAAGCAACTTGTTCTTGTTCCCAGTTCATTGGGAGACGTGTTCTGCGTATCATCTATTCGAACACGATTATTTCGCTACTGAAGATAGCCACCGGTGGTGCGGCCGAAACGTTTAGCAGTATTTCAAGCACTCGACCACGGCCTTTCAGCCCGGAAGTTTTAGAAGATAATCATAATGACACCGGCCGTGAAAGCCTACGTACTAAGATTATTTGATTCTGTTTGAATTTGCGGCTGTTATCGTTTGCCATAGAAAAAAATTACCCTTGATTAAAAAAAAAATTTGCAGGTAAACTATCCCTTTCCCTTAACTGATCTTCACCAAAAACAATAGGTCTTGAGTACTCTACAAATAAAGACTGTATGCAAAAATTATTTGATTGTTTGAATTTGCGGCTGTTATCGTTTGCCATAGAAGAAAATCTACACACACACACACACACACACACACACACACTTTTCGAAAAATGACTTTTTTTCAAGTTTTGAGTGTAGTACAATCAGAATCTGCAATAATCTCGAACACGATTTTTTTTGCCATCATCATACTTCCATTTCCTTAAGGAACATGGAAGTAAAATCAATACTGTGCATTCACTAGATGTGGCTGTAGTACTCGTTTGAGCAGAACCATGACAATCAAAAGCCTTTCATGTAATAACTTGTATTTAATTACGCAGCACTTTCCGACACTATATCTGTGCACCAATCAGATTAGACCTTTAGTAAGATTAGATTACCGTATTGAGTGCACGTTGACGCTATGTAGTCACAATTAGTATTCATGAAACGCAGCTTGAAGTGAATCGGCCTATCGTGTCGTCGTCATTTTGCTGCCGGTATAGTCGTTGTTTATTAATCTACAGAAACATGATAAAAACGACCTACACATATAAATTAATAACCACTGATGACGACTCACATCCTTTTGATTGAGGGTGTATTAGATTTTTAACTCTTTAGACATACACAACGATCTTTTTTACATACCGATTTGGCAATGAAAGTACTGCAATTGATAGTTATGTCTTTGTTTGGGATTAGATTGTAATTTTGTGTAGATCTAATTACGTAGCTGTTCCCTCTAATAATATATGTCCAAAATGTTTTATTACAAAATATGTAGCATGCACAGAATTAGCACCAAATAAATACCAGAACTGTTAGCTTATTATAACTTTATACAGTATTTTGTAACAATTTGTTACTGTGCTTGTTATGTTCCAACATTAAAAGTTATAAATACATTTTTAAAACATTCCGTTTTTACACTGAGCATTTTATTACGACTTGTACTTTTTGTGTAGAGTGTGATAAGTGTACTGAAAACGTATATTAAAGAAACCGTAAATCAGTATTTGACAGTATTGACACTACTGAAGTATATATCTGAACAGTGTATGAAGCCAACCTCAGTTTTTAATATATTTTATTACAAATTTTATGTCCGTTTGGACATCCAATTATTCTTGTATCCGAATGACTCTCGATCCCAATTTATTATGATACTGATGCTCTACTTTGATGCAGATCACTATCAAGACATTTGTATCTGCATAACTTATTTTTTCAGCCTTATGATTTTATAATTGAAAAAGGTTTTTACCCTGTTGTTTTCTTATTATTACCTGTAACACCACTCGTAGGCTTTAAAATTCTAACTTGACTGTGCCCATAAGATTTTTAAATTTCAAAAGATTAACGCTACTGATTAACCAAATTATCGTAATTATTAACATTTTATAATTCTCAAATAGTTAAAAAATGCTGATTTATTCAATCAGTTAAACGTTTAATTAGCTACCTTTATTTTGAAATTTTGGATACTTCATTTTATTAGAGTTTTGAATTTCAAAATTTTTCGTTTATAATTCTTTTTAATCACAAAGTTTATCATTGATTCCTTTCTCAAAATAAATATTTTTGTTTAAAATTGATATAATTATGTACTCTGCTTGTAATGATCTAAATTGAAATGTTCTCTCTACACTTAATTTAGCTTTCTAATAATTCATCAAATCAAGGACAACATTTCAGTAACTGTTTTTTATTAATACGGTATATTAATAAGAACCATATTGGATATCTTCACTAAACTCATTTACCACTCCATAAATTTGAGGAAAAGCAAATAAATGAAAACGTCAAAAGTAGCCTACTACTCATCATCATCATCAGCAAGGGTTATACAAAAGTGGTTTGTCCCGGGCCTAAGCAGATAGACTAGAAATGGTCATTCTAATGCTTCTTGGGACGCCCCATACCTCTCCGTCGATTTCGGCTTATAGTTCAATAGGTGTTTGAGAATGCTTTAGTCATCGTTTCTGTTAAAATTTCCAAACATTTTAGCCTATAATGGGGCAGTCCTATCAAATATTCACATAACATTCAGTTTCTTCCGTACATCGAGATTTATTTTGGGATCAGTATTTGTGAAGAGTATATTGATATATATTACGCTTCCGAGACCTCGTGAAGACGACTGCTCTGCGATTTCGTCCTTAGAAGTCGGAATTCTTAAACCCATAGACAATGAAGAACTTCAAGCGTGTTTCTTTACTCGTTGATTAAAAAAATGGGTTGGGTACTCGTTGTATCGGGTTAACTAGGCACTGGTCCTCATATTCTTAGTGTTGGATGAAGTAATGCTAGCTTTCAAAGAAGCCTTCACCTCTCTCAAGCCAAGACGGTTCTGCGGGGTAAAGTGCAATATCTTATAAGAGGTTACCCTTTTGATGTTGAACAGTATAGATTTAGACCGGAAAGTCGATAAATATTCTTTGGAGATCAGTAGTAGCCAACAGTACCAAGTTGAGGCGTAAGGGAAATGATTCTGGACTGTTTTATATTTGGAATATTACAGGCGCAAATTAAGTTGGATTTAATGGGTTGTACTATTGTGTACAGGGAAATTTGGTCTCCTTAGTATGATAAGATAGTCAGTTTATGGGAGACAACCTACAGAAATCGGACTGGACGTTAAGCCCAAAGGTGGCAACCCCACTATCGCATTGCCGTGCGATATGCAAGTAACATATTCAGGAGACATATTAGTTATCAAACGGTCGCAAGCAAGATGTAACCGGAGGGAAAACGTCAAAAGTGCTTTCCAACAAATTTTAATTTTGCGTATTTATTAAGTAAGGAAATTAGAATAAATTTGTAATGGAATGCTCTAACAGAAAACCTATATTTCACTCACATTGTTTATAATTTTTTTCTCATTGTGTTCGCAAACCGTAATTCGTATTTTTTAAAATCTCAATTAGCCTATAATGACATTGCACATTTAGTTGCCATGGAAATTTGTAAACAAAGATATGATGAAAAAGATATGTGTATTTTAATGTGTCTAAAAAACACTGTTGTTTCTATGACATTTTTAAATATTTGTTTTCCTATAAATAATAGTTTTATATAATTGAAAGTAAATTAACAAAACAGAAAGAAAAATTCAAGACAATACAAAATTATGGGCGTGACGAGATGTAAAACGAGCAGGCAAAAGCTAAAACAAATGTTGAAGGTAGATGAGATATAAAGCAAAGATAAAAAAGGAGGACCGATTCGAAGATACAAACATACATGGGAGAAGGTAGTATATTATTTACCATCAGGGAATAATAACACATGAAACTGCATCAAACACAATAAAACTAACAATTTTTTTTTAAATTATAAGTGAGGTCTTGTATTAGGCAACAATAAAAATGGAAGAGTGGATTCTTCAGTACAAAACGTGTTACCCCAGAGAGTCCTCTTTAGTTAGGAAATTTTAGACTAGTTACACTTTTGTGGTTCAAATCCTCTAATCGACACCATATCTAGAAGATTCATGTCCCCGTTTGTTTAACACAATCCGCTACGTGAAGCTATTCAGTAATATGTTTTTTGAATTCAACGTTAATTACTACATTTTAATTTATAGTCATTATTAATGAAACTTTGATTTACTTTCACAAATTTACAAAATATTGTTAATGCCTTTATTTCAACAGCTATTTCTGAGCGGTATGACAGTTGCAGTTTGATACATGCAGCAGGCTCAGATATTGGACTGTGTTGAGTGAAAAACTAATTACTAGCTTTGGAGAGGGAATTGATCCCTTGACATTGCCCGTAGATATGCCACTGCCTAATTTTATTTTAAGAAGTACCGAGGATTCCCATGCCGTACCCCCTTGCAAACCAATGTTCACGTGTGTTAGTCTCGTCTATACAACGATTCTATAGATAATAATGCTTATTTATAAAATTTAAAATGCTCAAGAACTGGTGTAGCTATCATGAAAAATAAAAGCGTAAGTAACGCGGTATTAAGTTAGCAGCGGGAGTTCAGTAGTTATTGAACTACGCCCTCTCAACTCTTTAACATGAATACATACAGAGCAAGTAAACGACTCATTTTCGGAGTTTGATGACACACATTAAGAAGAATTTTATGCAATACTGGAAAGAGACAGTAAAAAACTGTTAACGCAAAAAGTAACTATACTTACAGACTTAAATAAAAAAAATAAAAGAATGGCTAGAGAATCAGAATAATGGAAAAATGGATTAAGGTCACGAAGTGAATAGGTGAACAATAAATTTACTTCAGTTCTGATAACAATCTTTATTACTTGTAAGCCAGAAGTCATCATTACGTAAGATAATATGTTCATGACGTTCCCCTACTGATAGCTTTCGCAATCAAGTAGACTACATCTTAATTATCGCTAGGTGGACTCTACGACCTTTACCTTTCCAAACAATTAAAGACTCTACGAGCTCCCCAGAGAAAGATTTTCACAGTAATCAGATTCTTGCACCTAAAGTAGAACTAAACCTGGAAAGGCGTACATCAAAAGAAAGTCAACAAACATGATGGTGTTTAAAAATAGACATGTCATATTAGCAAAATGCGGATATAAGAGTGAAGAGGAAAATTGTTGGTCGGCAATGAACCTATGAGGCATGCAGATAGCGCCTAGCTAAAAGTAAAAATTATATTATAAGAAGAAACTTCTAGAGTAACCACAAACCTGTAATTTCAGTAAAAATAGTTAAAAATGGATAAATAAAGATACGTTTAACACATACAAACAGCAAACGGGACTACACAATTAAGAGACAAGTATCCTCAAGTAAGCAAAGCCAGAATACAGCAATATAGGTACGACACGAATAAATACATAAATAAAATCTAGAAAGATTAAAAACAGATAGAAACAAATATCAATTATAATGTCTTCAAATTTAAAACAGTACAAGAAAATTTGTAACAAATTAAAGAACATACGATGCCAATATAAATGAACGACGGAGAAGCTACTGCATAAAAACCTATTCAAAGATAAATGTATAGAGAGAGAATACAGGCAACTTTGCGTTTGACCTGGAAGTCAACATTACCATGCAATATTAATAACCACGTTAGAAAAAATTAAACAAAAGGAAGCTGTTGAGAAAGACTGCATAGTAATAGAAATGATTATGTCTCGGTGAAATGGAAATCTAAGTGGTGTTAACAATTTTGATACAAACAGTGAAATTCTGAAACAGGCTAGATGATTGAAGAAGTTCAGTATATGTCCCTCCCAATACATAAAAGTACTTAAAGATCACTGTGACAGAATAATCTTATTTTTCGCCTACTATTAAAGTTTAGTTACAAGAATTCTATAACAATTAAAGTATACCTATTACCCCAAATACAACGTAAGCTAGCAAACGTTTTGCCATATTATTGAATACTAGCAAGATTTAAAAAAAATGTAGGTAATCACACATTATTTTTCAAAATACAATAATACTTAGATTATTTTAGAAGCTAGAAAATGTGGATAATTGTAGCCGACATTAGGACACCGTAACACATAATCACTTTACGTAAACATGGAAGGGTTACAAGAAATCAGTATCACTATCATCACATCAGGGAAGGTAAATCAGGGTTAACTCCCAGCTCACGGAATTTCTCATCGTAAAGAAGGGGTATGACAAGGATGCATTCTCAATCTTATACGATTTAAATTCTAAGGGTTTAAATAGACAGGAGCCACGGATGAATGGGAAGGAGGTATCGCAATGTTAAGTAAGAAGGTTTGCAATCTATAATATCATGATGACATAGTACTTCCAGATGCAAGTAAAGAATTTCGTTTATCCGCAGAATGAAAAAGCCAACAACGATGCAACGTTACAAAATAAAGGAATATAAGACAAAGTAACGACTGTAGAGAGATCAGATAACAAACAGCTAATCTACTTCGGACATATACAGTGAGTGGGCAGAGATTCCAAAAACACGTGTTAATGTGGAAACACAAGGGAAGAAGGAACCAGGCTGGCCAAGAAGTAGCTGGAGAGGTAGTATAGACTCGAAACTGAAAGGGGCCTTGAGGACCACCGCGATAGGTGATTGATCATTGGACACCTAGTACTGCAGATAGGTGAAATAATTGTAAGAATTGTGCCTTTAATGATAGAAGCATTCAAATTGGGGCACATATACTAAATATATAAAGGTTTAATTTTGGATATGAGGTCATCGCAGATTTCCCCTATTACAGGAATGGCGGACATTCAAAATGGCGGCCTCTGAATATATTTTATGTGCTCCTTTTTTATTGTTATTTGATAATGTTAATAGCGTATTATATGTGATTTTACATGAACTGATGCTATAAATATGTGTGCATGTCATCACACTCCACAAAACTAAAAAACAGAGTACTTGCATACTTTCCTGACATGGAAGCACATAAGCAAGGTCGAGATGTGATGTTAATATTTAATAATGATGTTGGATTAGCTCTGAAGAAAGCTTGTGAATACGATGCAGATAGTGACGCTATTCATCTTGCTAAAGCAGCAAATATAGTTAGAAGAGACATCTTTAAAATGAAAAACCGCTTCAATGGATCATTTGAAAAAACCTGTCAGGAAGACTCCGTACCAGCATCTCTGTTAGCACTGGTTGCTATGGTTACAAATGGTCCAAATATTAAAGCACAGTCAAGTATTTCAACAATACCACAACCTATCCTTACTGTTGCACAGTTACTAATGTATAACAGTTTGGTGAGACGTCGGGAGTGTCATTCTGGAACAATCTACAAGCACAATCGAGGAAGGGAAACACCTTTGCCTATATACTTAGATATTTTAATTCATACAAAAACTCGCAAGCGTGAACTAGTTGAAGACCTTCACGAGCTCGGATTAAGCATATCACATGACCGAGTGCTAGACATTTCATCAGAACTTGGAAATGAAATATGTTATCTGTATCACATGGAAAATGCTGTCGTTCCTCTTCAGTTAAAAGGAGGGCTTTTCACAACTAATTAGTGCGGTTGATAATATTGACCACAATCCAAGTTCTACTACAGCTCATGATTCTTTCCATGGTACAGGAATATCCCTATTTCAACATCCAGATGGTAATTCCAGAGGGACTGATCGAACTAGGACTTCAAGTCCTTTTGTCGTGAAGGCAACCAAACATCTTCCTGAAAGCTACACAAGTGTTACCCCTGTTCCTCTTATTAGAACTGACTGTCCTTTGCCAACAGTACAAGAAAACTTTGTTGACTACCAACTGTCGTCGAAAGATATGGTTAAAGAATACACCTGGCTGAACACGTAAAAACTGTTTTGGCTGCTGACAACCTACAAGGGGATGAAATAATCACCTGGGCAGCATACAACGCTAGTCAACAAGTCAATAAACCTAAAGAATGTGATTTAACAATTTCTTCGTTGCTTCCTGTATTTCCAGACCATGCTACATCAGTGGCCATGATTCGCCATTCAGTGGATATTGTTAAGACAGCAATTTATTGGCTTAATCCGGGGCAGATTCCTATCATTGCATTTGACCAACCACTCTACGCATTGGCAAAACAAATCCAGTGGAACTGGCCAACAACTCATGGTGAAGGTCAATTTGTTATACTGTTTGGTGGGCTTCATATCGAGATGGCAGTTCTCAAGGTTCTTGGAAATCTCTTAGATGAAAGTGGATGGACTGAAGCACTTGTTCAGGCTGATATTACAACAGCTGGAAAAGAGGATTCATTTGTAAAGGGTTCCCATGTAACTCGTACCCGCAGGGCTCATCAAATCACAGCCAGTAGCCTATATTTACTTATGCAGCAGGCTTACATTGACTACAGCCAACACATAGAGCATAGCAGTCAAGTTAAGTCATTTGAAGAGTGGTGTAAAGAAAGAGTTGATGTATGTCCCAAATTTAGATTCTGGTTTATCGTTCTAAAACTAGAACTCCTTTTGTTGACTTTTGTTAGAGCAATACGAGAAGGAGATTTTCAGCTCTATGTAAAGGCGCTATCCAGTATTGTTCCCTGGTTCTTTTCTTTTCACCATACTCACTATGCGAGATGGATTCCTGTCCACTTACATGACATGATTTCACTTAAACAGAATCACCTTGCCACCTATGAAGAATTCATGAAAGGAAAGTTTGTCATCAAAAAATCAAGTAGGGCATTCTCTGCTATTGCTATTGGTCAGGCCCATGAACAAAATAACGCATCAGTCAAAGGTGATGGAGGAGCTGTAGGCCTAACAGAAAACTCAAAAGCTCTGCTTCGTTGGATGGTGTCTGGACCTGAGATGGGCCGCTTAGCTTGAAGAATTTAATTCTACCAAGACAGAGAGATGGGGAAAAGATGAGCGTCACCACGAAGCTAACAAGCGTTCACAGATGGCATTTGCAAAAGATGTCAAGTCTCTGACTCATGTAATGCAAGATCTGGGAAACCCATACAGTGAAAACAGCTCTGATCTTCTGGTACTTGACAGCAGAAATATTGTAAATACGGCAGTTTCAGACACATTGTTAAATATTGAAAAAATTGGAATTGAACAGTGTGAGTTATATGTCAACTAGAGGCTTATTAATAAAACTAAACGTATATCAGATCCTATTAAGCGGAATAACCTACACCTCTTCAGCCGTCCTCCAGTTCGTGAAAAGTCTAATAAACAGTTACAGTTGACATCACTAAAGAATGACTGCTCGTTGTTCTCTAGATTGTACATTGCATCACAGATACGTAATGGAGATTTGGATGAGTTCTTTAGACACGAGAACCAAGCTTATCCTCCAGCACTGTCGAAGTTGGGGAGTCTAAGAACCGGAACAAAGTCAAATTTATTGACTTGTCTTGAAGGACTCGCACCTACTAGCACTACCAAACCAACAGCAGAAATTACAATCATTGACGGTGCTACAATTGTCAACATGCTGCGACCAGGATTGGCAAAAACATTTGAAGATTATGCCAATACTGTATTCATACCCTACATCAAAGCTCAGCTTCAACATGTAAGAAGGATAGATATCATCTGGGACGTGTACATGCCTGACAGCTTGAAGAGTGACACACACAGCAAAAGGGGAAAAGGTGTTCGAAAGCGTGTTGAACCAAGAAGTTCACTTCCTAAAAACTGGGAGGAGTTTCTCCGGGTTGATGAAAATAAGACTGAATTGTTCTCTTTCTTGGCTACAACATTAGCAGCTATTTCCACGGACAAGCAGGTGATTACCACAATTGGTAGCGATGTTCTTACTATAAATCGTCAAGATGTCTTAGAACCGGCTCCATGCACACATGAAGAAGCTGACACTCGACTCCTACTTCATTTATGTGATGCTGTGCAGCAAGGATATACCAAAGCCGAAATACGCACTGTGGACACCGATGTTTTAGTTCTTGCCATCTTATCAGCACAACGTCTAAACATTGAGGAACTGTGGGTTGCTTTTGGAGTGGGAAAGAACTACCGGATCTTCGCCGCGCATGACTTAGCAAGATCTTTGGGTCGTGATCGTTGTACTGCCTTACCATTGTTTCACACAATAACTGGGTGTGACACTGTATCCTTCTTTGGAGGAAGAGGCAAAAGGACCGCATGGAACACCTGGAATGCATATCAAGATATCAGCGCTACTTTTTGTGCATTGGCTGACAGACCTACTCAGCAGACTGTACAAGATATGCTGAAACCATTGGAGAGATTTATAGTTTTGCTATATGACCGTACTAGCAGCGACAAATGTGTTAATGATGCAAGAAAACACCTGTTTACTCAGAAAGGTAGAGCAATTGACAATCTACCTCCTTCACAAGATGCTCTCATTCAGCATACAAAGAGAGCTGTCTACCAGGCTGGTTACTGCTGGGCTCAAATGATGGTCGCAACTCCAGTGCTCCCGTCAACAGGTGATTGGGGTTGGAAGAAGAAGGTTGAAGGTGGATGGGAAATATCTTCGACAACCCTACCAGAGGCTTCGCAAGCATGCAGGGAACTCATACGATGTGGCTACAAGAAAGGCTGCACACGACAGTGTCAATGGAAGGCTGCCCTACAGTGTACCGCTTTTGTGCTTGTGGTGCTCTTTGTACTGAGTGATATCAGATTTTGAATCTAATCATTATCTATTATATCTAATCTATTATGTGTTTATCTATCAGAATTCTATACAATACAGACAATGCAGTATTAGTATTTCCATTAAATAATCCATCAACATTTGTTATAAACAGAATATAAATAAAATATGGTATATATTATTAAAAATAGCAAACTACATGCACAAAACAACAATTACTCGCCATTGCTTTAATAGCTGTCATTTAACATCATCAAATAACATTTAAAAGGAGCACATAAAAAATATTCAGAAGCCGCCATTTTGAATATCCGCCATTACTGCAATAGGCGAAATCTGAGATGGCCTCATATCCAAAATTAAATCTTCATATATGTAGTATATGTGCATGTGCCCCAAGTTGTATGCTTCAGTTATTGCCCCAAGTTGTAGGCACAATTATTTCACCTATCTGCAGTACTAACCACACAATAATGTAGTCTAATACGTATTTTATTTGTGTGCGTGTGTGTGTGTGTGTGTGTGCGCGTTCGCGCGCGCGCGCGTGCGTGTCTTAGGTTGGAGGGGGAGAATGGAACGTTAAAAAAACTGCTTTATGTTATGAATGCTTAAGCCTACAAATTTTTATTGTTATTACTATTGTTGTTATGTTTTTACTAAAAAATATTCATATTATTTTAATATTATTTTCTTAAGGAGTACGAACACATCAGCCTACCAACACGTTTGGTGGAAACGTAAAAACAGACAGATGTACATATAAATAAGAGGTTGCATTAGTTCAGACATAGATCTGTTTATATGTCAGCCAAAACAGTAGTAAACAAACGCTGCTGAGCTATTAAAAATTAGGAATGTCATTTGACCTTGAATACTCTGTTGGCGGGAATCTGATGAATGACAAATCTCTTTGCTGGTAACCTGTGGTGTTACGCTGAATAGACACAACACATTATCACGCTACACAGCAGTGACTGACATGTATTAACCATTTATGGGTTCGCGATACAACAGCTCAGACTAAACTGTGCACAATGTTTGTAGAAAAGACTGACGTGTGTGACGTAACGCTAGGTTACAAAATGCAACTTTCATTCCCGCCAGAAATTTAATAACATTTCTTGTTTATTTTGGCTCATCAAAATAAACATTACTGTGCGTTTACCATGTTCCAGTGTCCTTCATACTTCATAAACACTTGAGAAATTTTATTGTTTCAGAGGCACCCGTAGGGGTGTCCGGTAGGTTTAATTGCACATAAGCTCCTTGGCTCATCTTTAACAAAAATGACAAAAATAAAACGAATAAGGAGAGAGAGAGAGAGAGAGAGTGATGGCGAGGGGTGAGAGTAAGAAAATGAGAGAGTTACACAGACAGAGGTTAGCTGTATACATTTTTCGCCATACTTCATTTAGAAGTCGCATGACAATTTGCATAGACCATCAATTAAACGAGCGGCCAGCACGTCGCACTCTACTTATAATGCGACACCAGTGGCGTAGCTAGTCTTTTTGACGCCCGGAGCAAGGAGATCGTCGGCCGTCTTGCCATCACAATTAATAGGGGACAAAAGAACAAAAATGAAGGCCCATCCACTGAACAAAGTACTTAATAAATGCAAATATGTAGATTTTTGTATGAAAACCCGTCCAGCAAACGTCTTAAGAATATTTGTTAAGTCAAAATTAAGAAATTACATATTATAATATTACCGGTATTCAGTTTCTAACATTTATTATTTAGACTATAAAAAATGTAGTAATATAACAAATTTATAACATAAAAATGTTCTAATGAACATACAAATTCCTTATAGGTATAAATCGCATCTTCAAAACAATATCCTAAAGCAACATAACGTTAAACAAAGAACTACATTAAAAGTAATCAAATAAATCACTTACCATTACAGGTTTATGGTTCCGTCTTCTATCAATAAAGACTTAATATTTATTTGTAATATTTAATAAATATTTAAAACGAGACATTTTAAAACGTAACTTTCCAGGTCTTAATTGCTGTAAAGTCGGTTGTTAAATCAGTATAACCTAAAGACGGAGCAATGTCGTTTTCAACTAAGAGTATCCGTAGATTTGATCCCTGTCTTGAGATATTGTTAATCGTAGGTATGATTTTTAAGTTTACTAAACGATCTTTCACAAGAAGGCACAATCACTGGTAAAGTATGAACATTTTTTAAATCTATCGCTAGTGTTTTGTAGGCTTCTAATCCCATTGAAGAAATGTACTGTAGCAGTCCCTGAGTGTAAAGTCCATTTGTTCTCCTTTAACGTTTGCCGTTTTTAATAAAAGTATGACGTCTTTTAAGTCACTGAACAATTCTTCACTGTTTAGGTCATGTGGATACAGTTTTGCAAGCACTGTGCACTTAATTTTGATTTGGGAAAGCTGTTTCTTAAAATGTATATCCCCATCATTTACGTACGCCTCAAATTTATAGAGGGACCCACAGCGTTTTTCTAACTCTTTTTAATGTAGAGAAACGCCTTGAAATTTTAACTGATAGTTTGTCCAAAATTTCTATTAGAGAACGTAGCATTTCTTGCCGAACGGTTAAGGCAGAATTGTCTGGATACTCCCCTGGCATCGTGTGCTCCCTTCTTATTCTTTTTGTGATACTGACATCCCATTCATTGCATACCTGCTCGGCCTTAGAAATGACATTGTCACACAGCTCATTCCTCCAAACGTTTAAATTGTCCGTTAGCTTCTCCAGACGTGTTAATGCTTGACTAAAGCTTATTTCTTTGGTCTGCAAGATTTTATGGTTTTTGTCTATAGAAGAAAGAATATACGTCCAGAAAAAGACCAAGGCCACAAAATTAAAGTATTCTATCGCATTAATTATTATTGCTGCATCTTCCCTCGTATCAATTGTTTCAGTCGGTGTATTCCTTTCTCCAGTGCAGCGATCATTTCATCCAGCTGAGTGGATATTGCTTTCACCACATCTGCTTCTGAACTCCACCTGGTACCACAATATCTTTTAAGAATAATTTATACGAAGTCTTTAAGAACACTCAATTTATAAGTGGAACAGGAAAAGAAGGTGAATAGACGTTCTACTGTCCCAAAAAATGTCACTGCCTGAACATTTCATGAGCTGCTGAACTCGAACCGAGTTAAGTGAATGGTTGTCACAAGGAACAAACGTAGTTAGTGGATTCAAAACTAATATTCTCTTTTGAACTCTTGAATGGATACTAGCAATTGTTGTTTGATTGCCATACGACAGATCTCTGCAATCGCTAAGATTCAATCCATCACTCTCAAGTTTACTTGTAATAGATTGTGTGATCCCCTCCGCTGTTTTCACTTTTAAAGAAATAAATCTATGAAGTATTAGTATGATATCATACACGTGAAGTATTATAGATATACCCATAAGACACACAAACCAAAAACAAACCGCACATTCAAGATACTCATCGATGATCAACACGTTCGCTGCGTCGACCCGGGAAAAATTGCACACACCTAGCCCAAGTAACGTTTTTTTTGCAAATAATATATTCGTCTGTATACGAACAGCAATTAACATTATGTATACAAAGCTAATACTGTATGATTATCAGTTCTCCTTTCCAGCATAACAACTCACTACAAAATCACCACAACTTTATTACCATAATGAACCGTAATTACGATGCTTCAGCATAAATAGATTAGTACTGTTTATCACGCAAGGTTTATGACAACAGAGAAGTTGGCTGGTTATGCTTCTTTTATGAAAGGAATAGTCATATCAAAGAAACAAGTTGTTTGTAGTTTTATAAATTGAAAACAATTTTTTCAAGAGTATGCTCACTTTGCCGCCCGGGGCGGCTGGCCCCTTGGCCCCCCTTCATACGCCTCTGTGCGACACAATACGTTAGGTTTGTACAGTTCACATAAGTTTCTTTTTGGTAACTACTGTATTACTTTTTATAATATACTTGAGTACTTTATAATTTATAACAAATGTGTTACATTGCGTTATAATCGTTTATTTAAGTACTAAATAGGCCTGTAATGCGAGCGCTGATGTTGCTTACTGTAGATCTAAGTCTATGTAGACCTACCTGTGCTTCGTATTAGGTTACTAATTAATGATTTTACTGCATGTTCATAATAGTTATGTTATATCTTATAATGTGTATTTTATAATCATTCAAGGAATTTCGTATTCTGTTAAATAACCGTATTTATTTACTTTTGTACGAAAATTGTGTGTTAATGCTTGTTAGTTTGTTTGTTCCCTTGTAACCATAAAACGGCTGGACCAGTTTTGATGCACGAGATATGAAGTCACTTGTCTTGATTTTAGAAGAGTCAGCAAAGATATAAAATTTTGGAAAACAAATTGGCGGACGCTACAAACCATATTATGTAAAATTTAGGCAAACTTGTCAGGCTGCGAGTTATTTTTATTAATAAAGAGCGTATTAAAAGATGGTTACAACAAATGCGTTGCGTTCAGTAATGTGTGTTACACTGATTTTCGTAAGTATGTTACAATTGTTGGACTATGTCTTCATGTCAATGACCTTTACGTTAGTAATTTATTGTTTCAATTGCACAAGAAGAATCTATACACAACAGGTTATACAAATAATTCTTGCTACAGGTTGCATTACGGTAGGCCTACTCAGTACTAGTTCATTCTATCGGGTTGACTTCACAGAAGTATTGATGGAATAGGCCAGAGCACAAGACACTCATTTTCTTCGGTTACATTATCATCGTATTCACTGAATATTGCCTTATACGCCTCCCCCTATAAATGCAATAATTGACTATTCAGGCCGTCCTCTAGAAAATTTATTCCTTTTTCCTCAAACCAATTCATACTTTTTTTCCATATGAGATGTCGTTGGTAATGCTTTGCATTGAAACGAGACATTGCCCATAACAAGAACAGAATTGTTTTTAAGATGCGTAAGATGCGGTGTCTCTACACGATTGTTCAAATTCTGGATCGTCCGTACCATCACTGTATTCGCAAATTTTTTTTGGCGGAAAATTGTTAGAAAAGAAGCTTTCTTAAATTCATATCCTTCAGTCCTATTACGACTACAAGACTAGCTTTTAGTGCAGCTTGAGGTGCTTTGATAATCCTCTCCCTCGACATATTCGTCTGAAAGACTCCCATTATCAGTAGTGTTAAATTTATTATGCAGGTTATTAGGCCGCCATTCATTGAATACTGATGTAGAAATATCTAGATGTTTCTACTGTGCCCACTACGGCCATCATTAGTAGTGCAGGAACAAAGACAAAATACACGTTATAAGATGTAACAGAACTTTTATGAACATGTAGCCATCATTAATTAGTTACCTAATGCGAAGCACAAGTAGGCCTACATAGACTTATACCAAGCAACATCAGCGTTGACATTACAGGCCTACTTAGTACTTAAATAAACGATTATAACGCGATGTAACACATTTGTTATAAATTATAAAGTATTATACAATATAAAGTGCCCTGAGATTGTGTGACAGTTGCGATGAAACAAGACCTTCGCTTTAAACTAAGAAAAAAAAGGGAAACGAAAAAACATGAGTTAAATGAGACTGACATACACTATCTATACTACCCCTCTCTCTCTCTTTCTCTTTTGCTCTCTCTCTATCTATCTATTCACATACTTATCACTTATGTAACTACTTGTATAATTACTCGTATTATAAAGAAACATTTGGGTTGAAGGTATTAGAAGTCGCCGCATACCTGTACTGGTTGTAAATCCAGGAAAAGGTTATTTTATGATACTGTTCTCTGACATGTCTATTGTTATATAGGCTTGTGGTTTCTCCAAAGGTTATAAATGTAAATGGCTACCAACAGTGTCTTGAGAGACATTTTCATGCAACCCGATATTTTTATGCAGAGAATGACGCAAATGATAAGCGAGAAATGTTGTTACTTGTTTCAACAATTGCTTCACTTACTAAAAGCGGCCATAAGGCCTTGTCGTTTTTTTACATGTATGTTTATATCTTTAAATCTATTTAATTTTGTTTAACATTCATTCATCAGCGTTGTTCACATCCGTATCTTACTGAAATCTACGCCTGCAAATCAAACCTCATAATACAAAATTGTTAATAATTTTCGGTGTTTCATTAAAAAAAAAAAGGTATCAGAAAATGTGTTTGTTACTGAAATATTCTTCCGTTTTCAAAACAATGTGTAAAGTGTGATGGTAATATGTTAACAAATGTAAAAGGACAAATAAACGTCATCTTCAGATGTGGTAGACGGAATTGCAGAGCTACAAAAAACATATATGATGACATTTTTTTCGAAATAGCGCGTGTTCCTGCATTATCTGTATTATGCGTGTTAGTCGCTTGTATTTTGAAATATCAAATTTCAGTCATTTCGAAAGAGATCGACATAAACAGGAAAACTACACAAAAATTAATAAACGAGTTTAGGGAGATCCTTACTGTCTGGCTGATGAATAACAGCTCAAAAATTGACGGCCTGGGAGATACTGAAATTGATGAAAGTGCGTTCGTTTGAAGGAAGTACAACAGGGGTCGAATAACCAAAACTCGTTGGGTACTTGAGGGAATTGGCAGGAGAATAAAGAAGTGTATCCTAAAGGTGGTGGACCCACTAAATTGTGTAATTTTAAATAACATGGAACCAGGAACCACTATAGTTGCAGATATGTGGCGCGGGTACAACTCGCGAGTACCCATACATACCAAAATGTACGGGTATATACTTTTGTCTGTGAACAATTCGCTTAATTTTGTATGTCCTTGCAATTCTGCTGTTCACACCCAAACGATCCAGAACTAATGGTCTAAAATTAAGCGTGTTATGCGGAGAAGAGTCAGCAGAATGTCTGTTAGTACATTTCAGACGCATTTAATTGAATACGTATGGAGAAAACTGTTTTTCTGCAGAAAATTGTTTAATGATTTTTAGCGGCTATTCATTATTTTTACACGCAATTTTTAAATTGAATATACAGTAATTTGTAGTCAATAAATTTAGCTAAAGTAGAAATAAATTAGAACAAATCTAAAAAATACATAAAATTAAAATATAAAAATAGATGTAAAGATATAAACATAGAGGTAAAAAACGACAAGGCCTCACTGACCGCTTTTAGTAAGTGAAGCAATTGTTGTTGAAATAAGTATCAGCATTTCTCTGATACATGTATTAGCGGCCGTGAGCATTCTCTGTATGAAAATGCCTCTCAAGCCACTGGATGTAGCCACTACGTTTATAATCCGTGGAAAAACCCACACGCCTATATAACAATAGACATGTCAGTGAACAGTATAATAAAATAACCTTTTCCTGGTCTTACAAAAAGTGCAGGTATCCGACGACTTCTAGTACCCTCAGCCCAAAATATTTTAATATTGCGTGTATCTCTCTCCCTTTCCTTGCCTGCATATCGCATCATCTAGCTATTATCTCTAACACAAATAGAACTAATATTATAAAAATTTTTATATAAAAATTTATGCTATCTCACAACCCTCTGTCTCTCTCCTTCCTTCTATCTTTCTCTCTTTTCTCCCCTTTTTATATTTCTTAATAATAAAAATAGAACTCTTATTAACAAAAAAATACGTACAGTAATTTTCTGTGTTTGTCTGTGTATCTGACTCTTTACTCCCATTTAGCTTTCTCTCTCTCTCTCTCTCTCTCTCTCTCTCTCTCTCTCTCTCTCTCTCTCTCTCTCTCTCTCTCTCCCCCCTACTCATCCTCTCTCTCATACTCTCTTAATTACACACTTTTATCATTTTACTATTTCTCTCTCTCTCTCTCTCTCTCTCTCTCTCTCTCTCTCTCTCTCTCTCTCTCTCCCCCCTACTCATCCTCTCTCTCCTACTCTCTTAATTACGCACTTTTATCATTTTACTCTCTCTCTCTCTCTCTCTCTCTCTCTCTCTCTCTCTCTCTCTCTCTCTCTCTCTCTCTCTCTCTATCTATTTACCAATCTCAATCCCAAACAGAACTATAGACTATTAAGAACTACAGAACTACAAACTAAAATTATACAATTTTGTTAACCGCAAAACTAATACAAATAAATGTTTTATAGCATTACTTCAAAAGACTGTATGTATAATGATGAACACTGACCAGAAATATAACTGATTATACTTTTTATATAACTAGTATAAGTTCATAACGATTGGCATTACATTTATTATTTCTGACTGCCAATATGCACAGGAAATTTCTTTAGTAAAAGAAATCGAAGTTACATTATCGCCCGGTGTCAATGGATGTGAGAAAATACGCCCGTTAACATGTCCGTTAATTACGTTATTTGATCCGACGAGAAGTGGTCAATCTTTACATAATTCGAAAGGCCAGTACGCTACGTTGGCATGCTTCGTAAAACACAATAATTATATTACCACGGTTAATAGAATTGGATAGTGAAGTTTAAAAATTGTTGATAAATATTTAGTTAAAATTATGATGTAAAGTTGGCGCGTGAACGAATGAAAAGAATAATTTTCATTCGCCTGGAGTTAGTCACTCTTTCGTACAAACAAATAAGCGTCAACGTAAACTGTGGGATACCCGGGGTTGAAATCTGGCAACGTCGCTGGAAGCAAAAACGGCGAAAATTCGAAAAAAGTATACATTTCAGACGCTTAATTGTTGGGAAATTGAAAAGACGCCCTATTGTCGTAATTATGAAAAGATGCCATAATGAGAGCGTTTTGTACAAAAAAAATTATTTGCTTATTTTAAGAGTATATTGAAATATAAAATGCAAAACACAAATAACATAATCACAAGAACGTAATGTTACAAAAAAATTTCAATATACTCTTCGTTTTCGGGTAGACGCCAAAACGTATACATTTTGAAAAGACGCCAAAATGTTAGAAAAATGTATATATATATATATATATATATATATATATATATATATATATATGCTATGTAGTTAATGATTTGTAAACTCTTTAGACACAGAGTACTCATATTTTAGATAAAAAGGTTTACCTTATCGCCTGACCCAGCTTTTGCTCTTGTGAGCTTTGTCAGAGATGGCCATTAGGAGCACTGTCAGTTCCATTTTTGGAGCTGGGACCATTGTTTGATATGGTTGCCAGATTGTTGGTGTGTGTGCATTGTGTAATATGTTCTAGGTGGAAATATAATTGAAATTGTGTCTGCTTTTAGAATATTGCATTCACATTCTTATTTGTGGCTTATCAACATTATCTTTGATCATATCTAATCTTACAATAAGTTTTTAAAAATGACTGTAAAATGTGTTTATTATTTCTTTAGAATTATTATAAAAAAATGTTAAATGTAAATGACTAGTATATAGATGGATGGATATAAAACATGGAATTAATAAATTCTTGTTTTGTTAATTTCTTGTTTCTTGTAGATAATTCAATGACACTGCTGCATTATATAGTTCGTACATATATGAAGAGATGTGAGGATCCTTTGAGTCCAGACTTAGCATTGCCAGTACCTGAACCTGGAGACATAGACAGAGCTGCAGCTGTTCAGTTTGAGGACATAGAGGGGCAACTACAAAATCTAGACAAAGAACTCAATGGTATGCTTATATTTGCAGTGTTATTACGGGGGACATTTCATAAATAATGCACAGGTTGGCAACACTGCGTAGTGAAGGACGCGTCGATAGTGATTGTTACGTCAGTTGTAGTTCAAGGCTTGAGGAAGAAGCACGTGCTTTTGTTTCATCAATACCGTGTATTGTTTTTTAATAACGCGATTTAGAAATGGAGCCTGCACCGGTCTCGGGTACTGTGACTGTTGAGGATCAAAGATCATACATTAAGATCGAAACTTTACGTGGCAAAAACCCAACCGAAATTCACAATACTTTAAGTGAAGTGTGCGGTGCGTTAACAGTGGACTGTAGTACAGTTTCTCGCTGGGCAAATCATTTTCTTGAAGGTCATGTAAGCATAAACGACGACGCAAGACCAGGAAGGCCGAAAACAGCAACAGATGAAAGAAATGTGAAACTTGTGGCAGATGCTCTTGAAGAAGATCGTCGTGTGACATGTGAGGAAATTTCTGAAGCCACAGGAATTTCAACAACATCCGTATTCCGAATTCTGACACAAAATTTGATCGAGAGAAAAATTTCTGCGCGATGGGTCCCTCACTGCTTGAGTGCTGAACAGAAGCAATGTCGCCTGGACATTGCGACCTTGCTGAAACAAAGATTTGACATTGAAGGTCAAGCTTTCCTGCATCGAATCATCGCTATTGATGAAATGTGGGTTAGAGACTTTGAACCGGAGTTGAAATCACAGTCAACGAGTGGAGAGGTCAATCCTCCCCACGTCCAAAAAAGTTTCGTCGAGCTCAATCCAAGGTGAAACAAATAATGATCTTCGCTTACGATCATCATGGAATCATTATGACAGACAGAGTTCCATGTGGTCAAAGTGTCACAGGACTGTATTATCGTGATTTTATTCAAAAACTGAACAGAAAAATGCACAAAACCCGACCTCAGTTGCTCAAAGCTGGGCCACTCATTCTCCATGACAACGCTCACTCGCACGTCGCCAGTACCGTAGCTAAAAAGCTGCGTGAATACGGTTGGGAAGTGTTACCTCATCCACCCTACAGTCCTGACATGAGTCCTCCAGACTTTGACTTATTCCCAAAGTTGAAACAACCCACGCGAGGACATCGTTATTCATCTCTTGAAGAGCTTTCTGCCGCCGTTACCCAAGTCGTTCGTCAGATGAACAAAGATGGCGTATTAGATGGAATTGCAAAGCTTTCTACATGTTGGAACATGGTAATTGAGAAGCAGGGAGTCTATATTGAAGGATTGTAAAGAGATGTTGTCAGAAAATAAAAACATGTAAGCAAATAAAAAAATTATGTACATTATTTATGAAATGACCCTTGTAAATGGTACTAAAAGAAAGTAGTATTTATGGTAGTATAGTCAGTTTTTGTGTAATAGTGGTAGTATATTTCTGTTGTAGCATTACATGTTTGTGTAGTATAGCAACTCAGGTTATGGTTTTTTAATAGGAAAACATAAGTGATACCACTTACACTGTAAGCTGATTTACTATATATCTGATAACTGATGTACATAGATCTGATATGAGACACTATTAGAAAAATAATGGTACTGAAGTGAGTTGATGGGCAAGCTATTGGATATGCCATATAAGAAACGCCGAATGATAGATTTTAGAAACTTCATGTCTGTATGAAGTGTAGGAGAATTTTTTACTGTGGGAGCTTAATAGTAACTCTCAATAACAATACACAATCAGAAATGATTGAGATAAATACTATCAAAAGGTTTAAAAATGGGTGGCACATCAAGAGAAAGAAATGTTGCTGAAGATGATTTCACAGTTCAAGTTGGAACAATGTCTTGTCTATTTAATGATGGACCTTGTTTTGATAATGGGACAAGTGTAACATTAAAACAAAAAACAAGAAGAGATTAGGAGTATCAGTAACATATCTAGAGAAATTATTTGGAGGAGACTTATTTCTGTCTGTGGACATACACTGACATATGGTGGACAGGTTTACATGCAATTAACAAGTTAATAATGCGTTACTATATTGTGTAGTATCAAAGTTTCATATTACTGATATTATTCATGCTAACTTGGTAGAGCATTGCTCAGTTAGAAACAAATTAACCAGGACATCACTTGTATAGTGCATTTCTTGTAGAGTTTAAAGAATATTTATATGGTGAAGCACTCTAGGAATCATGTGGAAGGTGATCCATGAACTATTTTAGAGAAAATTGGCTAGTGAGCTCTGTAGAGATGTTGCCACTAATGTGGTAGAATGTTTTTTGAAATTTAGCGAAGTTCTATTTTGATTTTTTATGAAAACGTGCACTTGGTTTCCATTCTACTACTAAATTCTTTGAGCTCCTTCTGTACTTTAAAATTAAAAGAAACACGATAAAATTAGACCTCTCCATCACAAAACTTGAACACAGGCACAAATTCAGTATATACAGAAAACCGACTACAACTGACACACTAATACACAACTCCTCCAATCACCCAATACAACATAAACTAGCTGCCTTCAGAACCATGATACATAGACTTAACAACAACCTCCTAGATGAAAAAGACTACAAAGGCGAACTAAACACGATAAAATATCTAGCAGAATCTAACGGATACGACAGAACAATAGTCAATAAACTCCTACACAAAACACAAAACAAACAACAGACAAAGACAGAAAACAACAAATTCATAACACTAACATACATCAACAAACAAACTGAAAAAATAGCCCACAAATTCAAAAAAGCAGGATACAGAATCACTTACAAAACTACTAACAAAACAGAACACACACTATCAAAACACACACACAAAGCACAAAACAAATTCGATCTACCTGGTGTTTACAAACTAAATTGGTCAAATTGCAACAAATTCTACATAGCTTCAAACAGAGATACATTGAACACACAAAGGCACTCCACTCCACTACAGAATCCACCTTTGCAAACCACCTCATTGAAGCAAACCACACATACAAAAACATCGACAATAACATGAACATTCTACACGTACACACAAAAGGCCGAAAACTAGACACTCTAGAACAATTGGAAATATACAAACACATGAAAACAAATAAAAATGACATCCTAAATGAACAGACACAATTCAAATCGCACTCATTATTTGAACATATCTCACCCCACACACACAACATCGATCTTTCGAACTTCGATTCCGTCGCCCACAACAGGATGGACAGCACTACCAGTGGCAACCTCTGAAGAAGCTTTTTAAAAGTGAAAACCGGTTCAGGTTGTAAGGTAAAACTTTAAGTTTTTACTCATAAAAAACTTTGTGTTCCGAGTCGTTAATGAAATAGTTGTATTTAATTAAAAGAAGTAGCTATCAGACCATTGTTGACCCAACCTGAACCATTTAAAAATGATACTTATTTTATATGATTCACTATGTTATCCACTTTATTTTTAAATGTATACCATGCATTTTTTTATGTAATATTGACATGAATTTCAAGTAATAGTAATCATATTAAGTTTTTTTTTAATTTTTAAAGTGGATTGTTCTGTAAATTTCCTAGAAGCAACTAATGTAATGTAACTGTTCAATTATTCACAAAATTTGTGTGTGTCAGAAAAAGTTATGAAGTTGATTATTTCAGTCAATTGTATCTGTTCTGTAATATTTAATGTTTCAGTTAAATAGTATAGTTACAACTCATTATAAGTGTCTCCATTACAGTGCTCATTTTCTTATTATGGTAATTAATTTTAATATTGTTTTTTATAATAACTGAATTATAAAACCAATAGGGTTAACATTTGAAACACTTTTTTGTCACTTAAAACCCTTTTGCCATGTTAAAAAAGTTTCTCATTTGCTCAGGTAATAGTATTATGGGACTTAAACAGTTATACCTTACTGATCTTACACAAAATATTTTCACCACAATTTACATTGATGAAAAAGAAACTCTTATGTTAGAGGAAAGTTTCTTTAAAAGTATTACCAATATAAAAAATGTTTAGCAAATGTAGAATGTCACAGTCTTGTGTGAATGAATGTATTCTTGTTGGTAACACATTTGGGAAGTAATTTGAAGTTAGCATGTAAAGATCTTCTCTTTTTCCAGGCTGCCAGCATAAGATGGACACTGTGATTTCTGCATCTTTAGAAGAAAATGTACAACCATTTAAAAAGGAAATGGAAACTTTTATGGCTACAGGTATGCAAATGGAACCACAAGTTTCAGTTTTTAGGTTACATTGGTAAAACCACATTTGGGAGTGTATGAGTGTAAATTACTCCGTGATACTGAGTACAATTTTTTTCTTTTGTTACTTTGTCATTGGTAGCTAGTGGTTCAAACTTTTGTGTAACAATGTGTATTGGGGCAAGGTTATTGATGGAAAGGATAATACGTTGTAGGGGTAGCTTAAATATTGATTAAGTAAAGCTTAAAGTTTAGGCTACAGCCATACCATATATATATATATTTGCATCTTTTATGCTAAAAAATGTGATCTTGAATTCAAAATAATATTTAAGGCTCATTTGGTAAGACTGTTCACACACTTTAAAATTCTTTGTCATTTAGTGTTAACAGTACACTTGTGATACTGGTTTGAAGTCATCTATTTTTAAACCTTTATTTTAATATAGACAGCATTTTGAATTGTTAAAAGGTGTTTTATTTTCATTGTATTCACTCTTTTAACTACTGCATACACCTGAAAGTAGTCTTAGCTATATTTTTGTGTCATCTCTGGGTAATCCGGATTTTTGTCAATCTGGATTGGGTCTGCTCTTCTGGTCTCATCAAGTCTGGATTAGCAGGACTTTACTGTATGCAAATCTTTTGGATCAAACCTAGTACTACTACTACTCTCCAGCACTACAGCCCATGGTGAGCCTTGGCCTCCGCTACGACCCGTCTCCACTCATCTCTGTCCACTGCCTTCAGTCTCCAGTTCCTAATGCCCATCTTTCTTAGATCTTCTTCCACATCCTGCTGCCATCTTCTTCGAGGCCTTCCTCTTCTTCTTTTGCCCAGTATCGTTCCACTTAATATAGTTTTGGGCATCCTCGTAACATTCATACGGAATACGTGTGAAGAGAATACATAAAATTCATAATTCATACATAAAATGAAGAGAAGAACAGAATTCCAAACAGTGAGGGGAAGCAACAAAGATAATAACTATTTAAAATGAAGAGAAGACAACAGAATCCCAAACAGTGAGGGGAAGCAACAAAAATAATAACTATGTAAAATAACGAGAAGAGACAACTCAAGAACAACCACAATGATGGCAAAACAACCAATTTATTTGTAAATATAAATATTATGGAACAACGACTACCACCAATGGAAATATTGAAGAAGATGACGAGAATAAGTGAACATTGACTATCACAAGCAATGCACAACCCAGGAGAACACCGATATTGAACAACAATTAAACATGAAGAATGAAGATAATATATGGACAATACAAGAAATCAGGGCCTGAACTAGGGGGGGCAGACGGGGTATGTGCCCCGGGCGCCGGCTTGGAGGGGGTGCCGAAGGCGCCAGCCCAGACACGGGGCGCCGAAAAAGCGAAGAAATAGTAAAATTATTTTCTATATCGTCTATATGTTACAATTTTTCAAATAATAAAGCATTATTTGTGCGATTTAGTTTTTAACGTCTTCAATTTTATTTTTATTTAATTTGATGTAATTTAAAAAGCAGTAATCATATCACATAGATGTTAAGAATTCATTATTAATTGAGAATTATCCCCGCCCGGTTTCAATCGGCCATATACAAGTTACAACCGATCTTCGTAAGTGCTCGAGCGTGTTCGGCTACTTCCGGCTCGTTGCGGTTTAATGCAGATAAATTTTTGGAGGGAAAAGAAAAGATTGTGCCAAAGTTGCCAAGGAAACCACTGCTCAGTAGTTCAGTTTATCATTTACGTGCAAGGTGCAAGTAGTGAAATCGTTCCATTGCTGATATTTTTGTAATAAATACGAATAATTAGATTAATTTTCTTTATATTTCTCGGTACCATTAGCCGAATTAGTCACTCAACACAACAAAAATGTCAAGGAAACCTTCTGGAGCACAATACAGGAAAAAAGCCAAGGAGCGGCATCACAATGAAAACAGATTATCATCATTTATGTCGTCGTGGTTGACAGATAAAGGTAAGCCCAGTATTTTTTGAATTTTTAAAAATTAGTTTAATTTATAACATTAATTGTTGATGATAGGCTTTGAAATGTTAAAAATGTTTGCCTTTTACCATGACAAAACTGTGTACGGGAAAATTAACAGACAACTCCAATTCCTTATTGTTCATATATCGCTCCACCCAGGGGCGTATCAACTAATTTTGAGATAGTTTACTGGCCGGGGGGGGGGGATAGGAAAAGTTTCGAAAATTGGATGGAAATTGGAAGTTTTCGAGGTTTTCTGCAGCGAAATTCAGCTCGTAATTTAATTCATTCTTGGAATAGATTTAAAAATCGTAAACAGTTGGGGAGTTTAGGGGATCTTTAAAGAAGAATTCAGCTTGTTATATAATTTTGTTTTCCCAGGGCATTTTTTGGGCTTTCTGGATCAACCGCACAGCCAGGAATTTCTCCTGGGGGGGGGGGATTTGAGATTCTCTTTGTGGAAACACTGAAACTCACCCAATCCCCCAAACCCCACCACTATTGCGCGTCTCACGGCCAAAGTCAGCAGATCGCTTACAAACATTCCCAATAATTTGCGTATTTTCCTACATTCTACACATAGCGGCGGCAAACACTCATCGAGTGAACTTGCAAAGTCGCAGTTTACGGTCATGGAATTGACATTAATACTCCTTAGTCCACTGTCAGCATGTTTTGATATGAGAACTTCTTAAACTTTTTAAAATTCTTTATTATGTAGCGCATTCAACATAAAAAAAATATATTTTTTAATTTCTCTTCGGGGGTTTGACCCCCAAACCCTCCCTCGCTGCGCCGCTGTTCTGGATTAGAATTTAACTTGTTCTAATTTAGCCCAACCAAGAAAATTAGATGCAAATTGGGGAGCATTAAAGCTTTCTGGAGCACTTCTTGTAATTTAGCCTTTTACTAGAATAATTTTGAAAAATGTACGCAAATTGGGCATTTTTGGGGCTTTCTAGAGCGGAATTCAACTAGTTCCAATTTATCCCTCCCCCAGAAAACTAGACGCGAATCGGAGGATTTAAGGCTTTTTAGAGCACTCCTGATTTATTCCTTTTCTAAGGTATTTCAACTCGATCTAACTTGGCCTCTTTACCGAAATTTTTTTTATACTCATAGAGGAGAAGGAGGTGGGGCTCGAGCACCCAAACCTCCCCCTTGGGTGCGCCCATGGCTCCAATATTTAGTTAAGCTTAGCTTCTCTTCTTTCTCCCACCTTACAATCCATAGAGACCTTGCCAAGATTTGTCCTCTTCGTAAATCTAGATTCACAGTTAAGTTGATGATAGTTATAACTGTACAACCCATGTTGTCGAGGGCGATGATGTGAGATGTTTTCAATAAAAACAAGATTTTTTCTCACAATTTTTATTTTTATTTTTATTTTCGTATCTTTTGGATCCAATAAAACTGATTAAAAAAAAAATTTTTTTTTGTCTAAGTTTGAAGATGAGGAAACATTGAGGATGTATCTATTATGAATTCAAAAGCTACCTCCGTTAAAAAAATTTTTCTTGCTTTTATTTTCTAATAGTAACCTATTACCTAATAGTGACCAATAAACGGTTCTAACTTTTAGGTGAGGTAAGCTGCCAACAACGAGACGAAGAAGGTTCACAAGGAGAAGAACATCCAGTTGAGGCCGACCAGTCTAACTATGTACATATGGAAGCCACGAGCACTGACACTGTAAGTACTGCTAAAGATATAGAAATCGCTGAACAGCTAGCTCTCAGTAAAACAGACGATTCTGCAGTTTCGAGTATGATAGATAATAGCTAAAAAATTTATAGAAACAAAGAGCTTCAGGACTCACAGTTAGATTTTGATATTAACGACCCAGGGCCATGGCCAAGTACAATATCTGATCATCAGAGATGTTACATAACGAAAATGAGGTTAGGTAAAGATAATGTACAAGAGCTAGATCTAAGTAAAAGTATGACGGAGGGCCGTAGCCTCACAAAGGACTGGTTTTTCAAACTGTTGCCTAATGGAGAGCAAGTAAAAAGATCCTGGCTAGTTATAGCAAGATTAAAAATGCACTATTTTGCATCCCATGTAGGCTACTTTCACAAACTTTTAAAGAATCTACAACTAGCTTGTCATTTTTAGCTAAAGAAGAGGGTTTCACCCAATGGAAAAAGGTGAGTGAAAGAATTCCAGATCATGAAAATTCGCAAAATCACAAGCGTTGTTATTGTTCTTGGAAATCACTTGAAACGTCAATGAAAAAGGGAGGAATAGATAAAGAACTACAGGAACATATATCAAGAGAAGAAACTCACTGGCGACAAGTGCTTCGCTGTATCATTGACGCAATAGTTTTTTTAGCAAAACAAGGAGGGCCATTAAGAGGATCATCTGAGCTAGATAATTTTGGTGATCCAAGAAGTGGGAGGTTTTTAAACACAATCGATTTGATTTCCCATTACAATGCTGATTTACGTGATCATATTGTGCCGTCTCCCTTGTTAAGACAACACAAAAGTCGGGAACTAGTTCAATTCATTACCAGTTAATTAAACTAGCTGCCGTTGTTAGTAAAATTTCCTTACCAACAAATTACAACACAATTTTTTACATAGGAAATAGACAAGGATTGCACAAATTTATTCACTCACTTGGTGTTAGCGAAAACATCTCTTTATTACTATTCAAATCTCATGTTTTACTTTGTTTCTTTTTTTAAAAAAAATTACTTTAGTAAATTCTGCTTTTAATGCTTTAAAAATATTAAGTATATTATTCCTTTTATCTCAAAAGTACTCATCTAGATGTTTGTTTTAAATACCTCGGATCCGGGTCTGAACTTTGTTAAAAATTAATTTATCACAATTTTAACCAAATTATTGGAAGAATAAGATTGGTTGTAAATTACAGAATTACCTTACATTTAAATATAGTGCTGTTACTACTACTTCATTACAAAAATTACAAATCTGATAAGTTATTCTTTACATTATTAAAAGTTCTTTAGTGTTCTTTTGTTACTTCTCTTATTGAAACGAATATGTACAATTGTTGTGTTTGGATATCACCTGAATTTAATATGAGGTTGTTGTTGGGTCCTTGGTGGTCATCTTCTGTCGTCTTCTAGGGTGGAGTACGTGGTTCCTCTTGAAGCTACATCGGGTTAATTGTATCTGGTCTCGACGATCGGATTTTTACTTGAAGTTCATACTGTTGTAGTTTGAGTTTTCTACGTCTGGAGTTTGTAGTTCACATTTTACACCTTAATTATAGTTCTTACTTTGCAGTCCTAAAGTCTGGTAGTTACATATCTTCCAACTTACAGTTTTATTTTTTTTTAAAGAGATGTGTTGGCTAAGTTTTCCTTTCTTTATATTCTTTATAACTCTACACACACTACATTATTTATTTATGTTATTGTTTTCCACACACTACATTCTTCAAAATAAAATCACCTCAAACTGGATATGTTTTTAACGGCATACACCTACGTGTATGTGGACAACACAAAACTCACATCTTTACATGTCGAAGTTCTACTGGCGACTGTTTGCATAGTTTAGGGGCGAGGGGTCAGTAAGCTGGCGCATAATTACGCACTGAGAAAATAGTTCGTTCTTTTATATATTATGAATTATTCATCAATTAGAATGTAAATACTTTATGTCAACTTTGTTACGAATTAGAGATTTCCTTATTTATGTAGTCGTATTTTAAATAATTAACGTAATTATTATTATTATTTAATTAACACCTTTCTTTGCGTGTTGGTACGGGACAATTTCAAGTTGATGCAGGAATCTGGGTAAAGGTAAGGGTGGATAATACTCTTACTTGTTAGAAATTAAAAATTTTGTATTTGTGCGATTTACGATATTTTTTTAAAATCGTCACAATATCAATCGCCATAGAAAAGGTCAGATTGGGTATTTTTCCCACAAGATTCAAAATGAATTTCTCACGTTAATTAGCAGCAAAGTAAGAGAAGATATTCTCAAAGATGTGAAAGATGCCAAATATTTTTCAATTATATTTGATGCTACTCCCGATATAAGCCACAAAGAACAGATGACCCAAATTGTTCGGTATGTGAAAATGACTGAAACTGGGCCTGAAATAACAGAGAGTTTTATAGACTTTTTTCATTATCCGTGACAAAACGGGGTTAGGAATAGCGGAAGAAATTTTAAAAAATTTAGAAAATGACGGATTGGACATCAAAAATTGCAGAGGCCAGATTTACGACAATGGAGCTAACATGGCCGGCATCTATAAGGGAGTTCAAACTAGAATTCTAACAGAAAATAAGCGGGCATGTTTTGTACCATGCTCAGCTCATTCATTAAATTTAGTTGGTGTGCATGCTGCTGAACTCTCTCCACAAGCCCAATCTTTTTTTGGCATAGTAAATCGTCTGTTTGTTTTTTTCTCATCTTCTACTTCAAGATAAGAAGTTTTAAAGAAGCATGTGCCGATTTCCTTAAAATCCCTGAGTAAGACCAGATGGTCAGCAAGGAAGGAGTCGGTGGATGTTTTTCATAAGCATTTAAACGATTTGAATTATGCTTTAGAGGAATTGGTCGAAAGTTCGCTCTGTAACGCTGAAACAAAAGCGGAAGCTAGATGTTTGGCACAAAACATTTGCAAATTTGAATTTATTGTCCTAACCTGCTTCTGGAGCAAAATGCTGCAAAAAATTGATCGCGTAAATAAATACCTACAAAGGGATGATGTCACCGTAGACACAGCTGTGAGACACATCAAGGGCTTAATAACAGATTTAGAATCAATAAGGAGCAATGCACCAGAAAATGCTATTTCAGAAGCCAGAAGAATAGCTGAAAGCCTTGATGTCCCTCAAGAATTTGAGGAAAAACGGAAAAGGAAACAAAAGAAAATGTTTGACGAGAGGTGTGAAGATGAGATCAGTGGATTATCGTAAGAAGACTTTTTTAAAGTGGGATTGAGGGGAATATTTGACAGCATTTTAAACGAAATGAATGTCCAATTTAAAGCTCTGGAAGAAGTAAACTTTAAATTTAGTTTCCTGAATGGAAAAATAATGAATAAAATGAGTGTTGCAGAGCTAAGGTTAGAAGCTGAAAAAGTCGCGGATTCCTACAAAACGGATTTGAACAAGAGGTAGAAAGCTTCAAGCACCATGCGATGGAAATTGACGACGGATTAAAAACGGCACATGCAAAGGCAATGCTCCAGATTATTTATAAACATGGGCTTCAAGATGCTTATCCAAACTTGACTATGGCATTGAAGATTTTTCTAACTTTACCAGTTACAGTTGCTTCAGCCGAAAGAAGCTTCAGTAAATTGAAAATAGACAAAAACTACTTGAGGAGCACAATGGAACAAGACAGACTCTCTAACTTGAGCATCATTTCTATCGAGCACCAGAGAACATCATCTATTTCTTTTGATGACATTATTAACACCTTTGCTGCCAAAAAAGCTCGAAAAGTGACAATTTGATTTATTTAGAATCAAGAATGAATAAGGACTGTTAGTAAATTTAGTACCCAAAACTCATGTAAAAATCTAATTTGTTTTCAATGTGTTCCAAATTGAAATAGTAAAGTACTACATGAATACTGTACCAATTTATAACCAAAATACCAAATAAACTTAAGAATGATTTGAAGTTTAACTGAATGTCTCATTTCTTAATGTGTTGCCCACTTCTGTAATTTCAGATTAACAAATGAAGAAAAAACCTTTTACTTTTTAGATTCCGTTAAAAATTATTACACAAAACACAATAGAGGAGTGCTGTAATTTCACAACTGAATTTCACTTGATCTGTTTGCACTATAGTGTAGTGTGTTGATGAGTAAAGCTACGAAGCTGTTATTAATAGCATTGACTTAAGTACAGGAAAGTATATGCTTTTGTTTTTTGTTAAATAGTTTTAAATGGAGTGAGTATGGCGTGGAGTGGGAGGAGGGGGCGCCGAAATATGCCCTTGCCCCGGGTGAAAGGAGGGCTAGTTCCGGCCCTGGTCCCAGCCATCTAATTCTAGCTGATTTTATGTGTCTCACCAGGTCTTGTCCACCGATCAACTCATTTATTTCACCGTTATTTCGGATCCTATACATATTCCCTTCCTTCACCGGTCCAAAAATCTGTCTCAAAATTCTTCTTTCAAAAATTCTTAATGCACTATAACGATTCTTATATCCTTATTTACGAGAGTCCATGTCTCGGATGCATAAGTAACAACAGGTCTGATCAGTGTTTTATATAACATCAATTTGGTTCTTGGAGTTAGAAGCTTTGATTTCAGTAATGATTGGTTTGCATAGTAGGCTCTATTGCCGGTTATGATTCTATTTACTATTTCACTGCTCACTTGGTTTTCATTATTCAGAATAACACCTAGGTACTTAAATTCTGTAACTCCTTGGAAACAGTAATGGTCTGTGTGAAGGTCTAGCAGTTCTCTATTTTCCTTCGCAGACACTTTCATGTATTTTGTTTTAGCCTCATTGACTTCCAAACCAATCCTGCTCACTTCCCTCTCTATTTCAATAAAGGTGTCTTTTAATACATTTTTGTTCCTGGCTACCAGCACAATATCATCCGCATATGCTCCTAGTTGCCTCGTCCTTTTGAAGATGTGTCCTCTGAAGTCTATCTTGTTTATAGCATAGTGTAGTGCCAAGTTAAAGAGGGTCGCAGATAATGCATCACCCTGCTTTACTCCAGTACCAACCGTAAAATCTCGGCTTTTGTTTCTTCCCAGAACTACTTTTCCCCTGAAATCGTTCAGACTGAGCAGTACCAGTCTCACAATCTTTTGAGGTACTCCTAATTCTTCCAATGCTATTCGCAACATTATTCGATTTACACTATCGAAGGCTTGCCTGAAATCTATAAACAGTATATGGATGTCAATACCATATTCGAAACATCTTTCGAGTGACTGCCTCATGACGAAAATTTGATCTACTGTGCTCCGGTCGGCTCTAAATCCACTTTGATGTTCACTTAGGATTTCCTCTGCATATACATTTAGCCTATCAAGGAGAATCATGGACAATATCTTATAGACACAGCTTAGCAGTGTTATGCCCCTATAATTGCTGCATACAGTTTTATCTCCTTTTTTAAAAACTGGGCATATTACTCCATTCTTCCAGTCATTTGGCATTGTCTCTTCCTCCCATACACTATGTACTATATCATGAATTTGTGCAGTTAGTGCTCCACCGCCTTTTTTGATCAGTTCAGGGCTAAGCTGATCTTCGCCAGGCGCTTTCCCGTTCTTTAGTCGATTAATTGCTCTTCTCACTTCCTCAACTGAGGGAGTTTCTACATATGGTTCTGGACCTATTCTTACATTCTCTTCTACAGTCTCCATTGTGTCAGGCTTATTTAATATTTCTTCAAAATATTCAGCCCATCTGTTGAGGATCAGCCTGTCTTCTGCTATTAGTTTTCTATCTTTGTCTTTGCAGATATTTAGCTTTGGTTGGTAACTTCTGTTTATACTTCTTACCTCATTATACAGGTTTTTTATTTTCTTCTGTTCTGATAATTCCTCTATTTTGCGCACCTTCTCCTTCATGTATTCTCTTTTTTTCTTCTTACATAAATGGTTTGCCTCGCGTCTGCTAGCTCTATATCGGTCACTATTCTGTCTAGTGTTTCTCTCCAACATTTTCCTTCTGTATTCATTCTTTCTTTGTATAGCTTCTCTGCACTCGTCATCAAACCATTCGGACTGTTTTCTCCTTTTCACACCTACTATCTCTCTAGCCGCCTCTATAACAGCTTCTTTCATGTTTGCCCACTTTTCTTCAATATTATTGATTTCCTTATCAAGTTTGTTAGCTATCATTAGTTGGTATTGACCACAACACTGACCATCTTTAAGTTTATCGACATCCCATTTCATTCTTTTTTCTCCTTTATCTTTTTGGATCATAGCTAGCTTTTCTCTGACCACTGCTCTCACCAGATAGTGATCAGTATCACAGTTTGGACCTCTCATTGCTCTAGTGTCTACTACAGAGGTTGCATGTCTTTTGCTAACAAGAACATGATCAATCTGATTCATTAGATCAGTCCCAGGGGCTCTCCATGTCCCTAAGTGGATTCTTTTATGATCAAAACAGGTGCTTTTTATGATCATTCCGCACGCTGTAGCGAACTCTGCAAGCATTCTTCCATTGTCACTGGATTCATTGTGCAGGGAGAATTTCCCAGCAACGCCCTTCAGAAAATTCTCTTTTCCAATCTTAGCATTAAAGTCCCCCAGAATGATAACTAAGTCGTATTTTGGGACTGCTCCATACACTCTTGTTAATTTTCCATAAAATTCCTCCTTCTCTTCATCTGATTTATCCTCAGTTGGTGCATGTACTGATATGAGTGTTATATTTCTGAAATGGCCTTTCATTCTTAGCTTGCATATTCTATCAGATATTGGTTCAATTCCAATTACCCTGTCAGATATTTTCTTGTTCATTATGAACCCAGTCCCAAACTGACCTGTTCTTGCTGTAGGTCCACTGTAAATGAACTTGAAATCTCTTTTCTCGATCACTCCTTGTCCTTGCCATCTAATCTCTTATAAGGCAATAATATCCAAATGAAATCTGTTCATTTCATCAGCAACTTCCCTCATCTTTCCTGGTTGCAGCATGGTCTGTACGTTCCACGTTCCAACGATCAATTTATGCTTCCATTTGTCATCTTTTTTTCTTATCTTAATCCGATGATTCGTGATGTGTGCTTCTCCTAATACTGTCCCACCCTGGAGATCCGAATGGGGGACTGTTTTACCTCCGGATATATTTTGAGCATTAGGATCATTCATGATGTTTTCCTTCAACTTCTTCTTTCCCACTGACAAGTCGTTGGGTTTCTCTACAGTTATATTTTATGGTGTGGGTCGTAAGCTCCACGACCAACCCCCATCCTGGAGGACCAGGGACACTTCTGTCGGGGTTACCATACCTTAGCTGGTCTGTTCCAGTTAATTATTTCGGGCGCTGGAAACTCGCCCTTCATCCTCTCTCATGTTTGCTACATGACGCACAAACAGGCATGCCATGCACCCAGGGGTCACGCGACTACAATTAGTCTTCGAGGACGTGAGAGTAGGATTTGTTGGCAGAGCTGAGTTCATCTAGAACCTCTGACTCTTTCGTCAGAAAACAGTGGGCCTTTCTCAGAGTTTTGTTGCTATCTGGGCACCAGCAACCCAGATCGCCTCTGAGACCCTTTACCAACCTTTGACCCCCAGGATCAAACCTAGTTCATTTAATAAATTTACATTAGAATATACTTTTTTTGCATTCAGTCTTAACATCACTTTTTTCTTTACCTTTCTTTTACTGCATTCAGTAATTAACAACAAACCAAGAACAGCTAAAGCATTGTCTGTCGGCACCATGATCTCTCTAATACTACTCATTGGATTCCACCTCAAGGTAAGCCTTCAGGCAGACTTGAACATTTAAGCGCACCCCTAAAAATGGATTTTCCTCAAAGACGTGTGCCATGAGGAAAGCCTCTCCAGTTTTCTGTAGTGTGCCCTTATTCTTTCTTTTCGTAGTATTATGGGCAGATTTCTAGAACTATGCTGGTAAGTTTTACTATGACAGCTGAGTGGCTGTGTTGTAGATCACGTTTCACGTTTTCACTATACTGAGTCACAGTCAGCACAGTCAAGTGTAAGCATATCTGGCATTTTTCAAACTACATTTTGTTACATAACTAATTGACAAGGCTTGGTGTATTAGTTTTCTAAATTTCAGCATGTTTATAAAGATTAAAAATACCAGGTATACACAGAAGAGTTACAGTCTCTTACATAAGAGTAAATAATTTAAATCGTTAATTAATTATATTAAATTCTTAATGACACAATATATGTATGTTTTACACAATTTCTTTATAATAATGTATATTGATTACAATTAATATTATGTAAATAGTTTTGTGTGTAAAATAATCTTGGTTTTTTTTTAGCAAGGAAACAGTTATCTGATGAATTTGAAAACTGTGAAGAATGTAAAAGGAAGTGAGTAGAATTTTGAATTATGTGTTTACTTGTATTTCATTATTTTTAATAACAGCTTATTTATAGAAAATGTAATTCCCTGTTAAAAGCAATTTGCCTAGTAATTAATCCTTATTATACTTTTTGAAGTTTTCTCTTACTACTACTTATAACAGTATACAGGACAAAATGTTCTTTAGGTTTCAGGCTACGCTAAAGTTCTATCAGTTTCAACCAAAAGGTGGTATGAAAGAAGAGGAAGTTGCTCCAAAAGACTTTTTTCCACTGTGGGGCCAGTTCTGTTTTGATTTCAAAGACCTTTGGAAAAAAGAACAGCAACGGATAATTAAAGAAAAGTAAGATTAAATTCTTAAATATGATTATAAATAAATATTATTTAATGCATGTAGGATTGCAATTTGGGTTAAAATTATATATGATGTAGTTGAATTAACTTTTTAACGACTATGGTAAATTTTCATTTTTCTTCTTGGGGGACTAAGTCTACTTTTCAACTGTATTAGCTTTGCAATCAAGTAAAAAGTAGTAATCAGTCACTCATTTTCCTTTTTGAGTCTAATAATATAAGAAAACATGAAGCAGTCGTATATTCCCATTGTGGTCCCTCTTAGCGGGTTGATGTAACTTTTGCCATGAATGGAGCGCAGCGGGCCGCTTTGTTTGTGCCGATGTCTAATCACTCCCAGCCTATCCAAGCTCTTGGCCAGTCATGCAACCTACTGAAAGGATAGTATTTCATTACTCATAGTCATAATATATCATTACTCATTACTCATAATATTTCATTACTCGCTGGCTGTGTGTGTTTGTGTGTGTGTTTGCCTCACCGTTAGCCTTTTAAAAATGATAAGTGGCGGATGCTGCCCGATATCATTACGTTATATTGGTAACATGCAAGTTTATTGACAACAAACTGATTCACATTGCAGTAAGAAAAAGAAATATTACAGTCATTTCCTCTTTCTCATACTCATGTTTCCTTTCAGTATACATATATAATTTCCAACGTGTTTTTTTCTTATTTCACTTTTTGAATGTTGCCACAAAGTAAGTGTTTTCTTAGTAGTAGACTATGTATCACTGCAGTTATTAGATTACACTTCAAAATTGTCAAACATTTTTCTTCATTATAGTTCGTTGTTTGCCTAGTTTCGTTTTTATAAAAACAACTGACAAATTAATCTTCTTGTACACAAAGGTTGATATATCTGGCATTCAGAAAAGGAATAGGCTTTAACTTCAAATGAAGCTGTTACCTTACTTATGACTTAAAACTTAAAAATAAGACTTGACATTATACTTAAACATATGAGGACATGACCATTATACTTAAAAATATTTCTAACGAGAGACAAAAAATTAATATTCAGAATCGAAAACCAACCTGTTACCAACAGGTTACCCATCTAGAATAAGAATTTTAAAAAGACTGAAAATGTGTGCCCAAATTTGTTTTTGTGTTCCCAGTAATTATAGTGGTCGCGTTATACAGAAAAATCGGCTGACAAACGTTCGTCTGGGCTTCAGAGACAATTTTTCAGTCCAACGTTTGAGAGAGGTCATATACACCCGCTGAGGTCCCTAGGGAGAGACGAGAAGCAGGTGTATATGCCTGCCATGGTCGTTAAAGTGTTAAATTTATTTTATTTATTATTAATGGGAATTACTTCAAGTTGTTCAATTTGAGATGTTATCTACTTCATCAAACTGTCTTGTTTGGAAAAGACATTGTATCACTACTGTTTTATGAAGCCACTTTATATCTAGTGATACAGCTTGAGTTAGTTTAAATAGATGGAAGTTATCTGTTTTATTGGCAAGTTCATTACTGGAATGTCACTCACTCTTTGTGAGTAGGATAAAAACTGCTATGAAAGAGTTACATATGTGGATATTCAAAATTAGTAACATCTAACCTTCAGCGGCTGTCATTGTCACCACTGTGGTTTGAAAACCAAGATGCGTTTTGGAATTGTTTGCATCTAACCAAAATGTATTTGTTTACACCTAACAGTCATAATGTGTTCAGCAGACTGTCCATCTTCTCTTTGCCAAACCTATCCTCATTGTATAGTACTGAAATATCAACATGTTACAATCCACTGGTAAGTATACACTAGAGGGATTCGTACTAAAATGTTTTTCTTGTCGGGTGACTGATATAACAGTCATCTGTTACTTCATCTATTCCCTATGTACTTCATAAAAACTAATGTTACCTCTATTATCTGACACATAGTGTTTATTCTTTATCATTATTTCTGTGTCAGTACTCTTTTTTCAAATACATTATATCTATTTTCTTTCATCACCTCTGTGGTTACAGATCTTTTTCATGGTGTCATTTCTAAATTTTGTAAGGGATGCATAGTAGATTCCCTGTTCCTATGCCTTGTTCCTATCCCACTGGAAACTTCTATAATCATTCTCCTTTAACAAAAATTTTCCCTTGTTCTAATCATTCTTGATCTATTTTGTTGTTGGAGGTTTTCATTATTTTCTTCCATTCTGTAGCCATGGAAACCACATATGTTTGGTCAAATATTGTCTTTTTAGGATGGGTAGCATGGATTTCAGTGTTGCTTTCAGCCGGTAGTTTCTAGTTTTTCCTAGGAATGCCAAACATTACTTTTAGTAATCATAGAACCTAGACAAGAGCATGATTCTAACCATAGCAACTGGTGATAATTTACTTAATAGAGATGCCTCACTACACAATTTTAACATGTAGTATTCCAGCCTTCTGTTGCTACTTAAATACTAGAAAACCAAGGTTTTGAAGGTTTTTGTAGTATAATTTTTACATTACAAAGCCAATTTTAAGATTATAATACTAATGTAAGATATGTAATTCTTCTATAAATTTATATAAGCTATATACATTTTTTTTTAAGAATAGGCACAAATCATGTAGAAAAACCAATTTCTTAAATCTTTAATGGGCAATTCTTGTACTATGAACTAGTTTTGGATAATTCTAATAAATAGAATTATATCACTTTTTTAAACCGCAAAAATTATATAAAAGTAAATATGGCAATAAATAAAAAAATAATACTACTGAAATGTAAGAGGCAAGAACTGTTGTCAGGAATACTGACAGGACAGGAACTGTTGTTTCTTATTTGTCTATTATAAAATTAGACATGACCTACTGTAGTAGAAGGATGTGTTGATGAATTACATGTTCATTCTCTTACCAATTAAATTACATTGTAAGAACATTTGTTTGTTATGCGTATCTTTGCATTTTACATTGTTACGTCTCTTTTTTGAAAGATGTGTTGTAAATTTAATTAATTGGGATCTTAGATGGGAGCTTTGCATACACCGTTTAAATATTCCAGATTACCTTTTGATCATGAATCATCATATATTTCATTATTTAATTTGATTGTTTCTGCACATTTTAGTGGCTTCAGATAGTCACCCATTATTTATTAAATTGAATTTACTAATAGCTAATTTGAATTATAACTAAAGAATCAACATAGCAAATAATACTTCAACAGAATCACACAGAGGAGTTGAAATTATAAAGAAATCCAACCGGAAATAAGCTAGATGAGTTCTCAATATGAGGTGTGGCTTTAAAATAACCAGCCTGATTTTTTTCGCCACTTTCCTGTAATGCAGACAACAGTGAGCAGAGTAGCAACATTGTTCTGTACTCTCATTTCGATCTAGAAACCCGATGATAGAAATTGAACACTGACCATGGAGTGCGCAGTGGGCAAACACCTTGTTTCGAGGCTAACAAAATTTTGAGTCATTTTGAACATGCTCACAACAGTCTTGTACAGTGTTTATAGTGTGAACATTGGCTGCAACAAGGCTGGTGAGAACAATGGAAGTATGTGGGTGACAAAGAGAGAATTAGTGAATAAAGTGAGACAGTAAACTGTTATCACCTTGTCTCCCCTCACTTCTCTCTAGACAACTTAAGTGGGGGTAATTCATTCGCTGGCTCAGCACATCTCAGCAACCAAGAAAGGCTATTACATTTCTATCATTAAGCTTTCATGCAACTAACAATTTGGCAGCAGTGTTTGTTCAAAGCACCAAAGACAAAATCACTCGAAAACGAAGACGAGTGATTGAAGACGATCCACACCTTGGACGTCCTTGCACGTAAAAGTCAGATGATGACATTCAAAATATCAGTGAAATTATTAAAAAATCATCGACTGAGCATGTGAGCAGTTGTTGATTTGGCTATCATCAATAAACTGTTAAACAGATTTTACATAAAAATGTTAACACGAAAAAATGTGTTTGTGGTGCCAAAGGAACTTGAACCAGGGCTGGTGACAGAAACTGTGAAGCCCCAGTATACTTTGAATTTTGGGGCCTTTCTCAAACCCCCCTGCCAAAATCTGGCAAAATACTCCACAAAATATTTTTTTAAGATTAAGCTACTTCTTTTTAAAATTAAGATTTTTGTTTATTGTATACTATTTTTTTAGTTTAGCTTAAAAAAACATATATATCATATAAGCCGATGTAGGCAGTTGTGGCACATATTTGTAATTACATTTTATCTATCTAAATATGCCAATAGATAGCCTATTGTTTGAACTCTAATTAAACAAATAACCAATTTAACCTACAATAATTCAAGGTCAGAATTAATCTAAATGAGAGCAGTTTCATCAGAATTCAATTCATTTGCAGTTTTCATACTGCAGTAAGATTTTCCGTCACTGAGTTGAAAAGAACTTCAAGGCCTTCTGACAACCACACAATATTCTAAGTACATTCAATCTGTGAAATATTATTGTTGTGCTTTATTCAGTCTTATAATATTGTTCATTTTCACTAAACTCTAAACTACATTTTGTTCATAATATTTTTGTAATATAACAAATGGTGTTTTATTCTCAATTTTTTCTGCATTAGCCCCCTCCTCCATTAGATTTGGACCTGGTACAGCTGTCCCCTTTGACCCTCCCTATCACTGACCCTGAATCAAACAAACATTTGTGCAAACATTTTTGAAAACGCTGTTAGAAAATATAACAACATGTGACAAATTACGTTTTTTCCCAATATGACTGAAAATGGTCAACAGTTTGAAAAGATCTCAATTCAGCAAGATGAAAGAACATATGAACAAATTGAAATTGAAAGCAGTAATGATTTTTTTCTTTAGTATCGAGTTTGATACTAACTCAGAGGAAGAAGGAAGAGGAAGAAGCCATCAGAAGTTGACCTCTAACATTTCTTCTAACAGTGAAATGGAAAAGTGTAGGGATTGGGGAGGGATGTACACCAAAGAGTATAATATTGCCATCATGCAGTATTGTTGAATAAAAATCAAACTGCTACAGTAAAAAAATATTATTGTAGTATTTTTGAACACCAATCCAGTTATTTTATAGCCACACCTCAAATATTTTGTCATCATAGTATATACTCCAGAAATTGTATTGCTGATTCAAATACAATATAGGAAAGATTCCAAAGGTTTGTGCTAGGAACATTCTACCCAAGTATTCCCTGTGCTTGTAGAAAAAAAACTGTATATTATCACAGCTTATAGAAAAGACTGTATAACATCCAGACTAAGTTTGGAATGTTAGACTAAATAATTGCCAGTGATTAGATTTGGGCATGTGGTATAATGAACGAGGGCGATTTGGAAAGTTCATGGCCTACCGTATAAACAAATGTGTGGCATTTCTGTTTTTTACCGCGTTGTGGCGCCATGTTCACCCCACAAACAGCTGTGAACCGTCAAGTCAGGTCAAGTCATTGTTGTGAGAAACAGCTGTATAAATAAGGTTATCTCACAGCAACGCTGAAAATAAAGAAAACTGAACATCAAATTTTTTGTTAAAAAAGGTTTAAACACCAACAGAAATTTTTAGTGAAATGAAGAATGTGCTGGGTGATGCTGGACCTTCATTTACTACAGTGAAAAAATGGGCTACTGAATTTAAATGTGGTCTTGGAAGTTTGAAAGATGACCCGCGTACTGGGTGTCCAAAAAGTGCCACTACACCAGAAATTATCAATATAGTGGACGATATTGTTTTGGAAGATCACCATTTGAAGGTGTTTGAAATAGTTAAGCCTGTGGGCATTTCAGATGAAAGGGTACATCACATTCTTACTGAAGAATTAGGTACGTAAAAGCTGTCTGCAAGATGGGTGCCGTGTTTGTTGACAAGTGACCAAAAACGCATGCGAATGCAAGCTTCTCAGGACTGTTTGGACTGTTTTAAGAAAAATCTAAAAGATTTTATGTATATATTTGTAACAACTGCTGAAACTTGGGTTTACTCTACTCTAGAAACGAAACAACAGTCGAAACAATGGATGCATAGTGATTCGCCGCCTCCAAAATCAGTAAAATCAATTTTGTTGGCTGGAAAGTGTATGGATCCATTTTTCTGGGATGCTAAGGGAATATTGTTACTAGATTGCCTTGAAAAGGGTCAAAAAATAAATGGAGAGTATTAGGCTAACCTTTTGCCAATTAAACGTAAAAATTTGAGAAAAAAGACCAGGTTTAGCAAAGAAGATCATTTTCCATCAGGATAATGCACGCCCTCACATATCCATTGTGTCTGTGGCAAAAATTGCCGATTTGAAGTACGATCTGTTGTACCATCCACCTTATTCGTCTGATTTAGTGCCATCTGACTTTCATCTATTCCCAAACCTCAACAAATATTGGGGGGGGGGGATTTTCCTCAGATGACATGCTGAAAGTGGCAGTACACAGTTACTTTGAGGACCTAGAAAAATTGGACTTCTTGAACGGGGTAAGTGATGGGGTAATGACTTGATGCTTCACTGCTGTTCGTGGGGCGAATGCGGTGCCACGATGCGGTAAAAAACAGAAACGCCACACATTCGTTTTTTGGTGGGCCACGAACTTTTCAAATCCCCCTCATATATATAAAATGAATGCTTCTTGATCCCATTCTTTTACCAGAAGGATAGATATTATGGGTGCCTTACTGAATCTAATAAGATAATTAATAGCATTACTCTAAGGTGGCCATCTGGTATGAACCAGAAAATTCAACTTAATGGCATTAAATTATCTGTCGTGTAACAAAAGCATTAACAAACTTTGTGAAAACAAAAATGTTATTACACATGCATGTCTGTGTAAATGTCAAATATGTATTTAAAAATCTTATTTCATGACCTTTTATCCCTAATATACAGATGGCTGAAGTACCACTGGTTACTCTCAGATATACGGTACCCTTGTTGCAACTCATTTATCCTCCTGCTGCTCAGACATCCCACAATCCAGGATCCTGCCATTTAATCTCAATTTTATCACTGAGTGAGCTATGTCACAGAATGGGCAAAACTTTTTTTTGTATCTATATTTTAAATAAATATAATTACTTTATAGAAGAATTGTGTTATCAAAAACTGTACATGTTACAAAATTAATATTAAAATTTTCAGGTTAAAAGAAGCCAGAAGAAAACAAGAAGAAAGGAAACTAGAAGTGAAAAAAGGAAAGAAAAATGAAGGTGGCTTGGTAAGTGAATGAAGAAATTTGTTTCAATTAATTATGAAGTTCACCCAGAAAGTGAGGACTATATTTATTTTATTTTTTTCAATTATGTTACGAAGTGTTAAGTAATGAAGATCCACATTGGTTGTCTCACCATGAGGTATGAATTCATGCCTCTTTGAGGATCACCCCAAACCGTGGACATCAGTTTATATTTAACATTCATGCAAATGTATTGAATTAGCAAACTAGCCTTTAGTAACCTGCCATGTGACTTCAGGTCAACTTTCTTACTACATGTTTCGAAGCATATGCTTCATCACCAGGCATCTTCAAATAAATTAACCCTTAATTGCCCGGGTAGGCGTATAGAGTACGCCAGCCACGCAAGTTTTGCTGTAAATGAAAACCTACCAATCATCGAGGCACGGCCTCCTCAGTACCCTCCTACCAACTCCCTCCGAGCACAATGATCCGTTTGAATTTCACCAGTCTGTTATCGCAAGCCGAAGTAGTGACGTCTTTTACTTGCCGGTCGGTTTGGCGTACTCCGTACGCCGCCCCTCCAACTATGTCGCGGAATGAAATTGTGCGGCCCGAAGATTTCGAACGTGTTTTACGTGAACTGTCGGATGAAGAGAAGCAAAATTCAGGCGTTGACACTGACATTCAATCATCTGATATTGACGAACGTGAGATTATCAAACAGAGTGACCACAATAGTGATTCCGAAATAGATGGTGATCTTCCTCAACCACTTCCAAGGACTTCTGACGACGAGGTGAGTGATACCGATGACAACGATTTTTTTTACTAAAACTATTTACAAAAAGAAGAAAGTAAGAGGAAGGGTCGTAAAGGAAATCAGTGAAATTTATAAATGGAAGAAGGGCCCTATAAAAAGTAAATTTTCGTGTACGCCTAGTAAAAATACTGTGAAACAAGTACTTCCGGCTTCCAAAGACTGTGCCGACGTGAAAGATGAAATTTCCGCTTTCTTGAAGATTATAAACTTAGACATGATTGATTATCTAGTGAAATACACTAACATGTACATACAGCGTAACAGAACAATGGAGAACCCTAAGAAAATCTCAAAAAATAGTGCAAAGGACACAAGCAGATCAGAAATAATGGCTGTCATTGGGATTTTATTCTTATTAGGATACAAAAAAATGTCTAAAATACATCTTGACGAAGCATGGGTTCGGGATGGCACTGGCATTGAAATATTGCAAGGGGTGAAACGATTCAGATACCTTCTAGCTTCCATAAGATTCGATGACACATCCACAAGACTTACTCGAAAAACAGCCGATAAATTAGCCGCAATACGGGAGTTTTACGACTCTTTCAATGACATCTGTAATAAATTTTATTCGCCTGGGGATCAACTGACGGTTGATGAAAAGTTAGAGCCATTTCGTGGCAAGTGCTCTTTCATTCAATACATTCCTAATAAGCCGGCCAAGTATGGCCTAAAAATATTTGCAGTTGTTGATTCGCGAACTTTTTATTGCTTGAAATTGGAAATGTACTGTGGCACTCAACCTCCTGGACCGTATGAAGCTTCGAATGCGAGCTTGGATATCGTCAATAGGCTGATTAGCCGCTATAAAGGTTCTAACAGAAACCTGACTACCGATAACTGGTACACTAGTTATCCTTTAGCCAAATCTCTCCTCGCCAGTGGTATTACCCTCGTGGGTACACTAAAAAAGAACAAAAAAGAATCCCTTTTCAATTACAGCCAACGAAAACAAGAGAAGTTGGAACTTCAAATTTTTGTTTTCAAAAATATGTCACGATGGTTTCTTACATGATCAAAAAAAAGAAATGTGTAATTCTTCTCAGCACCGCGCACGACGATGATAAAATTGATTCAGAGACACAAAAACCAAAAATAATCATGGACTATAATAAGTTCAAAGGTGGAGTGGATGTAGTAGACCAACTCGGTGGCAACTACACCGTAGCCCGTAAAACAAAGAGATGGACGATGGCAACTTTTTTTGCACTTCAAAACGTGGCAGGCATAAATGCACAAATCCTTTTGAATTTCTCTGAACCCAGTGCTTCTCCCAAGTTTAGAAGAATATTTTTGAAAAACTTAGCGACGTCTCTTATGAAGTCACACCTTCAAGATCGTGCAAACTTACGAAGCCTACCTGTGCATTCAAAAGCAATAATTCGTAGAGTGCTTTCTTCGGACGGAATAAACGAGGAGCAGGAAATACAGCCACCCGCAAAAAAGGGAAAAGGACGACGCACTTCATGCGGAAGAGCAAAAAAGAACTACACTACGATTAGTTGCTCAGAATGTTCTGCTTTTACATGCAAAACTCATTTGGCGAAAACAGTTTATCTCTGCGGAACATGTGCCAATAAAAATGAACTGGATGACGAAGATTAATTGACAATAATTACTGAAAACGTTGTTTGTGCTTTTGTTTTTATTTTTGAAATGTTGTTTGAAACTTTTTGTAAGAAAAAAAAATATATATATATATATGTAGGACAGCCATTTCCTCTTTCATATTTCGTTTCAATAAACGCATATAATTACCCGCATGTTTTTTTTTTATTATTTGGCTTTTTCAATGTTATCACGTTCACTTCGTTGTGCAAAAAAAAACATGTTCACTTGGTAGTGTTCTGTTTGTTGCGGCTTATCTCAGCGGCTTAGCTCATTTGTTTACAAACGATAATTACAATTTTGTTTATAACCAAGATAATTACATTTAAGGACAAAGAAATAATATTATGAAACGAAAAACGTTCTAGAGGAGAGAAAAATAAATTGTTTTATTTTCTGGAGCTGAATTACTTGGAATTGTTATCAAAATGACACACGGTGTGTCATTCACAGTCAACGTGTTAAAAAATTACAAGCAGTTGATGATAATTTGGTGGGACAGACCAACAAATGGACTGGTGTACTCAGTACGCCGCCCGGGCAAAATTGTATCGCTAAACCGCGCGGGCAATTAAGGGTTAAACCACTCTTTCAAGGCCGTCACTAACTAAAAGCCAACTCAGCATATGGGTTGTATGTGGTGTTAGGTGTGCTCCCACTCAAGCTCAATTTACTACTGCATGGTCGTTGACAATATTCATCACTATATTGGCATGAATATATTGATGACATGTCACTTTATTCATATACTGATGTCAAACTCTTATTGTCATTTTCTCTTTCTCTCAATTCTTTTCTACATGTTCTTCCATTTTATCCTCACAAGGGCCAGTCAATATTTCTTCCTCACTCTCAAGTCCTTATTTAATTTAGCCATACCTCATGATTTTGCTGGCACTTATTGGCACCTTCTGTACATTCAGAATCCATGCCCTAATTTTTGCCATAACATATAGTGGGTCTAAGTCACAGTTTGGACCTCTACATCTTCTGATATCAATTATTGAGGAGAACTGATGATGTGGATGTCAATTATTGAAATATGAGATGGATTTGTTTACAGGGGAATGATGTACTACTTACAAATAATTTATTCCTGGCTACAACATATTAAGTCAGTACGATATTATTCCCATTATTTGCAGTCTAATGTGTGCACTCCTTCCACTTGTCCCTGATTTTCTTGTCTTACAAATTTTGTGTTAAAATTCGCCCATAATGATAGGATATCATACACATTTATCCCAGAACATACCTCATCAAGAAAGTCACAAAAAATGTCCTTTTTGTATTACACTGTTAAGTGCTGTTTTGTATATCCTGAGTGGTAATGTCTCCTTTGCATCTGCAATGCACTTTTCATAATTTCAGAGGATAAGTGACACTTATATCCTGTTGTTAGTGGTCTTTTAAACCTTTAATTTTTTGAGCATCCTGTTTAATACTAAAATATGCGAGGTGTATTTTATTAAATAAGTAATATTTACCATGTATTTCATATTTTACAGAAGGCACAATTGAAGAAACTGGAAGGTAAAATTGTTGGTAAAAGCTGAAGAAGACCACCAAGTGTACGGGTTTTTTTCTAATAAAAAATAAGGCTGTGACAAATTCTATGAGAATATTATAATTTAGTATGAATCTTAGTAAAACTTGTTTTTGTTAATAACTAGTAGAGCTTGCTCTTTGTATATAAAAAAATGAAGATTTTTTTTGTATATAAACTATTAAATGTAAAACTAATTAGTAACTGTATTTCATCCATGTCTGAATAAAATTATGTTGCTAAAACTGAACATATTTATACTTATTTATAACGTTATTTAACAATGATTACATTAAAGTGTATTTAGTTTAATATTTATTCCTGTTTTTACAAAAGATTTATTTTGATTGAAGTGAGTTTTAATAATTTTTGATGAAGTATTAATTTTATAAGACAATTTATATGAATTTGGCATTTCTGTCTGTATTGAATTTTTTATGGTTAGATTTATTTAAATTGAAGAAATAATTTGTAAGGTATATTTTTCTTTATTGTATTAATTATTTTTGTTATGAACTTACACACTATTAAAACAGTTTTCAAACAAAATTAAAAATTCACTAAGGCTAAAAATTATGGCAAAATTATAGTAAATAGCAATGTTTTGATTTTCTATTAATTATTCAAATATAGAAGTATATTTTTCTTACATTTTAACAGTGGATTACATTATTATAATCAGCTAAACTTGTATGATACTGATACAATATAAATTGTTCATTGTGAAAGAGACACTACATAGCAAGTTTGTACTATTAAGTTACTGCGCATTTAAAACACAACTGCCTGTATATTCTAAGATAGTTAACTGTAGAAAAACAATCCAGTTCTGTTTGAAGGATGCAGTGTTTGTGTGATTTATGATGCTGCTTTTGTTTTTTTAAAGGCAGCCAAAATTGATACGAGTTGTGAAATATTTAAATTAAATTTTTAAGAATGTTAGTTTATGCAGAATGTTATGTGCGTCAACAATTTGGCTAAACAAAACAAATTAGTTTGACCAAATTGAAATGGCTGTGATGTTGCCACTCCATAGACTCGTCTAATTATTTATATATATATATATATATATATATATATATATAAAAGTACATAGGTGCTATGTAATTAATTAATTTTACAAAGTAAATAAATGTTGGCTAACATTTGTGTTGTGTGCATAAAATGTATATTACTCCTGTAACAAACTCTTATCTTTGATATGTTGCTGGTAGCTCCTTTGCAAACGCATGTGCATACAAACACGTGCATGTGCACATACACATGCACACATGCACGCACACACACGCGCGCGCGCACACACACACACACACACACACACACACACACACACACACACACACACACACACAAAATCACCAACTACAACATAATGAATGGTTTTGTGAGGACATTAGCTTAAAAATCCGTCAGTTAAATTTACATCAAACAATGTGGCATCTGCACACATAGACATTTACAAACACACATTGAAATTGACTTGAAGATCAGTGGCTCAAAACTACTTCCACAACATTTCTTTAACTATTAAAATGTAAAAGAAATACATTCATCACAAACCATTTGTGTATAAATATAAGATTATATATATTCACACAATAAAACTGTATTAAAATAGATATGTTTCCAAAGTTCTGTAGTTATCATTTATTCCTATATTATTTGCTTATGTGCCTTTAAATGATATTAACTAGTTTCCACCAGTAAAGTTGTTTTCCTGTTTAAGCATAGTAACCATTTATTGTAGTGACCAGAAATTGAAACACATTGCAAGGTATTTATAATTTGTCTTGTATAAATAATAAAAGGAAAACAACAACAAATAAAAAATGCAATAAGAAGGAAAATTTTAATAAAACAGGCCAATCCCTTTTGAGATGATCTAATGAATATTTCTCTATACTGCCCAAGTACTGTCGAACTGTGTATTACTAGAATTTTATCACAACAATGTCTCAGCTACTGCATTCTGCAACTATACATTTTCTTCAGGTTAAAAGAATATAATATTGCTTAAAACTAGAGACATGTGACAGACATAAAATTCAGAACACTGTTTTATAGTGATGAATATCGTCCAGAAGTCCTTTTTGAAACTATCATTCATCGCTAGCTTCAAAAATGACATTCTTCTCTAAACCTTATAACAAAATGTTGTTTAAAATCAGAAGAATGTGATTATTAATCCCTATTATTGGAATTGTTAAAAGATGTAAGATTATATCTTGCTAGCGTTGTAGTTTCAAATAAATAAGGCTTCTGTTAAAAACATAAATAAACAAATTATTAAAAAATATTGTGCATCTTTTATCATAATTTTTGCTTGTGATTTATTGTTTAGCTTAAAGTAATTTCTTTAAGTTATAACTTCCATCTGCATATGTTATTTATTACAAAATTTTTTATATTTATTACAAAATTTTTTATTTTACTTTAATTTATAATATTTTATGTGAACTTATGGAGGGAAAGTTTGGTATGAATGAACTAATAAATAATAATTCACTTAAGCATCCATTATTTTCTCTGTGTTTGTTTTGTGTGCAAGATATTAAAATGTAGTGTTATAAAATGTAATTTGTTGCAAATAAAATATGAGAATTTTTATTATTATTATTTTTATATTTTAAACTTGAAATAGTACAATTTTAAAACATGACATAATACGGCACTAATGTAATGTATCATTATTGGTAAATTACATTATTGGTAATGTAATGTATCATTATTGGTATATTCCATTAACTTAATGGAAAATACAATTTCTTTAATTTGCAATTAGTATTTATTCTGTTAATAACTATTTTTTCTGCGAACTGAAACTAATTTTACGTGTCCTTCTAAATGTAATATGACTATCATTTTTCTTATTGTATTAATTGTCACATACAGTGAAATCTCTCTAATTCGGACTTCTCTAATTCGGAATTTACGATAATTCGGACTCCCTAAAAAAAAAATTATAATTCACAACAAAAATTAATTTTGTGAATTCTTTGTGAAAACATTTGCCTTTAGGGAATTCTTAAAGTGTTATGTTGGCAAAATGTGCGATACGCACCCCCCACCCCGAGTGGATTTAGTCCAGTTTCAACGGCTGCTTTGGTAGGTGTGCGTCATTGTTATTGTATTCGTGTGCGTTCTATTGTACTGAAGTTATTTCTTAGTTGCGTACAGCTTTTCAAACCACATTTTTTTCAAACACTGTTTAGTATTAATTTACAGTACTGTATTACAATATGAGAGCTAGAGGTAAATACAAGACTTTAACTTTAGAAGACAAAATGAAAGTGTTGAGTAAAATAGACGCTGGTTATTCTGTGCAGAATATTTTAAACGAGTTTGGAATTAGTAAGTCTACGTTTTATGATATAAAAAAAGACAGAAAAAAAATTTCCAATTTTGTTTTAAAGCAAGATACGCCAAATGTGAATATTGTTAAAAGAAAACGAACGACTGCAGCAAAGTTCAGTAATATTGACGATGCTGTATACACTTGGTACAAGCAGCAACGTTCAGTTGGTGTTCCAGTTAGAGGTGTAGAATTACAGGCAGCGGCAGAAAGATTCGCTCAAAAATTGGGAGAAACTGATTTTAAAGCTAGTACAGGATGGCTTTTTAAATTTCGGCAGCGGCATTCCATTGTAAACCAGAAAATATTTGGGGAAAGTTTAAATTCCGATGTTTCTAGTGTCGAACCGTTTCGCCAAAAACTTAAAGCAGTAATTACTGATGAAAAACTTCTTCTTTCCCAAATTTATAATGGTGATGAAACAGGCTTGTTTTGGAGATCCATTCCTCAGAATACTCAGGCCTATAGAATGGACAATTCCACACCAGGCCGAAAGGTAAATAAACAAAGACTATCTGCTCTCTTATGTGCAAACGTAGATGGGTCTCACCGTCTAACATCCGTCGTTGTTGGAAAATCAGCTAAGCCTAGAGCAATTAAAAACATTATGGAAAGCCTACCAGTTATTTACAAAGCAAACAAGACTGCATGGTTAACTCAGAAATTTTCCAGCGATTGGTTTTTTCATAATTTTGTGCCAGAGGTTAGGAAATTCCAGCTAGATGTTTTAAAAATAAAAGAAGAGGATGTTAAAGCTTTGTTGATATTAGACAATGCTCCTGCTCATCCCTCCAGTAATTTATTGACTAGCAGTGATGGAAAAATCAAAACTATGTACTTGCCTCCCAATACGACTTCGCTTATCCAACCAATGGATCAGGGAGTAATCCTCAGTTGCAAACTCCTTTACAGACGTAAACAACTTGACGAATGCATGATATTTTTTATGGACGATGAAGAAATGGACAATAGGGGTGAACAAACTCATAAAAAAATAAAGGAGTACAGTATTAAAAGTGCTATTTATACTTGGGCAAACAGCTGGAATTATATCAAAATATCTACATTATGCAATGCATGGAATAAGATTTTGTACGATAAAGAGCCAGAGATCGACCTGCAAGGTTTGGAAGATGAAGATTATGCAGGTGCTTTTGGAGCTACCAATATTGAAGACATAAGAGAATGGTTGGGTGCCGATGAAGATTACGTAGGCTACCAGAATTTAACAAAGGAAGAGATCGTCTATCAAATGCAAGGTCAGAAAGAAGAAGTTGGAGATGATAGTGACGATGAAGAGGACGACGATAATGTTCCTAAGCCTACACTTTCCAAGGTGCGGGAAAATCTCGATGCAGTTATTAACTTTATTGACACTGACCCAGAATTTCAAAAATACTATTTAATCATCAAAGAAATGCGTCAAGAAATTATTAAAAAACAATACAACAGGGCAAAACAGTCTACAATTTCAACCATTTTTAAGCCTGTAGCTTCAGTTCGGGAAGAATCAAAACCGTCAACTTCAGGGACCAGCCATTAATATTACATAACTCTTTGTGTGCTAAAGTGAAAACACTGTCGGTGAAGTTTTTTTTGTTGGTATCATGAAATTATTTATTCTTCTGTTTTGTAAAATACAATAAAATTAAATTTCCATTAATATTTACGTACATTAATAATTGCAGGTGTGCATTACTTATAAACTTTTTGCGTGCGAACTTAACTTGAAAACATTGATGGTGAAAGATTGTTGTTTATGTGAATTTGGTTATCCATTTTGTAAGTACAATAAATTTATTTTTCCATTAATATTTACGTAGTTTTAATATTTATTTTTATGGTACTTTACGTATACTGTAGTATGAATTTCTATAAAATATTCTATAATTCGGATTTTTCACTAATTCGGACTAGGCTTCACCCCATATAATCTGAATTAGAGAGGTTTTACTGTATATTAATTTTATAGATTACAGGAAAAGACTTAGAACTGAAAAAAAATCATAAATACAGGGCGTACATAACAGAGAATATACGATGCACATAAATTCATGTGCTGACATAGAAATGTAAAACTATTACCCACTAGAATATTATCTTAATTATTAGTTTAAGTTTGTGATATAGGTATTTACATATATATATTTTTTGATATGCCTTATAAAGACTATGCCTTTATTGTACATTTTTTTATATGAACAGATAACTGTGAAAACAAAGATTAATGGCTGTAAATTTGTATATTTATAAAATCTGTTACTTTATTGTAACATATATAATTGATAATAAAACAAGTAATATAAAATTTTAAGTTTTGTGTGAAAATAATGTTTTTTCATCCTGAAAATGTAGTTCCTACATAAAACTGTAAGTTTTTGTGTATGATCAGCATGTAGGGCATCCAAGCAATAGAACATGTGGTAAGTAAAATGCCTTTCACCTGATTCTTCCCATATTAAAACATCTAAGAATCTGTATTTGTTTATATGAGTACAGTTCATAAATATCATTTAATTTTATAAGAATCATTTATTTATTTCATGTTGTAGCAGTGGACTGTATAAAAAAATATGATCATTGGTTTAGGTTGCTAGTAAAAACTCGCAGGATACATGATAAATTATTTAATCATTTTTATATAAACACAAAAGAAACCAAAACATCATGTAAGACATGCACATTGAATATTTAAATATTTACAATAATGATCTGAACCGAACAATAAAAACTGCACTCATAAAACAATAAATATTTGTTAATGATCTGTATAGGAATGTCTTTACTCAGTCATATTACTATGTTACTTCCAAGCCAATTACTACTTGTGCCAGTTAATACTACTGTTTCACTATGGTGACTACAGCACTGTACAGCACACACACTGCCTGCCAAAAGTACATAGTATTTTTTAAATAATAAAGGGAAGTATGAACAAATGCAATAAAAACACAAACAATAAGAAAAATGATTATTACAGAAACAAGTATAAAGATTATATTACATACATAGGCTACTAATCAATAAAGTCTGGTGGCAGTTACGGACATATTTTAACAATTGGTCTTTTTTTGCTGCCTTGATTGGTGCAAACTGACACTACACATGGTACCTGGATGAAGATTGTCAGTGACAACTAGTTTCCACTTCAAGGGTGGGAGATGGTCATCCTTGATTGAGACCACCGTGCTCTGTTGGAGGTTGTTCTTTGAAACTGCCCATTTACTGGACTGCTGAAGAGCCATTAGGTAGTCTTTTGAGCACTTATGCCTCAGTTGTTGAGTAAGCTGGTGATCTACTGGCATCTGTTTAACCTATTGACAGACATATCATTCAAGTCTGGATCGAGAAGACTGGTAAGGGGTTTGCCAATTAGGAAATGGCCTGGTGTTAGATAGGATGAATCAATGTGGTCAGTACAATTTTGATAATAATTTTGTGGCCTAGAATTTGTAAACACGCTTCGATTCATGTGAATAAAGTTCTCATTTCTTCAAAAGTAAGTGAGCTTTGCATGCAGATCGAAGGAGATGATATTTCATTGACTTGACTGCACTTCCCCAAAGACCTCCAGAGTGTTGTGAACTGGGGGGAGAGGATGAAGTGCCACTGATATGATTCTACTGTTATTGAATCTGTGATGTTATTAGACTTCCTTTTAAGCATTTCAAGTAGCTCATTGAAGCATTGTCAAGTTCAATTGAAGCATCAATAAAATTAGATCCATTGTCGCTAAAAATGTCTGCGCATTACTCTCTATGAGACATGAATCGACGTAAGGGTGGTATGAGCTCTTCATATTTTAGTTCACTCACAAAATTTAAATGTATGGCATGCATTGATAGACACACGAAAACTGCAATATAGCCCTTGATCCGAATTTTGTTGTGATGAGAACCTGGTCTAATGTACAGTGGGCCTGCATAATCAACACCAGTGTTAAGGAATGCTTTTGCGGAGTGAACTCGATGACTTCGTAGATTTCCCATGAGTTGAAAGCAGTTAAGACATCTGTGTAATACATTTCGAACAACTCTTCTCACCGATGATACCCAATAGGCAAATCGAAGTGAGTTTATTAACAATTTTGGAGCTGCATGAAGGATTCTTCTTGTGTTCATGTTCGATTATTAAATGTGTGAGGTGATGTCGGGGTGGCAGAATAATCTGATGTCATGTCTCAAATGGTAGAATCAAATTTTGTGGCCTACCTCCGATTAGGAAAAGACCTAAATCATCTCTAAAATTATGCAATTCAACTACGGTTGACCCTTTTGGTATCTGTTGACTATTCTCTAAGGCAGTGCATTCTTGTTGATAACTTACTTATTCATCTAGTTTTATACAACTCGAGGCATTTTTTTGCCCTGTTACAGTCAGTGGTCCAATATTATGTGACTGCTTAGATAGTCTGCAGTTTTTTATAAAGTGATGCCAGTAAGCTATTAGTGTTGGACTTGTAAAAGAGTTGATAAATGTTTCAGGATATCATCTGAACCACTGACTGCTATTAATCTAACTGTTGGACGTGTTTCCGAGATGATCTCTTCTGTTGCAGATATTGTAATGTCCTTTAGCCACTGCAATGAATTTTCTGTTAGCCAATCTGGTCTATGCCACCATTAAGTCATTGTAGATGAGTTCCTGAGGGAGAACACCGGGAGAAACCATATTATCAGCAGGGTTCGATGAGGAAGCGACATGATGCCATTTGCAATTGCTCGTTAACTCTTGTATTTTGTTGATGCAATTTGCAACAAAGGTTTTCCACATTGATGGGTATTGATACCACAATAATGGAATTAGTCTATAAATGGATATCATCAAATTGAAGATCAAGTCTGGTTATTACTTTGACAATTTAACGTGCTAACAAGACCGCTCCACACAGTTCAAGATGAGGTAATGAGATATGTTTGCGTAGTGCCACACTAAATTTGGCACAAATAAATTTGACCATAACTTGACCGCTTGAGTTACATGATCTCAAATACATACATACACCGTAGTCAGTTTCTGAAGTGTCTGAGAAACCATATAGTTGTGCATTGACATGGTTTTTAATTACGACTAGTCTTATCACACATTCTATAATGCAACAGGTAAACTGCTGTCCCAGTCAATACGTTCTTTCCATATTTGTTGCATAATTCTCTTACAGAGAATTACTGTTAGAGCTAGTAGTCATAGTAGGTCAAATATTGAAGAAATTGTTGCAAAAACCTTTCTTTTTGTAAAATTCATTGGTATACATTGACTATCAGATGATCTGATTTCATTGATTCTCACTTATGCATAAGGAATTATTTAATTAAGCATTTTTATATGAACATAAAAGAAACCAAAAGACTATAAGACATGCACACTGAATATTTTAAAATTTACAATAATGATCTGAATTAAACAATAAAACATGATTAATTGTTATAAGCTTTATCTAAACGTTAAAGACATGTTTTAAAAATCTTCCACAAGTTTCTGTATTTGCAGAAAGCGTAACGTGCAATTTTTTCAATGAGCAAATTTGTAAACTATAAGGTATAATAGTGTACTTTCTTTTCATGTAATCAACGTTTATGCCTATTTTCATGATCAAAAGAACCCCAGATTGAAAAAACATATTAATTTGTTAGAAGCAACTGAACGATAACGTTTTCAATCAATTTTGCCAACCTGAGGTGTTTTGTGTTTCAAGCTCTAAGCCGGAGCATAATATTATAAATTTGTTTATTATTCAATTGTCATGTTTATTAATAATTAAATGTGTATTAAAAAGCGTAGTACAGAACAATACTATCTTGTTATTTCATAGGATTTTTTGTTGTTGTAAATATATGTGTGTTAGCGAAGTTTAAGTCATAGCCAACTAGCGCTTGTCACGAGTGGCCGAGTCGACAACCTGTGTAGCAGCGGGAATAATTCGAACGCCACAGCTGCCCATGCTAATACCACATATTACTTTTAAAAAACTAAATGTTTTAATTGTTTTAACAAAACAATTTGGCGCCACCCGGGAATCGTAATCCCTAGGAATTAACAGGTAGGTTGTACTGGTGACATTGACAACGCTATGGACTCCAGTAGTGACGTCGATTTATGTAACAACCAGTGTGAGGCAAACACACTACAATCACACTAATACACAAAATAAACAAGTGTGAGACATTTTAACAGGTACGACCGCTAATAATTGTTACAATGTACAAAAAACTACATACACGAAAACGAGTGCATCAGAGATAAGAGATATTCAAAATTATAAGATCGAGGATTGTACATTTGAAGGGATAGTAATAATTATAATAATAATAATAATAATAATAATAATGGCTCCCCATGTGTACCGCCGAAGTAGCTTAGGAGTCAGGCATGGTAGGCTGCCTTATGCGACCCATTCAGCATACAAGGAAGGCAGTGTGGCCAGCACTAAACTTCGGCCGCCCATTATTATCCCCAGGATGGTATCCCAGGTACTCATTTTCAACAGGCTGAATCGACCTGGGGGCTGAAGAACGCACCTTGATTTTATGGTCCGGGCCCGGGAATTGAACCCGGGACCTCTAGATTAGTAGCCAGGTACCGGGTAGTAATCTGTTAAATTGAAGATAGAACTCTGATCACGCCAATGGTCATATATGGATCAAAAGCTTGGACTCTTAAACAGCAGATACCTCCACTTTAAAAGTGTTCCAAAAAACAATAAGGGCAATTTATCGTCCCGTAAACGAAGGAGAAATCTGAAGAATGAGGAACAACTAGGAGATAGATACAACAAAGATACAAAGGAAGAGGAGATACACTGCTATTTATTTAGTCCAGAGGATTGGCCGACTAGAGCGTAATGAAGAGAACGAGTCGAGACAGACAACCAAAGAAAATCCTGTATCGTGAAGTGGACTGAGTGAGGTAGGTAGGGAGAGACCGAGAAGCCGATGGCTGCAAGACGTGGAAGCAGATTTGGGAAAGATGGGAATCAGGAAACGGAGTCGCCAGAAGCGAGTGGAAACAAAACCAAGATACTTCCAGGACTGTATCGTTTTGGATTCTTCTTCTTCTGAAGAAGAAAAATCATGAATCCCATGATAAAAAGCTCCCAGGAAAAGATGGAAAATCCATACAGAAACAACGCTACAAAATATTTCCAAAGGGAGTACTATAACCTCTGGGGAAATATGAGGAAAAGAAATATGGAGTTGCCTACGAAAAACTGCGGAGACTAATGCATTTTTGCCAGTCCCCTGAAGAGCAGAAGAAAACCCACATGATTCTCATAACGTTAAATTTTGTTATTTATGAGTATATTAAGTTTTTATATGTACACGCTCCTCACATTAATTTACCCATACTAACTAAAAATTCTGATGATATACAACATTAATCTCAATTATTACGCACGCCATTTCGTACTTTAACAGTACATACAAATTTAATATTAGGTTTACGTAACACCCATAATGTATGCCTAAACCTTTTCTCACGGACTTCTTCCTTTATGCTGATCAGCACACGGAACAAGGACTGCATTTCGATATGGGTAAACAAGATCTCAATTTCCGGTAGAGGATACACAGTCAGCAACAAGATACGATCTCAACATACAAAAACTACCCCCCCCCCAAAGAAAACAAATGGAAATGATGAATGAGCTGTGTAGGTTACCTTTACTCTGTCCGTTGGTGTCTCTCAGTACGGTACACTCCTCGATCATTCCGAACGGTCCGAACATCATCCTCACGTCGTTTTCCGTACATTTTTTTGAAAGCATCCCAACGAAAAGCTTCCGCTCTGAAACAAAAACCATACAAGAAGGAATCACTAATTGTATTTCGTACGTAAGAAAATGTTTCCAATCTCACAATACATACGAGAACTCGTATCTGAATATGAGCTGTATAAAAAAAAAAATAGAATAAATAAATTGTATATGGTACAAAATATTTTATGGCACGAGATTATTTTAATTTTAGGTGATCATAGAAGAATTTCTACACCAAGTTAAGTAGTCAGTATTGATATAACCGTAGGTTACTAGACTTCACGATTCATTCGGGGTCTTCCCTATTTTTTACATTATTCGCAATTGTTCTGAAAGAGATAAATCGGAATGCCGAAATCTTCCGATTTTTATTAGGTATAAGTAAACTTGAAACGGGTTGCAATGGGCGTGAAGGCAACGACGATTTCTCGTAGGCTAGGAGGTATCTCACCACTTGGGAGGCGGAACTGGTTTAAAACAACACCTAGAAACACTGCTTTAAGCACAAAATATTGGCAAATTTATATTTACAACTTAATTATTTTTATTAAATCTGTCTTACAACACTGCCGGTCCCAAGCCCAGGGCCTCATCACGCAAGTGATGAGGAAGGATGAGGGGGAGGAGTAACACCTCGTAAAGAAAACCTGGGTCCATCTGGCTCCGGATGGTAGCACCCTGTAAGGGCCCCTATCCCCTAGCCAGAAGACCTTAACGGCGGATGCGGCAGTAGGGAGCTTACAGTATGGCGCAAAAGGCGGAAGAGCCAACCCATTCTCCCTGGGGTAAATAGTGATTTACAGGGAGTAAACCCTGACAGAAAATCATGGTAGACCAGGCTCTAAGCTGTACTGAAAGCAGCTGGTCTAGAGGACGGAAACCCTGAATAAAAATGACCTGGCCCTCCAGATTGGGGGTTGGGCGAAGAGCCAACAACCCTTTCCCGTAAAACCAATATGTTCAGGAAATGGAGGCGGATGATTATGGAGGCTAAGGTTCGACTTCGAACTGTGACGCCATAGAAGACGAAGAAGATTATCGAAATCTGATGATGATACATAAATACTGGCTCCAAAAGAAGAGCAAATAATTATTGCGCCGACTTATTATTTATTCTTTTCATCGGCAGGTCCCTGTACTAGGATATTAGGAGCGGATCTCCTACGTACTTCCTGTCGTACCTTTAAGATCTCGTCATTAAGTGCTTGCAATACACTTTCTTTATTAGAATCTATATTTGATCGCGTTTCGACTATTGAAGCATCAAGCTTGTCAACACGCCGTTGGGTTTCCGTCGCGTCGGCTTGAATTCTTACTTCGAGCGTATCTACTTTTTTCGCGACCTCGGCAGTTTGTTTCTCACACCTACTGATGTGTTCTTTGAATCGGCCTTCCATACGCGTAACTTGTTCGATAAACGATTTCTGCATGGTGGTCTCAAAAACCTTGAACCGTTCGTTTATTTTCGTTTCTACCGTATGCACTTTTTCTCCGATTTCCGTAACTTTAGCGGTTAACTCTTTATTACTTTATTTAATTTCTTTATTGCTTTCCGCGATTGCGGTGACTCTAGCGTCTAAATTTTTCGCGCTTTCATCGATTTTCGCGGTCGTTTCTTTATTACTTTGTTTTATTTTGGCATTTATATCTGCGTTACTATGTTCTAATGCTTCGGTTAAACTGACTTTTTGCGCGTCTATTTTCGCCGTTAATTCCGCGTTATTTATTTCAGCATTGGCTGTTATTTGTTCAAACTTCGCGTTCATATTAGCAGTTAACTCCACGTTTGCTTGTTCCGCTTTAGCTGCGTTTTGTTTAATTTCTTGCAATAATTGTTTAAGCATTTTTTCAGATTCCATTTTTACACAACAATTTCAAATACTTCACTGCTGTACCACTACCAATCACAAAACTTTTCTTTGGGGATTGTACAGTTGGACGCCAGCTGTTTTAAAAGTTAAAACAGCAAACCTTGTTTTAACGTGAATTAAATTTACTTTAAATTTATCGAGCCCCACGATATTGGAGCGCCATATGTAACTTTATTATAAATGTGGCGTTTCAAGATGGTTATGATTTAAATTGAAATTTATTGAATTTCGGCCCCACGTTCAGGGCGACATTTATAACTTTACTATCTGCGTGTTGTTGTGTTGTGTGAATGTATGAGCACCTACCTGCTGTCCGATCTTGCGGTTTTCTTCCGACTAGGGCGTGTGGATTTTGGATTTGATTTCGCAAGTATGTAAACTCAAGTGTATAACAACAGCACACTAAATAAGTTATTTTAAAAGTGAAGAGTTTTGTGAGGTTGGTAGGCTCCGTAGTACAGCAATAAAAATACAATGTGGGGTAATAAAACGGGGTTTATTACTCCAAACACACAAGAATGAAATGGTTATAAGTTCAAATATTCTTACAAACTAAACAGTGAATAATGAATAATGTTTTCTAAATGATTAATAATTTTCAGAAGTTGAGCTCGTTATTTTGAAAGAGTTTATTTTAACTGAGAATTTAATTAATCGATTTAATTTAATTCAATTTAATTTCAATGTTTTTAACACTTGATTTTAATGAAATAAAAACTCTAAAGTTACTTGAAAATATTCAAAAATAAACTAGGCGTGACAATCTAGTTCACGTCCCTTTATTTACTAGTGATCTGACTCACGTATACTGCAGTATGAGCAAATTATTTAATTCTTTGTTAAGATTAATTTTTTTTTTGTATAGCGCTTTTTGTTTTATCTACTATTAATTCTTAACTAATGCTTATTAATTACTTATACTGGCTATACAGATTATCACACATGAATAATTTTTATTTAACTAGAGTCTTTGATTTCTGGCATCTGAATGATTTATATTACATTGATTTTAATTAAAAAAGAAAGAAAAATTTAACGGTTGAAAAATAATTAACTTGATTTTGACTTTCCTGATTTTGAAGTGGATTGTAGAGATGCTCCGGATGTCCCTCGCTGTCCGTCCAATCGGCTAGAGATAGTGATCTACTTGAGCGTCCTGGGTTTTGGCGGTGAGCTCGGAAATCAGCAACACTCTGCTCTCTTGCTATTTGATGAAGTTTTTACGTCTGTAGCTTTCTGCGAGAACTGCTTCACGTCCCTCGTCGATTCACGTTCCACGTCAGCGTGTGTGTGTGTCGTTTCGAGTTGTAGCTCTGCTTGTCAGCTGATTCGCAAATGGTTGAGACGGCCTCTCTGTCGTATTCTTGAACTAAGGTCTTATAGTCTTGTAGATCTCTTGCGTGCGTACGCCCACAGTTAATGTAGTGCACGATACGCTTGTTTGATGGTGTAGAAGAGTATCTTGACTGAACGCTGTAATTACGAGTCGTTACAGTTGATCTGTTTTATTATGATCGTAATTAGGCGTGTTGACCACGTAGAGTCTTCAGATGAGTCTTCACAAAACTATGGTTTTGAGACGATCGAAGATATACGTCTGTTCTTCTTGAATACTGGCAGTAGAGTGTTTAATCAGCCCCAAAACTCCGCGTTGGTTCCAATTTCTTCGAATGATTTGATTGCCTGACACACTCTCCCTACTACTCAAAATTTGAATCACCTCAGCCCGTGAGAACGAAACTACTTTCCCACAGACGGAGAATTTATATTATTATTAATATTCTTAATACAACGGAACTGAATTGTCGTTCCGGATTTCCTGTGGCACGTTTATATTGCAATTATCTTGGCTGCAAACCAAGTTGTGCTAATTCTAAAATATACAATTTGTTGTAAATTCTTATAGCTATAGCATATTAAAAGCTCTTTTATGTAGCTCAATTATTACGGAAGTTATTAACATAAAATTAATTAACTCTGTTATTATTTAATTATATTACATAAAATTCGCAAACCCTATTATTAATATTTCGGCAAACATTTTGGCTATAATGGATTTCGCCTGAATTTACTGGTTTCCGAAATATTAATAATTGAAAGTTTGGGTGTGGTCGTATTCGTTACACAGTGAGTTGATTATGTAACAGCCGCGTGTGCGCCTTGTACAATGCATTATTATGATCGCTATAACATATGAGTGAAGTTTCGACTATTAAAATTTATTTAAACATCAATATAGTATACCCTTAACATATAACTCCAAATTAATGATATTTGGTCCTGTTATAATATATATATACATATATATATATATATATATATTACGACAATGTTAAGAATTTGTGCAGCCCCCAACTTCTTGTGAGCCATTTATTTTACACATTACTTACGCGGTAAAAGTATGACAGGTGTAATCGTAATAATAATAACACAATGTAATATGGTTTAAAATCATTTAAATATTTATTAATCAAAAATTTCTTATTTGGTTGCGATTTAAAAATATTATTATTCGCATGTGTGTAGCCGTAGCACACATCTAATTATTTACATATAAGTGATAATTTCGTATTACACATAGACACAATATACAATCTTATACTATAATAAACATTTGTAATTATATAATATGGCTCTCGGCTTGCTCATTACTGTGATAATTATTAGATTATCTAATATCTTTCTAATAATCTAATTGCTTTTGATTATACTGCATATGCATTGCTTTGTTTTCTAATAAAAATTTACTATTTACTTTTATATTAATTTAAATATCAGTGACTAAGTTATTTATTTAAAATTATAGTTTCATACTTTTAAACATTACTCTAATTACTATACAAATAAATATTTACTTTTTCAAAATTTATTAATTCATCTTTGAATTAGATTGTCTTTCTTTTAACATCGTTAATTATATTGTCTTTATGTGAGTCTTTGTTTTACAAATACATGGTTGTTTTTCACCTTATTGTTGTGGTAAATAGGCAGCGTATCTTCTTCAGTGCTAGGTCCTCGATCCTGAATGCTCCTCTGTAGTCGTGTAGTCCTGGAGTCCTTGATCCTCGTCCTTCAGATCCTCTCCGCCGTCCATTGCCTCGTCCTGTACGCTGGAGTTTATCTCATGTACTTGGCTGCTCCCTCGTATCCCGTCATGGCCTCAGTTTGCAGGTGCTCTCACGAAAGTGACGAGTAGTCGTGAAGAACCTCCGGCTGCTGATATGGTTGGTAGACAAAAAGTTGTTGTCGTTGGGCAGAGCCTCCGGCTGCCACGGTAGTTGTACGAGAAAGAGAATTAAGTTAGCGCGTTTCGAGTATTTATACCCTAGGGCGCAAAAATCATGTTTAGACAATATTCTGCAGGTCTGAGTCTGTCGTTGGCGTCCCTTTTTAAACACGATTATTTTCACAATTAATTCGCTTGCCTTCGCGATATGCAAAGTCTTTTGCACATTACCCGATATTCATCTTGTCGGTAATTTTTATGTGTTCACTGTGTATAAACCATTTTTCCCTATCTTAATTAACATAAGTTTTATTTATATTTATTTTCACTATAATCGCACTTTTTATTCTTTTCGCACTATTTTTTATACACATGTGCGTCTTATTTTTATACACACTGTGGCGTATTTGGGTTTATGATATTATGCACACATTCTTTTCAATTTAAATAATTCATATAATTAATAGCGTTCATTAAGGGGTGACGCTTTTGCAGGAATCAACAAGACTCAAACACACACTTAAAATACATGTGTACACACAGATACAGCTGCATGGCGTGATAAACCTATTCCATCAAAGACTCTAGTTAAATAAAAATTATTCATGTGTGATAATCTGTATAGCCAGTATAAGTAATTAATAAGCATTAGTTAAGAATTAATAGTAGATAAAACAAAAAGCGCTATACAAAAAAAAAATTAATCTTAACAAAGAATTAAATAATTTGCTCATACTGCAGTATACGTGAGTCAGATCACTAGTAAATAAAGGGACGTGAACTAGATTGTCACGCCTAGTTTATTTTTGAATATTTTCAAGTAACTTTAGAGTTTTTATTTCATTAAAATCAAGTGTTAAAAACATTGAAATTAAATTGAATTAAATTAAATCGATTAATTAAATTCTCAGTTAAAATAAACTCTTTCAAAATAACGAGCTCAACTTCTGAAAATTATTAATCATTTAGAAAACATTATTCATTATTCACTGTTTAGTTTGTAAGAATATTTGAACTTATAACCATTTCATTCTTGTGTGTTTGGAGTAATAAACCCCGTTTTATTACCCCACATTGTATTTTTATTGCTGTACTACGGAGCCTACCAACCTCACAAAACTCTTCACTTTTAAAATAACTTATTTAGTGTGCTGTTGTTATACACTTGAGTTTACATACTTGCGAAATCAAATCCAAAATCCACACGCCCTAGTCGGAAGAAAACCGCAAGATCGGACAGCAGGTAGGTGCTCATACATTCACACAACACAACAACACGCAGATAGTAAAGTTATAAATGTCGCCCTGAACGTGGGGCCGAAATTCAATAAATTTCAATTTAAATCATAACCATCTTGAAACGCCACATTTATAATAAAGTTACATATGGCGCTCCAATATCGTGGGGCTCGATAAATTTAAAGTAAATTTAATTCACGTTAAAACAAGGTTTGCTGTTTTAACTTTTAAAACAGCTGGCGTCCAACTGTACAATCCCCAAAGAAAAGTTTTGTGATTGGTAGTGGTACAGCAGTGAAGTATTTGAAATTGTTGTGTAAAAATGGAATCTGAAAAAATGCTTAAACAATTATTGCAAGAAATTAAACAAAACGCAGCTAAAGCGGAACAAGCAAACGCGGAGTTAACTGCTAATATGAACGCGAAGTTTGAACAAATAACAGCCAATGCTGAAATAAATAACGCGGAATTAACGGCGAAAATAGACGCGCAAAAAGTCAGTTTAACCGAAGCATTAGAACATAGTAACGCAGATATAAATGCCAAAATAAAACAAAGTAATAAAGAAACGACCGCGAAAATCGATGAAAGCGCGAAAAATTTAGACGCTAGAGTCACCGCAATCGCGGAAAGCAATAAAGAAATTAAATAAAGTAATAAAGAGTTAACCGCTAAAGTTACGGAAATCGGAGAAAAAGTGCATACGGTAGAAACGAAAATAAACGAACGGTTCAAGGTTTTTGAGACCACCATGCAGAAATCGTTTATCGAACAAGTTACGCGTATGGAAGGCCGATTCAAAGAACACATCAGTAGGTGTGAGAAACAAACTGCCGAGGTCGCGAAAAAAGTAGATACGCTCGAAGTAAGAATTCAAGCCGACGCGACGGAAACCCAACGGCGTATTGACAAGCTTGATGCTTCAATAGTCGAAACGCGATCAAATATAGATTCTAATAAAGAAAGTGTATTGCAAGCACTTAATGACGAGATCTTAAAGGTACGACAGGAAGTACGTAGGAGATCCGCTCCTAATATCCTAGTACAGGGACCTGCCGATGAAAAGAATAAATAATAAGTCGGCGCAATAATTATTTGCTCTTCTTTTGGAGCCAGTATTTATGTATCATCATCAGATTTCGATAATCTTCTTCGTCTTCTATGGCGTCACAGTTCGAAGTCGAACCTTAGCCTCCATAATCATCCGCCTCCATTTCCTGAACATATTGGTTTTACGGGAAAGGGTTGTTGGCTCTTCGCCCAACCCCCAATCTGGAGGGCCAGGTCATTTTTATTCAGGGTTTCCGTCCTCTAGACCAGCTGCTTTCAGTACAGCTTAGAGCCTGGTCTACCATGATTTTCTGTCAGGGTTTACTCCCTGTAAATCACTATTTACCCCAGGGAGAATGGGTTGGCTCTTCCGCCTTTTGCGCCATACTGTAAGCTCCCTACTGCCGCATCCGCCGTTAAGGTCTTCTGGCTAGGGGATAGGGGCCCTTACAGGGTGCTACCATCCGGAGCCAGATGGACCCAGGTTTTCTTTACGAGGTGTTACTCCTCCCCCTCATCCTTCCTCATCACTTGCGTGATGAGGCCCTGGGCTTGGGACCGGCAGTGTTGTAAGACAGATTTAATAAAAATAATTAAGTTGTAAATATAAATTTGCCAATATTTTGTGCTTAAAGCAGTGTTTCTAGGTGTTGTTTTAAACCAGTTCCGCCTCCCAAGTGGTGAGATACCTCCTAGCCTACGAGAAATCGTCGTTGCCTTCACGCCCATTGCAACCCGTTTCAAGTTTACTTATACCTAATAAAAATCGGAAGATTTCGGCATTCCGATTTATCTCTTTCAGAACAATTGCGAATAATGTAAAAAATAGGGAAGACCCCGAATGAATCGTGAAGTCTAGTAACCTACGGTTATATCAATACTGACTACTTAACTTGGTGTAGAAATTCTTCTATGATCACCTAAAATTAAAATAATCTCGTGCCATAAAATATTTTGTACCATATACAATTTATTTATTCTATTTTTTTTTTTATACAGCTCATATTCAGATACGAGTTCTCGTATGTATTGTGAGATTGGAAACATTTTCTTACGTACGAAATACAATTAGTGATTCCTTCTTGTATGGTTTTTGTTTCAGAGCGGAAGCTTTTCGTTGGGATGCTTTCAAAAAAATGTACGGAAAACGACGTGAGGATGATGTTCGGACCGTTCGGAATGATCGAGGAGTGTACCGTACTGAGAGACACCAACGGACAGAGTAAAGGTAACCTACACAGCTCATTCATCATTTCCATTTGTGTTCTTTGGGGGGGGGGGTAGTTTTTGTATGTTGAGATCGTATCTTGTTGCTGACTGTGTATCCTCTACCGGAAATTGAGATCTTGTTTACCCATATCGAAATGCAGTCCTTGTTCCGTGTGCTGATCAGCATAAAGGAAGAAGTCCGTGAGAAAAGGTTTAGGCATACATTATGGGTGTTACGTAAACCTAATATTAAATTTGTATGTACTGTTAAAGTACGAAATGGCGTGCGTAATAATTGAGATTAATGTTGTATATCATCAGAATTTTTAGTTAGTATGGGTAAATTAATGTGAGGAGCGTGTACATATAAAAACTTAATATACTCATAAATAACAAAATTTAACGTTATGAGAATCATGTGGGTTTTCTTCTGCTCTTCAGGGGACTGGCAAAAACGCATTAGTCTCCGCAGTTTTTCGTAGGCAACTCCATATTTCTTTTCCTCATATTTCCCCAGAGGTTATAGTACTCCCTTTGGAAATATTTTGTAGCGTTGTTTCTGTATGGATTTTCCATCTTTTCCTGGGAGCTTTTTATCATGGGATTCATGATTTTTCTTCTTCAGAAGAAGAAGAATCCAAAACGATACAGTCCTGGAAGTATCTTGGTTTTGTTTCCACTCGCTTCTGGCGACTCCGTTTCCTGATTCCCATCTTTCCCAAATCTGCTTCCACGTCTTGCAGCCATCGGCTTCTCGGTCTCTCCCTACCTACCTCACTCAGTCCACTTCACGATACAGGATTTTCTTTGGTTGTCTGTCTCGACTCGTTCTCTTCATTACGCTCTAGTCGGCCAATCCTCTGGACTAAATAAATAGCAGTGTATCTCCTCTTCCTTTGTATCTTTGTTGTATCTATCTCCTAGTTGTTCCTCATTCTTCAGATTTCTCCTTCGTTTACGGGACGATAAATTGCCCTTATTGTTTTTTGGAACACTTTTAAAGTGGAGGTATCTGCTGTTTAAGAGTCCAAGCTTTTGATCCATATATGACCATTGGCGTAATCAGAGTTCTATCTTCAATTTAACAGATTACTACCCGGTACCTGGCTACTAATCTAGAGGTCCCGGGTTCAATTCCCGGGCCCGGACCATAAAATCAAGGTGCGTTCTTCAGCCCCCAGGTCGACTCAGCCTGTTGAAAATGAGTACCTGGGATACCATCCTGGGGATAATAATGGGCGGCCGAAGTTTAGTGCTGGCCACACTGCCTTCCTTGTATGCTGAATGGGTCGCATAAGGCAGCCTACCATGCCTGACTCCTAAGCTACTTCGGCGGTACACATGGGGAGCCATTATTATTATTATTATTATTATAATTATTACTATCCCTTCAAATGTACAATCCTCGATCTTATAATTTTGAATATCTCTTATCTCTGATGCACTCGTTTTCGTGTATGTAGTTTTTTGTACATTGTAACAATTATTAGCGGTCGTACCTGTTAAAATGTCTCACACTTGTTTATTTTGTGTATTAGTGTGATTGTAGTGTGTTTGCCTCACACTGGTTGTTACATAAATCGACGTCACTACTGGAGTCCGTAGCGTTGTCAATGTCACCAGTACAACCTGCCTGTTAATTCCTAGGGATTACGATTCCCGGGTGGCGCCAAATTGTTTTGTTAAAACAATTAAAACATTTAGTTTTTTTAAAGTAATATGTGGTATTAGCATGGGCAGCTGTGGCGTTCGAATTATTCCCGCTGCTACACAGGTTGTCGACTCGGCCACTCGTGACAAGCGCTAGTTGGCTATGACTTAAACTTCGCTAACACACATATATTTACAACAACAAAAAATCCTATGAAATAACAAGATAGTATTGTTCTGTACTACGCTTTTTAATACACATTTAATTATTAATAAACATGACAATTGAATAATAAACAAATTTATAATATTATGCTCCGGCTTAGAGCTTGAAACACAAAACACCTCAGGTTGGCAAAATTGATTGAAAACGTTATCGTTCAGTTGCTTCTAACAAATTAATATGTTTTTTCAATCTGGGGTTCTTTTGATCATGAAAATAGACATAAACGTTGATTACATGAAAAGAAAGTACACTATTATACCTTATAGGTACTTAGGATTTATATTGTGTTTGTACAATTTGTTCTGTAGTGTCGTATTTCTGTTACAGTAGTTATGTTCAGAAATAAGGTTATCTTGATAAATGTTTTTTAATATAAGTAAGTAACTTATGCCTTTACCTTTGAAAGAAAATACTATTTTTTAAATAGTGAGAAATTTTATCATTTGAAAATAATTTAAGTGATTTGGGGTTTTTTAGGAGTAATAAATTATTCGGTACTTATCAGTTCGTCTCACGTTGAAGGGTCATCATGGGTAGGCGTGTAGTTTTCGAATTTGGGCTGGTTGTAGGCTTCCAGCATCTTCTTCAAACTGGTCTGGGTTTTTTCTTTAATTAGTTTGTTTAATTTCATTCCTGGTCATCACGAATTCTGTACAGATCGACGTCTCTTCACATTGGATTATTTCGGTTCACTATTCGACTTGTTGTAACTGTTTAAATTAAAGTTTTAGTTTGTCCAATTTCTTGCGTGGCGTACCCACGCTTCGTTTCTTCAGCGTCTGTATAATTTAACGGAAAAATAAGCCTCAAATGACTCGTTGTCATAGTAACTAATAATTCAATGCTTGTTTAATTACTCTTTACTTACATTGTTAGAGATATTTGAATTTTTATTCAAATTTATTAAGTATTTTCCCAATGATTTTATTCCCTTATAATTCCTTTGGGATAATAAATGACATCACTATTATTTTTCTTTCATTTCAAAGTTTACAATGATACCTCATAAGGTCATATTTTGTTACACTTTAACTATAGTCTAATTAGTTGACATTTAAAAAATAACATATCTTTCTTGAATTAAATTATTACAATAATATTTCTGTGTAGAAATAACTGATATACAATCATTGTCCATTCACTGTTCTTAGATTAGTAAGATTTTTTATGAAATTGATATAATTTGCATTTGAAATGTTCTTGGCAGTTAATTGTTTTCCTAGTTACAAACAGCCATGATTGTTTTCTAGTGTATTTCCTTTTTAAATGACCTTCTGAATTCAGCCTGACGGGCTTCATTTATTTGTTTGTGTTTTAATTATTATTCAACATACATTTTCATTGCTTTTCATTTAAAATATAATAGCTAGGTTTATGGACTGTAAGTCCTCCTTCAGTCATATTCCCTCTTTAACATTGAATCAACTATTCTTTATTAGTCATAAATTATTCTTAGTACTAACATTGATTTCTTTCTTGTCTTATAAACTAGGGTGATAAACATTATTACTTTCTTTAATATTATGAAGGTTGATTCCCCTTTCAACATGGGGTGTTGTATTCTTTATAATTTTAATCTTTAATAACAAACTTTACTTCCATCCTATCATGCCATGTTAACACAAGTTATGGTACTGGGCTTTCTCCCTGATATGTCACATGCTTCCCTTATATTAATTTTAAATACTATTTTTAATTACATCTAGGTATTCAACTAATTATAATTCCACTCCACTCATTGGTGATTTATCAATGTTTTAAAGAGTGTCTATTTCCTTAGCATTCTAATTTGAATGTTTCACATTCACTTTCACTATTTTTAGGGCATTAACACTTCACTAAAACACTTCACTTTGGTTCACTGTTTTGTAATTAGTGTTATTTAATGGGTAACCCCTATACCTACTCCTACCATTTCTCACTATTTTTGTTTTAGTATTATTTTTACTATAAACAATATTAGGCTAGTTGTGTTTTGGGTTGAATCTAACGTTTCTGACAGGGTTAGTGTACCCTTCCTATACTACATTGTTTTACAATTGTATTGTCTCAAAAATTGGATACATATGTTAAATTAATGCTAATAATAACATTGGTTTTATCAATATATAATTATTTAAGGTTTATTGACCGTATTCTATCTTTAACATACAATCTCTCCCTTTTATATATGTGTGTTAGTTTCCCTTGGGTTTTATCTGTCTCCTCTTCATTCTTCCTCTTCTTCTTCTTCTTCTTCTTCTTCAATAATCTTCATCTTCATTCTTCATCTTGGTTTGGTTCTCCTTTAGTTCTATGTCCATCATTGTTTTGTCAATCACCTTTTCTTAAGTATGTTTGGGTTGTCGGCTTAATCATGTCAAAATATTTACATTTTAATAAGTATGTTACGTGGTTCCCTTCTTTATGTTTGTTTTTTGGCTCAATCACTTGGGTTGGGTAGTATCGTTGTACGTCATGTCAAAGTATTTACATTTTAATCATTTTTTACACATTTTATTTCATATGAAGTAACTTTTATATTAAGAATTATCCTTTTTATTACTGGTACGAGATTTGGCTTAATTGTATCGTTACATAATGCCTCTCCTCTAAAATTGATCATTTTAATAAAATACTAGCATAGTGTTTTATGAAATTATCAGTTATAGATAACTTTTTTCCTTCTCTTCCTTGTTTGTTTCTCCATTCTCCATTTCTCTTCTTACTTAATTCACTCCATTTTATTTGGATCTGTTTTTATTTATTTCCATTGGTGCATATTCCCTCATACACAAATTTTATTTCCCTAACTTTATATAGTAGCTGGTTTCTCCCATTACTACTCATTTTTCTGAGACTAGAGGCACATCTTCTCTACTCAGTTCACATAGATTGCTGGACTTTTCAACAGTCAATCTTAAATCTTTGTCAACTTGTGACTTAATAATAATAACAATATAATAATATAATTGGGATTGTCCACCTTGTGGTTTGATTTTAGATCACTTTATCCTTACTACTCATTCTTCCTTCCGCTATACCCTAACTATACACTATCATCTACTCATATACTATATTGAGAAATTTTATCTTTATTCATATGTTAATTTCATCATATCTCACTTTTCATTATTTTGTTTTCAATGCTCGTTGGGATCATTTTAATTGTTTTAGACATTTTTTAGTCATTTAGCAGGATTCTGCTTTAGCCATATTTGTACATTTGTTTTATATACAATTTCTCTCTCTCTCCTTGTACCAGGTAAAGTTTTATTTATTTTTTCTGATAATACTTTTGATTCAGTATAATTTCAAGTATTTATCTCAGTAATTTGAACTTGATTTTATTTTTGTTTATTTTACTCTGTATTCAACATCATTTTTGATAATTCTTTGGTAAGTTAATGGTCTTACCTTAAAGGAATGTTTGTAGCGTATTCCTTTTTAGCTATTTTTTGTTTTTAATTATAATTGTAAGTTTGTGCTTCTTACATTTTTATTACATAGGAATGTGTGTAACTTATTCCTGATTATCTCACTTTTTACTTCATACTTCATATTTCAAAAAAATTTTTTTTTTCATTATTATAAAACTTTTTTATTGTTCCGCATATATCATCTAAATATTTGAGTAAGCTGCTCTTACCATCTCTTTTAGAATTTTGAAATTTGTTTCATTTCACAATGGTTTTATTCTTCCTCGTAAAACTTTTTTATTGAATTTTGATTGTAAACTCCCTTGATTTTCCTTGTATTGATATTACTGATTTGGTAAGTGTTATTACCATTGTCTCTTGTGATGATATACGGACCGGTGTATAGCAATAATAATTTCTTTGCTATACCTTCCATTGTACTTGGCAGTTCACGATTTTTGATTAGTATTTTTTCTCCCTCTTTATATTTTATTATTTTGGGCTGGTTCTTTGCATATTTGGCCTTTTGTTTCTCAATTTTTTCTACTATTAGGCTGTACCATTTATTTTTGTCATACGGGTCTTCTGGGTCTTTTGGGAATTCTATTATCTCTTGTATCTCTCTGTTTGGCTTCCTCTCGAACATCATCAAGTAAGGCGTACTCTCAGTGAATTGGTGGTAACTAATGTTTAAAAACACTTCGGTTGAAGGTAAATATTTGTACCATTCTCTCTGGTTGTTATGACAATAAGTTCTCAAAATGCGTCCCACCTCCCTCAACATTCTTTCTGCGGGATTGCTGCTAGGGTGGTAGACTGATGTTTTATAAGTTTTAATATTTAATTTTAATAACTCTTCTCGCCATTTTCTTCCTTTAAATTGCGTTCCGTGGTCTGCTATTAACATGCACGGTCTTCCAATTTCTATAATGTATTTATTTTTGATAATGTCTAATATTTTCCTTGTTGTGGCTCTGTTTATAGCATATAATTTGGTGTACTTGGTGTAATGGTCAAGTATGATAACAATGAATTTGTAGCCGTGTCGTCCTCCGCTACATGGGAATGGTCCACATATGTCGAGGAACGCCTTCTCTAATTTGGCACTTGATGTGATGGGTATCATCGTTCCATCCTTCCTTTCGTTATTGGTTTTGACCATCTGACACAATGTGCAGGTTTTTATGTTTTTACTTACTTTTCTTGCAATATTTTTTATAAACAAATCCTCTTCTAATGCTTTTACCATTTTAATTGTTCCCATGTGGCCGTATCTCACATGATAATCTTTGATGATTTGATTTTCTAATGATTGTGGTATTACCAGTTTCCAAGTATCTTGGTTCTTTTTTGTTTTCATAAATAAAATATTGTTGTACACAAAGTAAAATTGGTTAATAATGGCTTCAGACTCCATCAGTCTTCTTCTGATGTTGGATATTTTTGTATCTTGCTCTTGTTGCAACACTATTTGGTTCATAATATCTTCCAGGTCTTTTCTATCCTTCAACATATAATACACTTTTGCTATCTTCCCCTTTTCTCCTTCAAATGTCTGATTTACTACATTTATTCTGGACAAAACATCAGCCACTATATTTTTTCGTCCTGGAATATATTCCCATGTAATGTGGTATTCTTGCAAAGCAAGTATCCATCGAGTAAGTCGGCCATGATTCAACTTACATTGTTTTAGAAACGATATTGATTTATGATCGCTTCGGACCGTTATATTATATCCAAGTATGTACGTCCTAAACTTGCCGCACGCGAATACTATGCTGAGCAACTCCTTTTCTGTAACATTATAGTTACGCTCACAGCTATTGAGTATTCGGCTGGCGAAGCTAATGACTAGGTGATTGCCATCTTCGTCTTCTTGGTATAATTCTGCGCCTAGACTTACATCACTAGCGTCGCAGTTTAGATAGAACTGTTTTGCAAAATTAGGGTGGTGTAAAATAACAGTGTCAACAAATTTTTGTTTGATTAATTTAAACACTTCTTCTTGTTCCACTCCCCACGTCCATTTTTCTTTTGAAGATAACTGCTTGGAAAATTTAGCTGTTAGGTGGGAGTAGTTGGTCTGAAATTTCCTGTAGTAATTACATACCCCTAGGAAGGATTGCAACTGTTTTTTGTTTCTTGGTGATGGGAAATTTTGTATGGCGTCAACCTTCTCTTGGGATGGAGAGATTCCCTCTTCAGTTAGGTTGAATCCTAAGAATTTTACTTCTTTAGCAATGAACTTTGATTTGTCTAACTTAAGTGTGATATTGTTGTTAGATAATTTTTCCAACACATGTCTGACTCTTTCACAGTGTTCGTCCCAGTTTGCTGACGTAATAAGTAGGTCGTCAACGTACACTGTAGTAAATTCCAGTGCCTCTTGACCTAACACTTGGTCCATGCACTTCACGAACACTGCTACTGAATTTATTAGTCCAAATGGTAGTCTTTTGAACTGGTAGTTTCTACCGTCGAACAGGAATGCTAAGTATTGTCTACTGTGTGGGTGCAGCTCTACCTGCCAATACCCACATACAGTATCCCAAGTGCTAATATCTCTGATTCCATGGAATATCTTCAGAATTTCTTCTATTTCTCCTGGTGAGGTTCTGTCATTTATAATCATCTTATTTATTTCTCGGGCGTCGAGGCAGATTCGCACCTTGCCATTTTTCTTGGGTATGGCAACTATGGGACTGGTATATTGAGAATGACTGTATTCAATTATATCCTCGGCAATCATTCTATTTATTTCCATTCTAACTTCGTTTTTTAGAGAATGTGCTATTGGATATGATTTCCGGTGGAAGTCCACTGGTTCTCGGAATTGAACTTTACATTGATATCCCTTAACCTTTCCGGGGATGTTCGAAAAAACATGCTGATATTCATTGTAAATGGCGATTAATTTTTTGGATTGTTGTTTACTAATCTCCTGCATAGGCCGCTCTCTTTGGAAGGTGATAATCTCTTCCAATTTCTGGTTCCATAAGGTCTTACGCTCCTCCTCCTCTACTATGGTAACATCTGGCTCATGCCTCTGGCAATAATAACTTTTCAGTTCTGTGTTTTGGCTTAAAGCAGTTGGACTTGGTACACAATTGATAATGTTCGCGGACCAGGTTCCTTGTTCTGAATTTAACAACACTACTCCCTTCTGCAGGTTTATCACCGCTGAATACTTTCTTAGTATATCACATCCGATGAGCATATTGAAAGGTAGCCCATTTGCCACGAGGAATACAATGGAGATGGTGGATTCTAGATTATCTAGTTCCAATGACACTTGCTTTTTCACTGTTCTGTTCTGTTTGCCCGTTGCGCCAATGATGACTATATTATTTATTGGCAATGTAGGTATTGGTGTTCGAGAGTGAGCTTGAATTCTTTCTAATTCAGGCTGGTTAATGAGAGAGATATTAGACCCCGTGTCTACCAGAATACTGGTTATGGTACCGTTTATTGTTGCCTTTATATGAACAATTTCACTATTGTTCTGTGGTAATTGAGTGGCCTCTTCCTCGAGAAGTTCTTCTCGAATATTTTTTAAATAATAGTTGTAAATTATCGTGATTCCTTTAGTTTGTTTATCTGACATTGTTTGACGTATCAACCCAAGTGATTGGTCATGTGAAGGGCGTTCATACTTTATCACTGACCCTTTTAGTTTAAAGGTGGCTGCTGGCTGACGGCCAGGTTGCTTGGCTGGTCGTTCGCTTCATTGTGCGGCACATTTTGCTGGTTATTTCCATTTTGTAGTGGTTCATTGTTCCTGTTCACTGATGGTCTGTTGTCAGTCTCGTTGGATGCATTGTACCATGGCTCTTGGTGCCAATTTGAATTGTATCTTCGGTGGTTATTCCGCCTTCTACCACTAATAAAATTTACATGACGTCGATTGTCATTCCTATTTGGATTGCCCCCGGGTCTTCGGTTGTACTGGTAATTGGGATGATACCGGTTGCCGTAGTAATTGTGGTCATTGGGGTGACTGTTGGTACGTTGTTCAGGTTCTCCTCCTCAATAATTCCCACTTGGTCGGTTGTTATTATTTGGGCTGCTTCTATTATAGTTTGGGCTCCCTGGGTGATTGTTCTGTTGTCCTTGGTTACCAGGCTGGTTATTTGGATGGCGATGCTGATCGTTTCCATTAAATGTTGGTTCTGCATTATTATTATTATTATTATTCCGGCCCCAGTTATTTCGATTATTGCCTTGTGGATAATTGTATGGTCCCTGGAAATTAGGTGTATTATTGTGTTCATTCCACTTATTGTATCTCTGGTTTGTAATCCTGTTTTTTCGATACTGGTTATCGTTCTCCAGGTCTTCCAGTAAGCTAACCATTCCTTGGATTGTTTTAATTTGGCCTTGTCGCCTGGCCTTCTGGATGGCCTCTTCATAGTGGTAACCCAGTTGTATCACCAACGACTCTTCCGGTATTCTGGGTTCCAAATTTCTGGCTAAACATACCTTTCCCAGAAAATACGATGTTAACGTGTGTCCTCCTTGTGTTTCGTACCTCCCGTTACTAATGTCATTGCGGACCACATTCTGTGTTGATTCGGACCAATACTTCTCCCTGAACTGTTTCTTGAATTCCTGAGTATCATTTATCTCAGGTCTTGTGGCCGTCCACCAATTGTCATGGGTGTCACGAAACATCTCGTCGATCATACTCCTCACACTAGACCATCTGGTTTCTCGGTTCTTCTCTATCAGCTCTTCTACCCGTTTGAGGAATTCTATCGGGTTTCTCCTGTAGCTACGAAAATTAATCATTTCTCTGTTCTCACTGGTTATGAACTGTGTGTGATTACATGGTTTTTCTCTTAATGCATCTAATTCTTCCTGCATCTGTTTCTCTCCCATTCTGATTCCCTGGATTTTTTCTCGGTTTTCTCGGGTCAGTCCGTTGATTTTGTCTATGACGGTATACACCTTCTCTACCCGATTGTTTACATCCAGTTGTAACTCTTGGTGCCTCTCCTCCAGTTCCTTGACCACTTCTTGTTTATTCTTTTGGCACCCTTCAGTAAGGACTTGGTAGAACTCCGTCGCCCTCAATTTACCTTCCTCTTCAACGTTACTAATTTTACTATTTAATTCTTCCCTGATTTGTATTACTGTTTCGTTGGTCTCTGTTACCGTTTGTCTAATCTCTTCTCGACATTCGACTAGTTGTTGCTTCCATTCCTCCTTGGTTTTCTTACTTTCTTCTTCGATTTTCCTTTGGAGAACATCATGATTAGTTTCCATCTTTTTGTTTACTATCTCCAGATCCTTCTTGATCTGTTTCTTCAGTTCTTCACTCTTCTTCTCCAATGCCTCTTGACTTCTTTTCAAGGCTTCATGGTTGCTTTCTATTTTATCATTCAGGAATTCTATACTCTCCTTCATTTGCTTCTTCAAATCTTCGCTGTTTATGTCCAGTTTTCCAATTTTTTATTCAAATCTTCACTGTTTATGTCCAGTTTTTCCAATTTTTTATTCAAATCTTCACTGTTTAGGTCTAGTTTTTCTAATCTTTTATTTAAATCTTCCTTGTCTTGTCTTCTCTCTTTATTCATTTGTCCGAATTGTTCCATCATGAACTTCATCATGCTATCTAAATTCGTTTCTTCTGTTGGTTTTATTGGTTGGTTATTTACCCTGACTTCTGCTTCTATTTCCAGTTCAGGTTCAGGTTCAGGTTCAGGTGGATTTGGATTTTCCACTTGGTCCTCCTGTGAGTTTTCTTCTGACAATTCTCCAGTCGTTTCCTCCATTTCTACTTCTTCGACTTCCTCCACTTCTTCTGGGTTTCCTTCTTGGTTTGGTGTTTCCTTCCCTTTGCGTCTCGTAACCATCCCGTGTCTATTCCTGATCGCCGCTAGTTATTCTTACCAGCCACACGTTGCTGGTCGCCAATATGTAACAATTATTAGCGGTCATACCTGTTAAAATGTCTCACACTTGTTTATTTTGTGTATTAGTGTGATTGTAGTGTGTTTGCCTCACACTGGTTGTTACATAAATCGACGTCACTACTGGAGTCCGTAGCGTTGTCAATGTCACCAGTACAACCTACCTGTTAATTCCTAGGGATTACGATTCCCGGGTGGTGCCAAATTGTTTTGTTAAAACAATTAAAACATTTAGTTTTTTTAAAGTAATATGTGGTATTAGCATGGGCAGCTGTGGCGTTCGAATTATTCCCGCTGCTACACAGGTTGTCGACAGTGGCGGCGCTAACGTAACGGGCCCCCCCCCCCGCGAAACTAATTAGGGGGCCCTATAAAAATGGTTAAATTTTGTATACGTAATAGGGGAAAACACTCAAATGAGTTTCTATTTACGTGTGTTTCACAACAATGGTTTGTGAATACTTTCTCGTCTATCACAAAGCGTTTGCAATTTGCAAAGGATGTTTTACACGTGTACAAACTCTTAAAATTCATTGTTGCTAAATAGACAAAGTTCTATACAAACTATAAAAAAACCAAAATAAAAAGAATGATTTATTTTTACGTCAAAGATCTAAATTCAGACTATGAAACAGTACCGCACACAGAGTGTTAAAAATTTATTATTTAAAAACGAATATCAAAGTAACATTCTAGCTTTTTTCAAACATTGAAATTAGTTTGTACCTGAATTTGTAAAATTCTTGAATATACTCTATACAAGTTCTCCTTAAGTCTAATCCAATTCAATAACACTCGAACTCAAGTAATGTACAATATTTACAGATGAGGATCAACCAAAGTTCACTGTTTTCCTAAGCCTAGTCTTCTTTTTTTAATAGCTAAGAACTTTTCAACCACTTCGTTGATATTAGTTTTCTGTGTCTCTTCATGCTCAATGCTTAACAGTGCCAAGTCACTCAACCGAGTTTGGGCCATGGTACTTCTTAAGTATGACTTAAATTAATTAATTTAAGTTTTGAAAAGCTTCTTTCCGCTGTAGCTGTTGTGACAGGTATGGTTAAATAAAGCTGCAAAGCTGTAGTTAAGTCTGGGAGGCAACTCATAAGGCAGCTGTTTTCTTCAACCAGTAAATTCATCATTTCTCGAATTCTTTTCTTGTGTACAATTTCTTTGGCCATCAGAGCTTTGAAGGATATTACTTGGTCAGGCAGTGATGTGGAAAGGTCACCAGGATACACATTTACCAGAGCCTTATTTTTCTCCACTATTGTCTCTTGTGAGAAGTTTACTAAATTCTGAGGCGTCAGGAATGAAAACCTATCATCAATGCAACGCAATCCTTCGAATCTCATTTGTAGCTGAGCTATTACAATATCTAGTGTTGCATTGAAAACTTTTACTTCAAATGATTTCACTGGGTCGTCAATTCTATGGTCAACTGATAATTCAACAAAGAAGCGTTTTACAACTCGTTTACGCTTATTTTTCATGTGACAAGTTATGTCCCATGACTGGGCCAACTGGGGCCCCCCATGAGGGTCGGCGCCCCCCCGCGCCGCGGGGTCTGCGGGGGCCTTATCGCCGCCACTGGTTGTCGACTCGGCCACTCGTGACAAGCGCTAGTTGGCTATGACTTAAACTTCGCTAACACACATATATTTACAACAACAAAAAATCCTATGAAATAACAAGATAGTATTGTTCTGTACTACGCTTTTTAATACACATTTAATTATTAATAAACATGACAATTGAATAATAAACAAATTTATAATATTATGCTCCGGCTTAGAGCTTGAAACACAAAACACCTCAGGTTGGCAAAATTGATTGAAAACGTTATCGTTCAGTTGCTTCTAACAAATTAATATGTTTTTCAATCTGGGGTTCTTTTGATCATGAAAATAGACATAAACGTTGATTACATGAAAAGAAAGTACACTATTATACCTTATAGGTACTTAGGATTTATAATGTGTTTGTACAATTTGTTCTGTAGTGTCGTATTTCTGTTACAGTAGTTATGTTCACAAATAAGGTTATCTTGATAAATGTTTTTTAATATAAGTAAGTAACTTATGCCTTTACCTTTGAAAGAAAATACTATTTTTTAAATAGTGAGAAATTTTATCATTTGAAAATAATTTAAGTGATTTGGGGTTTTTTAGGAGTAATAAATTATTCGGTACTTATCAGTTCGTCTCACGTTGAAGGGTCATCATGGGTAGGCGTGTAGTTTTCGAATTTGGGCTGGTTGTAGGCTTCCAGCATCTTCTTCAAACTGGTCTGGGTTTTTTCTTTAATTAGTTTGTTTAATTTCATTCCTGGTCATCACGAATTCTGTACAGATCGACGTCTCTTCACATTGGATTATTTCGGTTCACTATTCGACTTGTTGTAACTGTTTAAATTAAAGTTTTAGTTTGTCCAATTTCTTGCGTGGCGTACCCACGCTTCGTTTCTTCAGCGTCTGTATAATTTAACGGAAAAATAAGCCTCAAATGACTCGTTGTCATAGTAACTAATAATTCAATGCTTGTTTAATTACTCTTTACTTACATTGTTAGAGATATTTGAATTTTTATTCAAATTTATTAAGTATTTTCCCAATGATTTTATTCCCTTATAATTCCTTTGGGATAATAAATGACATCACTATTATTTTTCTTTCCTTTCAAAGTTTACAATGATACCTCATAAGGTCATATTTTGTTACACTTTAACTATAGTCTAATTAGTTGACATTTAAAAAATAACATATCTTTCTTGAATTAAATTATTACAATAATATTTCTGTGTAGAAATAACTGATATACAATCATTGTCCATTCACTGTTCTTAGATTAGTAAGATTTTTTATGAAATTGATATAATTTGCATTTGAAATGTTCTTGGCAGTTAATTGTTTTCCTAGTTACAAACAGCCATGATTGTTTTCTAGTGTATTTCCTTTTTAAATGACCTTCTGAATTCAGCCTGACGGGCTTCATTTATTTGTTTGTGTTTTAATTATTATTCAACATACATTTTCATTGCTTTTCATTTAAAATATAATAGCTAGGTTTATGGACTGTAAGTCCTCCTTCAGTCATATTCCCTCTTTAACATTGAATCAACTATTCTTTATTAGTCATAAATTATTCTTAGTACTAACATTGATTTCTTTCTTGTCTTATAAACTAGGGTGATAAACATTATTACTTTCTTTAATATTATGAAGGTTGATTCCCCTTTCAACATGGGGTGTTGTATTCTTTATAATTTTAATCTTTAATAACAAACTTTACTTCCATCCTATCATGCCATGTTAACACAAGTTATGGTACTGGGCTTTCTCCCTGATATGTCACATGCTTCCCTTATATTAATTTTAAATACTATTTTTAATTACATCTAGGTATTCAACTAATTATAATTCCACTCCACTCATTGGTGATTTATCAATGTTTTAAAGAGTGTCTATTTCCTTAGCATTCTAATTTGAATGTTTCACATTCACTTTCACTATTTTTAGGGCATTAACACTTCACTAAAACACTTCACTTTGGTTCACTGTTTTGTAATTAGTGTTATTTAATGGGTAACCCCTATACCTACTCCTACCATTTCTCACTATTTTTGTTTTAGTATTATTTTTACTATAAACAATATTAGGCTAGTTGTGTTTTGGGTTGAATCTAACGTTTCTGACAGGGTTAGTGTACCCTTCCTATACTACATTGTTTTACAATTGTATTGTCTCAAAAATTGGATACATATGTTAAATTAATGCTAATAATAACATTGGTTTTATCAATATATAATTATTTAAGGTTTATTGACCGTATTCTATCTTTAACATACAATCTCTCCCTTTTATATATGTGTGTTAGTTTCCCTTGGGTTTTATCTGTCTCCTCTTCATTCTTCCTCTTCTTCTTCTTCTTCTTCTTCAATAATCTTCATCTTCATTCTTCATCTTGGTTTGGTTCTCCTTTAGTTCTATGTCCATCATTGTTTTGTCAATCACCTTTTCTTAAGTATGTTTGGGTTGTCGGCTTAATCATGTCAAAATATTTACATTTTAATAAGTATGTTACGTGGTTCCCTTCTTTATGTTTATGTTTTTTGGCTCAATCACTTGGGTTGGGTAGTATCGTTGTACGTCATGTCAAAGTATTTACATTTTAATCATTTTTTACACATTTTATTTCATATGAAGTAACTTTTATATTAAGAATTATCCTTTTTATTACTGGTACGAGATTTGGCTTAATTGTATCGTTACAACATTCATTTTCAGGCCCACTTGACCAATTCCTATCCCTCCAGATTTTGAAACATTTCTACAGTAGCTGTCATTCCTGGAAATCAGAACGATATCATGTACGTAGGCGTGAACCTGTGTTAGCCTGTAAGGGATATTTCTAATAATATCAAGGTGTGCTATCTATGTTTTAATTCTTGCCTTTCGTCTTCACTTCTTTCTGTCGATTCGTATATCCTGTTACTACTTTAAAAAACGTCTCTGAGGCACGTTTTGTGTTGTGTTTATCTAGAATAATTCAGGTTTCACTGACACACAATAAAGTGGGTAAATTCGCCGTATTTTAGAATTTTAACTTGTTTCTTTCCTTCCTGTTATTTTGTGTGTACTTTTTTATTGCGCACACTTATATAGATATATATTTAAAATTATTGAGTTCATTTTGTATGTCTTTGTCATACTTTGTATGTTATATGGTTACCCAATTAATTAATATGACTAACATATACCATTGATTTATTGTTAATTAGGATTTTTTACTTAACGGATTCCAAAAGGCCGTAACTCTTAGTCTTTCAAATGGCTCTTCTCGTATTGTATACTTGGAGATTAAGTTATGGACTGCTTGTTATAATTTATCTTCATCATCTTGGGATGTCAGTAAAGCAAGTGGACATCGCCTACAAAGTGGAGGTTAGGTGTTGAGTTATATAATTTGTAATTATCTCGAGCTCAGTTAGCGTGTGTGGCAGGTACGTATTTAGCTATGATTCTCACTTTTGACATATTTGTACCGTCATACAGGTTACTGAGTGACCTTGCCAGTCATTCCTTGCGATATGGTTTTGTAGGATGTAGTTAGTCTCGTGCGATTTCGGTTTTCTGTGGTTGTAGTTACCGTCGTATTGCAACTTCGTTTCGTCATTCAGCACTTTGAACACGTAACGTAAATGTTTCTTATACATTGTAAATGTTGTTACATTTTTAGGACAATCGGTACATTTTCTTTTTATTTGAGGTTGGTTTTTCTTTTATGTTTGCCGCAGCAATTTCTCTTCATATCATAATCTGTCTTCTGTCTAATGAAATAAACACGAATTGTAATTCTGAAGAATTGCTGTAGGTCCCAACAGAAAAAAGCATGTCTGTACGATCTGTAGTCGTGTTTCCCAGTTTCCGTTAAACAGCAGCCGATTATTTTGATATGATTTGATTGTCGCTTGGTCTTTTATCTGTGAACTCTAAAGGCTTGAATACGATTTTCTACTTGGAATAAAACGTTGGTCTAATATTCAGTCAGTTTGGAAAGAGCAGAATGGCTACCTTTGTTTCCAGCGTATATTGTAGTAGATGGCGAACAAAATTATGTAACCAACTAAATTTGGCAACATTTGGTGATTAAGAATTTTGTCTTCTACGTTTAGATCTTTTTCACGTAATTTTTACCCTGTAGACGTAGGCTTGGAGAAGAGGTATTTTTCTTCTCTTAGCGTATGACATATGTGGTAGTTTCGCCTTTTAAATTGTTAGTATACCGTGTTTTTCCTGTTTAGTTCTCGTTAGCACTTCCATGTTCCTGATTTCCATGTACGATATTCTCAGTATTCTTTGATACAAGTTTAGATGCCTCTATGATATACAGCTTAATCGCCTTAATTTTTTTAACACCCGTTTTCTTCATCGTTCAAGCTTCCAACACATCGTCCGTTGCAGACAGAACGTTGTATCTCATAGGTTCAAAACTTAGGTGCCGCCCACAGAATACTCTATTCATTTTTGAGTGTACTTCTCACCAAGTCTGGTTCTTATTTGTTCCAAGCTATTGTTGTTTCATTTATAATTTTTCCTAAGTAATTTTATATTCATACTCGGTATATTAGTTGATTGTGTACTAAATTGTGGTGTTCTGTAGGCTATACATTCTGACATTGGTATAAATTCTGACAGTTGTGGTTACAAATAACCTACATTCCCCATAGATATTTACTACCTTATTGATGAGTGTGTGTAAGTCTTCGATTGTTTGTGGTAGGAGAATCGTATCTTCAACCGCACTATAAATTATACATTATTATAATATTATTAACAAATGCATGTTAATGCTCACATTTAGATCAGTTAGGTCCTGGTTCATTATATCTTTTCATTAAAGTTTGGAAATGATTTCCTTGTGTGTCAGGGTTACATTACACCACAGTCTGTATATAATGTACGAGGCTTGACACAGTCCAGTTTCAAAGGCTGCTTGGCTAAACAAGGAACTTGACTGTTGTCCTTATATGATCAGGTTCTTAACAGTGCATTGTCAACTAGCTACCCCTTCTGTAGAACCAACGACAACCATTTTTACAGACAGCAAAGTATTTCCTTGTAGCAATTGGCACTTTACAGTTCTACCTACATGTAACATCCTCAGGATTAAGTGTTGATTTCGTAGCTTCTGTATTCAATAAAAACATTTGAAAATCTCTTCTTTTATAAAAACTCATTCGCAGAACAAAACTTCTTTTTTTTATTTTATTTTTTTTAAGTAGAAACAGTTCAGAGTTCTCTTTTATGTAAAATATAAATTTAAGAAAGTAAAACATTTCTATTCCCTGTTAAGTTGAAGTTCAAAGTTTGAAATGTATTTTAATTGCATTTACATAGTTAACTTCCATTAACTCTGTATGTTTGATAGTCATCTGCTGTGAAATAGCATTTGATAGTTAAATGCTGTGAGAAAAGAAGATGAACAATCAAAACATCTGTATGTTTGTTTAAAGTCTAAATAACTTGTACAGTTGCATTTGGTTACTTGTTATTTGTTTTACTGGATAGTTTAAGATTAACACTGTTGTTCATTTGGATTTTGCTTGGGTGTTCATAATAAAGTATGTGTTTTGTTTTATTATTTTTTGTTTGTTGTAATCATTTTTACTTCCATATTCAAGCAACTGGTCTTTTTGTTACAAGCTTTTATTCCTTTTCATAACAGTCCTTCTACTAATTTCAAACAGGGGTTTAAGGAAGTGTAATGAAAACATAATGTGTAATCCTGTCTCAGTGTTTATGTTTGTGTACAATATTTCATATTTCTGAGTTGAGAAAGTTCAGAAACAACATTATTTTAAATTCTTGTATTTAAATTTTGAACTTTGCTGTAGAGGTCAGAAAAATAAACCCTTTGTAATATTTGTATATTAATTTACTTTGTAATAATTGCATAAGTGTCTGTAAGAGGGTTTATGTGAAAGTAAATCTCTTCCACCCCACCCGAGTAATTACAGCATATAGCATAGCCTTCTTCTCTAATGAACATAAAATCATTTTCTTGGATTTAGCCCACAAATTCAAAAAAGCAGGATACAGAATTGCTTACAAAACTACTAACAAAACAGAGCACACACTATCAAAACACACACACAAAGCACAAAACAAATTCGATCTGCCTGGTGTTTACAAACTAAATTGCTCAAATTGCAACAAATTCTACATAGGCCAGACAGGACGTAGCTTCAAACAAAGATACATTGAACACACAAAGGCACTCCACTCCACTACATAATCCACCTTTGCAAACCACCTCATTGAAGCAAACCACACATACAAAAACATGGACAATAACATGAACATTCTACACGTACACACAAAAGGCCGAAAACTAGACACTCTAGAACAATTGGAAATATACAAACACATGAAAACAAATAAAAACGACATCCTAAATGAACAGACACAATTCAAATCGCACGCATTATTTGAACATATCTCACCCCACACACACAACATCGATCTTCCGAAATTCGATTCTGTCGCCCACAACAGGACGGACAGCGCTACCAGTGGCAACCTCTGAAGAAGCTTTTTAAAAGTCAACCGGTTCAGGTTGTAAGGTAAAACTTTATGTTTTATTCATAAAAAACTTTGTGTTCCGAGTCGTTAATGAAATAGTTGTATTTATAAAATTATTGTTTGTTTTGTAAACGTTTTCATATAAAGTTATTTTTCCTTTCTCATGTTCTACTTGAATTTGTGTTATGTTAACATGTAGATTTAACATTGTAATAAAATAATTATTAAGAGAAAACACTATAAACGGTTTATGTTGTTCCGTATATAAATATTATTTGTTCAAAATGATGAGTATTTTATGATGGCAGGATATATTGGTTGCGCTATAAAAAGCTTGTTTATTTGTAAGCTCAGCTGTTTATTTAGGGTTGCCTGGTCGTAGGGACAGTCTAATATTAATTGTATTCTGTCGGGGATCACAGAGAAAGTGTACTGAGCAGAAGGAATTGATTACTTTGACTATATAAAAAAAATTTCTTAGGTTTTCTAATTGTATATTGTGTATTTGATACAGGTTTACAAGTGTATTTGTTAAGAAGTAGGTACCTCAAAAATTAAATTAAAGAGTGGTTACAGTTTTGATCAATTGTTTGTTTACATTGTGATTATCTGTGCCAAATATTTTATTAAAATTTTTACTTGCTTTGAAGAGTAAAAGTGAAGAGTTTATCACACAGAATGATATACATCAGCAACATGATACCATTTGTATTGTTACTGTCCTTCACACCCTTTGTACTCAACACTGACTGGTTGAGCTGTTTGTGCTTTTTATTTTCCTGTTATTTTTTATTTCCATAAATGTAAAGTTTTTGTATTTTTAAATTGTAGCTTCCTTTTTTTTTTTGAAGCATGAGTCAGCGAACAGCATAATTTTTTGTTTGTAAAATACTGTGTGTACATTTCAGTGTTGTATGTTTTCTGTAATATAAAGGTTTTCTCTTCTGTAATATAGAATTGTTTCGAGTATTGCACTTCCTTACTTCTGTATTTCTGTGCATCAAAGTTTCTCTGATGTTTTTAACATATTGTAGCGTAATGAAATAAACAAAAGCCGCGGCAGTTTAATTTCGTATAAACAGTAGTAATAAATATACAATAATGGAAATACTTGTTAAGTAGGTAATATTGTAATTGTGAGTTGTTCTCAGTTGTTGCACATAAATTGTAAGTTTTTGTTTTCATTCGCAGTTCTTTGTGTAAAGCATTTAAACTTGTAAAATAAAATAATAAAACCATAGTTGTATTAGATACCTACACAATTCTACAGTAACTACTTGTCAAGTGGCACACAATTTGGAAGCCAGGACCTCTACATTTATAAGGATAAAGCTCCAAAAAATAATATTCTTCATCATAACAATGGCCTATTGTGAGTTAAATTTTTTATGCATACAAGCTTGAGAACAGTGTATCACTATTGTAGTACATGCGATATTTGTATTGAATGTTAGCATTCAGTATTTCAGTAACTTTATTATTTTGAGTCATTGCAATTGCCAATAGGTCTGTCCGAAGATTAATAGAGGCATTAATCTATAATGAAACAGAAAAAAGGAAGTAGACAGAAAAGAATAATGAGAATATAAATGGAAGAAGAGAAAAACGGAGTGCCGCCTGTTCTTAACATCATAGTTCAATATTTTATTTACTCTACAGAAGATATTGCACTAAATTTTAATTTCTCTTCTAAAATCAAAAATACCAAATTTTTGACTGTGTCATTATTGATAGTGGTACCAAAACAAGAAATTACTATCAAGAGTACACTTCTACAAAATACTTTTATCGTTCTTGTAATATACACATATGACAGGCCAATAGGGTAAGGAATATACCCAGATTTAATTTTGTGCTGACATTATCCTATTTGGGTAATCAACTTACAGAATGTGACAACACAATTCATTAAATACATATGCGATAGGCAGGATACTTCTGTTTCACCCCTGGTGTATGGTGGCATATATTCTGCAGGAAGCTAACAACCTAATGTGGAGTAAGCACATTGTGGGTCGTATAAAAATTGTTAAATTGGTATACATCAAATTTAATACCATAACGCGTTTCTTTTGTATTAAATTTCTTACATGCATTTATTCATACATGTATGTATCCAAAATATATATATACATTTTGTATTGTTTGATCCATACACTCCCTTTCACTTACTTTCAATTTCAGTTCATGTTAATCTCATGTAATACATACAAATACTTGTACCCAAACTCCCAAAGCAGCCAGCTGCTCTTACAATTGGATTGTACGAAAACCACAAAATATTTAGTGTCAACTTATGTTCACACCTTTTCTGGATACAAATAGGATTTTAACTTTCTTCATGTTCATCTCAATTCAAGCTATAGTCTTGCAGCCACTTCTGGTTTTCACTAAAGCCATCTTCTCCTGAGTCATCCTACATCTGATTTTCCTTTGGGGGTAAAATCTGTAACTATTACGCGTTTTTCACTTGTATCAAATGTAAATAAATTTATTATGAATTTCATAATATTATCTCACGTATTTAAATTCACCTGAAAAGGTCAAAAATTCACTGTTTTAGTAAATACATTTAAAAATAATCGTTATCGCCATGTGAAATAGCGTTATAACTATTATATTACTAAGACTGTCACATAATATTATTGCATATTACATTCACCTTGCTTACTAACTTTCGGTAAAGTATCCCTGCCATATACATGGAAAATTTGCATGTTTAGGGCACACATGAGAAAGTCGTCATCATCAGCAACTCCACAGCCCACTGTGGGCCTCAGCCTTCCTCAGGATTTTCCTCCAGACTTCCCTGTCCTTAGCCAGTGTCCAACAATTTTTCACTCCAAGCACTTCCACATCCTCTAGGATTCCATCAGTCCATCGTAGTCTGAGTCTTTCACCTCCTCTCTTTCCTTCTGCTGTGCATTGCGTAATCCTCTTAAAAACATCCTCCTCATTCATTCTCTGTGCATGTCCTGCCCATCTCAGCCTAGCTACCCTAATTGTTGTCACAATATCAGGCAATCTATATAACTCGTAGAGCTCTCTGTTGTTCTTTATTCTCCACTCTCTGCCTTCCGTAATGGGTGCATCAATTTTCCTAAGTATTTTCCTTTCAAAAGATGCAAGTCAAAACAGATTGCCCTGTGTCAGTACCCATGTTTCACTTCCGTACATCAGGACAGGTTTTACTAATGTTCTATATAGTCTACCTTTGGTTCTGAATTTTTTCACTTATCTCTTCATTTATATCATGTTTTCATTTACCAGAGAACCCAAATATGAAAAAACTTGAGACCCAAAAAACTTTGAGACTTCATAATTTTTAAATGTGATGCTGATGGGTTACAAGTTGTCCTAATTTTTACAATCATATATTTAGTTTTCTCCTTATTTCCTCAGCTGAATGGTGTAATGCTGTGATTGCCTTCTTTAGATCACTCGCTGACCTTCCCATAATATCTATGTCATTGGCATATGGCAACAGTTGAATAGATTTGAAGAATGTTGTGCCCCTTGTTTGGATACCTGCATCTACTCTAACAACCTTTACACACCTGAAAGTGGTAAAACATTTACCTACCCCATGTTTTGGTCTTTGGACTGCAGACTGATGTTTTGATAACAAAAAGATTCTTAAATCTTCTGTCAGGTAATAACTGTAAACAGACTTTTGCTGTTGTTTGACACAGTAACAAAGACTAAATTTTGTAGTCAGGTGGCTTCTCCTATGTAACGTATACTGTCTGTTATTTCAGACACCACATGTTATTTCAGTTCTTGAGACCAGTTCATTACATATTGTTCTGTACACGTTTTCTTACTATGAAATCCATCCTCCTGACTTAGGGTCACTATATTTTTAGGTAAAGTTTTAATTCAACTTCACATGAGCCTGAGCCAGCTAATAAAAGACGAAGTGTTTTAAAATTTAACTAAAATTTGATCCATAAAAAGTAATGTTCCAAAGTGCGACAGTGCGTTAGACAGGAATTCGTACAGACACTTTACAGATAACAAAACCCAACTATATTTACTGTTTGGATCACAGTACTGTCTTTTTATTTTTACTGAAGTTATTCAATAACATAAATTACATGCCATTTATATGGTATGTGGTAATTTAATAAATTTTAAGCACAGCTTATGTTTATTCATTTTCTGGTACATATATTTGCAACTAGCATAACGATTAAAGAGGTACTGGTAAGTGGTTACTTAACAGTAATATTAAGGTAACAATTGTAATAATGATGAATACTACCACCGTTAATAATGATAATTGCGGTGTTGACAATAATACTGCGATCTTGAAACATAGTAAGTTTCAAACATAACAGGAAATTAAAAAGTATTTAGCAGTACAGGTCAGCTTGAATAGTTATTAATATTATATTGTTAGAAATTAAAAATAAGTGCTATAGGTAGTAAGTATATACTTAAGTTGTTAATATAAGAAAAACATGAATAATGGTAACTTTTTAGTACGCATTCAGGGTTGAATCATATTATGTAGAGCTTGCTAAGTGATATAATTTAACTGATTTACAGTTGTGTGTGTGTGTGTGTGTGTGTGTGTTTTGTGTATTCATTATGCTCTTTAATACAGTAAGCAAAGCCTTAATTGCAAGTGATAAAACTGTAACCGGGTATATATCGTCCTCACTGTTACTAATTTTTATTTCTTTTAGAATACCGGTATTTCAAATTTAAAAACTAAGCCTATGTAGGCCTAAACTGCAGGATCGTGTTATGTTACACAGTTACTGACTGGCTCTCTTTTAGACTTGTATATGAGTTCATAATTTGTGACGGCTATATGTAAGTGCTTCATCCCTGAATTAGAACAGACTTAAAACCCTGATTATGGATTTTAAAATTAATGTGTGAGTAGTGCATACTTATGTAACACATATTCATTCATCTTTTATCCTTACCCGATCATGTATGTGCTTCTAAATAAAAGTTGTATGTTTAATGTAACAATGCTAACCGTTTATTTGTTTTTTTGTCATTTCAGTGGTATGTAAGTAAACAAACCCTAAAACCTGTATATTTTTGTTGCACAGCTCTCTATTAACAAACCAGGCAGACAAACCCTGTATTCTGAAGAGTAGAAAGTAACTGTGAAATTTTAAAGAAGGTGATTAAAACGTCCTGGGTTTTTAGAGAAAATTGGTGTTGCTTTGTCAGATTTGTATATTTATTATATTGTTAAGGATAAAATTATTGTAAAACCATGATTTGTTGCCGAATTGTTAAATTGCCTATAGAATTTCTATTTCAAACCATCAAATTTACATCAAAGTGATCACAGGTGAATGACTTTAGCTATATTCTGGTAGTTAGTGTGTGTAACGGATGTAACTTTGCTAAAGAATTATTAATTGCTATGCATGCGTTGCGCCTCACACAATATAGTAAATTGAAACAGTTGGAATATTACACACTAAATATTTCCTGTCCCATTGTGATACCAATGAGATAAGAACAGACGGTACAGTGTTTGCCTGTTTGCGTGTGAGAGTTGGTTTGTTTTAGTTTTATCTTGTATGTATTTAATGTATGTACTATGTATGTATGTAAGGTTGGGCTGATCTTTGTCCTGTATTGTATAATGGCTGTGTCTTTGTTTCTCTGTTTGGTAAAGGTTGTGCCTTTGTCACTTACACGTCAAGGCAGTGTGCCCTCAACGCGATTAAAGCAATGCACCATTCTCACAACATGGAGGTAGGAAGACTAACTCTCTCTCCCAAGCATCATCTCTCACATACCATTCATTATTCATTTTCTTCATTTCATTTTCTGTTATGTTCACTTACCTTTGCCTGGTTAATAAACATGTGAATAAATGTGTGTCTTAAAATAAATGTATTCCTTTCAACTTGTGTGTACCAGCACCATTATGTATAAATTTTTCAGTCGAAAGAAATGTCTTACCATGTACTAAACAAACATACTGCAATAAAACCTATTCCATTCTGATCATGTTTGTAATGTTCACCTATAGGGTGATTCACGAAGAAACGGAAATACTTCGGGAGATGAATCTACATCGAAAAATAAGAAAAAAGTTCATATAAACATAGGTCCGGAAATGCTTCGTTAGCGAGTTACAGCTAGTGAAAGATTTCGCCCGTGTTTCGGTAAATGAAGACTTTCTGAAATTCTGGGAAGGTAAATTAAGGGGCGAATTCTGTTGGTTCTTTGGTTATTGTACTTCTAACTTAAAAACACGTTTTTTTAGGTTAGAAGTACAATAAATTTGTTAAATGATTAATAAATGCATAAAAGTTAAAAACAAAACTTGTAAAGAATTTAATTCTGAGAAAATGGTGTAAATAAAGTCAATAAAAATCAACAAAAAAATTCCAATTTTGGTTAAAAACAATACAATACGTTTTTAGGCAAAGATTTTTCTGTTTTACGTCGGATATCATGAACGTTATGGGAGATACAGTTCTGCGACCTGTTTTATTCGATTTTTCAGGTCAAAAACAATAAGAAACAACAGAATTCGCCCCTTCCCAGAATTTCAGAAAGTCTTCATTTACCGAAACCCGGGCGAAATCTTTCGCTAGCTGTAACTCGCTAACGAAGCATTTCCGGACCTATGTTTATATAAAATTTTTTCTTATTTTTCGATGTAGATTCATCTCCCGAAGTATTTCCGTTTCTTCGCGAATCACCCTGTATATTTGTTCATAATGTTTATTGACAGGCAAGGTTAATTTAGTAAGTGTAAAATTGAGTTGTGTATAATTCATAATAATTATGTTTGTGATTATTTTGCATGCTGTCATTGTCTTTGATGATGATAGTAGTTCAATTAATTATTAAGATAGCATTATTAACAAGTATTTATTGTTTATGTGTAAGCTTATGTTTCTGTGTTTCAATATACTTCACCAAACAAGAGTGAAATTGTTTCACTTAGAGAATTTGAGTTTTGGCGCTGAGGGGCTTTACTGTTCTTTCATACGTACTTGTGTGGTTCTTGCAATTCCTGAAGACAGTCATGTTATCATTTTATTTCATTTTACTGTTTATCAGACACAGGTTTACAGTCAGTGATCTGTTTTGAGTCATTTGCCAACAAGTGCTACTTGGAGGTCAATTTTCCCTTTTGTTAAAACAAATAAAGGTAGTTTTGTGTTTATCCCTGTCTTATGTTTATACTCTCCCAGAACGTTTGGTTATGTTCACCATTTTTATAGTCATGATTATTTGAGCATATGTTTTAATCATAAGTACCTAAGCTTAATCAAGCAGAATGTGTATATAATAATGTTTCATTATTCCATGTTTTGACTCATCCATCAGTGAATTTAGAGAAAACAGTTTCATATTTAGAATGCTTTTGGTTCCAAATCTTAGATATGTGTAGGCTTTCTTTGGAAGGTATCTTTTATAATAATTTTTTTCTAATTTTTCTGTTTGTTGAATGATACTGAAGGGTGTTGTGATTGTTGCAAACTTCTATATGTATTGCATGTTAAAAGTATAAAAATTATAGTTTTCTTAAAAAAAACCTATTGGCATCATAAACTCTCTTAAATAAATGCCATAAATAAATAAACATCCTGATGTAAATTGTCACTTTTATGTTGATATTTTATGCTGATATTTCTGTACTATTCAGAAGACAGTAATATTTGGTACTATATAATTCCTACATGTAAGATTTTTGGTGTCAGTATATTTTTCTAATACTATAAATCATTATCCTCTTTTTGCTCACGAAATTGTAAATTCCTGTATTTTACAGAATCATAATCCATGTAAGTGCTTTAAACATCACATAATGTTTCATCTTGTGTAACAGCTTAGCCGATTTTAATTATTATGAGTTTCTGTTGAAAGAAAAATGTTAGTGTTAATATTTACCTCGTTTTATTGCATGACCTACGTGTTATTTGTTCTGTGTACCATTAATCATCCTATCATGCGCATGTAATTACTAAATAAATGTAACATCTGGCTTCACTCAAATTATTGTGATAAGGTTTTTATTAAATTTTGTATAAAACATTATTTTCAGCTATTTATCAGTTACTTGTTGTTCCCATGTGTTTTAAAATAAAAAAATGAATCCAAATAATAGATTTATTTATGTTTCTTTCAGCATTACAATCAGTGCTTTCGATACCTCTTCTTTTTCTTTTTTTTCCGATTGCGCTACATCCATATCAACCCCGGCTTCTTCCCAAACTCTTAGCAGTTGTTATTTCCTGACATCTATTGCTACACTATTCCTCCAATGCATTCTTGGTTTCCCACTGGCCGTTTTCCTGCTGATTGGCCCCTATACATTGTCTTAACCTATACACATTTGTTTCGATCATGTTTGTGACATATCACTAAAGGAAAGTTTGCTCACAGACATCAAATGAACTCAGATGGACAACCAGCTACATTTGAAGTGAAAGAGTTAATATATTTAACTTAGATTGGCTGTATGTTGTAAATCAGTAATGAATAGTAATAGTATAATATTGTAATTCCATATCTAGTAGTATATAGTGATCTGATATTTTCAATCTCTGCAAAGGTAACTTGATCTATGGTATTTATTTTTAATACATTGACATAGTTGTGTAAGTAATAATATATGATACCTGTATTCAACATTGTTTGAAGATCAGCATTAAATAATTGTGTATAAATAAAACAGATGTTTGCTAAATATTCTTATTTACCAGTTAGAAAAAGAAAAAAAAGCTTACTTTTTTCGTCGGATGCGTTTCGGCTTACGTATCCGCCTTCTTCAGCTTTTAGTCAGACTGCCATCATTTCGTAACGGTTTTTGTGTGGAAGGTGTAGTGGGGGTGGTGTGTGGAGGAAGGGGATTGGTGCAGGGATTCAACTTGATATTTGTTTTTTGTAAAATTGTGTCATAAAGTGTATGTGATTTATATTGTAATTGATCGTTGAGTATGTTGTTTGGTTGTGTTGTGTGGTGTTTATATATTTCACAACACAACACAACACAACCAAACAACATACTCAACGATCAATTACAATATAAATCACATACACTTTTTGACACAATTTTACAAAAAACAAACATCAAGTTGAATCCCTGCACCAATCCCCTTCCTCCACACACCACCCCCACTACACCTTCCACAAAAAACCGTTACGAAATGATGGCAGTCTGACTAAAAGCTGAAGAAGGCAGATACGTAAGCCGAAACGCGTCCGACGAAAAAAGTAAGTTTTCACAAGATAAAGTTCATTTTTAGTAAAGTGATAGTGCTGTGAAAGAAGAGATGAACAATCAAGACAACTAGAAAAAAAAGGTTTGAGAGTTATTGACTTTTTTGTATAATGAAAATACTGTGAGAAAAATGAACTATGCAAGTTGCAAGAGGTAGCCAGGATACATATATATATATATATATATATATATATTGCTTGGGACCACACGGAATATTATGTTAATAGCTATTTTATTATAGCTGTCATCATTTATCATTACCTGATATTGTTGGTCAGCAAGAAATAGATGGTCATGTCACAGCTATATCAGGATGAACCTGCATGATGAGAGTGATCATAAGTTGATGAGTTGGAGCAGTGAGTAGTAATCTCATTTCAAAATTTGTTTTTTTTTCTGCAGAAATTCTTAAACGTGTTCTACTGGCTATGTCCTCTAAAAAATTAACTTGTGTTACTGCAGATGTCAGATGTTCAGAAAGTATAGCAAAGTCATCTGCGAATGCCAAACAGTTTATTTTAATACGTTTGTTTCTTCTTCCCAACATGATTGGTGCTATTTTGCACTCCTGTAATTTTTCATTCTAAATTCTCACTACTTTCTCCAGGACACAGTTGAAAAGAATTGGGGATAAACCATCACGCTGTCTTACACCTGTATTTATTTGGAACGATTGAGATATTTCTCCCATGAATTTTATTTTTGAGACTGTTGTCCGTAAGAGTTTCATGGATTAGAGTTGGCAATTTAGATTTAACACCAAATTCTCGGATTATTTTATCTATAGTTTCTCTATTAACAGAATCAAAGGCATTTTTTTAAATCAACAAATGTTACTACAATCTCCTTTGAATTCAGTAGCCTGTGACGGATTATTGACTTCAGAATGAGTATTTGTTCTGGACAGGATCTGCCCTTCCTAAAGCCACCCTGTATTCACCCAAATGGCCATCCAATGTTTTTTATACTCTGTTCGATAGAATCTTTGAAAATATTTTATATACAATTATTATATTATATTATTATATATTTTATTTTAAAAGAAGATTTTTGTTTTATCCAAAAATTGTTTTTTTTTTGTTTACTCAGATAATTACAAAAATATATTTCATGTTTTTTTTATCATTATATTTTATCATTCATGAGAAGTCGACTCTTACACATAAAGTCTGTGAAAAACATCGAAGCCTTATACAGCCGAAGTGCCCCCCTAGTCATATTAGATATTCATAAGTCAAAACTGTGTGGTGTAATAGCAATTAACTTACCAGTAGTAATATCAACTCCACTTGGAGCTGATTAAGACTTGAAATTGAAAGCAGCACTAAAACCTTAACAACAGCTTACTCAAGATGGTTAAGTATAACAGTTATAGCTCCCTCATTCAAACAGTTACCATCAGCCATCAAAGCAGCTGTTATCAGTCTTAATTAATCCCAATAAACGTAGTTGTATTATTGGCATGTTTCTGCAAATAACGATAAAAAGGGCTCCACTGACAGCAAAATGACTATGACAAGATGGGGCAGCTTCATTGACTGTTATAACAGCAGTTGATAAGTACTAATTGTATAGCACCTCCACATCCATGTGGGCGCAGGCCCAAGGCAGTAATCTCATCTTACTAATTGTACAATCTGATTAGTGCATAAAGACAGTGTTGGAACAGTAGTGCACTTTTAAGAACACATTATTTCATCAAAGACTCTAATTGTCAACTGTTTGGCTGAGGCAGTGTTAAGGAACAAGCTTGCTCCTCCCTGCTCCAACTGTAAAAGGCTGTGTCTGCAAGCTGGAGTTCACAATGAGAAAGGAACATGAAAAGAAGTAGTATGATGTATATTCCTCCTCCTCCTCCTATGGCATTGCAGCCCTCCTCCAGTTTCTTATCCCCATGTCCCTTGCGTCCTCTGCAATGCCATGATGTATATTACTCACTCATTTTATGGTAAAGTAGTTTATTTTTTCAATTGTGAAATTATCGGAATTAAAAAAGAAAATGGCATAGTTCATATAGTAGTTGCCAGTTACTACTATGATATTTCCAGTAACACTGTACAGCTCAGCAAATATATTCAAGGTAATGGGCTGATAAAGAATAAATAATTAATTTTAAAGAAGAGAAATTAAAAATAAAAGTGAGTAAAGAATAATTATGATAAATAAGAGGTTTGGTATAAAAAAGGCATTTGATAATTATTAAAATATTCATACACTTTTTCCCTTCCTATATCGTATTTATTTATTTAACTTTTATATCACAAACATTGTAACAGTACCAAAAATATGGTAGTTACATAGTATAAACTAATGTAACGTCAAGTATGAGAAAAACATGGAAGTATATCTAGATAAATAAACCTAAGTGTATATAAGTGTGTATCTACAAATATATTAATAAAAAATCCAACGATGAAGAAGAGAATAATAATATATCAACTTTAAATACAAAATGAAGAAAGAAAATGCCACGAGCCAAAACAAAATATCAGTAACTAGACCCAATAGGATCCAACAGTGAGGGGAATCAACGAAACAAGGACCAACAAGCTCCAACAACAATGGAGATAAATAAAAATAGCAACTACAATGGAAATATAAGAAAAAGAAGAAAGAAGAAGGACCAGGAAGAGCACCAAGAAGAAGAAAGAAGATGGACAGAAGATATAAGGACTCAACATAAACCACATGTACTAAAAACAATGTAAGTGACAAAAGAAATGATGATTATAAATGTGAAAAGAAAACCAGTGTGAAACATTTAAGGAACCACAAACAATTACAGTGTGTACTTAATACAAATGTGAAACCTGTGAATAATTAACTAATTTCAACTGAATAAACCACACAAACAATTACAGTGATGAAGTTTACAGTGTGAGAAAATATGTTAATTTCATGATGAAACAACAAAAGTTAAAATAGTCAAATAAACACAGACAATGAGTGTGACTGATTTAATAAAGTTGTGATCAATACACATGATCATAAGACCACCAGAATAGAACAAAATAGAACAATTATGTTATTGTTCATAGAGAACTGACAACAAATAAAAGAACATTTGTTATGTATCAAACAATGACAGGAATTAAGTTCCACCATTGACCAGAAAAATATTGTAAATAATACAAAAAAGATTTGTGTTAGTGTTTAAGAAGGAGTTGTATAAACATGTGTAACAAAAGAGTTAAAGTATTATATTAAGATACCGTAGTGAAGTCAGTTTAGTAGTAGAAAAATACTGCACTAAAACAGATGGTACATTGTTACACAACCCACAGAGAAGATACCTATTACAACAGAAAATGATACATATTAGTATAAATATTGTAATAAAACGATATATTTACAAATATATCTTGATTTATAATGTGTGTAGTAACGTAGCTAATGTCTTCTAGTCTTCGTTATGCTCTCACTGTTGGTCTTCACTTTTGTAAATAAACCATAATATAATCGTAATTGTAGTAGTGTTCTGGTATAATATTACCCAGAATAATTTTTATGGTGTGTATGTGTAGTAGTGACGTTCCGCTCTGGGAAACGTCGATTTGGTAATGTTCCTGGTTCTTTGTTGATATCAAATAAACTCGGTGTATATTGCTGTGGTCACAATTTGAAATAAAATATAAATTTAAAATTTATATTTATAAAAAAAAAATAAATTCTGAAAAAATGTTTTCGGTGTATTTATGTTCTTAAAATTTAGGAATAAATCGAGGTTGTTGATTGTAATTATAATTATGCTGGTATTGTGTTTATTCTGGTAATAAATTTCCGTTCTGTAAATTTGTTAACAAGATAATCCAGTTAACTCCAAGTTTAGATGAAAACGGCTCTCTTCTTCTTATTCTTGAAAGGTGGTAGGTTCACCTATACTGCCTTTAAAGGTTATCTAGTTTTCTTGATTAATTAACGGTTATGTCCTTTTATAAGAGAAATCAACTTCAATTTACCAAAAAACAAACGTTTATTAAACAAAATAATAAATTTGGTTGATTAAATATCGATGTTACAATACCGTATCGACTCGCTCAGGGCCGGTCGATATAAGAATTTTACATTTGTATTATAACAATAGGTTCTTTAAACGGTTATTAATATAAAAAGCTAGAGAAGGTCAGGGGCATGAAAGTATAACACTTACAATTCTAAAAATGTCTTAAATTTAAACAATACAATGGTAGCTATTAATAATAAAAGTTTATATATAATTTTATTCAAACCCAAAGTGCAGCCCACAGTCGTGTCTTATTGCGGTGATGATATTGGATCAAAATGGCCGCCTGATGCATGTGCGTTGATAGCTTCTAATGTTGACGAAGTACTTGTTGGAATAAATATGTCCTTTCTTCGGTTAAATGTTCTTCGCAATTGTATATGATCTTCTGGGGTATAGTTTATTGTCACTGGTGTAGGATGGAATAGTTCACTTGGTGTAAAAATGTTGTTAAATGGGTATATCTACTGGTGTTTATGTGTGTCAGTTTAACCTCGAATTTTCACTTGGTATTTGGTGCGATTTCAGTGTTATTTCATTTAATTAGTTATATGTGATTCCGTTTATTGGTGTTATGTAGTTCATAGGTCAACTTCACCACTTCACAATAATTAAAATAGTTAAAAAATTTAATTTTACACAAAATGATTCCGAACTCTGTTATAACGTAACAGCCATTAAAGGTTGGTTCTATCAAATATTCACATTAAGTGCTCTCTTCGAGGTATAATAATGAACTGTCTGGATTTCCTTCGTCTCATGAAAATCTTAGCCTATATAATATATCTCATACATTGTTTTAAATCATCTTAACTTCCGACACATTTTAAAATCGTACATTATGCTCAGAAAGTAATTTCGTTATTAGTTAACTGTTTGAAATATTAAATACATATTCGTTTTCACTATTCTATTCTACTTATTTTGATAGTAATTAAGTTGGTGTTACAAAGTTTTATCAGAAAATTATATTTCTTACATTTTTTGGGAGGTAGGCCTAAAATTATACTTCCTGTCTTCTAAGTAAATAATAGCCATTTTCCCTAATATAATTATTATTCTACTAAATCTGAAATTGATATAATTATCAATTCTCACTTATTTTATTGTAATTTAGTATATTAATGATGGTTTTTAAATACAATTCATTTGTATATGACTCCCCCTATGATAATGTCAGTGAATCTATTTCAGTTTTAATGGTATTTTATTAGACAAATAAATAATTTTACTCATATAATGACCATATCTTTAGAAAGCCTTATTTACATAGTATATAATATGTTGAGTTTATTTTGCATAAATATTGTCAGTTTAACTGACAACAAATAAAAGAACATTTGTTATGTATCAAACAATGACAGGAATTAAGTTCCACCATTGACCAGAAAAATATTGTAAATAATACAAAAAAGATTTGTGTTAGTGTTTAAGAAGGAGTTGTATAAACATGTGTAACAAAAGAGTTAAAGTATTATATTAAGATACCGTAGTGAAGTCAGTTTAGTAGTAGAAAAATACTGCACTAAAACAGATGGTACATTGTTACACAACCCACAGAGAAGATACCTATTACAACAGAAAATGTTACATATTTGTATAAATATATGATCATCAACTATGTTATCAAACGAGAATTTATTATAAGTAGTAATAATAAATATTAAGAGACAATGTATTGTATTGCAAAACAATACAAATAGAACAAGTCAAACATAATGACACAGAGAATAGCAGAGATGAAAAAAGTATGCCAATTTAGTTAGGCAAAGTACAGTATCAAAACCAATATCAATGTTTATAAGAGTATTACCAGTAGCGAGATAAATATCTGATAATACTTTGAAAACAGATTCTGAACATAATAAGAACAATATTATAACTAAATTATTGTAAACTAACTAACTATGTACATATGACCAGAAGTAAGCTGAACCATTGTATAGCTAATTAGTTAAGAAAAATACTGTATCAAATATTGAACACCGATTATTACAATTGTTACCAGTAGTAAGAGGAAATCCCAATGCTACTTTGAGAACAGATAAGGACCATAAAAACAGTCATTTTATATACAAACAATTAACAACCAAATGACTATTATGAAGAAAACCAAATGTAAACAAACAATGACAAGCAAGTTATTTATGAGAAATATAACATATAAACTTGTGTAAAAGTAAATGAAAACATTACCAAAAGTTAGAATAATATCTAATGCTACTTTGGAAATCCAAACCAAGTAGAACAATAACAATTTAGTTGTTGTATTAACAAAAAATAAATGACTACTATGATAGGACGCAACATAAACAGAGCCATTACTGAAAGATTGAAGGGTTCTGAACTAATTAAAAGATAACCATTATATATAATAAATTAGGTACTATGTGTGTACACTAATTACAATCATTACACGATATGATTTATATAGAGTAAACCAAAAATAAGGTGAAAAATTGTATAAGAGAGATAGGAAAGGACTGAAACTATGCAAATATTAAATTAACCACAGTCATATATAAATATTATAATGTAAAATTGTGTAAATAAACTTTACTAATATTATTAGATTGTAATATTACTGTTTTAGTTAAGGAAAATTAGTTTTAAGCACATTTATGGAAAATCAAAAATGGACGCTTAATGACGCCATAACGAGATTTGTGTAGGGAACAATTATTCCCAAATTGTAAATCAAACCAATTGAGATATAGACTCAAAGTGTTTATTTAAGAAGTGTTTTATTACAATTAAGTGAAATCTGGTGTAACGGACTTATAAAAATAAGATACACCAGAAATAATAAATAAAATCGTTATTGTGATAGTAGTGATGAACGGAAAATAAGCATTTTTGGGCTTAAATTAACAAGCAGAATGTCCGCAATTCACTGACATCAACCATTTAACGATAGGACGTAAATTAAGAAAGTTATAGTAATTTTAAACTTTTCAGTTAAATTTTTGTACCAGTGCTGACGTCAAAAAGCCTCCACACCAAACTCGATTTTGTCAAAAAATTAAATATTTTGATAAAACAAAGGCCTTTGGGTCAGAGAGTACAATGTTTCCAGCCAATAGAATGAATGACTTTCGACAGACGACCGAGAGACGCTTTCAGGAAACATTACAGTTCACGTCTAGCTTTTCAACGGAGAGGCCACGCAACTCGACGGACATGAAGGAGTTTATATTTGAATTTCGTGCACGACATATTTATTAAGTAACCAAAATAACATAACCTTAACACAACATCTATATATGCGAGTGAAAAGTGCGGAGATATTTAATTAAACAAGTAAGGTCAGTGTATAATGTCGACCATACTTGCGAGTGATGTGTTAAATAAGAAACAGGGAGTACAATTTTATTTAAACAATATTGAACAAAAATAATAATTTTGTAAATAGCTAACTTTCGATACTACGCAAGTCAGATAATGCAGAGTATCGAAAACAATAACTAAATTATCAGAATTAAAGAAAAATTTAATTCACAATTATTAAAATATTATAAAAATATTTTAATTATTTATAATAATTTAAAATATCATGTTTGAAATAATTATTAATGAATACAAGAATATCTAGTCACTCATTTGACTAAACTTATTTTTCTTGATTTTTTCGATGTTTTGAAATATACTTTATTAATTTTCATACAGCATAAATAAACGTAATTCTGATAATAATATATTAAAGTATTACGAATGATATGTTTATATGTATAGTTTAAGAAATAATAAATGTTAAGAAATACTTATCCATTGTAACAACACCGGTTATAACTAACCTCAGAATCGTTACGGTAACTTGATAATTTCAATATTACCGATCTGTTCTCAAGTAACATCCAAATCAGATAGAATTATTAACAAGAGTTTTTTGAGAAATGTTTCTCTTGTGAATAGATGATTTTTAAAACGAGTTATTAAACGAAAGTAATACATTTTTAACTACTGTACAAGTCATACAGCTTGATAATTGCAACCTAGTATAATAAGAAGCGTGCGCATTCCCGCGTACGATAGTTCCATAAATACCAGACATATGGTATCAATTTTTGATTTTTATATTTATTCGCTTATTATTCATTATTGTCAATTTTATATCGTTATTTGTATTACATCTTGTGCCTGGTATCATGTTACCTAAAAGAACCTAACGAAATATGGTAATTCACTGAAACAAAATAACATAACCTATTGAAGTTAAATTATTGTACCAATAACAGGTCTACCAGCCTTGAGAATTGGACAGAGTCTTATTTGAATTTTTTATTGTAATCAGTAATTGAAAGGTTGTTAGTTTTTTGATTATTAATTGTCAAAGATTTTATTATTTATTAAATTGTTAATAAACCTCCACTTTTATTACCAGTAAAAGGAGTATCATTTCTATTAAAAATAAGTTCATTTATTTTTTAATCAGTTCTGACACAGGTGGCGGAAGAATTTAAAAAGATTTAACATAATTCAGAATATTCATCAGATATTGCTTCATTTATTTTTGTGTGTGATAATATATTAAATATTCGATTCGAATATTTACTTGTATTTGAAGTGCATGTATTTCAGAAGAAACGTCACAGAACAGGATTGAAGTATTCACGTGTGGTAAGTGAGAGAGGTACACAACAAAGTGCGCGAACCATTTTAAAATAAAAGGAGTGGACGATTATTACGTACCCATTAAAAACAATACAATAACACCAATAACCTTAACAATTACGATTACATCTTTTAATAAACAACATTATCGTAGATACCAGTGCGTGTCTACACCCACACGAACACATCAAAATATAAAGATATCTTGTAAGTATCTTGAATCTATAATTTTATATTATAGATTGACGAACCCAACGTGGGGCTTGACATAATAAGACCCCAGGAACGTAGATACATCATAAATATATCTGAATCTATAATAATTTTATATTATAGATTGGCGCCCAACGTCTGAGCATGATTTAGGGAAATTACAAAATAACTAGTAACCTAACCACCCCAATTCGTGAAAAGACAGCAGGTACATTACCAGTAACAAGATGTCAGCAGGAGAGTCAGCATTCCAAGAGTGGATGAGGAAGGCAATAGAAGGTTTGAACAACAAATTAGACGATAACAATAGGAAACTAGAATCCTTGATAGAAGACAACAGGAAATTTAGAGAAAAATTAAGAAGTGAGAGGGAACAACCCAACCCGACGATAGATGACAAACGAATGGAGATTGAAGAGGTACCTGAAAATAAAAACATGGAACCAACGAATCCAGAGCCTAAAGATAGTGGAGACAAGAAGATCCAGATAATTCAAGAAGAGGAAGCGGTGAAGATAGAAGAAAGAAGAACCCTACGTCCGAGGAAGGCAAGAATTACAAAGGAATTGATTGAAATGACGAGAAATGGTCTGATTACTGTGGTCAATTTACCGATTATCAACCATGAAGAAAGGGTTTTCAAGAAGGAGTATCGGAGGAGTATCATGGGGATGGACGAGGAGGAAGATTATGTAACAACAAAGAAGAAGATGACCAACAGAATACCCCAACCACGTATTTCCAAAAGAAGAGTGAAATACTTTAAGAAAAAGGAAGGCTACCAAGAGAAATGGGACCGGATTGTTGAAGGATACGCCAGAGAGATCAGAGAACTGCGGAAGAAGAGGAGCCAATTAACGGAAGTACCCAATCAAAAGATAGATGACGATACCCAAACCAAATTGAGGGAGTTATCAAACATCAGCACTGACAGCCACCAGAAGAACAATGGAAACAAATGTATTGAAGAAAGAGATGGAAGGAAGGCTGAAGAATGGGAGGCAGACTCAGCCCTAATAGCTTTCAAATGGAAGAACCAGATGATAGCCCGATACCTGTCAAGAATGGACGGAAGTATGGATACTAAAGAAGTCCGAGCGACAAGAAGAGAAGAGAACGACGATTACGGCTAAAACATAAGATATACACTGAATTATGGGACTGACTATTATGATAACCAGTGATGCCTATAATCAAACTTCAATGAAAAAATATATTGAAAATTAAATTATGGGACCAAAAAGTGAAAAGATAGCGATAAGGATTATTTTATTATTGAATTTATATAAAGGATGAAAATATTTGTTATAAAAAATGAAGGTATAAATATAAATATAACTATTGACTATATCAAGATGAAAAATGAAATGTGGCTATGAAGATTATTGTTATTTAAAAGTGAAAAATGAAAATATGATTATAAAAATAGATGTTGACTAAAGAAAGGAAAGGATGTGTTACTATTATGAAAATTATTATGTGTCTATATTAAATGAGAAATAACTGTATAATTATGTATTGAACATTGAATATATTGTAATTTTATAATGTGAGAAAACACGCTCCAGGAGAATTAATGTAAAGGATTCAGAACATCGTATTGATTAATAATAACGTACTGTGATAAAAAAAAAAAAATTAATATACGAGATTGACACCCTACATCCACGGCATATATGTATGATACATGTTAATTCCAAGAGCCACGTCAACAAGTAAAAAAGAACACCTCACCCGTACTTTAATAAAAAATGAATATACGAGGCCGACACACAACAACCATGGCACAAATATTTCCAAGAGCCACGTCAACCAGTAATTTTAACATCCTACCCGTACTATAATAAAAAAATGAATATACGAGAAAGACACATACCAACCACGGCATAACTATTTCCAAGAGCCACGTCAACAAGTAAATAAGAACATCTTACCCGTACTATAGAAAATAATGAAATACGAGACTGACACCCTACAACCATGGCACAAACGTACGTATGATACATAAAAATTTCCAAGAGCCTAGTCAACAAGTAAAAAGAACACCTCACCCGTACTATTGAAGAAAGAAGGAGGAGCAAATGAGAAGTTGGAAAAATGAAACCAAAGAGAAATGTATTAATGTAGACAAACCACCACACACAACCACATTGTTTATAGTGTATGTTACTAGAGAAAAAGCCAATACCACATGGAATGTAAATACCAAATAAAAACCATGAAGAAGAAGAAAAACAAATGTACTTATGAATTATATCTAGAAGAATGAAACCTGAGATGAAGAATATGACGAGACGACATTCAAAGTGACAACAAAATGAAGAGATTAATCAATGAAAATGAAGAATGAAAAATAATGTACTAACGAAGATAATCATGAGAGTATACCAGTGAGGAAGTGTAAAACAAACTATCCCTATAATATGTGAAGAATATAGTTAAGTTGAATCAAGAAAAGAGAGAATAACAATGTATAAACCGCAGATGCGTGAATTAATCCCAAGGATATTTATTATTTGTCGGAAGAACGACCACTATTATTATTTTGATGATTTGAGATGAATTGACTGAAGAGTAATGCCAGCAATCATTTATTATTATTGAAGGAGATGATTTGCCTCCATATTTATTGAAGTTAGTATGGCCAGTAGAGTTGAATAGCCAAAGTGAGCCGCTCTAAACTGCCCCAGCTAAACTTATGTTAGGGAATTAGGGAACTAAATAAACAAGGGAGATGATTACATAGAGAAGATATAAATACGATTCAAATAGAAGAAAGTGAAGGGATATATGGAAAAAACATGTAAATCAACATGGAATGTACAACAATTGATAAATTCTTCAATGAAAAATATATTATAATAATTCAGAATTAATCAATTCTTATAGGAAGGCATATGTAACAGTACCAAAAATATGGTAGTTACATAGTATAAACTAATGTAACGTCAAGTATGAGAAAAACATGGAAGTATATCTAGATAAATAAACCTAAGTGTATATAAGCGTGTATCTACAAATATATTAATAAAAAATCCAACGATGAAGAAGAGAATAATAATATATCAACTTTAAATACAAAATGAAGAAAGAAAATGCCACGAGCCAAAACAAAATATCAGTAACTAGACCCAATAGGATCCAACAGTGAGGGGAATCAACGAAACAAGGACCAACAAGCTCCAACAACAATGGAGATAAATAAAAATAGCAACTACAATGGAAATATAAGAAAAAGAAGAAAGAAGAAGGACCAGGAAGAGCACCAAGAAGAAGAAAGAAGATGGACAGAAGATATAAGGACTCAACATAAACCACATGTACTAAAAACAATGTAAGTGACAAAAGAAATGATGATTATAAATGTGAAAAGAAAACCAGTGTGAAACATTTAAGGAACCACAAACAATTACAGTGTGTACTTAATACAAATGTGAAACCTGTGAATAATTAACTAATTTCAACTGAATAAACCACACAAACAATTACAGTGATGAAGTTTACAGTGTGAGAAAATATGTTAATTTCATGATGAAACAACAAAAGTTAAAATAGTCAAATAAACACAGACAATGAGTGTGACTGATTTAATAAAGTTGTGATCAATACACATGATCATAAGACCACCAGAATAGAACAAAATAGAACAATTATGTTATTGTTCATAGAGAACTGACAACAAATAAAAGACATTTGTTATGTATCAAACAATGACAGGAATTAAGTTCCACCATTGACCAGAAAAATATTGTAAATAATACAAAAAAGATTTGTGTTAGTGTTTAAGAAGGAGTTGTATAAACATGTGTAACAAAAGAGTTAAAGTATTATATTAAGATACCGTAGTGAAGTCAGTTTAGTAGTAGAAAAATACTGCACTAAAACAGATGGTACATTGTTACACAACCCACAGAGAAGATACCTATTACAACAGAAAATGATACATATTAGTATAAATATTGTAATAAAACGATATATTTACAAATATATCTTGATTTATAATGTGTGTAGTAACGTAGCTAATGTCTTCTAGTCTTCGTTATGCTCTCACTGTTGGTCTTCACTTTTGTAAATAAACCATAATATAATCGTAATTGTAGTAGTGTTCTGGTATAATATTACCCAGAATAATTTTTATGGTGTGTATGTGTAGTAGTGACGTTCCGCTCTGGGAAACGTCGATTTGGTAATGTTCCTGGTTCTTTGTTGATATCAAATAAACTCGGTGTATATTGCTGTGGTCGCAATTTGAAATAAAATATAAATTTAAAATTTATATTTATACAAAAAAAATAAATTCTGAAAAAATGTTTTCGGTGTATTTATGTTCTTAAAATTTAGGAATAAATCGAGGTTGTTGATTGTAATTATAATTATGCTGGTATTGTGTTTATTCTGGTAATAAATTTCCGTTCTGTAAATTTGTTAACAAGATAATCCAGTTAACTCCAAGTTTAGATGAAAACGGCTCTCTTCTTCTTATTCTTGAAAGGTGGTAGGTTCACCTATACTGCCTTTAAAGGTTATCTAGTTTTCTTAATTAATCCTTTATTAATTAAAAGGTTATGTCCTTTTATAAGAGAAATCAACTTCAATTTACCAAAAAACAAACGTTTATTAAACAAAATAATAAATTTGGTTGATTAAATATCGATGTTACAATACCGTATCGACTCGCTCAGGGCCGGTCGATATAAGAATTTTACATTTGTATTATAACAATAGGTTCTTTAAACGGTTATTAATATAAAAAGCCAGAGAAGGTCAGGGGCATGAAAGTATAACACTTACAATTCTAAAAATGTCTTAAATTTAAACAATACAATGGTAGCTATTAATAATAAAAGTTTATATATAATTTTATTCAAACCCAAAGTGCAGCCCACAGTCGTGTCTTATTGCGGTGATGATATTGGATCAAAATGGCTGCCTGACGCATGCGCGTTGATAGCTTCTAATGTTGACGAAGTACTTGTTGGAATAAATATGTCCTTTCTTCGGTTAAATGTTCTTCGCAATTGTATATGATCTTCTGGGGTATAGTTTATTGTCACTGGTGTAGGATGGAATAGTTCACTTGGTGTAAAAATGTTGTTAAATGGGTATATCTACTGGTGTTTATGTGTGTCAGTTTAACCTCGAATTTTCACTTGGTATTTGGTGCGATTTCAGTGTTATTTCATTTAATTAGTTATATGTGATTCCGTTTATTGGTGTTATGTAGTTCATAGGTCAACTTCACCACTTCACAATAATTAAAATAGTTAAAAAATTTAATTTTACACAAAATGATTCCGAACTCTGTTATAACGTAACAGCCATTAAAGGTTGGTTCTATCAAATATTCACATTAAGTGCTCTCTTCGAGGTATGAATGAACTGTCTGGATTTCCTTCGTCTCATGAAAATCTTAGCCTATATAATATATCTCATACATTGTTTTAAATCATCTTAACTTCCGACACATTTTAAAATCGTACATTATGCTCAGAAAGTAATTTCGTTATTAGTTAACTGTTTGAAATATTAAATACATATTCGTTTTCACTATTCTATTCTACTTATTTTGATAGTAATTAAGTTGGTGTTACAAAGTTTTATCAGAAAATTATATTTCTTACATTTTTGGGAGGTAGGCCTAAAATTATACTTCCTGTCTTCTAAGTAAATAATAGCCATTTTCCCTAATATAATTATTATTCTACTAAATCTGAAATTGATATAATTATCAATTCTCACTTATTTTATTGTAATTTAGTATATTAATGATGGTTTTTAAATTCAATTCATTTGTATATGACTCCCCCTATGATAATGTCAGTGAATCTATTTCAGTTTTAATGGTATTTTATTAGACAAATAAATAATTTTACTCATATAATGACCATATCTTTAGAAAGCCTTATTTACATAGTATATAATATGTTGAGTTTATTTTGCATAAATATTGTCAGTTTAACTGGCTTATAAGACTAGGTTTATTAATTATTCTGCAGTTTAAATTCATTATATGGCCTAGATTTGATGTGTGGCTAATTGCAAAATTTCTTACTAATGTAGTTATTTTATATCCTTCTCTGACTTCTGATTCTTATATATTTGATTAAAAATTAGTTCTTTGACTGGTATAACAGTAATTATTGATTATATAATTAACATATAACACCTCTCTATATCAAAACTGGTGTTCTGAATAACATTGTTTTGTATATCACCTAATAACATAATTAAAAATATTCCATAACATCTGAATGATAGCTATCTTTAGACAGGGCATTCCTAAATTAAAATTAACAATAAAATAACAAATTATAACACTAATATTTCTTATGAACAATCCTTACTTATCTAATTATTATATGTAATAGGAACCTAACATCCTTGTTACATATAATGGTTAACATCTTTTACTACTTCAACATTAACAGTTGGTTCTGTAATTCCCCATTTTACAGGATTTATGCCCCCTCTTAAAGTATAACTCTGGCTATCTAAGTCATATTCCATTCTATGGAATGTTCATACAGCTTTAGTAGCTTTTTATTAGTAATATTACTATTTCATTATCAAAGTAGACACTGTTCACAAAACTTAAAGTTTATTACTTTGTACTGTAACTCATGCACCTTTTTAAAGTTTATTAGTTATAATTTGATCACTTATACTTGTCCATGGTGAATTATTAATATATTTACTAGTCTTTTTCTAGTTTTTAACATGAAATATTCAACCATGGGGGGAACTGTGAAGATTTGTTTATACAAACTAAACAATAACTTTTTGAATGCACTAATATTTAATACTACTAACACTTTTAGTTTTTTGTCAGTTTTACAGTGATATGGTTTTTTGGGGTGTTATACTTTCTCTTTGGACATTCATTGATTTTGGGGTTCTTTCCCTATGGGGTTTTTGTTTTATATGGGTCGTCTCACTTCTTTCTTCTTTAGTTTTGGTTATTCTTCCTTCTTCTTTCTTCAGTAGTTTTAGTTTTGACTATTCTTCCTTCTTCTGTAGTCTTGGTTATTCTTCTTTCTTCTGTAGTTTTAATTAGTCTTCTTTCTTCTTCTTCAGTAGTAGTAGTTTGGGTTATTCTTCTTTCTTCTTTCTTCAGTAAATTTGGTTATTCTTCTTTCTTCTTTGTTCAATAATTTTAATTATTCTTCTTTCTCCTTTCTTCAGTAGCTTTGATTATTCTTCTTTCTTCAGTAGTTTTGGTTATTCTTCTTTCTTCTTTGTTCAACAATTTTAATTATTCTTCTTTCTTCTTTCTTCAGTAGCTTTGATTATTCTTCTTTCTTCTGTAGTTTTAATTAGTCTTCTTTCTTCTTTGTTCAATAATTTTAATTATTCTTCTTTCTTCAGTAGCTTTGATTATTCTTCTTTCTTCAGTAGTTTTGGTTAGTCTTCTTTCTTCTTTGTTCAATAATTTTAATTATTCTTCTTTCTTCTTTCTTCTTTCTTCAGTAGCTTTGATTATTCTTCTTTCTTCAGTAGTTTTGGTTTTGATTATTCTTCTTTCTTCAGTAGATTTGGTTATTCTTCTTTCTTCTTTCTTCAGTGATTTAATTATTCTTCTTTCTTCTGTAGTTTTAATTAGTCTTCTTTCTTCTTTCTTCAGTAGTAGTAGTTTTGGGTTATTCTTCTTTCTTCCTTCTTCAGTAGATTTAGTTTTGGATTATTCTTCTTTCTTCTCTGAGTTTGGTTATTCTTCTTTCTTCTTTGTTCAGTAGTTTTGTTATTCTTCTTTCTTCTTTCTTCAGTAGCTTTGATTATTCTTCTTTCTTCTTTGAGTTTGGTTATTCTTTTTTCTTCTTTGTTCAATAATTTCAATTCTTCTTCTTTCTTCTTTCTTCAGTAGTTTTAATTATTCTTCTTTCTTCTTTGAGTTTGGTTATTCTTCTTTCTTCTGTAGTTTTGGTTATTCTTCTTTCTTCTCTAGTTTTAATTATTCTTCTTTCTTCTTTCTTCAGTAGTTTTAGTTTTGATTATTCTTCTTTCTTCTGTCTTCAGTAGTTTTGATTATTCTTCTTTCTTCTCTAGTTTTAATTATTCTTCTTCCTTCTTATTTAGTTTTGATTATTCTTCTTTCTTCTTTCTTCTTTAGTTTTGGTTGTTCTTCTTTCTTCTTTAGTTTTGATTATTCTTCTTTCTTCTTTCTTCTTTAGTTTTGGTTGCTCTTCTTTCTTCTTTAGTTTTGATTATCCTTCCTTCTTCTTTCTTCAGTAGTTTTAGTTTTGATTATTCTTCTTTCTTCAGTAGATTTGGTTATTCTTCTTTCTTCCTTCTTCAGTAGTTTTAATTATTCTTCTTTCTTCTGTAGTTTTTCGCTGTGTATGATTGTTTCTTCTGGTCTGGTTTCCTTGTCGGGGTATATTAATTGCCTGCTTCTATCTTACCTGGGTAATTTTGTTATTAACATTTTTAGTCTTCTGGGTTTTTATTTTTGTATTATATTATATTATTTGCAGAATTTTTCTTTATTTAACCTTTCTTGTGAATATATAGTAAATAGTGCATTTTAATTGATTCTCATCTGGATATTCCATATATTAGAGCTTTATCAACGATCATTGAGTAATGTATTTGTGTGGATTATCTGTCACGCTACAATATATGATCATCAACTATGTTATCAAACGAGAATTTATTATAAGTAGTAATAATAAATATTAAGAGACAATGTATTGTATTGCAAAACAATACAAATAGAACAAGTCAAACATAATGACACAGAGAATAGCAGAGATGAAAAAAGTATGCCAATTTAGTTAGGCAAAGTACAGTATCAAAACCAATATCAATGTTTATAAGAGTATTACCAGTAGCGAGATAAATATCTGATAATACTTTGAGAACAGATTCTGAACATAATAAGAACAATATTATAACTAAATTATTGTAAACTAACTAACTATGTACATATGACCAGAAGTAAGCTGAACCATTGTATAGCTAATTAGTTAAGAAAAATACTGTATCAAATATTGAACACCGATTATTACAATTGTTACCAGTAGTAAGAGGAAATCCCAATGCTACTTTGAGAACAGATAAGGACCATAAAAACAGTCATTTTATATACAAACAATTAATAACCAAATGACTATTATGAAGAAAACCAAATGTAAACAAACAATGACAAGCAAGTTATTTATGAGAAATATAACATATAAACTTGTGTAAAAGTAAATGAAAACATTACCAAAAGTTAGAATAATATCTAATGCTACTTTGGAAATCCAAACCAAGTAGAACAATAACAATTTAGTTGTTGTATTAACAAAAAATAAATGACTACTATGATAGGACGCAACATAAACAGAGCCATTACTGAAAGATTGAAGGGTTCTGAACTAATTAAAAGATAACCATTATATATAATAAATTAGGTACTATGTGTGTACACTAATTACAATCATTACACGATATGATTTATATAGAGTAAACCAAAAATAAGGTGAAAAATTGTATAAGAGAGATAGGAAAGGACTGAAACTATGCAAATATTAAATTAACCACAGTCATATATAAATATTATAATGTAAAATTGTGTAAATAAACTTTACTAATATTATTAGATTGTAATATTACTGTTTTAGTTAAGGAAAATTAGTTTTAAGCACATTTATGGAAAATCAAAAATGGACGCTTAATGACGCCATAACGAGATTTGTGTAGGGAACAATTATTCCCAAATTGTAAATCAAACCAATTGAGATATAGACTCAAAGTGTTTATTTAAGAAGTGTTTTATTACAATTAAGTGAAATCTGGTGTAACGGACTTATAAAAATAAGATACACCAGAAATAATAAATAAAATCGTTATTGTGATAGTAGTGATGAACGGAAAATAAGCATTTTTGGGCTTAAATTAACAAGCAGAATGTCCGCAATTCACTGACATCAACCATTTAACGATAGGACGTAAATTAAGAAAGTTATAGTAATTTTAAACTTTTCAGTTAAATTTTTGTACCAGTGCTGACGTCAAAAAGCCTCCACACCAAACTCGATTTTGTCAAAAAATTAAATATTTTGATAAAACAAAGGCCTTTGGGTCAGAGAGTACAATGTTTCCAGCCAATAGAATGAATGACTTCCGACAGACGACCGAGAGACGCTTTCAGGAAACATTACAGTTCACGTCTAGCTTTTCAACGGAGAGGCCACGCAACTCGACGGACATGAAGGAGTTTATATTTGAATTTCGTGCACGACATATTTATTAAGTAACCAAAATAACATAACCTTAACACAACATCTATATATGCGAGTGAAAAGTGCGGAGATATTTAATTAAACAAGTAAGGTCAGTGTATAATGTCGACCATACTTGCGAGTGATGTGTTAAATAAGAAACAGGGAGTACAATTTTATTTAAACAATATTGAACAAAAATAATAATTTTGTAAATAGCTAACTTTCGATACTACGCAAGTCAGATAATGCAGAGTATCGAAAACAATAACTAAATTATCAGAATTAAAGAAAAATTTAATTCACAATTATTAAAATATTATAAAAATATTTTAATTATTTATAATAATTTAAAATATCATGTTTGAAATAATTATTAATGAATACAAGAATATCTAGTCACTCATTTGACTAAACTTATTTTTCTTGATTTTTTCGATGTTTTGAAATATACTTTATTAATTTTCATACAGCATAAATAAACGTAATTCTGATAATAATATATTAAAGTATTACGAATGATATGTTTATATGTATAGTTTAAGAAATAATAAATGTTAAGAAATACTTATCCATTGTAACAACACCGGTTATAACTAACCTCAGAATCGTTACGGTAACTTGATAATTTCAATATTACCGATCTGTTCTCAAGTAACATCCAAATCAGATAGAATTATTAACAAGAGTTTTTTGAGAAATGTTTCTCTTGTGAATAGATGATTTTTAAAACGAGTTATTAAACGAAAGTAATACATTTTTAACTACTGTACAAGTCATACAGCTTGATAATTGCAACCTAGTATAATAAGAAGCGTGCGCATTCCCGCGTACGATAGTTCCATAAATACCAGACATATGGTATCAATTTTTGATTTTTATATTTATTCGCTTATTATTCATTATTGTCAATTTTATATCGTTATTTGTATTACATCTTGTGCCTGGTATCATGTTACCTAAAAGAACCTAACGAAATATGGTAATTCACTGAAACAAAATAACATAACCTATTGAAGTTAAATTATTGTACCAATAACAGGTCTACCAGCCTTGAGAATTGGACAGAGTCTTATTTGAATTTTTTATTGTAATCAGTAATTGAAAGGTTGTTAGTTTTTTTATTATTAATTGTCAAAGATTTTATTATTTATTAAATTGTTAATAAACCTCCACTTTTATTACCAGTAAAAGGAGTATCATTTCTATTAAAAATAAGTTCATTTATTTTTTAATCAGTTCTGACACAGGTGGCGGAAGAATTTAAAAAGATTTAACATAATTCAGAATATTCATCAGATATTGCTTCATTTATTTTTGTGTGTGATAATATATTAAATATTCGATTCGAATATTTACTTGTATTTGAAGTGCATGTATTTCAGAAGAAACGTCACAGAACAGGATTGAAGTATTCACGTGTGGTAAGTGAGAGAGGTACACAACAAAGTGCGCGAACCATTTTAAAATAAAAGGAGTGGACGATTATTACGTACCCATTAAAAACAATACAATAACACCAATAACCTTAACAATTACGATTACATCTTTTATAAACAACATTATCGTAGATACCAGTGCGTGTCTACACTCACACGAACACCACACATTAAGAAGAATTATAAAATACTATCATCATATTCTATATCTATAATTTTATATTATAGATTGACGAACCCAATGTGGGGCTTGACATAATAAGACCCCAGGAACGTACATAACTACATCACAAACATCTATATCTATAATTTTACATTATAACATATGTACGTAAATGGTGAACAGATTCATCAAACGGAATAATGCAAAGTGAAATTTTATATTAAGTATAAACTACTAGAAGAAAAGTGCTGTCTGAGTTGTAGTAATGAAATTAGAAAAAAAAAAAAATTTTTGTAATTAGTTGTTAGTACATTTGTATTTCCGAATATGGCAGTAATATAAACAGTCAAAACATTGTAAAATAAATAATTAAATATTTTTGTTTATATTATATTTATTCTTATGTAATTATATATAAAGATTTGGTATGGTGAAAATGTAGAGACGAGTCCAGCCAAGTAGTAGCCAAATTGAGGCATGTGTGCCAATAAGTACATACGTGGAGGTATGTTAAGTGGCATACGGTAAGACAACAAAAATTTAATTAGAATCTTTGTACTCGTTGAAAACCTTTTACTGGATATATAATAAATTCCAAACCATTACTTTTTATAGTGTAGAGCAGTGGTTCCCAAACTTTTCAGTCTGCGGACCCCCCTCAAAAATTAAAAATATCATGACCCCGGCTGAGTTATGAAATAAAACAAACAGTAAATGTGATACACTCATATTTTAATTAAAATGTATTAAAATCAAAATTCTCTTAACCTGCAAAATTATAATGTTAATGATATCAAACATATTTAATGTGAACAATGAAGCTGCTTTTGAACAATTAGCTCTAAAATATTAGGTTTAATATATGATAATTTCAATACTAAGTCACTCTCGATATCAAGTTTATTTCTGAACTTTGCCAACCTCGGCTCTATCTTTCCAGTCACACGTGTCGAAACCCAGCTACTTAGGCATACTACCAGGTACACGGAAAAACGTTATGCTTAGATACAGTGCTTATATGTGGACTAAAACAGCGTAATCAGTCCTGTGCTGTTGCGGCGCTCTAGTCAGTTCGGATGACAAACAGATCTGCTACACGACATGATTTAAAGACATTATTAAAGCCATTAGTTTGAAATTACTTTTACAATTACAATTGGTTTGAACAAAAAAAGTGGAATCTTATACTCATTGTTTTAAGATTCTAATATTTAGATTTTAGACTATAAAAAATCGGAGATAATTATGGTATATTCTATTTTTCTTAAAAGTGTTCGCGGACCGCCAGGGGTCCGGGGACCCCGCTTTGGGAACCACTGGTGTAGAGCAAGGAGACTATACTGCAAATAATATTTGAAGTAGGATATGTTGAGCTGGTATCTTATGTAAGGTGGCAGTTCACAAATAATACATGCATAAAAGAAATTGTACAAAATCTACAGATTCAAAACACAAATTTATGACTAAAAAATTGTTTTTTTCTTAAATTTCATTTATATAACAATACAAATATTTGTGTGACTGTTACATTTTTTATATAGTTTAATAATTTATACAATTGAAACTATTGTATTTGAAATTTTACTGTGATGTTTAGTAGCTTAAGTCCCATTAAACCCCAGTGTGAATGTGAACTGTCACTAAATCGCTTGCCCATAATACAGTGTTATAATGTTCTTGTGGTTTTGGAAAGTCATAAAGTAGAAATGAGTCGTTTAGTTTTAAAACCCAGATAAATCCACTTTTTTCACATTCACATTTTTTGCATTTTCCTATCCTTTATTACCATCTACATGTCCCTATCTACTTCACAAGTTTCTAAAACAGATACATCCTTATTAAAATTGGAGTTGAAATTGCTGGTTAGTTGCAAAACCAGCTCTCCTGAAAATTTTCATTTTTTGGATGTATCTGGTTTTGAAACTAAACGACTCAAATAAAATGTTAAAAAATATACAAGTAAAACTATTACAAAATGCTTAAACCAACCAGTTTCATTTAAGTTTAGACTTGGCTTCAGTAGACATGGTTTGGTAAGCAAACATAGTAGATTGTTTACTTGTATGCCTATGCTTTATACTCGTATATATATTTTTATATTAGTGGTACAAAAATATTTTGCACATTGTGCACACCGAAGTTCACAGCCACCAAAGTGGTTCATAGCTCAAAATAGATTGGCCACCATAAATTATGGATTAGCTGATGATAATCCATAACCTTTAGGTTAATATTTTAATGTATAACGTGTTTTCCCTGTTTAGAACACTTCATTTAGTTTCCACATCTCGTATTGTAGATTTTTAAGCCTTTTACAAATAAATATAAAATGTGTTATCAATGTAGCAAAGTGCATTATTTTTATTGTAATAATTTATATTGCTAACAGTTTGAATATATAAGTAGTGAACTTCTTTTACTGTTATCTTGTTGATTCATCCTCTTCGTTCACTTTATAAAGACGGGAAGATCTTTTTCCTCCAGATTTTCAGAACATTTAAAAGCTCTCACCTCAAACTACATACATTCCACATTTGCCACGCATTTACAAAATGAAAACCACAGTTACACAAACATAGAACACAACATGGAAATATTACACTACTTACCTAAAAGTAGAAAACTAAACACAGCTGAACAACTTGAAATATACAGATATCACGCACTACAACCAAACAACATATTAAACGAACAATTACATTATAGATCACATACACTATTCGATACATTGATCCAAACACAATTTGAACCTCAGCGCCAATTCCCTCCCACCATCAACCCCCACCACACACACCTAGTCCATAACCATTATATCTGTAAAATGACATCCAGTATTTACTCCCACTGAGGAAGAGGAACATCACCTCGAAACGTATGGGAAAGTGATAAAGAAAGTAGGTTCTTTTACTGATACTGAAACAGCAAAATTAATTTTACTATGTTTTTTTAGTATAGTATTACGCGCGTGCGTGTGTGTGCACTTAACATAGTATTACGCATGCATGTTTGTGTACTTGGTACCACCTGTGATGTACATACATATTTACGTCAGTGTACGTTTTTACAGCATAACAAGTTACACACTATAAGGTACAAAACAGATCTGTGCGTAAAGATATTTGTTCAGCATGACTTGTACAAACTTGTTTGTGTAGAGAACTGAATCTATGCACAAACCATTGTAACATGTAATATAAGGTGTTGGTGACTGTTTGACAAGATGTAGTGTTTCAGATTGTTGGAGTTCAGTATTTTAATCAGTCACTTCATGTTTTTCTGTGAAATTGCATGATACCCTTGGAAAAAGGTTTAACAATAACGTTAGTTTTTAAGTGGATCACTCATTGTCACTGGCATTTGTATACAAGCTTTCAAATGGACATCTCCAATGTTGTGCCACATGTAAAACAATGGAATCTGCTGTAAACAGTCAAATTTTTCCTGTTTTTTTTTTTTTTTTTTTTAGAAAAAAATTTAATTTGTCATCTGAGTTGCACTGCTCAAGCAAGATGAGGCTTTAAGCAAAATGTTAACTTGATATCAAGGAGTATTTGTCAAGGCAGAGTTTGACAACATAGTGGAATATGCTGCATTAATTGTGATGATGCATTAGGGAAAAAGAATAGAAAAGTAGACTTTGTCATTATTTTTTAATTATAAAGTCAATTGAAATTTGGTTTTATGAACATCCATACACATTAACTAAAACCATGACTTACATGTCGAGGTTATATGAAAAATGATATGCGTATGTCATGTAGTATAGTTGTACTTACTTTTATTTTTATTGCTATCAAGGAAAGGAAAAAGAAACTTCTTTTTTTCTTTCATATCGGCCATCTAAGGACCACATGCCAATTTCAATACTTTACTCTTTGTTCTTTTCTTTTTTCCCAATATTCTTTCATCTTCTCACTCTGTCTCTTCTTCCTGTCTTCAGTCCACTTTGAACCTGCGTTTTTATCTCTCCTACCCTGGACCCCCTTCATTTTCAACCCTTTTGCCCGAAAAACTTCTCTTTCAATTGCTTCTTCTGCGTGTATATTACTTTTTTCTAAATCCTTTTGGACTTCTTTAATCCAACTTGATGTTGACTTCTTCCCCCACAGATATCTGAAGATTTGCTTTGTCAACCTATTGTCATCCATTCTATATAAATGTCCAAAAAATAATAGTCTTCTTTTTCTCATTATTTCTGTTATACTTTCTACACTTTGATATGTTTCATCATTATTTCTTAATTTCCAACCTTCTGAAGTTTTTCGTGGGCCTAATATTTTCCTAATAATTTGTCTTTCCAATATTTCTAGTTTGTCTAAATTATAATTCAATGCTAGACATTCACTTGCATATAGGCATTCTGGCTTCACTACTGTACTGTAATGCATTATTTTGCATTTTTAGATATGCACTTCTTATTGTAAATATCTTTAGTTATACCATATGCCCTTTCCATCTTATGAATCCTTTTCTTCTATAGCAGATTTTTCCAAGCCATTCTCTTGAATTATCTCTCCTAGATACTTAAATTTTCGAACCCTCTCTATTCGACCAATATCTGTTACCAGGAATGTTGGCGCGTTTTTAATGTTTGTGAGAAATTTGTTTTTTTCTGCAGAAATACTTAAGCCTGTTCTACTGGGTATGCCCTCTAAAAAATTAACTTGTGTTACTGCAGATGTAAGATGTTCAGAAAGTATAGCAAAGTCATCTGCGAATGTCAGACAGTTTATTTCAATACGTTTGTTCCTTCTTCTCAACATGATTGGTGATATTTTGCATTCCTTTAATTTTTCATTCCAAATTCTCACTACTTTCTCCAGGACTCAGTTGAAAAGCATTGGGGATAAACCATCACCCTGTCTTACACCTGTATTTGTTTTGAACGGTTGAGATATTTCTCCCATGAATTTTATTTTTGAGACTGTGTCCGTAAGGGTTTCATGGATTAGATTTGCCAATTTAGATTTAACACCAAATTCTCAGATTATTTTATCTATAGTTTCTCTATCAACAGAATCAAAGGCCTTTCTGAAATCAACAAATATTACTACAATCTCCTTTGAATTCAGTAGTCTGTGACGGATTATTGACTTCAGAGTGAATATTTGTTCTGGACAGGATCTGCCCTTCCTAAAGCCACCCTGATATTCACCCAAATGGCTATCCAAGGTTTTTCTACTCTCTTCAATAGAATCTTTGAAAATATTTTATATGCAACTGGAAGTAAAGATATTCCTCTGTAGTTATTAACCTCTTGCTTATCACCCTTCTTATCAAAGCAAAAAGAAACTTTATTGCTTTGGTTTATTAGAAAGTCCTTTAAATTTTATCAAACTTTTGAGGTACTTTTGTTTACAAGGAAAAATATTTGTCTGTGCATGTATATAAATGTGTGCACACATACACACATGCATACACTTACACATTAACAGTTTCAACACATACCCATTATTAGATGCAACATATTTTTAAAGTGTATGGCACCTGGCTACTAACCTAGAGGTCCCGGGTTCGATTCCCGGGCCCGCACCATAAAATCAAGGTGAATTTTTCAGCCCCCAGGTCGACTCAGCCTGTGAAAATGAGTACCTGGGATAACATCCTGGGGATAATAATGGGCGGCTGAAGCGTAGTGCTGGCCACACTGCCTTCCTTGTATGCCGAATGGCTCACATAAGACAGCCTACCCTGCCTACTCCTAAGCTACTTCGGTGGTACACATGGGAGCCATTATTATTATTATTATTATATTTTTAAAGTAAACAGGATTTTTCGGTTATTCAAGTACATGTGTGTATGCATTACTTTATTTCAGACACATTTCTTAATATCTCAACTGATTTGTTTTCAGAGTATAGTTTCAAGTAATTCATTATAGTATGTAATTTATAAATTATTTTATTGGTAACTGACATGTTGTGTGTTTTATAGATAGGATCTTATTCTAATTGAGTGAGCGGAACGAGTTCTTTGTTTTAAATCACCCGTTTGGCATTTGTGTGTCTGTCTATTTTTTGAAGTATGTCTCATGATAAATTTTGTATGGATCAACTGATTTTCGTAAAACTTACCATATGTCCTTACTTTTACCGTACAAAACTCTTATTGGTTTTGAGATTGATACTCCCAAAAAATAGTGGGCAGGAGGCAGAAATGTGAGGGGGAAAAATTGTGAAAAAATCGTGAAAGCTGTGTGAGGTATTAAAAGAAAGGTAATTTTAACCAGTCTAAATATAGTGTTCACTTTTGGAAATTCCAAAATTTTGGGACTCTGGGGCCCAAAACTGGGTGAAATTTTGATAAAACCACAAAAATTCTTGTGTGAAATTGAAGATAATTTCAACTGACATCTGGATGTAGTGTTAAGGTTTATAAATATCAAAATTTTCGGACCCCGTATACAAAAAAAGAGATCTGAAATTTGAAAATAATTGTGAAAGCAAGGTGTCAGACTAAACCTAAATCTGAATGTTTCAAATTTTTTGCGTTTTCTGTATGATCATGTGGTCTACTGCAGTGTTTCCTATAATTGAAAAATTATTTAATATTGAAATTCATATAATAATAAATGTGCTTTCTTCAAAATGGTGGCAAGTTTTGCAGCTCAGGGATATTCGCTAGTAAGATATATACTAGTCATATATTAGTTTTCAGAAGTGTAAATGAAACGTGGACATTATTTTTTGTTTCCATTTTTAATGTTTCAAGTAACAGCTTTTGTGTAGTAGCATGGTTTTTAATATGTTTTATATTCTGTAGCTTAGACCATTTTTTAATAAAGCCTATAACTCACCACATAGTATAAACCCATAGGCTGAGGTAGACATTTAGTTGTATTAACTTTTTGTGTTACTATACATGAAGTTAATTAAACTGTTAAAGATAAATATCATATTAACATATCTATTTATCTAAGAACTTAGCTTTACCTGTAATTGTCTTGGCAAAAAATAACAGCAACTTTCATATTAACATACTGAATACCCTAGATTGGCATTTCTCAACATATGGGGTGCAAACCACTGTTGGGTCCCGAGGGGGTGTCTGGTGGGTCACGAAGTCAGGCTGAAAAATTGATGTTTTATGTCTCAAAAACCTATTACATTTAATACTAGGTAGAATTAATCATGTATAATTTGTTTATGGGTAAAAGAGGGCTTAAGTGTATCGATGTTAGCAAAAAATATGATTATAAACTGGGTGCACACCCCTATAAGTAATTTTGCTGGTGTCCATGCTTATGGGTCCCGTGAAGTGTAATGTCCATCAAGGTGGGTCCTGGACTTGAAAAGGTTGAGAACCACTACCATAGATCAGTGTTTCTTGCTGTAGATCAGATAAGGCAGACTTTGTGAATACCTTAGTGAGAAAGTTAATGCCGTTAGTTGTGGATTAATATTTGGAAGGGACAGCCAACATTCGCTTAGATAATACAAAATGTGCCTATATCTTCACTAGCACTGCCTATGGAAAACAGATTTTCCAATTTAACAGCAGTGCAAAGTGTATTTTTGTAAGTCTTTAAGACTAAACATTGAATGAATAAGTAAAATTTCCATCAACAAATACGTAATATATTTTTCATATAAACAATCCCAATTGTTATATATGATTTTAGGATATTTTCAGTCATAATATTTGAGTTTTGGGATTTAGATATTATTTTGTATTTTCATTTGGTTTCCATACTTTGATCTGTACACTAATTGTAATCATAAATGCTAGGTACTTTGAAGTATTTGTTTTCATTTTGGTTACATAAATGCCCTAAAGATCCATAGTCACAAATTTTGTCCACGTACAGATGTATGTATCGTGCTTCAGTACGATGGGGTTGTAGGTTGATACATCAAAATTATTTATATAAGGATGTATTACACAATCCTCCTAGAACAAGACGATGCAGAATTAAAAAGTTTGAGACTCGCTGATCTAGAATACAGTTCCTTTTTTCATTTTTACTTATATACATCATACACACAATTCTGAAAAAAATTATTTTCTACTTTAGTTCAGAAAGTATAGCTTATACTGACTTTAGCTTCTCTCTTTCAAATTTCAGATGTTCAGTTCAGATGTTCTTTTAAATGTTCTATGTTCCTTAATATAGTTAGAAAGATTTTGTAAAACACATTGATCAGAATATTTTAAATGATATGAATCTGTAAAAAATGTATATTCAAATAAAAAGAATTAATTGTTTACATTGTTTTAATAATGAATATGGACTTCTTTCTGCGTCTCCAAAGATGTCTTACTAAGATGAATTGTCTTCCGTTTTTCTTCCAGTGATTGTTGTTGTAAATGTATTTCTTGCTGAAGTATAAACTAATAATCGACTAAACTAATTACTGCTAAATAACTTACAATAATCATTACCATCTTTCTGTCAGAATCGTAACTATTTAATCTAAATACGTAAATAGCACTTGTCTAGATGGTAAGAGATCTATATGATGGTGTTTGTTTTATGCTATTATCGTAATGAATTACTGTATGAAGAATAATATGAAAACATTTTGTTAACTGTCATCATGAAACATTCCTGTTGGGTTTTATTTGCTCTTCTGTCTCACATTTGTCACTTCCAAACAAATGCATGCATTCTTAAATTTATTTTAAGTATCCTTTTGTTCATAAAATTTAATACCACTTAAAGTTAGTATAAATACCTGCTTCTCTCAAATCCTGAGTTTCTAATTTGAGTTACAGCATTTAAATAAGTGTGTACTGTATGTTTTTAGGGGTGTTCAGCACCATTAGTAGTTAAATTTGCAGTTACCCAAAAAGAAAAGGATCAGAGACGAATGCAGCAAATGCAGACGGAGTTATGGAACATGGCAGGTTTGAATGGTCTGAATATCGCGCCGCATTCCTACCTCACAGCTGTTGGCCAGCAACTAACTGTAAGTTTTTTTGTATTTTACAGTTTGTGTGTGTGTGCGCGTGCGCACATGCGCACCCATACAAGTGGATGTACGTAGCATGTGCATAATCATACATTTGGCTACCTGTCCATTTTTAATGTATCGATATTTCAAAGTAATTATGATATACCAGTAACATACCAGTTATGTTTGGTTGTTATCAGTGAATCGGTACAAATATTGAAACATGATCCGATCGAAGTATTTTTAAATTAAAATATATATTATTAACTGATGTACTCAGCTTTGCTTTGTATTAGTGGCAGCTATATATATTGTTTCTTTCATCGCAGATATAGAGCTAATAGAATTGTAATTAATGCAGGAATGTATAAACAGTGTACATGATTTGGTTTTGTTATGACTTAACTTATAAGTAATATTTTTCAAACAGTTTTAGTAGTAGCTGCTCTGGTATAGTGTGTGTAACTCCTGTATTGTAAGAGCAGAGAGAGAGAGAGAGAGTTTTTAATGGAAAGTTGGGCATTAAAGAATAAAAATTTTATTTTGTATTATAATTTTATAATTATTACAACACTAAAATTATAGTGTGTTGAAGAAATAAGTATTACTCTCAAAGCGTAAAAAAAACTTTATGACAATTACTATATTTGTATGAAATAACATAAAACAATATGATAATTAGTTTAACTTAAAAAAACAATCAAACTAGTATAATTTGTAATATTAGTTTAATTAATGAAGATATTGTAACGTACACGAGTTAAAATTGTAAGTGTAGTTTAAATTGTTTTAGCATTACAACAAAAGTAACAAAATGAATATAATAAAAGTTTAGTTTATCGCTGTGTTTTAAAATTTAATTCAATTGATTATTGTTGCACCAGTTATTAGACTACACTTTTTATAGAGAAACATTATCAGTCAAACTTGTTTAAATAAATGTGAACATCATATAAATTACAAATGGAAGTAATATATCTAGGGTGTAGCTTAATTATTAGTGGACTGTGGGGGAGGGGAGCACAGCCCTGTTGGGATACATTTTTTTGGTAGGGAAAGTATAGTTTTCTGTTCAACAGACTGGATTTATGCTTAAGAATAGTTAATTGAAGAAGAAAACTGATATGTATATACTTATACAGTTATACAGAACACTAATAACACTAATTTGTTCAAATTAAAAAAAAAACTTAAACATTAGTGTTCTGCATTGGAAAAGTGTATGCATATCGTAATTGATACTCCGAGACAACATGGGCAACAAATTTCAAATTCTCGAGAGAATTTGCTTGATCTTGCAGTTGCTTCTTTAGGAGAACCCCCTCCCCATTTCATTCGTAGATATACCATTGTATTTATGTGTTACTTTTAGCCTTTTGTGAATATAATATATTTAGATATTTTCCTCAAATGATTTTAATATATATCAAAAACTTTTGATCAAATTCTGTTTAATAATTTTTGCATGATAGTTTAACACACTTTGTGTAAGACGCTAAGTTACTTTTTACTACATATAGATCGATGAAAAAGGGTTTAAGTTAGGTCTGACAAACTTAATAACTTCCTTTTTATGATTTCATTTTCATATCACTTTTTTTTTAATGGTATAATGTGTCACTCTTATATTAAGAATAAATTGGTGGCAGTTAATAGATGATCAACATATATATGAACTAAAATATTTGTGGTACAAATAATCTCTGACCGTTAGAAATTATTATGAAATAAAAATCAGTTTTGTTCATTATGATGATAGTGTCAAGGCAAAGTATATTTATATTAAACAAAGACGGAAATAAAAATAAGAGAATTGAATAAACTGTGTACACATGTACATGTAAAACCATTGATTTATAAGTTAATACAGTGGTTGCATTTATTTTCTGCATTGACACACTACTTTTGGGTTGTCTTGGAATTGTTCATTTGTCTCTATCCGTAATACATTTCTAGTTGTGTCATGTGGATCTGCTGTATGCTATTATAATCAGACTAGCACAGTATGGTAGCAAGTTGAGGGTCATGTGATGGAGAGGATGTAAGTGTGTATAATTTGTAAAAAAACTAAAAGAGAGCTATATGTATATTTACATTAATTCTAACTTGTCATAAAATATGTTTGTGTGAAATTAGTACAGTTTACGGAATTTTTGAAACAACACTTATGTATTTTACTTGTTTTTTGATTGTTTAGTTGTTTACAGAAGCTTGTATTGTTTAGACATAATTGAAATAAAAGCACATAAACCTATGAGTGATCTTTCCTGATGTCAGGACAAATAACACAATAATGCTTTACATAGGGAAACACAAACAAATATTTTCTCCAGGCCTTTAAGCCATGTACATCTTATACAAAAAAGTACAGAGTTTGTTCAGAACCTGTTGTCACATTATTTTTAATGTCTGTAACAGACAGGATTGAATAACTGATTATGGTTTCCAAGAGCTGACACTTGAAAATAATTTATTAATCCATAACTTTCATGAAACCAGAGCAGTTTAAAGATATACAGGGGTTTAAAGTGTAGACTTTACCAGTGGCGGCCCCGTGCTTAGGTTGCACGGTTGCACAACCCCCATTAAATCCTGTAAATTTAATTGCATTTTTAATCCTGTAAATCCCCCATAAACTGTATTTTAAATTATAAAATTATGAAAACAACAATAATTAAGAAGTGTTTTCAAGCTAAATAATCGTAATTAATCATTTGTTGATTGAAAAGTGCAGAGCACTTAATAAAAACCGTACACGCTCTCGCCGCGGTGTACTACGAGTGTGTACACCAGCTGTGACGCGCTTGGTATATGGAGAAACACAATGTAGTTTTGCACTGGCTGGCTACACTAGGGTGTTCCTATTACATCGCTATAGCTTCGCCTGGTGTGATTAGGGACTGCAAACTCCGCTTGTCAGTCACGGCGCCACCAGTTTGTTGGAATTTGTATGGTTATGTTGTTTTATTAGTTCAGTTCATTAGTGTCGGTCGAATTTTTTGTGAAATGTATTGTTAGTGTCAGTTAAGTGCTAGTACAATTCATTGTTAAATATAAATAATAGTGCATATTAAAGGATTAAGGCGTCATAGTGTAAGATATTCGTTATATATAACTCGTAGGACGCAATGACGAAAACTTAATGAAAACACCGTTCAGTTTACGTCCAATTGAGGAAAAAATTGAAATTAGAGAGTAGGTAGACCTACACCAGATCTTTCAAGTTTTAATCAAACTGTAAAGTCAGGTAATAGAATTTTTAATCGTAAATTTAAAACAGACTTATACAATAAATATTCCTTGTTATGTGGGTGTGACACTAAAATTTCATTATTTTGCTTTCCTTGTATATTGTTTGGAGGGGAGGAGACTTGGACTAAGACTGGATTTAAAGACTTAAACCATTTTAATGACAGAACTAAAAAACATGAGGCTTCAGGTACCCACATAAAAAATAGTTTACAGTTAGCATTGTTAGGAACAACTAACATAGCAGAACAACTAGATACAGCTTATAGGAGAAATATTGTAGCTCACAATGAACAAGTTAAGCAGAACAGATATGTGCTAAGTATTATTATCAACTGTATTCGTTTCTGTGGTGTGTTTGAACTAGCTTTAAGATGCCACGATGAGTCTAAAGAATCAAATAATCCAGGGATTCTTAGAGGGTTAATAGATTTTAGTGCAGAACTAGATACAGTTTTAAAAACCATCTTGAAACTTCAGCAGTATTTAGGGGTACTTCTAAAACCATTCTTGATGAGTTAAAACACCACAAAATAAATGAAACTCCCCAAAAGCTCATTGCACAGACATATGATGGAGCATCTGTAATGGCTGGAACTTCTAGTGGTGTACATGCAATTGTACAAAATTGTTATGCCGATGCCGAATATGTTCATTGTCATGCACATTAGCTGAATTTAGTTGTAATCAAAGCTGCATCAATAAACAGGGAAGTTCGAGTTTTCTTTGCCAATGTTCAAGGTCTTTGCGCTTTTTTCTCAGTTAGTCCGCAAGAACATCAATACTAGATGCAGTAGTAAAAAAGCGGTTACCCAAATCTGTACCTACCAGATGGAATTTTCAATCGAGAAGTGTCACAACAATTTATGATCACATGCAGGACCTAATACAGTGCATGAAAACAATATTAGATTTTTATCACTTAAAAAATGACAGTAGACTACTCTTTCACAGGCTTGTGGCCATTTAAAAGTTTTAGTAAGTCAAAACTTTATTTTTGGCTCTCATTTTTAAGAAAAATGATGCCACTTACTGACATACTCTTTAATCAGCTCCAGAAAGTAGACATTGATCTCGCTGTTATAAAATGGTCTCTTACAAGTTTTGAAGAAAATGTGTTGAAAATCAGAAATAATATTGACACAGACACTGGAGAGCCACAACAATCATCACAAAGTTCGCCTCCAAAGAAAAGGAAGATTGACAAAACTGAGTGGAAGAGACAGGCGAAGGAAGTATGTGATGTGATTATATGCCAAATAAAGGAACGGTTTAGATTCACGAGCCATCTCGTAGGAGCATCTTTGTTCATGTCAGAAAAGTTTCCAGATTATGATTCTAAATTTCCAGAAGACACTGTAAAAACTGTGTCCAATGGTTACAATTTTCTCAATTTTAAAAAACTTTGTACGGAACTTGCAACAATCTATAGTGCAACTGATTTTAGAAGACCAGGGGCTGTTAGTTTGTACTCTTTTTTCAAAGACAATAAGTTAGATGAAACTTTTAGTGAAGCTGTAAAACTCTTAGATATTTTGATTGCAATACCAATGACCTCTTCTGAAGCAGAAAGATGTTTTTCGACGCTTAAAAGAATAAAGACATTTCTAAGGAACACCATGTTGCAAGAGAGGTTGTCTGCATTGGCCATGCTCTCAATAGAAAGAGACCTGATCATGGAAATTCCTGATTTCAATCAGAAGATGATTGAATAATTTGCCCGTCTGAAAGAAAGGCGGATGGATTTTCTTTTCAAATAAGGGTAAGTGACAAAATTATTCCCAAGTATAACTATATTTTTCAATATTAATTATGTATACACAGTAAAATAGTTTATCTGAAGTGAATTAATACTAAAATAAATAGGCCTGTTATTACGTTAACTAATTTCAAAATACAGTAATTTCAATACATTTTTTGGATGCTGTTACACAGAAAATGTTATATTACCGTATAAGTCATAATTCTGAATTAAATAAAACAATACTAACTTTATTATTCAGTAATATAAACTTAGTGATATTTTAGCATTTTCTATTTAAACAATTTAATACCATCCAACCCACAACTGCAACCCCCAAAATTTTCAACCACCAGCTGCCACTGGACTTTACATAGAAAAAGTTTGTTTTCATCTGTATAGGTCAAACTATTTAGGACAGTTTTAAAATACACTGTTGCAGTAACTGTTGTGACATATGAATTTATTGTTAGTAAAATATTATAATTGTATGATAAAAGTAACCGAACACAATGGATTTTTATATACTAAACTAACAATGATATATAAAATAACTGCATTCTGTATGTTGTCAGTTATCTGTTACAATAAATACAAGAGCTGTATTATATAGAGAATATAAATTCGGTATGATTATTTTTTATTTAGCTACATCCAGCATGCGAATCAGTTTGCTCAAGATCATAATTGAAGTAAATGTATGTGTATTATTTGTATATGGAAATAGAATGATCGTGTGTTTTTGTTACAGGGTGATTCCCACTCGTGCCTCGCACCCTTGCAGTTACTGCAACAATTACAGGCGACCAATAATGGTCAAACCAGCCCAGCTGTTACACAATTGTTACTTCACAATACCGCAGGTAGTGTAATTATATCATACGCTTTATATTTTGTGGCCACATCATTGTAGACAGAATTTATGTGTAAAATATGAAATATTTTGTACCATTAGTTTCTCAGTGTTTGGGGGATATGTAATCCATGTGGGGGGGTATGGAAATACGATGCAATATTCTGTCAGTAACTTTTGATCAGATTAATACAGAGCTTTCACAAGTTCCAGATAGGCCAGAGTAGCTAAGCATCGGCCTAGCTCTACTACCCACATGCAGATTATCACCTCCCATACTTTCCTGCAGTGTGTCAGTGTCACTTAGGTCATGAGCAGGGGCGTATATTCTAGGCTAGCTAGGCTAGCTGCGAAGCCCAAAGATTAAAGCACAAAAAAATCTATTAGGAATTTTCATAAAATTGTTCATTTTATCGAAGTCAGACGTGTTTCCCTCACGTGTTTACTTCTGTTTCGTAGTAGCGTAATTACTAATTATAGACAATACAACTTCGCATATAACGGCGCCTGAATCGCTGCATATTGCTTTACTCAGGCTTCGCAAGTAACTTGCGAAGCCTTTCCTCGTCACGATTGAATGGCGTTGCTATGACAACGGTGAGGGACTTGGTGGGGGCAGTGACGTTTATCGTAGGCTAGGCTTCGCTCCTTGGAGAGCTAGACAACAGTGTGAGACAGTACGCCGTGTGGCACGCAAAGCAGTGATTCATTTTAAAATTAGTTATAATTTTGTGAATGATATTTTGTGCTGTGCGGTTTGAATAATAAATTAAGATGAGTGATATAGTTAATAAACTATTGACAAAGACACAATTTGCTCAGCTTCCGTATGAGGATAAGCTTCAAATTGTAAAGATAGGTAGGCCTCAGCCATCCCTTCTAGAACTTAAAAGTGAACATAAAGAAAAGAACAGAGTGTATACTAGATGTTTTAGTGAGGCAACTACAAAAAATACCCTTGGTTAACTGGATCGAGTACAACTAATAAATTGTACTGCTGGGCGTGTTTGCTTTTTTGCACCGATACAAGTCCTTGGAATAAGACAGGATTTAGTAATTTAAATTATTTGGTAACGGCTTGTGGTAAACATCAAAAATCACTTACTCATATACGAGCATTCAATACGTTACAGACATTCGGTTTTCAAAGAATCGATCATTCCCTTAATTTACAGAAAAAGATTGCTGACAGTCTACATAATGAAAAAGTAAAGGAAAATAGAATTATTTTAAGAAGACTGATTGACGCAGTAATATTCCTAGGGAAGCAAGAATGTCCATTTAGGGGCCACAATGAGTCTAGCGATTCAACAAATAAAGGCATGTACATAGAACTTTTGGAATTTTTATCAACGTATGAGCAAACAATAGCGAACCATTTAAAAACCGCAACAATTTTTAGAGGAACGTCACCGGTAATACAAAATGATTTAATTGACGCAGTAGGTAGCGTAATTACAGACAAAATCAAATCAGAAATATCTAATGCAACATTCGTTGCAATATTACTTGACGAGACAACTGACGTAACCAATAAAAGTCAATTATCAACAGTTTTACGATTTGTCGATAATGAAGGAAACTGTCAGGAACGATTTTTGCACTTCACTCATGTCAGTTTAGACCGAACTGCACAAGGATTGTTCCAACATGTCACCAAGGTTGTGGATGATTTAGAATGTTCAAAAAAACTTATAGCCCAAACTTTCGATGGAGCAGCTGTTATGGCCGCCATGTGTCTGGACTTCAAACCTTGGTGAAAAATAAGTACCCATCAGCAACTTTTATTCATTGCTGTAGTCACAGGCTGAATTTGGTTTTGTCAAAGTTTACAAATTTTGTAGCAGAATGTAAACGGTTTTTCATCACTTTATCAGGAATACCTAGCTTTTTTTCACATTCTACAGTCCGCACAACTGCTCTAAAAAACTTTATGGAGAAGAAACTACCGAGAGTGGCACCAACAAGGTGGAATTTCTCATCAAGGCTTGTAAATACTGTCTAAGAATATAGAAGGCCTCTTATCATGTTCTTTTCATCAATAGAAGATGAACCCGGTGACTGGACAGGTGAAGAAGTGAATACTGCTTCAGGCTTTGTTTGTTTTTTACATAAATTCGACACTAGATTTCTTCTTCTTAGTTTCAGCAAAATATTTGCAATTTCTGATGTTCTTTTTGACATAATGCAAAAAAAATGTTTGGACATTTCCTACTGCATGAACAAAGTCAATGAATTCTATGATACTCTGCAGAAAATTAGAGATGAGGATTTTGATCTTGTATGGACAGAAGCTTCAAGTAATTCTGAATATGAAGATAATGAAGACAAAGAATATGAACCAAGACACAAAAGACAGAGAAATGATGACCGTTCCAAATGGCAGCGTATTTTTAACGAAATTCTGGACACAGTGATGTCCCAGATAAAATTCAGGTTTGAGTCCCAAAAGGATCTTAAATTCGTGTCTTTATTGGATTCAAACAATTTTGATACATTTTGTAAAAGTTTCCCACAAAATCTGATGACAGAACTTAAAGAACCATATAGTTCGCCTCAAAAATGAACTAAATGTGCTTTATACTCTAGATGAGTATAAGAAAAAATCAGTGAATGAGATTACTATTTATATGAAACTCAATAATTTGGACATAGTGTTTAGTGAAGTGTACAAACTAGCAGAATTAACATTGACATTTCCATCTACAACTGCAACTGTTGAAAGAAGTTTCTCCGCTCTAAAGAGGATTAAGACTTACCTCAGAGCCACACAAGGACAAGTCCGGTTAAGCAACTTGGCTGTTAGCTGTTGACTATTGAGAAAAACATTCTTCTTAATATGAAAAAGTGGTCAGAAGAAACATTTTATGAAAGTGTAATCCTGAAATTCACACAAAAGGAGAGAAGAATGGAGTTCTTGTTCAAATAAGTCTACACAGAGCCGTCGTCAAAGTAAGTCAAACTTTCTTCAGTATAATTATATATTATTTCCTCACGATGTAATGATATAGTTCTTGCTTTTTGTAATCTTTTATTTGTTTCACTACCGCCGTCCGGCCCTAGTGGCTTCTGCGGAACAAATGTATGCTATAAATAAATAAATGAAGTACTGAAGTTCTTTGCTTGCTTTTGTCTTTCTAATGATGCCATTTCATAATTATTGTTGAAGTATCAGTCATTATTATATAAGTTAGAATGCATTGGCATGGTGTCACAACAACACATCACTTCAAAAAGCTTGAAATATGAACGAGGGGGACCCCCTCCAGTGCATTTTCTTCAATTCTAAGGTGAGCTAGCCCAGGTCTCGAACTCAGCATACGCCACTGGTCATGAGCTACCAAATGTTTTTGGAAAAGACATTCACCAGCTGCCCTCCACCGTCCAACAGGTCCTAATCCTGTGCACACTGTACAATGCAAATTACATTGTTACATTGTGCGTAGGTGACACATATTGTTTACAGAAAAGTATCATGTATTTGCCTTTTATACTACTGTTAACTGCTTTTATAAACTTACATCTTATGCCTGTATAAAAGTACACCGTTGTACACATGTGCATTTGTTCATTATCTGGCATCAAAAAGGCCACGTGTTATGAAAAGCAGTATGTTATAAAATCTGTCATTAATAACGCATGTTTTAAAATTATAACTTTAATTGTTATATTACTTGTACTGCATAGTATAAAAACTAAGAAACCTACATTTTAAATTAAACATAATAAAAAAATGTTGCACACTGACCTCTTAAAGAAAAAATAATCTGTTCTGTCTTAAGGAGAGGGGCTGTTTTTATTTCCATAAAGCATAAAGTATCAGCTTATTTTTAAATTATTCAGTTTTTGATGATTCAAGTAGCTGTTACACTTCAGTAGGCTGTTATAATACAATTATGGAAGGGTAAAGCAGAGTGCTAGTCAATATTAGTTACATTATTACGGCATAGTGTTAATTGAATTTCTCACCTGTAGCATAGCTGATGACACATCACTGTCTCTTGAATTAATATGTTTGCTATGTAACATACATATATGAAGTAAAAGTGCCTTTGTATTTTTGCAAATGTCTTCATTATTTCTTTGTTTAGATAAAGACAGTGTGTGTTTTATTCTGGTTGGCAAGTTGCACTGGCTGCTAGGAAACAAATAATTTGTTATCTTTTATTTGCCTTTATATAATGGTGTAAAATCTCATTTTAGTTATCTTGTTGATCCATCCTCTTCGTTCACTTTATAAAATAATATTATATCAGTGATCCAAACACACAATTTGAACCTCAGCGCCAATTCCCTCCCACCATCAACCCCCACCACACACACCTAAGTCCATAACTGTTATTGTACAGCTGAACAATTTGAAATATACAGATATCACACACTACAACCAAAGAACATATTAAATGAACAATTACATTATTGATCACATACACTATTCGATACACTGATCCAAACACACAATTTGAACCTCAGCGCCAATTCCCTCCCACCATCAACCCCCACCATACACACATATAGTCCATAACCGTTATTCTGTAAAATGACATTCAGTATTTACTCCCACTGAGGAAGAGGCACATCACCTCGAAACGTATGGGGAAGTGATAAAGAAAGTAAGTTAATATGTGAAAGTTTATATATATAATAATATTTTATAAAGTGAACGAAGAGGATGAATCAACAAGATAATTATGAAAATAAAGGTGCAGTAGAAACTCAGTTTTATGTATCAGAGGCTATGGGTGGTGAGCCCATGATGAGTATGGGAAGAGACAGATTATATAATACCCCTAGCTTAGAGTAAGACTGAAGTTTAGTAAAATTTCTTCAAATTAGAAAATAATAATTGTAAAATGTACTGTAATTCTTTTGCCTTACCAAATAACAAAGAGTAAAATCAAGTACACTGTTCAACCAGTCAGACTATAAAATAAAGTAACATAGTTCATTATATCAATAGAACAGAAGAAAAAAATCGGTATGGAGAACCATACATGACTTCCATGTTCTAAGATTTATATTTAAAATCATATTCGAAATGAAATATTTCCATAGAAACTACGTCTTTCTACTTATTGCTTCAGCATTAACCACAGTACTGTGGTCATTAACGTATACCACCTCACGTTTTCGCACTTGATTTTCACTGATGATGGCAGTCGATGGCACTGCCAAAAAGTCTGGTTTTACAGAAAACATTGGACTACGGCTAAACAGCCCGGGAAGCAGTTTTAACAAAAAAACTACTTCTTTGTAGCCGATAATGTAGTACACGTATAAAAAATTCTCACCTCCCCGTTCAACTATAATTTTTAGTAATAGAAAATTACCCCCACCCCGTTCACCTAACCTCTTCATTTATATATATTTCATCTACGTTTCTACAGTGGATTATTATGAGCTTCTTATCAGGATATTTTATTTATAAAAATTAAGTACTTTACTCTTGTTAAATCATAAAATGTTTCTGGTAAACTACCCCTTTCTCTTAACCGATCTTCTCTAAAATCAATAGACCTTCAGTCCTCTACAATTCAGGGATGCATGCAAAAAAATATTTGATTCTGTTTGAATGTGCGGCAGTTATCGTTCGTCATGGAAACATTTCTCTTGTTACAACTTAAAATGTTGCAGGTAAACTACCCCTTTCCTTTAACCGATCTTCACCAAAATCAACAAACCTTGAGTTCTCTAGAAATCAGGCAAGTGTGCAAAAACTTATTGATTCTCTTTGAATTTTCGGCAGTTATCGTTCGTCATAAAAAAATTACCCTTTTTAAAACAAAACTTAGGTGATAAACTACCCCTTTCCCTTAACCGATCTTCACCAAAAACAATAGGTCGTGAGTACTCTACAAATCAGGGCAGTATGCAAAACATCATTTGATTCTGTTTGAATTTGCGGCTGTTATCGTTTACTATAGAAAAAAATTACCCTTGATAAAAAACAGTTGCAGGTAAACTACCCCTTTCCCTTAACCGATCTTCACCAAAAACGACAGGTCTTGGGTACTCTACAATTCAGGCCTGTATGCAAACAATTATTTGATTCTGTTTGAATTTGCGGCTGTTATCGTTTGCCATAGAAAACACCCTTGATAAAACATAAAACGTTGCTGGTAAACTACCCTATTCCATTAACCGATCTTCACCAAAAACAATAGGTCTTGAGAACTCTACAATTCAGGGCTGTATGCAAAACATTAGTTGATTCTCTTTGAATTTACGGCAGTTATCGTTCGTCATAGAAAAAATACCCTTGTTAAAACATAAAACGTTGCAGGTGTAAACTACCCCTTTCCATTAACCGATCTTCAACAAAATCAACAGACCTTGAGTTCTGTATAATTAAAAAGGTATGTAGAAGAGTAGTTGATTCTGTTTTAACGTACGGCAGTTATCGTTCGTCATAAAAAAATTACCCTTGATAAAACATAAAATGTTGCTGGTAAACAACCCTATTCCCTTAACCGATCTTCACCAAAACCAACAGGTCTTGAGAACTCTACATTTCAGGGCTGTATGCAAAATATTATATGATTTTGTTTGAATTTGCGGCTGTTATCGTTTGCCATACAAAATACCCTTGATAAAACAAAAAACGTGGCAGGTAAACTACCCCTTTCCTTTAAACGATCTTCACCAAAAACAATACGTCTTTAGTACTCTACAAATCAGGGCTGTATGCAAAAACGTATTTGATTCTGTTTGAATTTGCGGCTCTTATCGTTTGCCATAGAAAATACCCTTTTAAAACATAAAACGTTGCAGGTAAACTACCCCTTTCCCTTAACCGATCTTCACCAAAAACAAAAGGTCTTGAGAACTCTATAATTCAGGGCAGTATGCAAAACATTATTTGATTATGTTTGAATTTGCGGCTGTTATCGTTTGCCATAGAAAATACCCTTGTTAAAACATAAAACGTTGCAGGTAAACTACCCCTTTCCCTTAACCGATCTTTACTAAAATCAACAGATCGTGAGAACTCTACAATTCAGGGCTGTATGCGAAACATTATTTGATTCTGTTTGAATTTGCGGCTGTTATCGTTTGCCAAACAAACAAAATTACCCTTGATAAAAAAAAACCGTTGCAGGTAAACTACCCCTTTCCCTCAACCGATCTTCACCAAAAATAATAGGTCGCGAGTACTCTACAAATTAGGGCTGTATGCAAAAAATTATTTGATTCTGTTTGAATTTGCGGCTGTTATCGTTTGCCATAGAAAAAAATCTACAGACACACACACAGACACTTTTCAAAATATCGGTATGGAGAACCATACATGACTTCCATATTCTAAGATTTATATTTAAAATCATTTTCGAAATGAAATATTACCATAGAAACTACTTCTTTCTACTTACTGCTTCAGCCTTAACCACAGTACTGTGGTCACTAAAGTATACCACCTCACGTTATCGCACTCGATTTTCACTGATGATGGAAGTCAATGGCATTGCCGAAACGTCTGGTTTTGTAGAAAACATTGGACTACGGCCAAATATCCTGGGAAGGATGTTTAACAAAAACTACTTCTTTGTTGCCGATAACGTTGTACACATATATATAAAAAATATGCATAAAATGAATGGCTTGTATAAGTTAATGATTGATCTCCATTAAGTAGTGCTCAAGTTTCCAAAGTTTTAATATTATGATGTCCGTAATTAAAACATCAGAGCAGGTTTAGTGTGTATGAGGGTTCACCGTGGACAAAAATTTTCAACATTTCCTATTGAGCGTTGCTTAGAATAAATCTGCGAATCTACAGTGTATGTTTCACAGAACAAACACGCGGAAAAGAAGAAGCGCTCCGAAGTCACTCATGGACCCTCAGCATCTTGCAGAGGGTTCATTCCCTAAAGACGAAAAGTCTGTCTATGAATCGTTCCTCTGTAAACACGTGCAGTTACACTGCCCAGCGATCCACAGGAAGCAAATCGCTATCCACGCTGGACACTTTTTCGGCTTGCATGCGTTATGTTGGTATGGGTTCGGCACTTTCCATTTAAAAACCATGCAAATGTAAGAAAATAAACATGAATGAGGCCAGAAATAACGCGAATTGTGTGTGTGTGTGTGTGTGTGTGTGTGTCTTCCCTGCCTTTTTATTGCGGTAGTGATAATAATAAAATGGAAACGTAAACCGTACATAACTGAGATATGCTTGCCTGCCACGCACGATATATTTTCTCTTATACATGACTAGCAGAATACCCGTGCTTCGCTACGGAGTTTCACGTTGTACGTAATGAAAATGTTAGTTTAATTAATAAAGTTTAATTAAAGTAGGCTTCTTAAAAATAAATAGCTGTTGCCCACAACTTCGTTCGCGTGGTCTTCAATTTAATGCGATAATATATTTAGAACAGAATCTATTCTATTGGGTTGCCATAGTAACCAGATCTAATAGTTTTTTAAGACCGCAAAGGACCCCCCCAGAGGATCGTATCGAAAAAAACACCTGTCCTATGTTGGTTCTCCCGTTGCGTAAAATATTTGTGCCAAGTTTGGTTGAAATCGGTCCAATGGTTTAGGTGGAGACGTGGAAGACCCCAAAGGATCGTATCGAAAAAAAACACTTGTCCTATGTTGGTTCTCCCTTTGCGTAAAATATTTGTGCCAAGTTTGGTTGAAATCGGTCCAGTGGTTTAGGAGGAGATGTGGAAGAAACCTTCGCGGACGTGCGCACAACAACTCACCGAAGTTTCATCGCAATCGGATGAATGGTATAGGAACGCATACGGGACAAACAAAGAAACATTCATTTTTATATATAAGATGTAAACTATACCATTTACTTGACATAAACCGTGATAGCTAAGCTAATGTACAACATATATGTATTAATTATACACATAAATGTTCCTCGATAGACACTCTATCTATTGGCGAAAACTTGAATAAAATCCGTTCAGTACTTCCTGAGATTAGCGATTTCAAACACAGAGAGAAAACGCACCGACTTTACTTTATACTATGTACAGATTTACATTAAAATGAAAAAATTATAATTTTATTGCCTGGCAACAAAATTATTTTATTTTAACAATTACCATTGTTTGAAAAAGTTTAAATGAATTTTCATGTACTTTACTCTTGTTAAAACGTAAAAGGTTGCAGGTAAACTACCCCTTCCCCTTAACCGATCTTCACCAAAATCAAAAGGCCTTGAGTCCTCTACAATTCAGTAATGTATGCAAAAAATTATTTGATTCTGTTTGAATATGCGGCAGTTACCGTTCGTCATAGAAAATACGCTTGATAAAAAAACGTTGCAGGTAAACTACCCCTTCCCCTTAACCGATCTTCACCAAAAACAATAGGTCTTGAGTACTCTACAAATCATGGCTGTATGCAAAAAATTATTTGATTCTGTTTGAATTTGCGGCTGTTATCGTTTGCCAAAAAAAAAAATTTCCCTTGATAAAAAAAACCATTGCAGGTAAACTACCCCTTTCCCTCAACCGATCTTCACCAAAAACAATAGGTCGTGAGTACTCTACAAATCAGGACTGTATGCAAAAAATTATTTGATTCTGTTTGAATTTGCGGCAGTTATCGTTTGCCATAGAAAAAATCTACACACACACACACACACACACACACACACACACACACACACACACACACACACACACACACACACACACACACACACACACACACACACACACACACACACACACTTTTCGGAAAACGACTTTTTTTCATGTTTTGAGTGTAGTAGAATCAGAATCTGCAATAATCTCGAACACGATTTTTTTTGCCATCACCATACTTCCATTCCTTAAGGAATATGGAAGTAAAAATAACTTTTTTCATGTTTAGAGTGTAGGACAATCATATTCTGCAATAATCTCGAACACGATTTTTTTTGCCATCACCATACTTCCATTTCCTTAAGGAACATGGAAGTAAAATAAGAATTGTTTTTAATTTTATGTTGTATTTACTTTACAAAAAAGTTGCCTTCTGTTGTTTTAATTTGTGTGAACTCATGATGCCCAACAACTTTGTGAAACTTCTGTGCAGCAAAAGTCATGTGACATTAGCACGTGGAAGAAGTTAATATTCGCAGAAAGTTTAATTTCAGCTCTCAGAGCTTTATTATTTTTCCCTTGACATCAGCTTCTTCATTACCTTTATTCTCCTAATTATCTATAGAAACTATAGTTTTCACAAGTTCATTATTATCAAATATTTCAAAGCTGTTGTCCAGTATGGTCATTTCTAAATATTCACCAACTTGCAGTTCTAAATATTTTCTTATACGCTGGGGTCTGATATTCTGATATGTAATCAAAGTTTTAATGTATATAAGTACATTTTATGTGTTAAGAAATGAATAATGGTTAACAGAGTAGCTACAAAAATTATTCAGTACAAATAACAGCATGGGCTTGCTGAGTATTTTTTCTTTCAGCCTAATTCCTTAAATTTTTAAGTAAATGAGGAGCATGTCTACCTTAAAGTAGAAGCTGTTTGTGTGATTTCTTGGAAAATCTAAAGAAAACTGTTCTAGTGCTCAGAAAACATTTTTACAAAATTCATCAACAAATTTTCTCTGAACTAGTTCATCCTTGTTGTTTTTATGTGATTTCTTGATAGCTTCATTTCTTAGACATATGACATACTTTAGTATTCTTCAGAGAATGAAAGAGTTGATAAGATAATTTATGTTTAAATTAATTGACTAGCTGTTAATCCATAACGCTGCTGTAATTGTGTTAGACGTTAATTGATGACATTGTTTTTTGTTACTTGAAGGTTTGGATTGTAGGTTTATTTTCACATATGGCTTCATAGATGGTACAGACTTTTTAAATTCAACATTTTATATGTAAACTCTGCTCAACATATACTGTTATTTTGAACAAATAGAATAAAATATTATTTGATAAAGTTCTGAAATTGTGCATCTTTCAGAAAAGTAATTAAGAAAAAAATTTTAGGAAATCAAGCGTAATAAGCAACTTTATATGAGTTGTGTCCAGAATAATTAATTCAAGTCTCTAGTTGCAGCTGTACATACAGTATAAGGAAGGAGAGAATATTGCTTGTACAGTACAATATCCATTTGTGTTTTAACAAGCAGTTTCACTTTCATCAAATCGTGTTAATTTCTTGTTGTTTGACATCAGTTTGTGTTAACTAATTTTAAAACTTGTATAGTTAAAAAGTGTTGTTTGTGTTTCTATGGATAATTGAATATAATATATTATCTTGGTCACTTTTTATGCTCATTATTTACTCATTTCTAATTTTGTTTCCATAATTGTGTAATTCACTTTCTGAAAGTGTGCATTCTCCTCCTATTTAAAATGGAGATAATATTATTAAAAAAGAGAATTCTGCTGAAGCACGCTTTTTATGAAATGTGTTAAGCAGAAAAGAAAATAATTTTGTATGAGCATGTTGCACCTGTGTATTTTTACTGTTCTGATACAGTAGATATATTGAAAATTCATAATTGTCATGTTAATTGTATATACAGAAATGTGTGTGTATCTGTACGTGTTAAGAAAAATATATCCATGAGGCCTTTTTAAAATAGAAGCTTCTTCACATTACATTTATAAATAGAACGACTGTTCAGACAGCAAGTGGATTACTAATACAGTTATTACTATGAAACAGTCACCAAGACTACTTGATAAGCCTCTAAACTAATGTGTTATATATGAAAAGCAAATTCCAACATTTGTAATACGTACACTAACAAAATGTTGAGTATAGCTTAGAGAAACTGTTGTTTTCAGGTTTACAAAATCTAGCGGCATTAAATGGATCAACTCCGAGCTTAACAGATATAAATCCTGCAAACTTACAGGGGCTTGCAACTTTGGCAAATTTATCACATGCAGGTAATAGAAACTTTACAATATGATTGTAAGAGCACCATATGTCTGTGTTATAATAATGTTGGATTTCGTTGTCCATGACGTGTCCGTTTCTTAACTAAATATAATTATTTCACTACGACTCGGGACACAAAACACTTTTAATAATGTTGGGCTCACTTCAAACAGATTAGTTCAGATATTTGGCACAGCACAAGGTTAACGAGCCTGAAATACTAATTGTTATTTTTCTAAATATTCACTTTTGAAACTTCACATACGTGATTTGGTTTGTTTTTATTTATTTGATCAACAAATGTAATATTAAAACATACATACTCTTGTTTTACTATGATACCTTAAGTGGTATTTAAAGTAGAAATGTTAGGAATATTAATTGGTATGTGGTCCTATATTTTAATAGTCTGTCAAATGATATGTTGCATTTATATAAGTGTTGCTGAAAATGTAATATTTTAAAAATGGAAGGGTATACTAGTTAGTCACACAAAATAAACAATTTTGCGTACATATATTAAACTTTATTTTCAGTGACTGTATTAATCTAGTTTGAATGATTTTGTTTTCCAAAAACTATTTAACTGTGAATATTTGAACAAAGTTCTGTTGTAGTTACTGATTTGTTTAGAAAATGAATTTAATCAGGTCTCATATTTATGGTAATTAACTTCTGTGATCATAAGACTTAATTGTGAAAATTTTAGCAGAGTTCTTATACAGTCACTGGTGTGTATAATTAATAAAACATCACCAGATTTTACATTGACACTAATTATTGTATGAATGTTTAAAACTGTAGCTGTATAAATCGAATATTGATTGAAGGATGACACCTGTCTTGTTCGTGACATTAAAAGCAATTTTAAAATAGTTGCTGGACATATTCCAAAGCATTTAAACATTTTGACAGACATAACTATTTATATATGCAGTCACCTCCAAACTCAGTGCATGTCCATAATGGACTTTGTAGACCCGGCTTATTAATAAAAGTTCATATAGTATGCAGATTGGTTTTATAGCATGCAGACTGATTACAACAGACTTTGTCATAGATTTATCGTCTTTTGTAATTACTTATTTAATACAGTTGTTGCAAATGGAACAGTGGCATTTGCCATTATTGTTAGTAATATCTGTAAAAATGTCACTATTGATTGAGCTAAACAACTGCTTTTGCAGTTTTGACTTAAATATACTTAGTATTTAAGAAACCAAAATCATTGTTCCAGTCTTACATAAATACAGATTACAATTATTTTTTTAAATGTGTGTGTGTGTGTTACGACTTCTTGTTATGTATAAGTAGAAAATCATTATTTTGAAAAGTATCTGTTTTTGTTGTAAATGTATTAACTCTGTTGTATAAAGGGTTTTTGTCTTTTGTTTATTCAAGTTTTCTAGTAAATATATAAATCAGTCTAACAGTGTGGTGCATAACTGTTTTATAATGAAGTTTTGTTAAACTAAGGTCCAAATTAAGGCTACAACAAACCACAGACTGGATTAACAAACTTCGAGTTTTACTGTAATAACATTGTGATACAGTATGTGTTACCGTTACATGATTGGGTATTACCCACTGATTATTTCTTGTGTTTAGTCATAAAAGTGAATCAGGATGTATGTTACTGTTAGAGAATTGACCTTATGTAGTTACATAATTGGGAATTACCTAACAATACAACTTCTTTTATGGCAAAGCTTTTTGTAGTCGGTACTTATATACCATCAGGTGTTGAATGTAGATTATGCAACGTTATGCTTAAAATTACGTCTTGAAAAATCTCTTGTTTCCTCTTCAAACTGAGGATTTAAGATCTGTTTTAAAACACACTTTGTAGTATGAAAGTTTATAAATGAAATGAGTATAAGTGAGAGTATTTTGTTATCAACTTGTAAGCATATTTACAAATAATAGTCTTATTCAAATTCCTGTACTCAATATCTATCTGTTAGTAAAATTTGTGTGTAGTGTAAAGTTTGCATTGTATATGTTACCGGCAAAGTATGTAATCAGGCATTCTATAGAATACCTAGGCATTGTATAGAATGCCTAACGTCTTCTAGGTAATGTATAGGAGACAATGTGTGCTCTGTGGTTTCATGTCACAACATGAATCCCCCTCCGTCAAAGCCCCACTGTACGCGCCTACCTCCCGCTGATCTTCAGTAACGTCTGAGATGTCGCAACCATGTGCTGAGTCTAGTGCTAATGACCACGTTGCTTTAATGCGAGTTCGATTTGACGCTTACATATCTCAGTTTCGAAGTTCTAGTGCTAAAAACAGTGTTTTTCTCAGTGATGGTGACTATTGTAAGCTAGTGTTGGACGTGCATGCTGCTAAGAAGAAAGAACAGAAGGAGCCACAGGATTACTGGCTACTGAATAGGTATGATGTTATGTTATGCTTGTTGAAAATAAAAGCAAACTAATTCATCCCCTCAAGCAAGGTGATAGTGCTATTCAGTTTTATGTTAGCGATACGGAGTTGTTTGATGTACTACATGAAGCCCACTTAGCGATAGGCCATGGAGGCAGAGACAGAATGTTAAAAGAACTTTCTATTAAGTATAAAAACATTACACGTCATGATGTTTGAACTATACCTTCATTTGTATGAGGCTTGTCAAAAAAAGCAAAAAGGTGTAAAAAAGGGTATAGTCGTAAAACCAATAATTTCATCCAAGTCGTTGCCAGGCTGACCTCATTGATTTGCAATCCCAGCCAGACAGAGATTTTAAGTTTGTTATGGTTTATCAGGACCATTTAACCAAATTTGTTGTCCTGCGGGCCCTCAAAAAAAAGACTTCTGAAGAAGTTGCGTACAACCTCTTTGATATTTTTACGCTATTTGGAGCTCCATCTATTTTACAGTCTAACGGTAGAGAATTTTCTAATAAAATTGTAAATAATTTGAAAGAATATTGGCCTTCATTAAAAATTGTTCATGGTAAGCCCCGTCATTCACAAAGTCAGGGCAGTGTCGAACGGGCAAATCAAGACATTGAAAATATGATTGCAACTTGGATGCAAGATGAGAAAAATGACCAATGGAGTGAGGGCCTACGGTTTGTTCAGTTGATGAAAAATAGAGCCTTACACTCTGGGATCAAACGATCACCCTATGAAGCTCTCTTTGGATGTAAAGTTAAGGTAGGACTTACTACATCCTAGATTCCCCATGATGTGTTAGATACTCTTGAAAGTGAAGAAGATCTGGAACAAGTCATCAACAATATACAGACTACACAAAATACCGATACCGACATAACTGAATCTATTGATCATGCGTAACCTAATGCAGGGAACAGAACATGCAAGCACTTCAACTGTAAGCATTGATCCTGTAGAGCATTCTAGCGCAGCTAAAACCACCGACGCAAATCACCCTTTAAACGCAGCCCAAGAATCCTGCACAAATCCAACAATGGCAAGCTGTGTTTGTTCAAACGAAACTTTTGGTTCTGAAAAGTGTGTATAGTGCTGCAGAGATATGCATAGTACGTGTGGACATTTTTTGAACAATAGTGGCAATAGTGGAGATAAGTGTGACAATGGCAAAAAGCTGAGTACTCTTTGCTTCAAAGCAAAAAATGTAACTGAAGAAAGAAAAAGATCAAAATCATTTCTAGAACTTCAGGCAAAAAAGATGAAATCTGATTCTGACAAAAAATTTCCTCCAGCTCCTGTGAGCACGTCTGTTTGTGTTCCAATTCCTGAAGTAGACAAGGGGCGGGGAGATCTTCGAAACATCGTAGCAATCGTCGTGAGTGTGACAGAAGACGGATTTTACAAACTGGAAACCACTAACGGATTGTTAAAGCAGTTGTACACAAGATCGCAGTTCACTGTATGCCTAAGACCACTAATGGGGGTTGAAGATGTTCCTGAACAAGAAACCGCACTTCATACTGCTGCTACTGCCCAATCATCAGGATCTGGACAAGAGTTCATAAAATGTGTGTGCAAGACTAAATGGCAAAATAAAAAATGTCATTGTGTAAAAAATGAAAGAAAGTGTACTTCAAAATGTCACAGCTCTCTGTCTTGTTGTAATAAGTAGAGTATATTCCATATATTTAGAATTAATAAACACCAATAACATCTAATGTGTTTTTTAAAACTGGATTGGTTAAAAAACGTTCTTATACAGTATAATTTTAATAAAATAGTATATGAACATAATTAATTAGAGAATAGATAATCTTGAAATGTCAAACAAAGTTCTCCTTTGTGTAAAATTAAACAATTATGTGTGATTTTATAATAAAATGTTTTCATTTTGACCGTAGTAAGCTTATTTTACACTTTGCCTAAAGAATCACTGGCATTATATACAATGCCTAGGGAAAGTATAAAACACATTTGAAAAGTATTCTATTATATACTTTGCCTAAAAACTCCAGGCATTGTATGAAATGCCTAGGTATTCTATAGAATGCCTGGATTACATACTTTGCCGGTAATATATACATATTGAAGAACAGGATTTACTTAATTTTATTAGTTTTTAAAATTATCACCTTAGTATCACGTTAGTATTTCTCGTGTATTTCCAAATGATTTTACTCTGCTAAGTGTACCACTTTTAAATTTGTATTTGCTATCCAGTCCTGTGATTATACTAGAATCCTTGATTTTATATTACATTGTTGTTTGAAGTTACTGAGAGCAGTCTGTGGCTTGTAATATACTGACTACAGCTTAATATACTAACTAACAGTATAATTGCTTTTCTGCAATTACATAGTAATATTCTAGTAATTTAAGTAGTTTTCAAAAAGACTATTATTTAGGTGTTAGAATGTTTAAATAAAAGTGCTCATGTTCATATTAATCGAGTTTGTTTATTTATTCCTGCTGCACACATTTGCAATTGTGAATTGTTTGCTTTTACAAAGTGTTTGAGTTAAAAAAAAAACAATAATGAAACTCATAGTTTTTGTTGTAAGGTTCCTACCATTTTCTTACACCATCTATTATATTTTTTGGAAAATTTAGAAAATGTAGATGCACTTTTTTCCCAAGGATTATCCCAACAACGTTCATACAGTTACACAATACACACAGATTTTGAGGTTCTTCAGTACTACTTGAAGGACTTAATTGGAGTTTTTTATTCAATAGAACCTAACATCATCATAAGCTAAGAAGCCATATTACTGTGTATATGTATTTAACTATTGTTTGTTTACAAGCACAAATTTTAGAGAATTTTTGCCTTTAAAATAACTGCAACTAATCAGTTGTGCAGAAGCCCACAGCACAAGACCCCTCCAGTGGATCTTGGATTGCCTCAAAGCACTATTCCAGTTGATGTTAATCATTTCTTCGCATTGTTTTAATGTCTTTCAAGACATCATACAGTTTTCTTTTTCTTACTCTATTGCCTAAGGTCTCTGGAGAATTTTTTTGTACACCTCTATTCTTTCCAATTGCTCAATATACACTGTTCGTATTGCTGTGATAAATCTCTTTAGACGACTGTAGAAGTAGATGTCAGAATACACAGAGCAACTGTAAAATAAGTTGTAGAAAATTGTTCGTGTTGTCTCGTGTAGGAGTAGGTGTACTGGAAAACTTTCATTTGTATGCCCTGGAATCTATATACCATGTCTTTTGATACTTCTTGTAAAACTCTTTTGTAGAACAGACTGTGGTTGTGAGAACTAATTGCCTTGTTGTACATTCACGTATTATTAAATCATATCTTTACACATTTGATATGATTTCTTCTCATAATCTCAGATGTCCTGATCATATGTTTACTATCCATACAAAAATGTTCTAAAATTTTGTTGCCTTGTAGAAGCAAGAAAGAAGGTAAGTGATTTTGTGTGATGGTGGAGGTATTGATGGTGGTGGCAGGGGTTGGAGTTTTAAAAAGAAGAGAGAACCATGTACAACTGGTTTTGTACTGTGTTGTGCACTGGTTTGCTCTTATGTTTAATAGACTGAATGTTTATCAGAAAGAAATCAATTTTTCAGGCGTGAATCCACTGAGTTTGCAAAACCTGATTGATTTTTCAGGAGTAAATCCACTGAACATGCAAAACTTGGTTACATTAGCAGCTATCACCGGAGGAAACAATGCTATGTCTCCAACCGGTAAGTAAACTTATCGATTTTATTGAAAGCAAAAACATGCACTTGATGAAATAATTTCCTAATGAATGTATGTAATAATGGAATTTGTATTATGATCCCCCTTCAATTAATGAGTTATATTAACAGACATGATTTTTGCTGTATTGTTGAATCTGAAAATGGACCATACCAATTTTATACTATATAAAACAGAAATTTATAAAACAATGATTTTTGTTTATTTCTGTGTAGGATCCAGCACGTCTAGCCTCAGTAGTCCAGGTGTGTTTTGTTAATTTTGTTTCTATATTTATACTCAACTTAATCGTGCTGATTTGTGTGGTTACTTTAATCGCTTATTTAACAATTATTAACAGTATATACAGTTGTTTTGTTTGTTCCTAGAAAATTGTTTACTCTGCATGTTTTGTTCTGTGTCCATGTTCCAGTTTGTAATACTGTGGTACTCAGAGAAGTTAACATTCATGGACAGTAGATCCCATGTATATTTACCCTTATAAATTTGGTTCGGTTCAGTAGTGTTTTATTCTGTAGGTAGGGAACAGTGTTACATAGTGGCTTTTTTTTAATAAAAAAAGTATAGTTTTTTGTGATTTCAGTTTAATAATTTTGAACTTTTATGAAGTTCCTGCATATAACTTTCTTTATATAAATTGTAGTAATTTCAAAAAAGCATGTAGTTGGTGGCACTGGCATTTGATAGCATGTTCATTACTGCTGCATAATGATGTGGTTAGCTGTTGCTTCTTCTGAAATGTGTATTAAATATGCTTTTCGTTAAATAAAGATATGGTAAATTGTATTTTGTTCTAATCAGATAATGAAAACAAAACTTTTTTAGAAAAATTAAGCAGTAGATTGAATGGATTGCTGAAATGGCTAGATTTCTGCGGTATGTTGTGAAAAACCTAATTGTGGTTAGCAGTTCTTACAGACTACCTGATGATTTTGACATTCTGTGTAGCAACTCTTATAATATTTTAATTTAGAAAAACAGTGAAGACTGTTTCAAGTATCTTATATTAATTTACTTTCTATAATATGTTGAAAGGTAAAATTCTTTATAACACTTCTGCAATGTGACAGTTTTATCATATAAATTGGAAACAGGGACCAGAGTAAATTGCTACTGATAACAGTTGTATTTAATTTACATTATAGAAGGGCTTTTGATCTGGGTTTGTAAATTTCTCAAGAGTTTTGGGTATGATGAGTTCTAATTTAAGAACTGAATCCTCTGACCATGAAAACTAATGGAAGGAAAAGAAAATATTGGAAGGCTGTTGCATAGGTGGCAATGTAATTTATAATGAATTTCAAGAAGGTTTGAGGTCCTAAACTTGAAAATCATTGTAATAGATACAGACTTACTACATGATCAACTTTGGCAAACAGAGTCGGAGCGCCTTACGGTGAAGATAATTTAAATGTGATATGTAAGTGTTGTGTTTTATAAGATACACATATCAAGTGTAGATTTGTCAAGCTAGTAACACAGTTGTATTCAAATGATATGTGGGTTTTTGTATTTGGTGTGTACCTTATTTTTTTGTTTACAAGAAAAAACGTACCTTCATTCATTGCAGTTCATTGCTGATGTAGCTCCTAGCCAGTACTTTGTCTGTTTCACTTCTTTTATTGGAAATTATAATTGGAGGTGTTCTTAAGCTAGTGAACGAAGTGGTCAAACAAAACACTACAACACACAGGACTAACTAACACCCAATGTTCTTGAATGTTTCTTGGATGGTCAGTATCCATAATGATTATTTTTGGAAACTTTTATTAAAGAATACCTACGGATTCAAGAGGTTTACCTCTTATCAGTGAATGTTGTCGTTTGTACATAGTGCAAGACAGGAGGTAAAACCAATCATCCTGAGCTCTATGGTATTGGATTGTGTTGGCCTACAGTTTATTAGCACCAAAAATGGTCATAGTCTTCTAGTGGCCATCACGTGACATAAGATTGTTTTTCAAGCAAAGTTACTAGTGTAAGATCCAAGAACCATCTGGTTATAATTAGTATGAACCAAGGCAGGAGATTAGCAGGTTACCCTGGAAACGGATAGAACATTTATGGGACTAGGTTTTCATGAAGGGGTTCAGAGAAAAGACATCAAGAGTAGTGCAGACAGTTCTGTTGGCGATGATAGGCTTTGAAGATCTTATCCGTGAGGTAAATATGTAATATGGACTATTATTGTCCCCAGGCAATGGTGTAGGGGCCTAAAGAAAGAGAATTGTTGGTATATTTTCTAGTCCACATATAGAGGTTGCCTGGTAGGTTAGATGACTGTCAACCTACGTTAGCTGGCATAACAAGATTTATAATAAATATTAATTATATATTAACTGTTTTCACATTGAAATTCTGTGATTTTCTATTGTATATGGGTTTCCATGTGACTCATGCAGTATTTATCACTTGCATACTCTTGTGAAATTTGGTGTGTGCGTGTGTGCGCGTGGAATAAGCAAATTGTATAATTTACATTTTTATTGACAATGTTAAGTCCATACACAGTGAAACTATAAATATTTTATTATACTGACAGTTACCACATCATCCATGATATATAAGCCTCTCCAACTTTTATTATAATGTAGACTGTTATGCTTTTTTGTGAAGTTTTCTTTACTTTTTTTTTAGTGAAAGAAAGAGAAACATGTTTTGGCAGCATGGTTTTTAGTTAATTTTATGTAACAATTAAAACAAAATATTACCCAACATTATAAAATATTTTGTATGAGTTATGTGCACAAACTCTTCCTAAAGTTTTTGTACAGTTTTCTAGTAGTCGCAGATAAAATGGTTCAATTTATTGTATGTTTTCAACAAGTTTTAAACAAAAAGTGTTTGTGTATTTAAATACAGTTGTTAAAATTAGAAATAGTTGTTTCATATGTGTTTTATTTGTGGGTTTTTACTTTATTTAATATTAAATGGAACATATACAGTCAAGCATTATTTCCATGGGAAGTGGTTGAGTGGCATTGCATGTGTCTCTGCTTTTATTTTGTACAGTAGCAATCTTACAATGTAGACACAGTATTGGATCGGTTACTAGCAGTAACTCGGTATGTTTTGGTTTACAGTATATTATTGATGCTTTTTGTGGCATTAACCAGCCAGCCAAATGTTTGATATACATTTTTATAGTGTTTTTGCTTATTTATGTTAAAGAACAAATAATAACAACTATTCTTTTACTAATATAGATTTTCCTTTTGGAATAATATTTTGATTTCCTGTTTTGAGCCACTGTGTTTATTTCCACGCTAACAAAATGTACTGCTGCAATAACTACCATGGGGTCAGTTAAACATCCACATACACAAGCTTTGCAGTACATAAGACGTGATGTATGAAATAGTAGAGTTCTGATAATTGAGATAAAGTTGATTGTGTATAAAAATAATTGAAGATATTTGAACGGACACCTTACTATAAACAACAGTGGTTGTAACATACCTTTTGAAATTACAGCTTTTGAAAGAAACACATGTTTTTTTTGTTTATCGTAAAAATTATTGTGTTTCAATTTTAAATGTCTGTGTGCAATTAACGATGAATTTAAGAAAATGTTTGCTGTGTCAGGTATTGTCTATCTAACATAAACAGATTATTGCTATATGTTAAAAGTTTAAATGGGTTAATCATGAAAAGCTGTAAATATAGTTTCAAGTTTCAGTTTATTACTGAGAATAAGATTGTGAAGTTTCCAGTATTAAAAAAAAAAAAAAAATCGAATTTTTATATGTTAATTATAATATGGTGATTTGTTGTGATTACAATTGAAACATTAGTTTGGATTATTTTATAAAACACATTATTTTTATAGTCTAAAGAACAATATATAATGTTATGTACTGGAACCAAATAGTTATGCGAGTTATTTTTTATTTAATTACTATTTTCAATTTCTGCAGTTTTACACACACATTATCATGCATGAGATATGTGCATATAGTTGAATACTAATGCATTAATGATGATTTATTTTATACACTATAGTGAATTCTATTAGATTGTATTTTTTAAATGTATTCTAAGCTGTTCAGCTGTTATAAAAAATCTTTTTTTTTTTGTTTTTAGCACTATCAGGCCTAACCAATTCCACTGCTGCCGCAGGTAGGCCATTTTTTATTTGTATAACTGTATTAAGCTACAGTAGCATAACATACTTTTAAGGCTCTATTTAGTGTAAACGTATTTAGGAACTGGGTATGCTGGTCATACTGATTATCATCACTTCATTTAGATGAACATTCATATAAAAAATCACGTTATGTTCAAGGTTATGTTGAATACATTTAAAGAGCCTTGTAATGTATATATTTTTATTTCCATTTAACATACTATATCATAGGAGTTTTGTCCAGCCGATCATTTTCAGGTTCAAATGGAGAAGAAATTGTCACGGCTGTATCTTGTTAGTAGTAGATTCCAGGTTTTCCATTAGTAGTAATAAACCATTATTGTTGCTCTTCCTTGGATTGAATATGAGTGAATTATCTAGATAGGGTTGCCATGCATCCAGGTTTCTCAGGACCTGTCTTCTTTGTACATTGAAGAAGACATTAATAAATGCTGATTTAGGATTGCATCAATTGGACAGAGTTAGTCAGTTGATAATCTGTGTAATTCTTTATTGCTTGTGTTAGGTTATATCAGTTTCTCTTCTTTTATTGTATTATAGTACTTTATTAATTACAAAATGTCAAAGCATGAGTAATTGTTTATTGATACTGTACAGAAAGCGTAGGCTTTGTTCAAAAAAGGAAGACTTGATTGGAAATCTTTGCGTACAGTATGCAGTTATGGTATTGCGATAACAAACCAATGGAAAAGCTCCATTGAAGAACACATTTCAAGGAAAATACAAAAAAAAAGATCATTAATTGGTTGCCAGAACTTTTTAAGTGTTTGGATGACTACATAATAAGTGTAGTTTCCCATTTCAACAAGATATAACTTGATCCAACTAAACAATTAAATTTTATAATGAATAATATTAGCATTATATCTATTTCATAAACTAAACTTGTTTCTTTTACAAACCTTACAGTCATTTTAAAAATTATTTTTGTTTTGTTCTTTTTTCCAGCAGCATAGTAATTTTATTATGAATGATGGGCTAATGAGACATCTTTTTTTTAAAGGCTTTATTTCGGGATTGTCCTATTTTTTGAACTGAATTGTCCTATATATTCATTTTATTAAAAGGCAACATTAAATTAACTAAATTAATCTTTTTCTTATTTCTTCTAGGTGAAGGATTAACTTCATGCAGGTAATGAGTTTGTATAACAGCTTAATCCGGTTAGATTTTTGTACAGGTACCTCCTTTCTGTTAACCTCAGTGGTCATGTGATACAAAACACCAACAACTAAACTAATAAATAGTATTCAAACATTCCACATTGTCCAGACAAGTGTTCTAGAGGTATTGTCAATAGAATTAAACCGGGTGCATTGTTATGGAACACAGAAAGCGATACAGTATCATCGTTGTAAAGTTCATGTGCAATATTAGTGATGTGTGTTTCTGAATTCTGGATTGTCAGGTAAGGATTAAGTGTAAATGAAGACAATAAAATTCTTCCTTAAGAGTAATCATTATATAATCCATGATTTTTTTTGAACAAAGTTCAGCATAATTTCTGGAGGGTCATAATATGTTATGTTTTATATTTAAATATTGTAGGGAAAGTCAGCAAGCTTACCAAATTCATTGTCTTCAATATGCATAACGTATATAAAAAAGCAACTCTGGTTTGAAATATTTTACTGTAACAAAAAGTGTCACCAGTCATCTACTCATAAGTACACGTAATGCAAAGAAACAAAAGAGACAGGGTGGTTATGCTGTCTTCTTTTTTATATTTTTATAACTTTACCCTCTTTAATACCGTTCTTTACTTTGCACTGTTTCAAAACTTTCAAAGTTTTTGTTTTCAATGTATATTTAGGTTCTTGGATTTCGTTGTCCATGACGTCTCCGTTACTTAACTAAATATAATTAATTCACTACCGACTCGGAACAAAGTTTTTTATAGGTAAAAATGTAAAAGTTTTACATTATAGCCTGAACCGGTTTTTGCTCTGAAGAAGCTTTTTAAAAGCGAAAACCGGTTCAGGCTATAAGGTAAAACTTTTACGTTTTTACCTACAAAAAAATTTGTGTTCCGAGTTGGTAGTGAATTAATTATATTTAGTATATTTAGGTGTACCAATATTCTTTTAGATAATTACTGGATTAATTATTATTATTTACAGTCATCACAGTTGCTTCTTATGTTTACAGCTTTGTTGGGGAAAACAGCAGCTGCCCCTGGTAAGTTACGTTTTGTACTTGACGAGGTAGTGTGTGTTTGCTGTTGGCCTGTACAGTATTTTTTTTAACATGCATGTACTTTCTGTGATAGATATTATCAGAGAAAAATTTATTTCGTGCTTTTAAACAAAAACCTTGAAAATTGAGACCTATTTTTGCACACGTTTTATAACAGAGATGGACACAATAAAAATCTTTAAATTAATTAATTTTGTATTGAAATTTTTTAAATTGAATGTTTTATTGTGCATCAAAATTATTTGTATTCTGTATTTTTTTCTTCATGCATATGAAAATGCTATTTAAATTAGATAAAGGTTTTCTCTAAGGTGTTTTAATAAGGTAATTGAACTCTTCGGTTACCTTGTAAATATTGAGTTTGGGAAAGGATTAACAGGACCATTTAAAATAAACATACTTAATTAGAAAAATAAATGTTGACTTAACGAAGTTCATGGAGACTAGTGAAGTGGGCAGTATTTCTCTAGGGACAATATCCCTAGAAGATGATGAGGAGTTATGCATTCTGTAGTAGGCGCATATGTGCAGAATACATGAAGAATCGAAAAAAAAACTGAAGTCAGTATAACCTTTTGTAGAACAAAGTTGAGCATACGTACTTAAAAACATGAAATGCAAATGTATTTAAAACGATGGCTTTCTACTAAAAATAAGATTCATATGAAAATCTGATTGTGGGATAACAGAGATAAGTACAAGCATTGTGGTATGCAGAAGAACCTTCATATGTAGCTTGTGATGGTACAATTCTGGTACAATACTAAATTTATAAAAACATGGTACAAAAGACCATAATTATTGTACACACAAAATAAATGTAACTAATTAAACAATAAAAGTAGAGAGTTACAAGCTGCTTGTTTTTTTTCTTTGTTACCAGTTTCTTGTGACTATAAAAAGTAGTTAAGAACAATATTTTTTTTGGTGATAATTGAGAGTATATTAAAAACACACAAATAGGAACTGACCCTTTTTTTATTAATATTATCCTTTCCTATATTGACTGGTGTACCTACTCCTGTACATTATAAAATCATAAAAAACAGACCTGCACCATCAGGTAGAGATACTAACATCTACCAAAGAAGAGACACTTAACAGAACATAATGGATGCTACAACCTAAATGTAACATTAGAAACGTGCATGCATTTCTAATCTGTTTACTTTCAATTAATGTTTGCAGATCATTGAATAGCAAATTAAATTTGGATGTGATTGTAGATCTAGAATTTATTGAATTGCTGATTTTTTGTTTGTTTTGGTTAATAATTTAAATATCGAAAACAGCATCCAATTTAAAAGACATTGCAGATTTAAAAAGTAACTTTATTGTACTTTTAGCGTTATTAATTACTTGCACTACATTCAGTAGTTAATTCTTATTCATATCTAGCAGGGCCAGTTTTTATATTATTAAATGTTAATATCTTCATAAGTGTTTCATGTGACTTTATTAGTGCCAAGTTTTACAGTTATTTTTTTACTTTTTCCTGTGCATATACACGTAATTTGTCTGTCTTCTTTTACAGAACATCATTTCTATTTGATTATCATTTTCTGCTGATAGTGCTTGATAAATAAATATCTGTGGGACACTTTGAAAGTATACAAATCATGTTCTATAAAAGAAAGGCCAACAAACACAGTGTTGTGTACCCATGGGAAAGTATAAAAAATAAATTGTAATTGCCAAAAGGCCCCTACACATCTTCCAATCCAATCCGATCCGATCCGATGTCGTAAATGTAGGATGAAAATAGCAACTGTATTTTGATTTAAATGGAATAACTCCTATTGTAGTCCCAAGCCACGTGTTTGTTAACCAAATATATTGTTACTCACCGTCTGTGGCCTTTCCGTGATGTTATTTCGTTGTTTACATGTTTCGAGGCACTTGCCTCATCATCAGAACTTTATAAAAACTAATGTATGTCATAAATGATGACATGTGTCAAAATACTAAAACACAATACGGCATTAAACTATGTACAGAACTTGCTTTAAAAATGAGCACGTCAATGTTAGGTGTGCCTTGCAAGACAACAAGGAGCGGCGCGTGTTGTCTTGCAAGGCACACCTAACATTGACGTGCTCATTTTTAAAGCAAGTTCTGTACATAGTTTAATGCCGTATTGTGTTTTAGTATTTTGACACATGTCATCATTGATGACATACATTAGTTTTTATAAAGTTCTGATGATGAGGCAAGTGCCTCGAAACATGTAAACAACGAAATAACATCACGGAAAGGCCATAGATGGTGAGTAACAGTATATTTGGTTAGCAACTGTATAGTGTGTAGGACGATCGTCCTTACAAAAAAGTTGGAATCCTATTTAGGAAGGTCGGGCGGTCCTCCCCATCCGACTAGCTGACTTAGGACAGATCCCCTCCACCTTCCATCCTAGATCGTATAGTGTGTAGCGCAGTCGAGCATCGGTTTCGATTAGTTGTTTCTTTTCTTTTCAGCGGACTGCAAGTTGTTGAACATGTTTTTCATTTTGTTTTGAGTATACTGTGAGTAAAACGGCTGAAGACGAATGTAGAAATATTTTATTGAACTCGCAAAATGGTATTATGTTTTTCTATGAACGGCTTTACCATTCTCAGCAATTCCATACAACATTGTTCATTCGTTCGTAAAAAAATTTGGAAATCGTCCGAGTTCAATTGCTTCAACAATATCGAATGGATAAATTTCTTTCTTTCCTTTAACCACTTTTTTGCCCAAAATTTCCTTTCTGGTAGGGGCTTTCGGAGGATCAACAGTATTGTAAGTGCAACCCTGATTTTTTGATTTTTCGACAAAAATGGTGCCATTCCGAGGGCGTGACCAGGTCAGGAATCTCAATGGTACTGACTAAAATGATGAGATCGGAGAAAGAAATTGGACAGTATGGATAGCGATCTCCTTTCCTAAATTGGAGATCGGATCAGATTGGATTGGAAGGTGTGTAGGGGCCTAAACCCAATTGTAAAAGCCAAAACTTGTAGAGAAATTGTAAAAGCCAATAAAGGTTAATACTCATTCATTACAGTATAAAGTTATTTTGTGACATGAGATTTAGGCTTGAACATAGCTGGGAAGCTTGTGACCTTCCCCCCTAGACATGAGCTTTACATATATAACTTTATATACTTAGTGTAGTTGTCAATTCCATAATGAGCTTTGTGTGCCTTGTTACTTGCATAAGTCAGTGACTTTATTGAAAGAAGCTGACTGTACTTTCTATCTTTTTGGACCAAAGACACAATAGGAATTCTGCTTCCATAGCTGAGTGCGCACCGAAACATAGCTGCAAACATTTAACTAACACCGAAAATACTTTTAAAAATTAAATAGAAATAAATTCCTACCATAATTAAATTAAATAAACGTCTTTTATAATTAAAAAACATAAGTTCTGTAAGTTGGGTAAGAAGTTAATATATCGACTAGAATGGCATATTTTCAGAGTATGTTTTATATGTATATTCAAGTAATTAGATTTTTAGTTTGTAGCTGAAATACATCTTTTTGTAATAATTTGCCTACCTCTTGTGTTTCCGAATTGGGTATTGCCATTTTTCTGTTAATTGTAAAAATTAGTTGTTTTGCTAAGAAAATTAAAAAAAAGAAACTGGAAATCCAGTATTTGTCTTTTCTTAGAAACTGTACTTTAACAAAAATCGGCAAAGCTACTAAAAAGATTTTAAAATTATTACTGTTTATGGATATTGAAGTATAACCAAAACTATTAATACTAAGGAACCTTCCATTATAGTAAAAAGAGAAAAAAACATTTTTAGGATAACGTATAATTATATTTTCAAACTTTTGTTAATTTGGTACAAAGCACTAGGTCTCATTATACTTAAAACTTATTACGGGAAAAGTCACCAAACACCACTGGTTAGAAATACTTCACTATCACAACAGCTACATTGGTCATGTTAAAATATACACAACACAAAGAACAAAGAGTAAATTTTATGATGAAACGATGAACAAGTTTTTATTTTAGTATTTGCATTTCTCGTGTCCACATGTTTAACCCAGTCTTGTACTAGTGTGCTTTGGCAACGTCTGTTGATCATGGCTTGAGGCTGTATTCTCCCAGTTCATTTCTGTTGGTGAATATATGTTAGACTATGGGTTCTATGCTGTACTATATGGATTTTTTTTTATAAAATCCAATAAAGGTGTTGAAATCCAAGGATTCCTCTTTATTTGTTCCATCAGTGTATATACAGCAGTTTTGGTTATACCACCTTCAAGTAGTGCATTGTCTACGTAAAAGATAGTGATCATATTGAGTGGACAGAGAATTTCACTGAAGAAAATTTGTAGAGGCAGGTGAATGACGTGTGCGTGTCGTTCCTTTTCTCATGACTGATGAAGTTGTTTATTAGAGTGAAATATTTCAAACCAGTATATTTTTTCATGTATTGTAATACAGTGAACTTGGTAAGGCTTTACAATAATTTTTAATTTTGTATATAAGAAGCTGACTTGTGTTGTTAGAAATGAAGGGAAGATGCAGTACCGAGTTATTGAAAAATTGTCTTACTAAATTTTTAAGTGTGTACTGTATATGTTATTTGTTTCTGTGCGATTGCAATTTACTATTTTATTTTATCATTATTATTATTATTGTTATTATTATTACTCCCAATTACTAAGTTCCTCCTTCCGTGTTACAAGCTCTAGACTGCAAGCTCTAGCTGCCTTGTACCGTTTAAGGGTTGCAAAACGTATTATTAACTGAAATTTAACAAATTAGATATTGTGTGTAAATATTAACCATACTCTAACCTGAGGAATGTAATTACAAATATACAGTAGTCTCATGTATTAATTTTTGTTTGCAGTAGCGGGAGCAACCACATTGAATGCCTTGACGTCATCACCATTAAATGGATTAGCAACTTCTGCTCTTACAGTATCTGATGCTTACCAGCACTTTGCAAACTGTAAGAAACTTTTTTACATGAATATAATATTAAAATTAAGAACACGTCAATGTTATGAGCTAAAGATACCTTCCAGGAACAATGAAATATAACTGATGAGACATTTAAATTTCTGAATATTGTAATCTTGCTCTCAAAAAGTGCGTTCCTGTATAAATGGATAACATGTCACATTTTAAATTGTTGGGTATCATGTAAGTGTGCAAGTGTGTTTGCATTTGTTTTATGCAAGCATATAGGAGTAGCGACATAGATTTACTTTTGTACTATGCTTAACTGTAAATCATGAAAACTGCGCAAGAAGTAAAATTGAAAAGTAGGTAAAACAATCCTAATCCTCTTAACTTGCTTAAAACAAAACTTGTACATAAAAAATGTTATTGAAAATTTAAGTGGCTCTTTGTAAAAGATTTCAAATTGTCACATGGTGTTAGACTTGAAGGTCATTAAGTGATGTGCATTTTAATCCAATAAAATGTCCTTTTCACCATTAATTATGTTGTGATAAACTTAATTGATATGATTTGCTTCTTCAGGTCACATTTAACTGTTAATAACGGTAAGAGTATGCATTAGGTCTGCTATTGCTTGTTGATTTATAAAATGTAGGTATGCTATATAAAACTGATTCAGTTTTGAGTATACCTAACATATAGGGCTGAGGTGTAGAGTTTAACACTTCCTTTTTATGTTTTACCTTTGCTAGTGTAAATATATATATATTTTTTTTAATTAACACTTTGCTTTCAATTTGATTTGTTCATTAATTTATTTGTTGGTTATTACTCTACACTATACTATTATCAGATAGGGACTGCGGCTGGGCGAGGGTCAGGCTCACTCACAAACACGCAGCCCGCACACACATAAGCGCAGGGGATTAGGACCGGCCGGATTCTCGCCCCATTAGTCACCTAGTAGTGGACTTCAGTTAATCAATTTTGATTTATTTTATTTGACATTTTACCTTAAAATGTTTAATATATATCAATTCTACACACCAGCCGCACTCCCTAGTTGATAATACTATAATTAAAAAGCCAAATATTATAAATATTCAATGTATAACAAATCTTCATAAACAAACACTTATTACAAACAGTCCATCCCAGTGTCTTACAACTGTGTTAAAATATGTTAATTATGAAGCCTCGACTGAAGGAATTAAAGAAATAAACAGAAGCCGGCAAATATTTAATCAACATTCATATACTGCATAAAGTTCGTGTTATTTGAATTAGCATTCTCTGTGATTCCAACTTTGTCGTGTTTACTTGCTGAACTGCTACTTGTCATGATCTGGAAGTAATAAACTAAATTATTTTCCACTTTTAATATTTCTACATTTTCTCCAACCATTTTGAAAATGTAGAAATATTGAAAGTGAAAAATAATTTAAATTAAAGGAAGTTATATGATGAGTTAGAAATTTTAAAGGTAAAAAAGGAGAGCAGTAATATACTAATGAACATACAAACAGAATTTAGTAATGAAATATTTTATCATATTTTACAAGTGTGAATTCCGTCAGACTGTAGTATAATAAGTGTTAGGTAAGCAGACAAAGCTAGGTGTGGCTTATAGGGTACTAGAGGGAGAGGCAAAGCTTCGTAGTAGGTAGCAGGGGCGTGGCTTAACAGAGCTGACCCAATAGGGTAGTGACCAGTGCACTTGTTTACGAATTGACCAGCTGTGAAGGCGGATTCATGGGTCCAGCGGGATATTTGTTTGTCGTGGTTTAGGACTTGCAAATGGTGGAAATGCTGAAAGGCCTTGTCCGGAACATGACATGTAGCACTTCAGCAAGTAAACACGACAAAGTTGGTACGGCATAAGGTATCTTGTGTGAACACATAACACATTACAAACAAATTTTCATACAGTAGACGGTAGCATTTTAAATAATTAAAACCTAAATAATTTTTTAAAAAGTCAACAAAAACAGAATATAAAATATAACATAAATACTGCAGTGAAAGTTGTGTTGAACAAACAGTAAAACTGTAATTCCTTGAATACATTAAGTACAAGTACGAATATTCAAAATAAAAGACATGCACACAATCCAATAAATGCTGATTATGTAAACAAACTACAAATCTTAAAAAATTTCTTATTAGAGGTAAATTGTATAATTTATACCATTATATAAAAGTTAATATAATTAATGAATTGATAATGAACTTTTAAATAAATTGCTTGTAAATTTTGAAACATTTCATGAGAATTGTTAAAAATAGGCGAGTAGTAGTTTGCAAGTTCATTTTTTATGTTGATATATTTTTTTTGTTATAATTTTTTAATTCCTTTACCCTGAAATATTACATCTTTTGAAACAATATTGTTTAAATAAATGTAAATGAATAACAAGTTCCATTATTCAGAATCATAGATAAAAAGATATTTTCTCGAAAAAGATGGTACATTCATTTTTTTTCATATAAATTTTGTTATTGGGAAGTAATGTAAATAAAATGATATTAGTTAGAATGGTGGGGATGTTACAGCGAGCCATTCAGAGAAGCAGATAGAGGGTCCAGACGGGGCAAATTTGTTCATCTATCACCTACCGCAAGATTTCAATGATGCTGACCTCACAACAACATTTCTCCCTTTTGGTACCGTCCTCTCAGCCAAAGTTTTCATCGACAAAAATACCAAATTATCAAAATGTTTTGGTAAGTTAGTTTTTTGATAGAGAACTGCAAATCAGAAATGAGATATTGGCAATATTTAAAAATTATTTTTCTATATTTGTCTTTTTACAAAAATTATGAGTCAAAAATAATAATAAAAATATTATAATAATACTGAATTCATCACCAATAATAATAATAATAATAATAATAATGATTACAATTAATCATAATAATTTATATTATTAAGTGAATTAACAAAAATACAACTATGTACTTCAAAGCAGATAGTTAAAGGGAAAGTATAATAATAAAGACAGAAAGAGACACACAGAATAATTTAACAGAGGAAATAAATTTGCTTGTAGTAGGGCCAGATCATGACAACGCCTTGACATTTGAACGCAGCACTCAGTGGTGATGTCCGACGTCCCAGAGTTAAAGGAAGTACCTGTAGGGAAAAAACTCAGGACAGAAATAATTTGCTGCATGTAAAAGAATGTTCAAAAAGAAGTGAAAGATGTATCAAAAGTATAAAAATACAAGAGGTTAGAGATGGGAAGACACCAATTACAGCAACAGCAAAGATTGCTGAAGGGAATGATACACGGAAGATTGGGCGTGAATTGGGAAAACAAAATGGAATCAAAGTATTGTTGAGTTACACTGGACATGCTTTAAAAATAGAAAAAGATTTTCTGTAGCCAAATGTAACACTTTTGTGTCGAGCACCTTACATGTATGGCTTTTGAAATTTCCAAGATTTGTCGAGCCCATACATGTACAGCTTTCAATATAACATTGTTTTAAATCATGAAAATCACAATATCCTTGCTCTCTGTTGGCTATAATTGGAAGTAGGATATTTCTAGTTTACAATTCTGCTACTAGATCACAGCAGCAATTGTCTGCTACTAGACTGGAAGAATCATATGCTTCCGCTTTCAGCTACACGTTTTTATAGTTGAGTGTGATGTTTCAAAACATCATACAAATTTTTTAGTGAGTAATAAAATCAGTTATTTTTATTTTGTGTAATAACAATATAAAACAATATTAGGGGATAAATTTAAGTAGTTCTGAAAAAATATAGTTTTATATTATAATTATAATTAAAGTACCGTAATTTCAACATTTTTTTTTGCTAAAACCTTTTATAAATTAGCACAGAAATGTTTTTTTTTTTAACTACGGCTTATTTGTACTCAAGTTTAGAGAATACATGAATTTACGATAATAAATACATGTTACCTTAATTCGAATTATACTGTGGTTTACACCGTTAGTCAAAAAGTGTTAAAAATGGCAAGTGAAATTACCAGTTCGGGACAAACAGGTTTACGGAGGAAATATCTTATGTCTATGAGATTCGCAACTTGCTTGGTATATCTGCAGTGATAGTTTCAAGGTCAGCTAATGCAGGGTGGCCACAAGCCTGGAAAAGTCATGGAATTTGAAAACCTGGAAAAATCAAAAAGAACCTGGAATTTTTGTAGTAATTTAAATTATTTCTCTTCGTGTTATATTTACGACAGCCACGATAGTCCACAAATACATTTTCACACTTCATTTGTGTCTTTACTCTGTCATGAATTACGCTTTGTGCTTGAAACTCCTGCCGCAGCTCAAGTCGATTGTGTTTCGAAGCCACCTCGGCCAAGACTGTCTACAATTATATCAAACCTTAATGCAACTATCGATAGTAGTCAATATGGCGTCAATATCGGTTGGTTATCAAAAGTAAACACATGCTACTTACGTGTACTAAAGGTTATAGTAGTTGTAGAAAATTTAAGTTTAAAGTAAGGTCAGTTTTTTTTTTAAAGCAGCATTGTTATAATGGGTCAGTCGTGTTGGGTGCCCGGATGTAAATCGAGTTATGGGAGTTCAGATACTCCAGCATTTAGATTTCCCAAGTATGAGGTCATGAAAAAGAAGTGGATCAGATGTAGTTGGGATAATTTTACGGTTACTGATAATACGTTAGTTTGTATAAAACATTTTGAACACAGATGTATTTCCAATTGGTAATGGCGAATGGGTCTTCATTCCAAGGATTTCAGAGCTCACTGAAGATTAAAAGATGCCTTTCCCCCTCCCCTATGCTCCCATCACTTCCCCTTCTACAGTGCCGCCTGTGGCCCGTGCCAAGTGCACATAAACAAACAAGCTGTAGCCTGTCTGATTGTTGCTTTGCTGATAGCGTGCGTGTAGTTGCCTAAGTGTACTTATTGTTCTCTGAAGGAACTGGTGTTTTTATAATAAAGCATCAACAGGTGAGTTTGGTGAAGATGACCCTTGTTTTATGTTTATTGGTACATGTGGTTTGCATGTATTAAACAATGCCTTCGAAGGGGGAGCAAAAGCGACAAAATGGAAAATGGTTGAGTTTCTCCGAAGTTTGTATAATTTTTTTAAAGATGTACAAGCCCATAGGAGTACATAAGGATTACAAACTCTGAGCTCATGCCTTTCAAGTTTTGTTTTATTAGACAGCTGTTAAATAGAAAGTGTGCTGATCGAGCGCTACTAATGGTGCCACATTTGATAAGAGTTCAAGTTGTGCCTTGGAAAAGATCCTGGTCGAAAAAAGGTTCCAGATATTCATAGTTGCAAGATTATTTCTAGTTTCCTAGAAGATAAACTTCTGACTTTGAAATTGAGCTTCTTCAGTTACATAGCTAACCCGATAGAGCCATTCTTAACTAAGTATCAAAGTGATGAACCATTGTCCCTTTCTTTTGCTGATCTTTCAGGTCTTATGTCAGACTTGTTGAATATGTTCGTTAAAAAGGAACTCTTACAGGGTTTGTCTTGCCCTGCTAAAATTAATCTAAAGGCGCCAAAGAAGTTTCAGTTTAGCTTTAACGTAAGGGCAGAACTTAAAAAAAAAACTCTAATGTAAAAGATTCTGAAATCTTACAGTTGAAAACTGAATGTATTTTGATGTTGAAGGAATTGTGCATTAAGCTACAGACAAAGTCGCCCCTCGGTAACGAGTTATGTAGAGCCATATCATTCTGTGATCCCTCGCTTATTTATGGTCATAAGGAGACTGCTTTTAAACAATTAAATAAGACTTTAGACATTTTTCAAGTGAATAAGTGGTTGCAAGGTAATACTTGTGATAAAATTCTCAAAGAATTTAAAGTTCTTTGACTGAATCTGCCCCAGTACTATGATCGTAAAAGTAAATGCCTTGGCCACTTTTGGAGAGAACTGCTTACTACAAGTAATTCCAGCAATGATCTTCTGAATTTTATTAAAAAAAGTATTAATTTTTAGTCATGGTAATGCCAGTGTCGAGCGTGGGTTTTCTGTCAACAAAGAAATGATAGTGGATAACCTCCTAAATAAAACGTTAGTGGGTTAAACACTAGTTTATGACAGCATTAAATGTGCTGGTGGCTTCTCCAAAATTGAAATAACAAAGCAAATGATCTTTAAATGCCGCAAGGCCAGAAGTGCCCAAGAAGAGCACCTGAAGATGGAAAGAGAGCGTCAGGCTGAAAAATTGAAGCAGAGAAAAACAGAAAAAAAGAAGGGAGAAATTGATGAAGAAATTCAAGTACTTAACAGAGTTAGTACAGAAATGGCAAAAAAAAAATAGTTCATATGGAAATGCTGCAGAAGAAATTATCGTCAAGTGCTGCAACAGCCATAAAAAATTAATATTCTGCTATGGTTAAGTTTTTATTTTTATTGATTTTTTTTACAATAGAAAACTTTCCTTTATGCAGTACAACACTGATCTTAATGTGTAACAAATATTTACAGTTAAATGTGTTTTAGAATCCAAAATTCTAATTTTTTTTTATTGATATTGTTTTTAACAGGGATTTTGTTTTTATGCTTTTGACCTGTTGAAAATGATTGTTGAATGTAATAATGCAGTTCAAATAAAGCAAGTAAAATGTTCCTACTTCTTGTTTATATTTTACCTTATCATTTTAAAGCAATTTTATATTTTTTTATAGTATCGAAGAGATGTACGTGTTTTTATGTCATTATATTATGTCTGTAAAGCCTTGCAAAGTTCCACCTGGAAAACCGTAAATTTGGGTCTGGAAAACATGAGAAAGACATGGAATTTTGACCACAGGTTTTTGTGGCCACCTTGTAATGTCACAATTTTGAATCCTCTGATTTTTCTATACTTTCCAGAGATTGGCCAATTATTCTACTGGTATAAAGGACAATATCATAACATTACTACATGACATACTTTGCTGATAATAAAGAGCAGTATTTTGGAAGTGATTACGATTTGCAGTTAGGAACATGTTCTTTGATACTAGTTTAGTGTAAAGAGTTAATTGTTAATTATTGTGTGTAGATATTGTGTTATACAACTGTGAACTTGAAAAAAAAACTGTTTACTTGAGTGTTTTTATTAACTGTTATTAAAGTATGAGTAAAAATTTCTCTGGTGTTCGATTATTTACTAAACTGTTAGATCACAATCCATGCAATCATAAACAAATTATTTAATCATGGATTTCTAGAATATTAACTTTGTAAAATATCGGTATGGAGAACCATACATGACTTCCATATTCTAAGATTTATATTTAAAATCATTTTCAGCCAAACAGCCAGGCTGTGTCTTACCTGCCTTTTTATTGCTGTATTAAATGAAAAATATTATATTACATTAAAATGAAAAAAATTATAATTTTATTTTTAACAATTACCATTGTTTCAAAAAGTTTAAATAAATTTTCAAGTACTTTACTCTTGTTAAAACGTAAAAGGTTGCAGGTAAACTACCCCTTCCCCTTAACCGATCTTCACCAAAATCGAAAGTCATTGAGACCTCTACAATTCAGGGACGTATGCAAAAAATTATTTGATTCTGTTTCAATTTGCGGCTGTTATCGTTTGCCATAGAAAATACGCTTGATAAAAAAACGTTGCAGGTAAACTACCCCTTCCCCTCAACCGATCTTCACCAAAAACAATAGGTCTTGAGTACTCTACAAATCAGGGCTGTATGCAAAACATTATTTGATTCTGTTTGAATTTACGGCTGTTATCGTTTGCCATAGAAAATACCCTTGTTAAAAAAACGTTGCAGGTAAACTACCCCTTTCCCTCAACCGATCTTCACCAAAAACAATAGGTCTTGAGAACTCTACAATTTAGGGCTGTATGCAAATAATCGTTTGATTCTGTTTGAATTTGCGGCTGTTATCGTTTGCCATAGGAAATACCCTTGTTAAAACATAAAACGTTACAGGTAAACTACCCCTTTCCCTTAACCGATCTTCACCAAAAACAATAGGTCTTGAGAACTCTACAATTCAGGGCTGTATGCGAAACATTATTTGATTCTGTTTGAATTTGCGGCTGTTATCGTTTGCCAAAAAAAAAAAATTTCCATTGATAAAAAAAAACCGTTGCAGGTAAACTACCCCTTTCCCTCAACCGATCTTCACCAAAAACAATAGGTCTTGAGTACTCTACAAATCAGGGCTGTATGCAAAAAATTATTTGATTCTGTTTGAATTTGCGGCAGTTATCGTTTGCCATAGAAAAAAAATCTACAGACAGACACACAGACAGACAGACAGACACACACACAGACACTTTTCGGAAAATGACTTTTTTTCATGTTTTGAGTGTAGTAGAATCAGAATCTGCAATAATCTCGAACACGATTTTTTTTGCCATCACCATACTTCAATTCCTTAAGGAATATGGAAGTAAAACAGTGCCAAACCACATATTTTCATAATTATAGTTATATTAGTTATATGTATACTGGTATTACATTTAGTGGCTACAAATTTCAGAAAATTTTTACTACGTAGCAGTGTTTATAACTGTATTTTCTTGCCTATAGAATAATTTTACAATCTCTTTAGATCAAAATGATACATGAAGCCACAATGTTTTTAGTTAAAAGCATGGAAGGGTATGAACAAAATTAGTAGTCCTCTATAAAGGTTTTGATAAATGCAATGTTTTATAATAATAATCTTGAATATATTCAGCCAGCTGATGTACCGGTACCTTTGGACACAATGAAAATCTGATGATTATTCTTGGTATTGTACTGCCACAAAGAAAATGTTTGTTATATGCTGAATAGATTTTAATATAATTTTACTATACAGTTATTAACTCTAAAATAAGTATATTTTCTTCATATAGTGCATTTGCTATTTTGAAGTGAAAGGTCAAATTAGGATAGATAAAGCAGGGAGTGCTTTGTTGGTTGGCATTCACACTCTATTTTAAACTGGAGAGGTGTTGACAGTTCACATGATGTCAACTGCCATGTTGCCAAACTCGTCTGTCAACTGGTCTTGCACACATGTTTGTTTAACACTTCATACCAACAGTTATGGTAATGAAAGTTAACACACACAAATCATAAAAATTTATCAACAAATTCAGTAAGCTAATCAAAATGAACAGGTGAAAATAATGTAGTAACAAGATTTAGAATGATTTGCAATTTCTTGTCACTAATGAAATTTAATTTGAAACGTAAGCTCAAATAACAAGTATAATTACTACTAACTTCCAAATGCACAATAAATTTGAAGCTTGTAAATTTTAATGGAGTAACTGTAAAGAAACAAGAATTACAAATAATAATTACAAAATATACACATAACATTACTAATTTCTGTTAAAAACGTGTTAATTAAATTCTCTGTTACTGTGTTATATTTACTATGTGATATGGAAAATGGAAAGGATATAGTTAATATTATTACACACAATTCACCGTAGTTAAATATATTATTCACATTCTATGTAAGACTCGTAGTTGATACACCATTAAGAGAAATATAAAATTTTAGATAATTTTGCTGCATGTTCAGAACAATTCTTGAACCATACAAGCCAAACTTTACATAATCAGACTGGAATTTCCTCACTTAAACTAAATATTTGCCAATCAAAGCTTTTAATTTCAGTCAAGAGTAGAGATCATGAGTGTACAAGGGCAATTCATATCGGATATTCAAGATTAACAAAGTTAATCAAAACTACATGTGTTTCTTCAAACAATAAGTTTGAAGGAAGAGCCACACGTCTGCTAATTCACTGCATTGAATGCCGCCAATCTCTAATAACATCAGTATTATAAGCAAGTGTTTGTCTGACTGCAGTCTAAAAACAAGTGCTTTCCATGGTAATTGTGATTGTCTGCTTAAGTTTGGAAACTACTTCAAACCTACTGGAATTGGAGCACCATGGGTATACCAAGTTTAACCTGTGAAATTTTGAATTCAATAAAAATCTGAAAGCAACCCTGAGGAACTCTACCATCGACGTTATTACACGAACATACCATAAGATTGTCCTAGATAAACTGTAGATTATCAGGTCACCAGACTTTAGCTATTGACATTGTTCTTCAGACTACAGTGAAGAAAAGTCAAAATTTGAATAATACTATTGAATCATACACTCTAAAGCACTTTTAAGACTAACAACTTTACATCAGAATACAGTCACTCTGCTTCCCTGAATAGAAATCTTCAAGGTGGTTGGGATGGTTATAAGGGGACATATGCACAGAAAAAATTCAAATCCACAATACTATGCATAGTCGTAACTACAGTGAAACCTTGATATAAAGCTCTTCTGTGGACCGGCCAAAAAGCGCTTTGTATCGAGGGTCGCTTTATATAAATGTCCCAAGTTTAACTATTTAATTTGCCGGGACCATGAAAAAAGAGCGTTACATCAAGGGTCGCATTATATCACAGGGGTGTTATATTGAGGTTCCACTGTGTAATGTTAACAAAATATAACACCTAATCTAATGGGGGAAAATAATACTAAATCAAATAAAAACATAAATTTTATTAAAATTATTAACATTCAAATACTCAGTACAGAATGCATAAATATATATGAATAACAACAAAATATGTTTAAAAGTTATACTACAAATACATACTGTAGACCCTATTTAATTCAACATTGTAACAATAGAAATTGTGTTACTTTCATTTCAAGGGACTGTTACTTATTTACATGATATTTCAGCTGCTAACGTCTGGACTCAAATCATAAACTTAACAAAAAATGCAGCGATATAAAAATCTGTTGTAATCCGAGTAATGTTAATAACATCACTGACATATTATAAAGAATGGAATAGTTTCTTAAAACAGTAAAAATAAAGTTTTTTGGCAGTTTAATTAACATAATTCACAGTTTCTTCAGAATTGTCTTGTGTAGAGTTACAGTATACTCAAAATGCATGTTGTTTTTAAATACTGTTGACTTACTCATAATTTTAATGTTAAATTGCCAATTCTGTAATGTTCTTATTCTATTTCAAGTACACTTTTCAATAAAATGTCAAAGAACAAATTGCTGCGTATTATGAAATATTAGTTATTACTAAACAGATCAGACACTGACTCAATCACTCAAGGCTTTTTATTAGACATATTTTAGAAACTCATACCAAGGTATATACAGTACAGTTGACAAAGTATTTGTAAATATGACCAGAAAGTTTTTGAAAAATTTAATAGTACCCACGTTAATAATGATGACACAGTTGTACAATAATAAACAAAACTGTGCTAACACATTTTATAAATATTTACACATTTAATTTACACCAAGATACTACTTTGATCTACTGGATCACAACCGCTTCAAAATTTGTTGGCCCAATCAAACACTTGTGTTCTTGAAAGAGCAGTGCCTAAAAACATTATCATGTTAAAAAAAATGCACATTTAATGCTTACCAAAAGATGACTTGCAAACTGGGTATTCAAAAAAAAAAGCTGAAATTATTCCAAACAGAAATAACTTAGTACAAATATACACAGGAGAAAATGTATATTAACATAAGCTCCACTAAAACACTGCACATTGTCCGTGTCATGTTATTATTATTAAGGACGTCTTCTTGAAAGCAGGTCCACTTCTCGTCTATATCTGTGGTGTGAACGTAAAAATTCTCTTGTTGGAATACGGGACCTAAGAAAAAAAAAGTATAGTAAGTCATGATTGGGTGGCATATGATCTGTACAAAATAACACAAAAATGAAAAAAAAATCACACTAGTAAAAAAAAAAATTCTGACTGAATCTGTTACATGTTGTCAAACTATGGAAATGATTCCGAAGATATCATTAAAACCACTATACACAATATGTAAAGATTCCATTAAAGATACCATATTACAATATGTAATTAATAATGATTTATAGGTGCATGCAATTACAGCCACAAATCTGAATCGAACTATTCGTGCTTACCTGACACTCATCTTATTTTTTAAGTAAGAAAGAAGTATAGATATGGGATTACAACAAGAACACAATTTCCCAACAAACAAATTATATTTTTTCCAGACCGTAAACTTTAAGCTTTGTAATATTTAAACTAACAAGTCATATACTGGACTACACACTGAATTTTTCTGGAGGCTGAGTACAGTATTTGTGAAGTGACTGCTACTAAAAAGCTATTTAGAATTATAAAGACAATTATTATATAATTGAAACATAACACTGTTAAGAGAGAAAACGTTACGGCGATTGGAGGCAGTCTGGAGCAAATTTTACCTGAAGTGTAATAATTAAGTAATAATCTTTGTATGTCATATAAACTTTACACATATTTGGTGGTTATTTTTAGTACAGGTAACAAGGGTCCTAGCTCTTTGCAGGATGGCAGATTGATTTCAAACTGGGTTACAAGGTGTACCCCGGTTTATAACGTGATCACAATTTATGAGACTGACTGTACATATAGTAAATTGAGGCAGGTGATGGAACAGATTTATTTATAGTAATTAAGGAGTGTTAACCGTTTGCTTAACGAGTTCAAGAGATTAACTGAACTGATAATTGACTGAAAACACAGAAAGTTGGTTAAAGAAAAGTTGGTTATTTTTATTGTTTATAAAAAGAAGAACAGGTGAGACTGAATGGTATAGCAACAGATGTATGAACGTGTTTACTAAAACGCCCTTTAAAATTGGTTTTAGTTGATCTGTCTAAACAGTTACCTATTAGAAAAGTGAAGCAAGTAAAAATAAACAAGCCATAGTCTGTTTTGTTTTAAAATAGCCTGAAAATTTTCACTTTTAGTCAGACACAGCAATTTGATGAGAGCACAATATTTTTCATGTCAATAACTGCAGGGTCACACGGATAATTTGGATATTGTCAAAGGATGGGAAAAAGCAGGTTTTCAAGTGACAAAAGAATTTGTATAGCAGGAAATACAATGCTGTTTATTTTGCTAAACATTATGCCACTGATTTGTTATAATATTATTATATACATCCACCAAAATCAATAGTTTCAATTTTTTAAATTATTGAATAAGGCCTTTTCGAAATTATTATAATTTCATCATCAGTTCACACTAGAAAATGTTGTTATCTCACTGCAGTGAGATATAATAGACACAAATAACAACATTTTATAGTGTGAACTGATGATGAAATTATAATAATTTCGAAAAGGCCTTATTCAATAATTTAAAAAATTGAAACTTTACTGATTCTGGTGGATGTATATAATAATACTGCTGTTTGTTGATTTCAAGTTGTTACTTTATAATATATGAATGGTGATAACTTTCATCTTTTCTGTTACACTTCAAGATTAATAAAGTGACAGATGTATGTTCCAGTGATATTAAATATGTTGTTATTGAACAAAATACTTAATGTTTAATAAAATTTTTAAAAGCTCTTGAAAGTACAGATGGCTAATAAGAACTGCTGGAAAGACTTAATGTATGTAACATATTATGTTCTGAACGTGAGCCACTTTCAATTCCAAAACTTCTGCAATAAAACTTTTGAACAAAGCACAATACTACTGTAGATTTTAAGATTTTTCTTTTGTAAGTTTTGGAGGGTATAGGTACACACATCAAATATATATTTTACAGGATTCTAGAGGATCCCTCCTGTTATAGGATTCTTCCTATTATATTGTTAGCAGGTAGACTTAAACAAATAACTGCTTTACAGCTCTATTTTTCCATGTATTAACATAAACAGTTTTTATTTTCAATTCTGTATTTTGTTATTACCTAATATTTTGTTATAACACTTTGTATTACCTAATACCAGACATTTGGTTTTCTTAAAAGGGTATAGAACTCCTACAATTAATTCTCCTGAAGACTTCTGGGCCTTCTGATGAAAGTAATAGGAGGGTTAAAAAAAATCCATGGTGAGGTGAAGGATTCTGAGACATGAGAAACGGGACTTACGGACACACTGAGGGTCTTCTACGAGGGTCATTCAAATATGAACCGGATTTTTTACATGTGAACTCAGGTGGGACGCTTGAGGTAGTTAGGTGGGATGTGTGGAGGCGGGGGAATGCCCAGACACACCTGCAGAACACGTTCCTGCGTCAGCAGCATAATGTCTGAGCACGAGGCACCTTCGTCTGTTGTGCAACAGGTAATTATGCGATTTCTCGCCAATGAAGGTGTCAAATCAGCTGATATTCTGACCAGACTCCAGGCGCAGTTTGGAGACACTGCTCTTTCAAGAACACAAGTGTTTGATTGGGCCAACAAATTTTGAAGCGGTTGTGATCCAGTGGAGAACGTAAGTCACAAGCGTCGTCTGCGGTCCAGCATCAATGCTGACAACACTCAGGCTGTTCGTGACCTTGTGGAAGGTGACCGACGCATAACTGTTGCCAAAATTGCATCAGAGGTGGGCATAAGTGTTGGGAGTGTGCACACAATTCTTTCAGATGAGCTTGGATTCAGACGTGCTCGGCGAGGTGGTGCGCACGTCCCTCACGTCTTCTCACTGAGGCGCAGAGAAATGTCTGAAAAGACATCTGTCAGCGGCTCCTGAATCACTTTGAGGAAGGAGAGGCGTTTTTGAACCGAATTGTGACGTGCAACGAAATGTGGGTCCACCACTACGCCCCGGAGAACAAGAGGACAAGTATGGAGTGGCGGAAAAGTGGAGAGGGGGCGCCAGTCAAGGTCAAAACTTGCCTGTCAGCAGGGGAAGTTCTGGCAACTGTGTTTTGGGACTCAAGAGGCGTGTTGTGTTGCTGATTGATTTTCTTCATGATCGAAAGACAGTGAATGTGGCATACTACTGCCAGCTGCTGGATGACATCGGGACCGCTTATCGCAACAAATGACGCCAGCAACCAATTCGCGACATTCTCCTTCTCCAAGACAATTCACGGCCGCATACTGCAGTTCAAAAACGCAATAAACTCATTGAAATTCACTGGACACCTCTTGAACACCCTCCTTACAGTCCAGACTTATCTCCGCGTGACTTCCACATGTTTGGTGTGCTGAAGGAAGCATTAGGAGGGGAAAAATTCAACAATGATGCAGAGGTTGAGGGGGGTTCCAGAAGCTACCTATCCGGTGGAGAAAATGTATTTCTGTTGAAGGAAACTATGTAGAAAAATTAGATATATTTTTTTTAATTTTATCTGTCACCAACAAATCTGTGTATAAAATCCGGTTTATATCTGAATGATCCTCGTATTATTGGCAGCTGAAGACATATCCTAGTTACAGGCAAACTAGTTAAGTGTGTAAAGAAACAGTATGTGTGTATGTGGGGGGGGGAGGGGGAGTTTCCAGTGCACTTCCATTTACATGAAATGTAAACTTGTAGTTCATTTACGGGGCTGTGTTTACACTTGACACCAACAGTATGAAGTAGCTTGTATCCTGGGCATCACATGTAAATATTACACTGAGCTACAGTACACAAGAGTGAAATATTTTTGTTTTAACACTGCAGGGTTGTTGAAATTTGGCACTGAAATGGTCTGAGACGATTAGGATACTATCTAGTCACACCCACTCCTTCATTTCAGTTGATATTATGTTCCCATTAAAATAACAGGATTAGTATCCACTATCTAACAGAACTCTTGTACTAGAGTTTGTACCCTTTTCATCCAAATATCAGTGTATTTAGACCTGGCCCTCAAGTGGAATAGGTGTTCATAACCAACAATATACACAGCACCTGAATCTAGATTCTTTAAATCATTGTCACAAAACTGCCATACAGTTTATCCAGTTAAAAGATTCCAAGATCATACAGATCTACAGAAACCATCATCACCTTTATAGTAGATCCCTCTTGCAAACATAGTAGTCACTCTAAGCAAAGTTACACATAGGACCTGAACCTCATCCCCCTCTTTCAGTCAGGTTGGTCAATTGGCAGCATATGTCATTTTAAAGAGGGAAATCATATACAAGCAACAGCTCAAAATCAGCACAAAATATATTTATGCTGATTAAACACACACACACACACACACACACACACACACACACACACACACACACACACACACACACACACACACACACACACACACACACACACACACACACACACACACACACACACTTTAATTTTTAAACACATTTCTTTTAAAAGTCTGTAAATTACTGGTTTTAATGGATTTTTATAGTGTTGTCTGTCATGTTTTAAAGTAGACAAGTAGAATTTTTCAATTTCTCATTTTTTAAAATAAATCACAAACATGTTCGTATGTGTGTGTTGAATAACATAATGTTCAAACATCTATAAACATTTGTCCATGTATGTAATTAAACATTTGACCAAAACTGCATATAACTCATTTTAAACATTAATTAACTTTTTAACAGACAACACAAAATAACAAATACAGTTTAGACTATTTACCTGTTATAATAATGTTCATTATCTAACCAATCTTGATATTTATACCACCATTCCTCCCACTTTATATAATCCTGCAACGTCAGATCTCGTAAATAACCCTGATCTTTGTAATAGTTGTAGCGAATGCGTACATCATCCCACGCACCTTCAGGAAATGATGATAAACTCCTGTAAAAGTTAACAAGAATTAAAAGCTCATATTGTATGGGTTTATAAACGGTAAAGTACAAACAACTTTTTGATAAAGTCTGAATACTAGTAAACCTGGCTTACAACATTATATTTTAATAAACTGACTTCTGTCTGTCTTTTCAAGCCCTGTTTTATGGTTGCTTGAGTATATAAACAAACTGCACCATCAATTTGTCAGAAAACTGTAAATCACGCTGTCACTTAAACTATGATATATATCAAATTGATATGATAAATATTGATATTCAGTTTATAGTTATATTTGTAAATCGCTAACAAATACAGCTGAAACTAATTTAGTTTAATTAAATCAAAGTTAGTAAAAAATGTATACTGATATTGTTAAAGAGCATTTGTCCGTTATGTCTCAGAAGGTACTACTAATTGAAACAAAACAGATATTCTTATTTTAATAAGTTCCCGAAAGCCAATTCTTTTAAAATCTACAGAAAATATTATTTCATTCATTTCAAGAGACACTTAGCCAAAGCATTAAACCATTATCAGGACACATTGGCTACGTATTTTTTCGCTTTTAGCTAGATTGTCTTTTATATAATTATCACTCAATAACTATGTTTCAATAGAAACTGTATATTCATACACAACTGTATTTTCAATATATCCTTATTCAGATTTTTTTCACTGTAACTCATAATCTGTATATGCCATATTCCATATTTATAAATTCACATTTTGCTACACCATATGTTCCTGTGTTGTAGTCTTCAATCTACACTATCATGACTGAACACTGGTCACCACTTCAGGAAAATTTTTTCTTCAAACGGGTAAGAACATTTTCAGAACAGTGCAAGCAAGAAAACTAAATCATTTCCAGCACACTGTAGAATCCAGAAACATTCTAACCTGGAAAGATAGTAGCTATTGAGTATACCTTACTCTGAGGACAGGTGAAGACCACAACAGAATAGTAATAAGGGTGGAACAGAAGAACTTAATACAAAAAGTACAAACAAGCCAAACATTCACCTCAGAAGAAAGCTTGGATCAAATAGTAAACATTAAAATCATAGAAAATTATTACGAATTCTGGGCAATCTGGGCAACCCAAAATCTACACTTGATTGTAATGGTTGGAGGAGGAAGAATGCTGGATCACTGGAAGAACAGTGATTAAACACTGTTTTAAGACAGTTACGTTAAACAAAAATAACAAATAAATAAAGCAGTATTGAAATGAAACAATTGGTAACAGGTATCTTAACCTTAATTTTGATATTACAGTTGGCAACTGCAACCCTCCTCAAATGGTAACAAGTAACCTGTTCTTACCACCACCACCACCACCACCATTAAGGAAATATCACACATGCTGATACTTTTGTTCTAATTTTTAAACCAAATTTATCTTAACCCTTTAACTTTCATCGTGTCAAGAATACTTTAAACCAAAATAATACACGACAAAAGCCTATAAGGGAGATATAACCAATCTAAGCTGTTAATATCTATTTCGCTTTAACATCAATTTGCCCACACGCTCCACAGGTTATTAAAAATAATAAATTTGTTGAATTTTGTTGCTTCTCTCCTATATACACTTTTCCCTCAAACGAGGCCTTTCGGTTTCGCAACCATTATCAAGTTCTTCCTACAACAACATTAAAATTGTAATCTATTACTTTTTATCGTTTAATTATTTTTCGTAAAAAATGTATTTTCGTATGTACTAGTAAATAATCTCGGGCGCCATGTTTGTACAAGGTAACATGATCTAAATTTACTTTTCGGGCCAGAATTCGTGTAACACGAACCAGTTTTGTGAAACAAATTACCTGAAATAAAAACATACACCAAATAACATATATAAAGTATTTTATTAGTATTGAAACTGGTAGTTACTACATAGTGAAATATATAAGACCCACATATTGCGCCAGAGGCGTTTCAAAAATCAAATTACCCTCCAAAATCCTTACCTATACTAAAAAATGTGTTGTATTAGATAATTATGATAGATATATGATAAATATAGATATACATCTTTAAATATTGTTTCGCACAACCCAGCACCTAGGAATTACGCAAGCACACACACACACACTCTCTCTCTCATGGTACAATTTTTTATATTTTATGAGCTCATTTGTTTTTTAAAAGTGACATTTTGAATAATTGAATTTATATGTTACGTGGTCATTTTAATGGAATTTGATGTGAAAATAAAATAATCTTGTGTGTGATGGAACGTTCTCACCAAATTCGTGTAGGTCTCCTCGCACTACTAGAATCGTCCAGACTAGCACAATCGGTAAAGTTTTACTGCGATTTATGGCACACCGTCGTGTCGACCTACGTAACACCTCGGACCGATTCTATACGCCGATCTTCCTGGGACGATCCATCGGCCGATGACGCCTACACGAAGCCGAACTTTTAACGTTCCGTATCACATGTTTTAGATATTTATACTGTTTATTAACCACTTACAGTGGTTTAAATAGTAAAATTCACGTATGAGTGAACGGGTTGCCGGCCGGCGTTGATCACTGCTGCAGCTGAAATGACGAAGAGTCTTTGTTATATGTTGCCGAGGTGGGGTGAACCTACGTCACACTTCCTTTGTTAAAGCTGTTGACAGCATCGTGTTGTTGATGTAAACACATTCTCAGCCGCTGACGTAATTAAGGATCGGCACTGTTATCGCAACAAATTACATACTGTTTTTGTGATGTTTCACCGTTTTTTGCTATGAATCGGTCCAAATCCTGGCAAAAATTATTATACACTCCACTCACTATATATTCGTACTGGTTATTTAAGGTTGGTTTGGTTATGACCAAAATAGAAAAATACAATAGTTATGGTTTTATTTACCATATTTAAAGTAATCACAAAATGTACCATGATTGTACCATCACAAAATACCTACTTCCTTTATATATATATACTAACCCTACCACACATCACTGGTTACATTCAACCAATAGGAGGCAGTACTTACCGCCCAGTCCTTGCTAGCCCCGCCCCTTACTCAGTCAACCTGACCTCGTCACATACATTATCCTCTAGAAATCTCCTACAGCTTTCTACCTTCTGAACCTATCCTGTAACCGTATTACACCTTTTATACACTACTCTTTCAAAATATAGTAAAATATATCCTCATTACTAAATTCAGTCTTTATGTTCATCAGCGCATTCCTATTCTTTTTCCTTACTTTTACTATTTCTAATTCTTCATACAATTTGCGTTTACTTATGTTATTCTCTAACCTTACTATTTCGATGTTCTCTGTTGGGTCTAAAAACCTATGCCCTGTTTCATTAAAATGTCTCGTGTAGAGCGAATTCGTAGTTCTGTCTCTTTCTCCCCTCGCATGCTCTCTCAATCTAATTTCAAACTTACATCCTGTTTCACCCAGGTAAACCTTATCACACTGTTTACAGTTCAACTTATAAACACCGCTTTTCTGTAATTCAGGCGTTATTTCAGTACTACTATTCTTTATATAATCAAAAACTGTCTTTTTTACCGCTACATCTATATTGTGTTTTTCAAAGCACTTGATTATGTTCCTCGTTTGAAATCCCAGATACGTTATTGATCCTATGTATTTCTTTTCTTTCTTCTCTTCTTGTCTACTATTTCCTTCTATTCTTTTTACAATTTTCTCTACTATCCCCGGTTTATAATTATTATTTTCGCTATTTCTTCTATTCTTTTTTACATGAATCATCTAAGTATTTTATTGCCCTATAACAAAATGAGTTTAGTGCAGCCATCTTGTGACTTACGGGATGGTATGATTCCTGAGGTATAATTAAGTCTGTATACGTTTCTTTTCTAAATACATCAAATTTAAAAACACCACACTCTATCTTTATATTTAGATCTACGTAATTTATTTGTACTCCACCTATTTCCTCTTTGAACTTAATTTTATTTTCAATTTGATTAATTTCATTCGTTAGTTCTGCGAATTCTTCATTTGTTCCCTCCCACACCACCAAGTTTGGTTGGGAAAATGGTTGCAAAACCGAAAGGCCTCGTTCGAGGGAAAAGTGTATACAGCAGAGAAGCAACAAAATTCGACAAAGTTGTTAGTTGTTATGAAGACTGCTAACTTAGAGAAAATAACTGATTAAAAATAATAGTCATACAGTATAAAATCTTTGTTTCATGTTTATGGATTATTTGTTTTTGAGTTGGCCTACATATTTTTGCTCACTTGCTATTGAATCACCACACTGAGATAATTGCAAAGTACATCAACTGGATAAACATAGTCATATTTTTCCTATAAAATTTTTGTGCTAAACGCTATGGTCTAATGCCATAATATAATATATAATGCCATTTCACAAGAGCATCAATATCATGTCTCTAGTACTAGTTTTTATCTGCCTATCAAAAGAATTTGTCTGTGTTATTTAAGTGTAAGAAGATCCAGTCAGAATAACTCTGGCAAATAATGTGCTCCAGGCAGTTAACGAATATAACTATCTAGGAAGTAAAGTCAAAAGTGATGGACGTAGCAGTAAGGAAATTATAAGCAGAATTAACCAGGCTAAAATTGCTTTCAACAAACAGAAAAACCTCTTCACTTCAAACACTATCAGCCTAAAAACAAGGAAGAATCTAGTAAAGACATACAGTACATGTGGAGTGTTGCCCTATATGGGAGTGAATCTTGGACAATTGGAGAAAGTGACAAGAAAACACTCCAAGCATTTGAGACCTGGTGCTACAGAAGAATATTCAAGATAAGCTGGAGGGAGAAGATAACGAACGAGGAAGTCTTTAGAAGAACTCAGGAGGACAAGAGCTTTCTACGAAATTTAAAAGGCAGAAGAGCTAATTTTTTAGGGCATATACTACGACACAATGGGTTGATTAAGAGAATAATAGAAGGAACAATTGAAGGGCAGAATCACCGAGGACGACCCCGTTTAAACTACATAAAACAGCTTATGGTAGATATGAACTGCACATCATATTGTGAGTTGAAAAGAAAAGCAGAGAAGCATGAAGAATGGTGAGTTGGGGCTGCTAGCCTAGAAGAAGATCTAAGTGTATACATTGTTGTTTTAATTCACCTGACCTCTTCAAATCCATGGTCCTAATGATACGGATTTACAAGTTATTTTCTGGTAAGGGCTACATCTCAAGTTCTCATCTTCAAGACTTACCTTTATCTTTTTGTATAAACTAAAACTGGCAACTAACCTACACTTGGAATTGGCTTTTGGTGATCTGAGCCACCAGCTGTTGTAGATGATCTGAAGTGGTTTTTCAGAGATGATCTACAGAGTGTATCCATATCACTATTTTTGGATTTTGACAGAAATTATGTTAATGCCGGGTCATATTTGGCAGGGGCAAAATATTGTAACGTGATGTTTCCCTCTACATAAAGAATATACCCTAACCTAACTAATTATCTTATCCTAATAATGAAGAACAGAATAATAATTAAGTAAGGAACCTGTATAATGTAAAATACCTGTATGTGTTAAATAGTAAATTTGAGATAAAGATAAAATAGAATAATAAGACCACAATACCAAATATGATTATCTGGAACTTAATAATAAATAACTCTAGTAAACTGCATAAGTAAGGTTGTAAAACAGCAGAACTTAAATGGTTTACCAATCAGAAAAATTAATAAACTAGATAAAATTTGAAGTAAAAGAAATAAAGAGTCAGAGAATCATCATATCTGAGTGTGAATCAAGTCACTAAAACCATTCAGAGAATGATTAGTATAAAATAAGTGAATAATAAGTTTTAATTGTATATAAAAGTGTTAAATTAGGTTATGCACCATATGTCTATGTTAAAGCACAACAAAGAAATAAAGAAGAATGTAAGATAAATTGTTTCATGATAAAAAGTATGAACAACAAACAAAATAATAAATAAGACAAGTATAATTAACTATTGATATTTAGTAACTAAGTAATAATGTAAATAGTAAGAAACTGATGAGACAAAAGCCTACAGGTACTGGCTAGGAAAAATGATAACAATTATTATAAATAAAACCTGTTAAATGATATAGTATAGATTATACAAGAATGTATGTTAGTAGAGTAAGAAGGTAATAATGAGAAATGTCAAGAATTGACCAGGCATAATGTAAATAATAAGTTGTCAGCTTTGACAAACGCTTCATACAGCTAATGTTGAAGTTTATGATGGACAGTACAAGGAAAAAAGCTTGTAGTGAAGTACAAAATATATTGTAAAAGCTCAAGTAGATCATAAGTGATAATTGAGAGTTGTTACTTTGTAGTAGAATTAAGTAATTTTAGGATGAGAAAGGAATTAAGGTCCCAAAGAGCATGGACATGATTAGGCCTAGAAGGCAATACTGAGTTTTTATAATAAATTGAGGTTTATAATTATTATCACTATTGTTACACCATATAATGTTAAAGTACAACCAATTATACAACTAAGAATTAAAGGATGGAGCAGAAAAATTAATATTTTATAAAGAATACTAGACTAATCAATCTATGAAAATTGTTATTTTATTATTACTGAACAGAACCATGCCTTAAAAGGTCTCAAAATGATCGGCATAAAAAATGCTGATTAATGGTAGTAATATATTTTTAATTGTGAGTAGCATAAGGAAGATATGTCCATTTTATGATTTTTACTTCCATGTTCCATAAGGAAATGGAAGTATGGTGATGGCAAAAAAAAATCATGTTCGAGATAATTGCAGATTCTGATTGTAATACCCTCAAAACACGAAAAAAAGGCATTTTTCGAAAAGTGTCTATGTGTGTGTGTAGATTTTTACTTCCATGTTCCTTAAGGAAATGGAAGTATGGTGATGGCAAAATATCGGTATGGAGAACCATACATGACTTCCACGTTCTAAGATTTATATTTAAAATCATTTACAAAATGAAATGTTTCCATAGAAACTACTTCTTTCCACTTATTGCTTCAGCCTTAACCACAGTCCTGTGGTCACTAACATATACCACCACACGTATTCGCACTCGATTTTCACTGATGATGGCAGTCGATGGCACTGCTGAAACGTCTGGTTTTGCAGAAAACATTGGACTACGGCCAAACAGCCCGGGAAGGAATTTTAACAACAAACTACTACTATGTTACCGATAACGTAGTACACATATAAAAAATTATGCCCGCCGCCTTCAACTATAATTTTCATTTATAGAAAATTACCCCCATCCCGTTCAACTAGCCTCTTCGTTTATAGATATTTCATCTACGTTTCTACAGTGGATTATTAAGATCTTCTTATCAGGATACTTTATTTATCAAAATTAAGTACTTTACTCTTGTTACAACAAAAAATGTTACTCGTAAACTGCCCTTTCCCCGTAACCGATCTTCACCAAAATCAATAGGCCTTGAGTCTTCTACAACTCAGGCACGTATGTAAAAAATTATTTGATTCTGTTTGAATTTACGGCAGTTATCGTTCGTCCTAGAAAAATTAACCTTGTTATCACATAAAACATTGCAGGTAAACTACCCCTTTCTCTTAACTGATCTTCACCAAAATCAATAGGTCTTGAGTCCTCCACAATTCAGGAATGCATGCAAAACATTATTTGATTGTGTTTCAATTTACAGCAGTTATCGTTTGTCATGGAAAAATTTCTCTTGTTAGAACGTAAATTGTTGCAGGTAAACTACCCCTTTCCCTTAACCGATCTTCACCAAAAACAATAGGTCTTGAGAACTCTACAATTTAGGGTTGTGTGCAAAACATTATTTGATTCTGTTTGAATTTGCAGCTGTTATCGATTGCCATAGAAAAAAATTACCCTTGATTTAAAAAAAAACTGTAGCAGGTAAACTACCCCTTTCCCTTAACCGATCTTCACCAAAAACAATAGGCCTTGAGTACACTACAAATCAGGGCTGTATGCAAAAAATTATTTGATTCTGTTTGAATTTGCGGCTGTTACCGTTTGCCATAGAAAAAAAATCTACAGGCTACACACACTTTTCGCAAAATGATTTTTTTCCATGTTACTTCCATGTTCCTTAAGGAAATGGAAGTATGGTGATGGCAAAAAAAAATCGTGTCCGAGATTATTGCAGATTATCATTGTACTACACTCAAAACATGAAAAAAGTCAATTTTCGAAAAATGTCTGTGTGTATCTGTAATTTTTTTTCTATAGCAAATGATAACAGCCGCAAATTCAAACATAATCAAATAATGTTTTGCATACAGCCCTGAATTGTAGAGTTCTCAAGACCTGTTGTGTTTGGTGAAGATCGGTTAAGGGAAAGGGGTAGTTTACCTGCAATGTTGTTTTTTATCAAGGGTAATTTTTTTCTATGGCAAACGATTACAGCCGCAAATTCAAACAGAATCAAATAATGTTTTGCATACAGCCTTGAATTATAGAGTTTTCAAGACCTATTATTTTTGGTTAAGATCGCTTAAGGGAAAGGGGTAGTTTACCTGAACGTTTTATGTTTTAACAAGGGTATTTTCTATGGCAAACGATAACAGCCCCAAATTCAAACATAATCATATAATTTTTGCAAACAGCTCTGAATTGTAGACTTTCAAGACCTATTGTTTTTGGTGAAGATCTGTTAAGGGAAAGGGGTAGTTTACCAACAACGTTTTGTGTTTTAACTAGGGTACTTCTATGGCAAACGATAACAGCCGCAAATTCAAACATAATTAAATAATTTTTTGCATGCAACTCTGAATTGAAGAGTGCCCAAGACTTATCGTTTTTGGTGAAGATCTGTTAAGGGGAAGGGGCAGTTTACCTGCAACGTTTTATGTTTTAACAAGGGTAATTTTTTCTATGACGAACGATAACTGGCGTAAATTCAAACAGAATCAAATAATTTTTTGCATACAGCCCTGAATTGTAGAGTACTCAAGACCTGTTGTGTTTGGTGAAGATCGGTTAAGGGAAAGGGGTAGTTTAACTGCAACGTTTTTTGTTTTAACAGGGGTATTATCTATGGCAAACGATAACAGCCGCATATTCAAACAGAAAAGAATAATTTTTTGCATACAGCCCTGAATTGTAGAGAACTCGATGTCTGTTGATTTTGGTGAAGATCGGTTAAGGGACAGGGGTAGTTTACCTGCAACATTTTATATTTAAGAAGAGTAATTTTTTCTATGACGAACGATAACTGCCGTAAATTCAAAGAGAATCAAATAATGTTTTGCATACCGCCCTGAATTGTAGAGTTCTCAAGACCTATTGTTTTTGGTGAAGATCGGTTAAGGGAAAGGGGTAGTTTACCTGCAACGTTTTTTGTTTTAACAAGGGTATTATCTATGGCAAACGATAACAGCCGCATATTCAAACAGAAAAGAATAATTTTTTGCATACAGCCCTGAATTGTAGAGAACTCAATGTATGTTGATTTTGGTGAAGATCGGTTAAGGGAAAGGGGTAGTTTACCTGCAACATTTTATATTTTAAGAAGAGTAATTTTTTCTATGACGAACTATAACTGCCACACATTTAAACCGAATCAAATAATTTTGTACATGCCTTTCTCAATTGTAGATATCTCAATGTCTGTTGATTTTGTTGAAGATCGGTTAAGGGAAAGGGGCAGTTTACCTGCAACATTTTATGTTGTAACAAGAGAACGTTTTTCATGAAGAACGATAACTACCGTAAATTCAAACAGAATCAAATAATTTTTACTTCTGTGTTTTTACATATGTGCCTGAATTGTAGAGGACTCAAGACCTATTGATTTTGGTGAAGATCAGTTACGAGAAAGGGGTAGTTTACCTGCAACGTTTTATATAACAAGGGTAATTTTTTCTATGACGAACAATAACTTCTGTAAATTCAAACATAATCAAATAGGTTTTTGCATACATCACTAACTTGTAGAGTATTCAAGGCCTGTTGATTTTGATCAAGGGTAGTTTATTTTCTATGGCAAACGATAACAGCCGCAAATTCAAACAGAATCAAACACGTTTTTGCATACAGCCCTTATTTGTAGAGTACTCAAGACCTATCATTTTTGGTGAATATCGGTTAAGGGAAAGGGGTAGTTTACCTGCAACATTTTATGTTTTAACAAGAGTATTTACTTAGGCAAACGATATCAGCCGCAAATTCAAACATAATCAAATAATGTTTTGAAAACAGCCCTGAATTGTAGAGTTCTCAAGACCTGTTGTGTTTGGTGAATATCGGTTAAGGGAAAGGGATAGTTTACCTGCAATGTTTTATGTTTTAACAAGGGTATTTTCTATGGCAAACGATAACTCCCGCAAATTCAAAGAGAATCAAATAACGTTTTGCATACAGCCCTGAATTGTAGAGTTCTCAAGACCTATCGTTTTTGATGAAATTGGTTAAGGGAAAGGGGTAGTTTACCAGCATCGTTTTAAGTTGTAACAAGAGAACGTTTTTCATGAAGAACGATAACTACCGTAAATTCAAACAGAATCAAATATTTTTTTGCATACGTTCCTCAATTGTAAAAGACTGAAGGCCTGTTGATTTTGTTGAAGATCGGATAAGGGAAAGGGGCAGTTTACCTGCAACATTTTATGTTGTAACAAGAGAACGTTTTTCATGAAGAACGATAACTACCGTAAATTCAAACAGAATCAAATAATTTTTACTTCCGTGTTTTTACATATGTGCCTGAATTGTAGAGGACTCAAGACCTATTGATTTTGGTGAAGATCAGTTAAGATAAAGGGGTAGTTTACCTGCAACGTTTCATATGATAACAAGGGTTATATTTCTATGACGAACGATAACTTCCGTAAATTCAAACATAATCAAATAAGTTTTTGCATACATCGCTAACTTGTAGAGTACCCCAGGCCTGTTGATTTTGGTGAAGATCGGTTAAGGGAAAGGGGTAGTTTATTTACTATGGCAAACGATAACAGCCGCAAATTCAAACATAATCAAATAATGTTTTGTATATAGGCCTAAATTGTAGAGTTCTCAGGACCTCTTGTTTTTGGTGAAAATCGTTTAAGGGAAAGGGGTAGTTTACCTGCAACATTTTATGTTTTAACAAGGGTAATTTTTTCTATGACGAACGATAACTGGCGTAAATTCAAACAGAATCAAATAATTTTTTGCATACAGCCCTGAATTGTAGAGTACTCAAGACCTGTTGTTTGGTGAAGATCGGTTAAGGGAAAGGGGTAGTTTAACTGCAACGTTTTTTGTTTTAACAGGGGTATTATCTATGGCAAACGATAACAGCCGCATATTCAAACAGAAAAGAATAATTTTTTGCATACAGCCCTGAATTGTAGAGAACTCGATGTCTGTTGATTTTGGTGAAGATCGGTTAAGGGACAGGGGTAGTTTACCTGCAACATTTTATATTTAAGAAGAGTAATTTTTTCTATGACGAACGATAACTGCCGTAAATTGAAAGAGAATCAAATAATGTTTTGCATACCGCCCTGAATTGTAGAGTTCTCAAGACCTATTGTTTTTGGTGAAGATCGGTTAAGGGAAAGGGGTAGTTTACCGGCAACGTTTTTTGTTTTAACAAGGGTATTATCTATGGCAAACAATAACAGCCGCATATTCAAACAGAAAAGAATAATTTTTTGCATACAGCCCTGAATTGTAGAGAACTCAATGTATGTTGATTTTGGTGAAGATCGGTTAAGGGAAAGGGGTAGTTTACCTGCAACATTTTATATTTTAAGAAGAGTAATTTTTTCTATGACGAACTATAACTGCCGCACATTTAAACCGAATCAAATAATTTTGTACACGTCTTTCTCAATTGTAGATATCTCAAGGTCTGTTGATTTTGTTGAAGATCGGTTAAGGGAAAGGGGCAGTTTACCTGCAACATTTTATGTTGTAACAAGAGAACGTTTTTCATGAAGAATGATAACTACCGTAAATTCAAACAGAATCAAATAATTTTTACTTCTGTGTTTTTACATATGTGCCTGAATTGTAGAGGACTCAAGACCTATTGATTTTGGTGAAGATCAGTTACGAGAAAGGGGTAGTTTACCTGCAACGTTTTACATAACAAGGGTAATTTTTTCTATGACGAACAATAACTTCCGTAAATTCAAACATAATCAAATAGGTTTTTGCATACATCACTAACTTGTAGAGTACTCAAGGCCTGTTGATTTTGATCAAGGGTAGTTTATTTTCTATGGCAAACGATAACAGCCGCAAATTCATACAGAATCAAACACGTTTTTGCATACAGCCCTTATTTGTAGAGTACTCAAGACCTATCATTTTTGGTGAAGATCGGTTAAGGGAAAGGGGTAGTTTACCTGCAACATTTTATGTTTTAACAAGAGTATTTACTTAGGCAAATGATAACAGCCGCAAATTCAAACATAATCAAATAATGTTTTGAAAACAGCCCTGAATTGTAGAGTTCTCAAGACCTGTTGTGTTTGGTGAATATCGGTTAAGGGAAAGGGATAGTTTACCTGCAATGTTTTATGTTTTAACAAGGGTATTTTCTATGGCAAACGATAACAACCCCAAATTCAAACAGAATCATATAATTTTTGCATACAGCTCTGAATTGTAGAGTTCTCAAGACCTAATGGTTTTGGTTAAGATCGGTTAAGGGAAAGGGATAGTTTACCTGCTATGTTTTATGTTTTAACAAGGGTAATTTTTTCTATGACGAACGATAACTCCCGTAAATTCAAAGAGAATCAAATAACGTTTTGCATTCAGCCCTGAATTGTAGAGTTCTCAAGACCTATCGTTTTTGGTGAAATTGGTTAAGGGAAAGGGGTAGTTTACCAGCAACATTTTAAGTTGTAACAAGAGAACGTTTTTCATGAAGAACGATAACTACCGTAAATTCAAACAGAATCAAATATTTTTTTGCATACGTTCCTCAATTGTAAAAGACTGAAGGCCTGTTGATTTTGTTGAAGATCGGATAAGGGAAAGGGGCAGTTTACCTGCAACATTTTATGTTGTAACAAGAGAACGTTTTTCATGAAGAACGATAACTACCGTAAATTCAAACAGAATCAAATAATTTTTACTTCCGTGTTTTTACATATGTGCCTGAATTGTAGAGGACTCAAGACCTATTGATTTTGGTGAAGATCAGTTAAGAGAAAGGGGTAGTTTACCTGCAATGTTTTATATGATAACAAGGGTAATTTTTTCTATGACGAACGATAACTTCCGTAAATTCAAACATAATCAAATAAGTTTTTGCATACATCGCTAACTTGTAGAGTACTCCAGGCCTGTTGATTTTGGTGAAGATCGGTTAAGGGAAAGGGGTAGTTTATTTACTATGGCAAACGATAACAGCCGGAAATTCAAACAGAATCAAATAATGTTTTGTATATAGGCCTAAATTGTAGAGTTCTCAGGACCTCTTGTTTTTGGTGAAAATCGTTTAAGGGAAAGGGGTAGTTTACCTGCAACATTTTATGTTTTAACAAGGGTAATTTTTTCTATGACGAACGATAACTGGCGTAAATTCAAACAGAATCAAATAATTTTTTGCATACAGCCCTGAATTGTAGAGTACTCAAGACCTGTTGTGTTTGGTGAAGATCGGTTAAGGGGAAGGGGTAGTTTACCTGCAACATTTTTTTTATGAAGGGTAATTTTTTTCTATGGCAAACGATAACAGCCGCAAATTCAAACAGAATCAAATAATGTTTTGCATACAGCCCTGAATTGTAGAGTTCTCAAGACCTATTGTTTTTGGTGAAGATCGGTTAAGGGAAAGGGGTAGTTTACCAGCAACTTTTTTTGTTTTAACAATGGTATTATCTATGGCAAACGATAACAGCCGCATATTCAAACAGAAACAAATAATTTTTTGCATACAGCTCTGAATTGTAGAGAACTCAATGTCTGTTGATTTTGGTGAAGATCGGTCAAGGGAAAGGGGTAGTTTACCTGTCACCTTTAATGTTTTAACAAGAGTAAATGTTTCTATGACGATTGATAACTCCCGCACATTCAAACAGAATCAAATAAGTTTTTGCATACATCCCTAGATTGTAGAGAACTCAAGCACTGTTGGTTTTGGTGAAGATCGGTTAAGGGAAAGGGATAGTTTACCTGCTACATTTTATGTTTTAATGAGGGTATTTTCTATGGGAAACGATAACAGCCGCAAATTCAAACGTAATTAAATAATGTTATGCATACAGCCCTGAATTGTAGAGTTCTCAAGACCTACCGTTTTTGGTGAAGATCAGTTAAGGGAAAGGGGTAGTTTACCAGGATTGTTTTATATTTTAACATGGGTAATTTTATTTTTATGACAAATGCTAAATGCCACATATTCAAACAGTATCATATAGTGTTTTGCATGCATCCGTGAATTGTAGAGTACTGAAGTCCTATTGATTTTGGTGAAGATCAGATAAGATAAAGGGGTAGTTTTTATCGGCAACGTTTTATGTGATAACAAGGTTAATTTTTGCTATGATGAATGATAACTGCCGTGAATTCAAACATAATCAAATACGTTTTTGCATGCATCCCTAAATTGTAGAGAACTCAAGGCCTGTTGATTTTGGTGAAGATTGGTCAAGGGAAAGGGGTAGTTTACCTGTCACCTTTAATGTTTTAACAAGAGTAATTGTTTATATGACGAATGATAACTCCCGCACATTCAAACAGAATCAAATAAGTTTTTGCATACATCCCTAAATTGTAGAGAACTCAAGGCCTGTTGATTTTGGTGAAGATCGGTCAAGGGAAAGGGGTAGTTTACCTGTCACCTTTAATGTTTTAACAAGAGTAATTGTTTTTATGACGAATGATAACTGCCACACATTCAAACAGTATCAAATAGTGTTTTGCATGCATCCATGAATTGAAGAGTACTGAAGTCCTATTGATTTTGGTGAAGATCAGGTAAGAGAAAGTGGTAGTTTTTATCGGCAATTTTTTATGTGATAACATGGTTAATTTTTGCTATGATGAACGATAACTGCCGTGAATTCAAACATAATCAAATACGTTTTTGCATGCATCCCTAAATTGTAGAGAACTCAAGGCCTGTTGATTTTGGTGCAGATTGGTCAAGGGAAAGGGGTAGTTTACCTGTCACCTTTAATGTTTTAACAAGAGTAATTGTTTCTATGACGAATGATAACTCCCGCACATTCAAACAGAATCAAATAAGTTTTTGCATACATCCCTAAATTGTAGATAACTCAAGCCCTGTTGGTTTTGGTGAAGATCGGTTAAGGGAAAGGGACAGTTTACCTGCAACATTTTATGTTTTAACAAGAGTAATTTTTTCTATGACGAACGATAACTGCCGTAAATTCAAGGAGAATCAAATAATGTTTTGCATACAGCCCTGAATTGTGGAGTACTTAAGACCGGTTGTGTTTGGTGAAGATCGGTTAAGGGAAAGGGGTAGTTTACCTGCAACGTTTTTTGTTTTAACAAGGATATTATCTATGGCAAACAATAACAGCCGCATATTCAAACAGAAACACATAATTTTTTGCATACAGCCCTGAACTGTAGAGAACTCAATGTCTGTTGATTTTGGTGAAGATCGGTTAAGGGAAAGGGGTAGTTTACCTGTAACATTTTATGTTTTAAGAAGAGTAATTTTTTCTATGACTAACGATAACTGCCGCACATTTAAACAGAATCAAATAATTTTGTACATACCTTCCTCAATTGTAGATATCTCAAGGTCTGTTGATTTTGTTGAAGCTCGGTTAAGGGTAAGGGGCAGTTTACCTGCAACATTTTATGTTGTAACAAGAGAATGTTTTTCATGAAGAACAATAACTACCGTAAATTCAAACAGAATCAAATAATTTTTACTTCCGTGTTTTTACATATGTGCCTGAATTGTAGAGGACTCAAGACCTATTTGATTTTGGTGAAGATCAGTTAAGAGAAAGGGGTAGTTTACCTGCAACGTTTTATGTAATAACAAGGGTAATTTTTTCTATGACGAACGATAACTTCCGTAAATTCAAACATAATCAAATAAGTTTTTGCATACATCACTAACTTGTAGAGTACTCAAGGCCGGTTGATTTTGGTGAAGATCGGTTAAGGGAAAGGGGTAGTTTATTTACTATGGCAAACGATAACAGCCGCAAATTCAAACAGAATCAAATAATGTTGTGCATAGAGGCCTAAATTATAGAGTTCTCAGGACCTATTGTTTTTGGTGAAGATCGGTTAAAGGAAAGGGGTAGTTTACCTGAAACATTGTATGTTTTAACAAGGGTATTTTCTATGGCAAAAAATAACAGCCGCAAATTCAAACATAATCAAATAATTTTTTCATACAACTCTGAATTGTAGAGTTCTCAAGACCTACTGTTTATGGTGAAAATCGGTTTAGGGAAAGGGGTAGTTTACCTGCAACATTTTTTTGTTTTAACAAGGGTATTTTCTATGGCAAACGATAACAGCCACAAATTGAAACAGAATCAAATAATGTTTTGCATACAGCCTTGAATTGTAGAGTTCTCAAGACCTATTGTTTTTGTTGAAGATCGGTTTAGGGAAAGGGGTAGTTTACCTGAAACATTTTATGTTTTAACAACGGTAATTTTTTCTATGACGAATGATAACTGCCGTAAATTCAAACACAATCAAATAATTTTTTACATATGTGCCAGAGTTGTAGAGGACTCAAGGCATATTGATTTTGGTGAAGATCGGTTAAGGGAAAGGGGTAGTTTACCTGTGACAGTACGGGAAATCCTGATGTCGGATTTATGGTATGAGTGGTATCAAATAATTGTATTTCATTATTTTGCACACACATACATGGGTAGGACTATTTCCCTTTGTAAAAAGACAACGACGCAGATTTCAGCAAAGCAGAACGATTCCAAGGTCAGGAGCAGACGTGTGAAACCGAACACATACAATGGCGGCATAAGTAAAGACAGACTCTCAATATCAATTTTCATTGGTCCATAAGGCTGGACGTCATTAAAAATATAAAATATCGGTATGGAGAACCATACATGACTTCCATATTCTAAGATTTATATTTAAAATCATTTTCAGCCAAACAGCCAGGCTGTGTCTTACCTGCCTTTTTATTGCTGTATTAAATGAAAAATATTATATTACATTAAAATGAAAAAATTATAATTTTATTGCCTGGCAACAAAATTATTTTATTTTTAACAATTACCATTGTTTCAAAAAGTTATAATAAATTTTCAAGTACTTTACTCTTGTTAAAACGTAAAAGGTTGCAAGTAAACTACCCCTTCCCCTTAACCGGTCTTCACCAAAATCGAAAGTCATTGAGACCTCTACAATTCAGGGACGTATGCAAAAAATTATTTGATTCTGTTTGAATTTGCGGCTGTTATCGTTTGCCATAGAAAGTACGCTTGATAAAAAAACGTTGCAGGTAAACTACCCCTTCCCCTTAACCGATCTTCACCAACAACAACAGGTCTTGAGTACTCTACAAATCAGGGCTGTATGCAAAACATTATTTGATTCTGTTTGAATTTGCGGCTGTTATCGTTTGCCATAGAAAATACCCTTGTTAAAAAAACGTTGCAGGTAAACTACCCCTTTCCCTCAACCGAACTTCACCAAAAACAATAGGTCTTGAGAACTCTACAATTTAGGGCTGTATGCAAATAATCTTTTGATTCTGTTTGAATTTGCGGCTGTTATCGTTTGCCATAGGAAATACCCTTGTTAAAACATAAAACGTTACTGGTAAACTACCCCTTTCCCTTAACCGATATTCACCAAAATCAACAGATCTTGAGAACTCTACAATTCAGGGCTGTATGCGAAACATTATTTGATTCTGTTTGAATTTGCGGCTGTTATCGTTTGCCAAACAAACAAAATTACCCTTGCTAAAAAAAAACCGTTGCAGGTAAACTACCCCTTTCCCTCAACCGATCTTCACCAAAAACAATAGGTCGCGAGTACTCTGCAAATCAGGGCTGCATGCAAAACATTATTTGATTCTGTTTGAATTTGCGGCTGTTATCGTTTGCCATAGAAAATACCCTTGTTAAAAAAACGTTGCAGGTAAACTACCCCTTTCCCTCAACCGATCTTCACCAAAAACAATAGGTCTTGAGAACTCTACAATTTAGGGCCGTATGCAAATAATCTTTTGATTCTGTTTGAATTTGCGGCTGTTATCGTTTGCCATAGGAAATACCCTTGTTAAAACATAAAACGTTACAGGTAAACTACCCCTTTCCCTTAACCGATCTTCACCAAAAACAATAGGTCTTGAGTACTCTACAAATCAGGGCTGTATGCAAAACATTATTTGATTCAGTTTGAATTTGCGGCTGTTATCGTTTGCCATAGAAAATACCCTTGTTAAAAAAACGTTGCAGGTAAACTACCCCTTTCCCTCAACCGAACTTCACCAAAAACAATAGGTCTTGAGAACTCTACAATTCAGGGCTGTATGCAAATAATCTTTTGATTCTGTTTGAATTTGCGGCTGTTATCGTTTGCCATAGGAAATACCCTTGTTAAAACATAAAACGTTACAGGTAAACTACCCCTTTCCCTTAACCGATCTTCACCAAAATCAACAGATCTTGAGAACTCTACAATTTAGGGCTGTATGCGAAACATTATTTGATTCTGTTTGAATTTGCGGCTGTTATCGTTTGCCAAACAAACAAAATTACCCTTGCTAAAAAAAAACCGTTGCAGGTAAACTACCCCTTTCCCTCAACCCATCTTCACCAAAAACAATAGGTCGCGAGTACTCTGCAAATCAGGGCTGCATGCAAAAAATTATTTGATTCTGTTTGAATTTGCGGCAGTTATCGTTTGCCATAGAAAAAAATCTACAGACAGACACACAGACAGACAGACACACAGACACTTTTCGGAAAACGACTTTTTTTCATGTTTTGAGTGTAGTAGAATCAGAATCTGCAATAATCTCGAACACGATTTTTTTTGCCATCACCATACTTCCATTCCTTAAGGAATATGGAAGTAAAATGATATAACAACAATGACGTGACAACAGGGCGTGAGCCGTATGAAACAAAGACAATGACGGCGATGCACTCACACATACGCAAAAAATGTGCTTTGCATCGCCCAGTCAGCATCAGACCACCAAGTCAACACGCTGTGAAAATCGCCGGCAGCTTTTGCCAGCGAAAGTGTTTCTTTGTCAAATTATCAATGTATTAAAAATGCAACAGTAACAATTAGACAGTAATCATTACATAACTATTCAAAATGTAAGCTAAAGTCAGTGTAACCAAGAAAACACATGGGACGTTCGGCCGAACACCTGCCTGACCATGGTCGACATCTGAGGACAACTTAGATTCTACATCGCACATCCAGGAAAGTCAAATTATATATACAAACCTTTCTTTATCTAAATTGAGATCAAAAAACCAAAATTCAAATGTATGAGTAAATCGCTATTAGCGAAATGAGAGTGTGTGTGTGTGTGTCAGACCGTACCGGTACACACAAGTAATGTTTTCATGAGACGTTGGTTTGTGTTATTGTAGATATAAGAATTTATCAATTTGAAGATAATAATTGCAGTTCCTTCAAAGTTACATTTATTATTAATTCCATAAGGAAGTTAACACCTGAATAATGGGAAATAATGTAGTAGTAATATAGCGGAACATGTGGCCGCAATTTTGTTAATTTATGTACAAAATGATTCCATTTTGTTTTGTTGAATTTGGTGTCGATCTTAATTTTCAATGTCATTAAAAAGCAACTTTATATATCATACACTTTTTGAGTTAAATATTCCGAACAATCGTCCTGTCTCTGATGATCGCTTAATCGAATCCTGGGACCCTTACGTAAAATTTTCGAAGCATGAGGTTGGTACTACAAGATGGCCGCCGAATTAGTATAACATATACGATAAATATGGTATCGAAAGGTAAGATATCAACACAAATAAAAAAATTACAGAATAATAGAAAAGGAAAGTTAACAGATGTCGCCCAGAACTAGGGACTTTATTATTTGTATTGTTTGTTTTTTAAAAGTTAACAAATTTGATGAGAAATTTAATGATTTGAAAAGTGACATTAATGAAATGAAGAAACAGAATTGTAATTTTGATGAGAGAATTAATGAGATAGAGATACGTTGTAATAACATTCAGAAACAGAGAATAGAGACCGTTAATGAGAAATTTGAGAGTAAAATAAATAGTTTAGACAACAAAATTGACAAAATCAATGAGACAGTTCAAAATCAAATAGAAACACAAAAAATAGAAGCAGAGAATAAATGTTTAAACATAGTTAACGAGCAGATAGAAAATAGAACCGAATGTGAAGTAAATAAACAGGTAGAAATTAAGAATAATGTTTTACAAAATAAGTTAGAGAAATTTGAATCAAACGTAATAGACATAACCAAATATATTGAAACCATAGACCAACCAGTATCTAAACATGAGAATAATGCTAGTAATAGAATGAGCATGTTACAAACTAAGATTAAAGAGATAGATGACTTAGCTGTACAAAACAAAAATAATATAAATGTTAAATGTGATGTGATTGAAAATGATTTAATGAGAGTGAAAAATGAGTTACGGGGGGAATTCAGAGAAAATTTACCGGTGTTACAGAAAGAGTAATCGTGACTAGGGACATGTACAATGAAATAGAGTTAGAAAATTTTAACCATGAAAACAGAGTGATACACCCTATGAGATTTTTAAACCAGACACGAGAGTATGCTCATTTTAATAACCATAACTGGGAAATACAACTAACGAAAATCGTAAAATGCTTTAAGGGTAATTCGATAATATGGGTGGAAGCGCACAGAGTAGAATGGGACAATTTTGAAACTTTTGAAAGGGCATTCAAGGGCAAATTTTGGCCAGAAGAAGAACAAGAGAGTCTAAGAAGTCATATTATGGGAGCGGGTAACTTCGTAGGACATAATAACATAACGATGTACGTGACAAAGTTGTATAACGAGGCGAAATACCTCGAACCGCCTATACCGTTCAAATCATTCGTCAGATATGTGAGTAAACATCTACCTAGAGAAGCACAAATTACCTTACTGACGAAAGAGATAGAGAATCTAAGCGAACTGGAAGGAATTTTAGACATATTACAGAGTATTAGGGATCGTGAAACAGTTAGACGACCTATACAGAATAACTACCATAATAATAACACAGAATTTAACTGACCTAGAAATAATTACCAGGGAAATAATGGCAATAAGAATGATCATGTGCATAGAAATAATTTTCAGCAAACAGGTGAGTGGAATTGTTCTAGGTGCGGGAGAGAGAATTACGCCTACAGACAACAGTGTTTCAGGTGTAAACTACCAAAAGAAGAGCAGAGGAGGAGAGAACACACGAAACAGTATACACCAACTGACAAACGAGGACCGAGTACCAGTGGAACGTCGAACCACAAAGGAGGACGGCCAAGTGGTCACAACAACAAAATATGAACAATAGTGAACGACAGCCGGAAAACTAAAACCAACAGTGGTAGCAAGGACCCGACCACTGTTCAGAGAAGCGCATGAGGTCCAACCAGTAGAAGACATCCCCAGTAACGTCATACGAACGGACATAATAGCTGATTTGTTAGAGGAGGAGAACAACGTTACAGCAGAGGTGAGAGCGGGATTAACGGAAATCCAGGTAACTATAGAAGGTAAACATTTTAGAACACTGGTTGACACCGGAAGTGAAATTTCAGTTATAGCAGAAAATATTTTAAGCGAGTTGAGAGAATTTAACAGAGATATTCCAATTTTGCTGGTAGCAGGGGTTACGGTGATAGGAGTCACTGGAGTACGAAGCAAGCATGTGACTAAACAAATACATGTGAATTTTTTGATAAATGGTATAGATTTTGATAATACATTTTTGGTAGTTAAGGGTTTGAGTTTGGACATTATTTTAGGTAACGATTTTTTGCAGAGGAATAGAGCGGTGATAAATTTTAAAGAGAAAGTGATAGAATTAGATGGGGGTGACCGGTCTGTGAGAGTTAATTTTGAAAGGGTGATAGATAGGGTTAGAACAACTGGTATAAAGTTACTACAGAAGCGAGTAGATGAGAATAATATCGATACTAAAATTAATTGGTGTAGAGAGGCGGAGTATATTAATGATGATGATACGAAATGAGTAATATTAATGATGCAGTGTGGGAGATAAGGGCAGATAAATTTTGTAATGAAGGGTCCGGTGTAGGGAGTGGCCAGCGTGCGGCGTTATGGCAGGTAATAGAGCAGTTTAAGGGAGTGTTTGCCGATGTACCAGGTAGGGCAAAAGATTATGAATGTATATTACAGATAAGGGAACACACACCATTCATGCAACGGAGTTATCCTGTGCCTTACTCCAAAAGACGAGCGGTGCAAGAGGAGTTAGATAAAATGCTGGAAGGAGAAATTATAGAGGTCAGTATCTCACTACTCGAACCCATTGGTGGTGGTAATAAAGAAGGGCGGCAGCGTCAGTTGTGTTTAGATGCGAGACGAATAAACCAGATTATTATACCAGACCGAGAGTCACCAGAAGCGATTAATGAAATATTCCAAAAGTTTAGCGGAGTGAAGTACATGACATCGCTGGACCTTACTGCAGGATATTGGCAGGTACCATTAGCTGAGGTGAGTAGAAAGTACACCGCATTCTTATTTAATGGAAAAAATTACCAGTTTCGGAGACTACCATTCGGATTAAATACCAGTGTGGCAAGTTTCATCAAATGTTTGGATAAAATTTTGAGACCTAAGGATTTGGATTTCCTGACAGTTTATGTTGACGATATTTTGATTGCATCCAGGACTTTCGAGGACCATTTAGAACATTTAAGGTACGTATTGACGAAGTTGGAGACAGGAGTACTTACTGTGAATTGGGACAAGTCGAAATTTTTACAAACGGAAATTAATTTTTTAGGCTTTATTATCACGTCAGCAGGGATTTCAGCAAACCCGGACAAGGTCGAATATCATGCGCTTCCCTGAACCAAGGAACGTAAAGCAACTTCAGAGTTTTCTCGGGCTGTGCAATTTCTACAGAAAATTTCAAAGGAACTACGCACTCGTAACAGCTAGGTTAAGTGCAGTACTTCAAAAGAATAGACAATGGACATGGGGCGACGCAGAGCGCGGAGCTTTTGAAGAAATTAAAAGGAAATTTAGTGAGATGATTATGATGAACCATCTGGATTTTGGAAGAGTGTTCTATTTACAGACAGACGCCAGTAATGTAGCAGTCGGCGCAGAGCTTTATCAAGAGGATGAGGAGAAGGAACACCTCACTATCGCCTTCGCGAGTAGGTCACTACTGCCCGCTGAAAAGAACTATACGACTAAAAAAGAATTACTTAGTATTGTATTCGCCGTTGGAAAATTCAGGACTTACATCCTGGGAAACAAGACCATCATAAGAACGGATCATAAGGCGTTATCCTTCGTGAACACTTGCAAGCTTGCTCACAGCCGTCTAACCAGGTGGGTGCTGGTTTTACAGGAGTACAACTTCGAGTGGGAATACATCACAGGGACAGAGAACAAGGTACCCGACACTCTTTCCAGAGTAGATTGTGAGGCCAACAAGACAGGTAGGGACTTGAAGGAAATTGAAATTTTTAAAATTAGTAGGGAGGATAAGATCTTTGGAGAAGAGTTGAAGGATATCAGAACCATGCAGAGAGCAGATGGTAAGTCGGGGAAGATAATAGACAGCTTGGAGACGGAATTGTAGGAATCAGAATATAGCCAGTTTTTTCAAATATACAAAGGATTGTTGTTTAAAAGGGTAGTAGGGGGTGAGCGTGACTGGAAATTAGTAGTACCAGAAGGGTTGGAAGAGAAGATTATTTGGGATTGTCATATCAGATACGGCCATTTTGGGGCGAAGAAGTGTGTCAATGTGTTGAAGGAATCATGTGTTTTCAGGAATATGGAGAGGCGAGTGAGAAAATTGCTGAGGAGTTGTGATTTGTATCAGAAGTCGAAGGTAGTAAATTACAGGGTTGAAGGTGAGTTGAATTTTATAAGGGTAGAGAGACCATTTGATTTAGTTGCGGTAGATTTGTTTGGACCATTGCCGAGGGGCAGAGGCGGAGTTGTGTATATTTTTGTATTGCTTGACACTTTTTCGAAATATGTGAAATTGTATAGCGTAAAGAGAGCTACCAGCAAGATATTGAGTGAGAAGGTTACTAAAGATTATATGATTCACGTGGGTAAGCCGAAGGTGATTTTGTCAGACCATGGGCCACAGTTCATAAGTGGGAAATGGGAAGGAATCCTCACGAAGCATATGGCTGTGTACCGTCCCCAGTCAAACCAGGCTGAGCGTGTAATGAGAGAGATAGGCAGGATCTTTAGAGCCTATGTAACTTTCTTATCTTCTTGTTTGGTAAAATTATTTTATTTATTCAAATTACAACTCCCACTTACCTTTCAACTTGATCTGGCCGGATCGCATAGTGTGGACTAACCCATTTCGTTCGACGAACTCTGACGATACATATAACGAAATAAGGCATTGAAAGAATTTAACTCTCAATTATTTGGAAGAGAAATTAGATTTTTTTTTTTATTAATAAGAAAAGTTGAATTGATAAAACTTCGTGTTACATGTTGTGCAACTCTTGCACCTTATCGACTATGGCTTACCTTATCCTTTATACAGATACAAACAATTATATATTTCACACATAAACACAGAACAGCCCAGCATTGCACACTCACTACTCCCATTCCATTATAAAACCCCAATTACCCGATTGAATACATGATTTGAAATCACTACCGGCAACGCGCTCTTCTGTGACCCCGTGGCCAGCCCGCGGTAGGTCGAAAACGTCTCGAAAAGGACGAAACTAAATCACAAATTTGGCTATTATTGTTCTACAACTCTCCTCCCATCCTGTCACTGTATTTTGACAATAACTACTTCACTTTCATTATTGAATACTGATGAAATTATATGAGCGTATTTAGCTCACGTGTCGGCGCCGACACAGTCAGTGACGAACTGGACAATGTGCTTTCCTCGAGTCGCGGGAAATGAGCAGTCACGGCCATCCGGTTTTAGTCGCCGTTGGTGATTAATTGCGGTGGCATAACCATTTTATGCATGGATTATAACTGGCATGTGTGTGTGTCCAGAGGCTGATATTGGCCTCTGCTCTGCTGATGTCGCTCACAGTAGGCGGAGTTTGACGCTGGTTTTCCGGTAGCCGGTCACTTAGAACTAATAACTTCTCGTCCCAGCGCCATGTTGGTCTCAACTGCGTTGTCACTCACGGCGTCAGTGCCGATCCCCGCCCGGCTGAGTTGCATACGGGCGTCAAAACACATGCACAGAATTCTTAGAATTTTGGTGGAGGTAAATTCTTCTGCCGTTACACCACTGAAATTGCGTGTCGCTTTTGTTCCAAACTCTGTTTCTCAACCTCGTGCTGTTGCTTGTTAAATAACGTTGCACAATACAATTACAGTTTTTTCAAATTTATTATACCAGTCCGCCCGAAAACGAAATAAGTAACAATATAATAATGCCCCAAATGGTTAAAAATAAAAACACCCAAAAATGACCCGCTACAATACCCCCTCGATGAGAATTCTGCTGTCCACGACAGAAGAAATCTCATCGATAAACCCGAAGAGGACCGGTGAGGAACTGGTGCCAACAACCCCCTGGTTCTTAATCTGCATGGGTACACGACCCCCCTGGCTCAGCGACCATGGACTCATCTGAACGAGATCACTGGACTTCTCCGTTAGAGATCCCAACACCGAGAAATCGATCAGACTCGCACCACGGCGCACCTCGCCTTCTAACATGCTACCCCCAAAATCCTCAATCCCTGGCTAAAATTATCCCAGCTCCTCCGCCGATATGGATCCCCTTTTTTGCAAGCTGGGCTGCCTTTGGCAAATACTGGGCTCACACACTCTAACATTACATATTACCATAACACATAAGAATAAAACTTTCTTTTAAAATTTATCAAAAATTTAAAAAATTCAAAATTCAAAAAAACTCGTTTATCAAAAAATTCTCTTCCTCTTTTTTCTAATTTTTGTTTCAATGACTTAACCTAAACATTTCTACTAATACAAATACATCCTTACTCTAGTATGAGAATCCCTTATAGTCTACCAATATAATGCAATACAATAAAAGCAACATGGTTAATACACACATAATAAAAACTCATTATTTAAAATAGTCATTCGCTGGCAGGCGAAAAATCTAGTTTTTTTTTTTTTCAAAAAATTTAAAATTTCCAAAAATTTTAAAATTCAAAAAAAATTTAAATTTATTCATTAAATTTTTTATTAAATTTATTTATTAAATATTTATTAAAACTATTCAAATATTGGTTTGAATTAATTAAACAAACAAATCACAATTGGCTTCCTACTATACACAAGCTTAGTAGGTGTATGAACTCATCAGCTGATCATAACTAGGTCAAGTCCAAAACCCTTGACCTACATATGTTATGTATGATTTCTGAAAACACCTTGAACATTTTCAATATCCTACCTTGAAATACAAAACATAATAAACAAAATATTTAAAACAAACAAAATATTAATACAAATAATAAACAGATTGACATTTAAATTATTTAAAACAAACAATTCTTGACTTTACATTATTTTCAAATTTTATCAAAATTCTGTCACTGGTTGAAAAAACAATTGTATATTCCTTATTATAAATTTCTCTCTTTAGTTAACAGTTTAATTCTACATTACTTTGGGTGTTATAAATCATTTATTCTCATTACTGTACTAGATCTGTAAACATATATAAACTTTCTCCCTCTGACTCTAATATTCATCAACTTCCACTAACATGACACCCAACTCTACCAAAAATATCTACTAATCAGGACACTCTAAACCCCAACTTATCATGTAACACAATTCGCCGCCTTCTCTACATATATAAAACTCGCTAACCCTTTGTATATATAGGATACGTGTTTCCTTCCCAAAAACTCATTTCCCTTATTTGGCCCCCGGATTTTACCTAAGGCGGCCCCTCCTCACTAAAATCTATTCCAATTCCCGTCCCAACCTTTGTTGCGGACTCCTACATTACACTACCCTCTAATACAAAATTGCCATCCCCAAAATTCTCAATCTCATTACCTCACTACAAATACACAAAATAACCTCATTAATTATAAACATAAATATATATCATTCAAAACTCTACATAAATTCTCCACAACTACCGTATCAACATCAATATTTCACCAAATTCTATAACATACATTAACTCAAAAACAACATTACATCATATTCATTATTTCCCTTCACTTGGAATTCAATTGGGACAGGTCTGCATGTCCCATAAATATTTATCACCCATGAATTATCTTTTATTAATTGGCATAAATTATTGTTATTTTATTTCTCATATTCTTTTTATCTTTACTTCAAAATGTCTGTAGTACATTAAACATTAATTACTTGTAACATTTACAAACCAATATACCAGTGACATGGTATTGCTGATCAGCTGATATCCTAACATAATAAAAACACCATGAATACCATTCAAAATTGGACAATTACATGTAATACATTATCAACACTTACTTCTATTATGTTGATTGCCTCCCAGGCGGCTAATTATTGGCTTCGAGAAAAAAAATACACATAATAAAAATACATTTTGTCAACAACTATATCTAACACACAACAACAAAATGATACCTTGAAAATTATAGTATGAATCTTATATTACGAGTCTAAGCATATAATTATGTGGACAGAGCACAAGCATTTTTGATTGAATTAAACTTTGAATAAGCAAAAACTTTTGTCATAAAATTTTAAATTCGTGACTCCTTTACATCACCTCCCTGCCACACACACTATTTCAGATTATGGAGGACTGTCTCGCCCTTTCGCTTCCACAGAGACTGTACATTTTGGAGCAGGTTTTTTACCTCTCCGCGTCTCTGCTTCCGCTGTTAAGTTTAAAAGTTATGAACATCAATATGTTCTTGTTATATACTCATACACCCTTAAAAACGGTTCTGCCACCGGTCTTGCTGTTCCTCCTCGAACAGAGTGGCAGCCGCTGTTCCCTAGTTCCGGAGATTTCCTCTAATTGTCCCCCCATTAAATTTCAAATATATACCAATTTCAAGTCAGCTATGGTCAAGGGACTTGGTATGACCATAGCTGGCCGCTAGCCAAAACCACGGTTAGTGCTGGTAAGGCAGTAACCGCCCGAAAAGTCGAGGAAATCTAACTCTAATTTCACTGCCTGTTAAACATCAATATTTTTATGTGCGACACGGTCATTTAATATGGTGTGTAAAATTTTTATTTTACACGTATAAGGTGTGCCGCACATTTATCGCCGGCTCGGCCTCCGATGGAGGTAACACTCACTGCTACCCCCAACCCTTTTCGCTACTTGTGAGAGCACAGGCAACCCCCACAATAGCCGCTTAATAACTAACTAATTATTTCATACATGAAATTAATCTTTCTACCAATGCCGTTCAACACTCCATTGTTATTATCACTTCATTGAGCACCAAACTACCCCCCAAAATTATCCCCACATCTTGTATTGACAACAAGTTTTTGTTTTGTTACACATCGTTTCCAAACGTTCCCACATTCCCTGATACTAAAACTTGACAATTATATTTGGTCGCTTAATTCTAAAATTTATTTACATTTTAAATTTATAACTTATAATTTATAACTAAGTGGTCAGTATCCCCGCCTGAAACGGGGGTTTTGCCGAGATGGAATAGGGGATGGGCAGACAACATACGTGAATTCACGTTCCCCTAATCTACCATTAAATCACATTACCTTGCTTTTTTTTTTTTTTTTTTTTTTTTTTTTTTTTTTTTTTTTTACCTTAATTACAATTTATACAAATCTACTCTCCCTCTCATTCATCCATGCATGCCGTCTGCCCAGTCCCTAGCCCATCTCCACAAAATCCATTTTTCTTAATATACTGGAACTTCTATCATTTGCTAAATTTTTATTTTGCAAATGACAGTGGTGAAATAATACTTGAAACATTGCCCTTTTTTTTTTTTTTTTTTTTTTTTTTTTTTTTTTTTTTTTTTTTTTTTTTTTTTTCACTCTAAGGCAGTGCAGGCACGTGACAGGTACCTCAAAATTGTTGTACCCAGAGTGTATAAAAAATTTTAATTCGTCACGTACCTCTTTTGGGGTCCCCCTCCCCGTTCAAATATGTGTGGTTAAATTTCTATTTTGTACCAATTTTGGTGGAGCCGGACCATCGTTGTTTTCACTGCCCGAAGGAAGATCCTGCCAACCATGGCCCGCCTCCGGTTTCCGAATTCCACGGCCAGGACTGGTAAGATCGTGGCCGCCCGAAAATGGGGGAGGAGCCCTTCTAAAAACATAAAAGAATAATTAAATAACATTCATACCTTTACAAATTAACAAAATACTTATGCTGACCAAAATAATTTCAAATTTGTCGCATTGTGCGTACCTACTATCTCCCTGGTTTCTCTATTCTGTAACACATATGAATTTCTCATTTTTATTTCCACTACCTCGTACAGCCCCTCGTACAATAGGAAAAACTTCTTGATCTCCTTGTCTTGTGCACTTGATAAGTCATGTCGTCGTATCAATACCAGCTGTCCAACCTCATACTTCGTCCACTTACCTTTCCTATCATGGCGCTGTTTTCTCCGCTCTCCCTTCGTCAACAAACTCTCATTCGCTAGTCTAAGTTTAACATCGTTGCTAATAGTGTTGGTTTCCGGTGGATATTCAATTAATTGTTCCAAAATCCGCTGTGGGCGCTTTCCTCTTATCAACTCGTAAGGCGTGAACCCCGTCGACTCGTGGGTGGTGCAGTTTAGCCAGTTTTCAATCTTCTGCACATAGAATGGCCACTCGCTATGTTTGGCGTGGCAGTATGTTCGAAAAATTCTTCCCAACTCCCTCATGACTCTCTCCGCCTGATTGGACTGCGGGTGATATACTGCGGTGTGTTTTGGGATGATACCTTCCCATCCAAGAGTCTGGCGCCATCTTCCGCTGATGAACTGCGGCCCATGGTCGGATAATATCACCTTCGGCTTTCCCACGTTGATCATGTAGTCGCGTGTGATCTTCTCGCTCAGCACCTTGCTCGTTGCTCGCTTCACGCTATATAGTCTGACATATTTGGAAAAAGTGTCAAGTACAACAAAAATATGCATCACTCCACCCCTACCTTTCGGCAATGGGCCGTACAAATCTACAGCTACTAAATCGAATGGTTTTTCTACCTTAATATAATTTAGTTCTCCCGCTAACCTATAATTTACAACTTTGGATTTCTGACATAACTCACAAACTCTAAGTATTCTTCGGACTCGTTTCTCCATGTTCTTAAATAAACAAGATTCCTTTAATACATTCACACACTTCCGTGCCCCAAAATGCCCATATCTAAAGTGACAGTCCCACACTATTTTCTCTATCAACCCTTCAGGTATGACTAACCTCCAATCTCTCTCTCTCCCCTCTACTTTTTTAAACAAACTCCCTTTAAACACTTGAAAATATTGTTTATATCCAAACTCATCTACATCTGATTCTATACTAGTAATTATTTTATTTAATTTATTATCAGCTCTTTGCATTACATTTATATCTTTTAATTCTTCCCCAAAAAGTTTATCTTCCCGGGATAATCTATAAATTTCTATCTCTTTAATATCTCTCCCTGTTCTATTTCTGTCTGTGTCTACTCGTGATAGTGTGTCGGGCACCCTGTTCTCTACACCCTTAATGTATTCCCAAGAAAAATTATACTCTTGAAGAGCTAACACCCACCTGGTTATCCGGCTGTGTGTGAGTTTACAAGTATTCAGGAACGACAGCGCTTTATGGTCCGTCCTAATGATAGTTCTGTTACCCAGCAGATACGTTCGGAACTTCCTCACAGCGAACACTATACTGAGGAGCTCCTTTTCGGTGGTAGTGTAATTGCGCTCTGCGGCCAGCAACGTCCGGCTGGCGAAGGCGATGGTTTTATGCTCTTTTGCCTCGTCCTCTTGGTAAAGCTCCGCTCCCAATGCTATGTTACTAGCATCTGTCTGCAAATAAAATTTGTCATTAAAATTGGGATGGTTCATTAGTATCATGTCTGTGAACTTAATTTTGATGTCATTAAACGTCGCTCTTTCGTTATCGCCCCATCTCCATTGCTTGTTCTTCTGTAACACTGCGCTGAGTCGGGCCGTCGTCTGTGCGTAGTTCCTCTGAAACTTCCTGTAAAAATTACAAAGACCAAGAAAACTTTGCAATTGTTTTATATTTTTGGGCTCCGGGAACTTCAGGATGGATTCTACTTTATCCGGATTGGCACGTATTCCTGTAGGTGTTATGATGAAACCTAAAAAATGTATCTCAGTTTGCAAAAATTTCGATTTGTCCCAATTCACTGTCAAACCTCCCTGATATAACTTCCCCAAAACATATTCCAAATGTTCTACATGCTCTTCAAATGTTCTGGATGCTATTAAAATGTCATCAACGTAAATAGTTAAAAAATCTAAGTTGTGTGGTTGCAAAATTTCGTCCAGACACTTGATAAAGCTAGCTACACTTGTGTTCAAACCGAACGGTAGTCTCTTAAATTGGTAATTCTTTCCATTGAATAAAAAAGCTGTATATTTTCTACTATTTGCTGCCAATGGAACTTGCCAATACCCGGCGGTTAGGTCTAAAGAGGTCATATATTGTACACCGCTAAACTTCTGAAATATTTCTTCAATAGCTTCAGGTGACTCCCGGTCTGGAATAATTATTTGATTGATTTTGCGGGCATCTAAACATAACCTAACTCTACCATCTTTTTTAATCACGACTACTAAGGGGTTGGAATATGGTGACACAGATCGCTCAATTATATCTCCGTCTAACATTTTCTCTAACTCAAACTGGACCGCTCTTCTCTTCGCATAGGGCACCGGATAACTTCTTTGCACATAGGGTGCGTGTTCCCTTACCTTTAACTCGCATTCATAGTTTCTTGCCCTCCCTGGTACATCGGCAAACACTTCTCTAAAATTCTCTACTACCCGCCACAACGATTCACGTTGAGAACTCCCTATCACGCCACCCTCACTACAAAATTTCAGTGCTCTTTCATTCCATAAGTGATCCCCATTCTCCTCATACTCTATCTTACTCTCACTACATACATTCATACTAATTTCCATGTCTTGTTTATCATTCCGATTGTGTATCACCCTTACCCCTGAAATTCTTACCGCATCTAACACCCGTTCAAAATTAATACGGACTGGTTCCCCTTCATTATTTAATTCTAATACCCGTTTATGAAAATCAATCAACGCCTTATGTTTAATCAAAAAATCATTTCCCAGTATCACCTCAAGATTTAGTCCCCGTACAACTAGAAATGTATTATCATACCCTACCCCGTTAATTATCATGTTTAACTGTACTTGTTTCGTGACTCTCTTACTTCTAACTCCCGTAATACCTACAATCGTCACCCCCGCTACTGGTAAAGATGGAATATTTTTATTTATTTCTTTTAATTCATCTAATACATGTTCAGAAATAACAGAGATTTCGCTACCCGTATCGATTAAAGTTTTAATCTCCTTACCTTCTATGTTGATTTTCACCTCAGTCAGTCCATTCTCCCGTCTCACTGCTTCGAAGTCTTCCTCCTCCAATAATTCCTCAGATAAATCTGTAATCACAATGTTGTTTTGGTATCTATCATCCATTAGGACCCCAGAAACTTCCGGCGACAACGGTCGGGTCCGGTGTTCCATTGTCCCTCTTAGTTTCCCGCAGAGGTGCTCGCCACTGCATGGTTGTATCCTCGCTCGTTCTGGTTTCCTCGCGGTTCATGAGTTTGGCCTCTCTGTGCTCCTCCTGTGCCCTCTCCCCTTCGCTGGTATGCATGCTGGTTCTGTGCGGGTGGTGGTCCCTGTCGCTGACCCGGTCTCTCTCTCCTGCATCTAAAACAAAAATTTTGTGTCGCATAATTCTCTTGTGAACATGCTGGACAAGTCCACGTGGGTCCTCGATTATTTTGTTCTCGTCTAGGGTATGCCGGTCCATTTGTAGGTCCCCTCGGCGGTCCCTGATTACCTCCATTATTTCCATTCTGCTGGTTCTGACGGCGACTCAATTCTTGGTCCCGGATATTCTGAAACACATCTAAAATATTTTCTAGCTCGCTAATATTAGCTACCTCCCTTGTCATAAGTGTTATTTGCACTTCCCTTGGCAAATGCTTGCTTATATGCCTCACAAAGGATCTAAATGGCAATGGCGGTTCTAAGTATTTCGCCTCGTTAAATATTTTCATCACATACCCTGTTATATTATTATTGGGCCCCCCAAAATTCCCTGTTCCCATGATTCTACTTCGTAACACTTCTTGATCTTCTTCAGACCAATATTTATTTATAAATGCAGACTCAAAACTTTCAAAGCACTCCCATTCCGTTTTATGTACTTCGGCCCATATCTCCGAACTACCTTTAAAGCATTTTAAAATTTTTAATAATTGGACTTCCCAGTTATTAGTACTGAACTTATTGAACTCTCTCACTCTGCTTATGAACTGCATAGGGTGTACTTTTTTGTTATCACAACTGAATGTCTCTAACTCAACTTCACTGCTTACGTCACGAGTCATGATTACTCGCTCGGTAACAGTGTTAACTTGTTGGCTGATGGCCTTGCTCAATTCATTTTTGACATTCATTAATTTAAGGTTATTATCACATTCAAGGTCACTTATTGTATCATGTATGGTCTTAAATTCAATCTTATAATTATGTTCTATTTCTCTTATTTTACTATTATTATTTTCAATCTGGCTCATAGCATAACCAACCTTACATTCAGTATTGGTTTTACACTCACTTATTTGATTCTCGACAATTGTATTTATGACACTATATTGTTCCGTGATCTGTTTCTCTACTTTATTAGTTATATTATTAGTAATATCAGAAACACGGCACTCTAATTGCTCATTTATGGACTCAGACAATTGTGATTTCATATTTTCACAACGTTCATCAATATGTTTGTCTAGTACCCTACTCAGATTATCAAATTGCACATTAATATTCTGCTGCAACTGAATATTCTGTTGTTCACATTTTATTCTCTGTTCATCTAACTTATTATTAAAGTCACTTTTCATTATATTTAAAATTTTATCATTATCATCAAAACGTTTATTTAATTCCTTCTCATTTATGTCAAAACGACTATTCATTATATTGAATTTAGTCTCAAAATTACTATTCATTCTCTCGAATTGACTGAGCATAATACTCATCATATTTGTTTCCTCTGATTGTTTACTTTTATTAATTGAAACGGGGGTCAACTGGATCCCCGAATCAGCATCTGTTTCATTTACTTGTGGTTGAGACGCAATCGGAGTGGAATGAACTATTACATTACTGCCGATAACTGTTTCTGTAACAGCACCCGTCTCCCCCCTCAACATACCACTTTCATCCAGCGATTGCGACTCAAGGCCACTTTCACTCATAATTGAATTTATTATACTACTTTTTTCTGTATTCTCGGACATTTTTACTTTATCTATTTTTTCTTACGTAACAACTGCCAATTAGTAATTTTATTTCAAAACTGATATTTTACCAAATCAATTTGCTTTCATAACCCTACTTCGCTATGCATCGTCAGATGTAGGCCGGTGTTAAAATAACCCCTCTTCAGTTATATTAAATCCTGCTCACGCCGCACCAATTGTAACTTTCTTATCTTCTTGTTTGGTAAAATTATTTTATTTATTCAAATTACAACTCCCACTTACCTTTCAACTTGATCTGGCCGGATCGCATAGTGTGGACTAACCCATTTCGTTCGACGAACTCTGACGATACATACAACGAAATAAGGCATTGAAAGAATTTAACTCTCAATTATTTGGAAGAGAAATTAGATTTTTTTTTTTATTAATAAGAAAAGTTGAATTGATAAAACTTCGTGTTACATGTTGTGCAACTCTTGCACCTTATCGACTATGGCTTACCTTATCCTTTATACAGATACAAACAATTATATATTTCACACATAAACACAGAACAGCCCAGCATTGCACACTCACTACTCCCATTCCATTATAAAACCCCAATTACCCGATTGAATACATGATTTGAAATCACTACCGGCAACGCGCTCTTCTGTGACCCCGTGGCCAGCCCGCGGTAGGTCGAAAACGTCTCGAAAAGGACGAAACTAAATCACAAATTTGGCTATTATTGTTCTACAACTCTCCTCCCATCCTGTCACTGTATTTTGACAATAACTACTTCACTTTCATTATTGAATACTGATGAAATTATATGAGCGTATTTAGCTCACGTGTCGGCGCCGACACAGTCAGTGACGAACTGGACAATGTGCTTTCGAGTCGCGGGAAATGAGCAGTCACGGCCATCCGGTTTTAGTCGCCGTTGGTGATTAATTGCGGTGGCATAACCATTTTATGCATGGATTATAACTGGCATGTGTGTGTGTCCAGAGGCTGATATTGGCCTCTGCTCTGCTGATGTCGCTCACAGTAGGCGGAGTTTGACGCTGGTTTTCCGGTAGCCGGTCACTTAGAACTAATAACTTCTCGTCCCAGCGCCATGTTGGTCTCAACTGCGTTGTCACTCACGGCGTCAGTGCCGATCCCCGCCCGGCTGAGTTGCATACGGGCGTCAAAACACATGCACAGAATTCTTAGAATTTTGGTGGAGGTAAATTCTTCTGCCGTTACACCACTGAAATTGCGTGTCGCTTTTGTTCCAAACTCTGTTTCTCAACCTCGTGCTGTTGCTTGTTAAATAACGTTGCACAATACAATTACAGTTTTTTCAAATTTATTATACCAGTCCGCCCGAAAACGAAATAAGTAACAATATAATAATGCCCCAAATGGTTAAAAATAAAAACACCCAAAAATGACCCGCTACACCTATTGTCATGCTAAACACAGCGAGTGGCCATTGTATGTAAAAAGGGTAGAAAATTGGCTGAACAGTACCACCCACGAGTCCACCGGCTATACACCTCACGAGTTGGTAAAGGGAACACGCCCCCCCAAGAATTTTAGAGCAACTATTTGATTATCCAACGGAGAGCGAGCGGACGGATGTGAGCATTAAGATCCGGTTGGCCAACGAGAATTTGTTAAGCAAGGGTGAACGGAGAAAACGTAGGCACGACGCAAAAGGTAAGTGGATAAAATATGAAATTGGACAGTTGGTATTAGTAAGGAGGCACGACTTATCGAGCGCTCAGGACAAGGAAATTAAGAAGTTCTTCCTGCTCTACGAAGGACCTTATGAGGTAATAGAAATCAAAATGAAAAATTCGTATGTGTTGCAGGACAGGGAGACTAGGGAGATAGTAGGAACACACAATGCAACAAATTTAAAGTTATATTGGTCATCTTAGGAGTTTTAAAAGACGGGTTGTATATTAGAGTACGAATGAGTTTAATTTGATGTTTATGTTTCCAGGAGGGACACTCCCCCATTTTCGGGCGATCACAGATTCACCACCTCTGATCGTGGTTTTTGGCATTTGGGGGCAGACCATGGTTGGCGGTAGCCTCGGCAGCGGGGTGAAACTAACGGTGGTCTGGCTCCACAAAAAGGTATGAGTAGAAATTTTAACGTGCAAGAACGGGGAGGGGTACCCGGAGTTCGCGGAAAAAAAAAGTGTTCCACGAACTAAAGTAGTTTCGTTGAGAAATTGTAAAACGAAATGCTTAAAATTATTGTAACACTAATGGTTAAATTTTTCAAGTGTTTGTTTTCCGATTATCGTAATGTAACTTATAAGATGATCCATTGTTGTAGTTCTTATTGTGTCATAAAAGAAAATGTCAGTGAAAGTGAAGGTTTGAACTTGCAAAGTGTCTATGTGAAAATTTTTTTAATAATTAAAGAACTTGTTTTTGAGCAAGGTTAAAAGGTGTTTTTTATAGTTGTTTGGTGTTAGAAAAAATGTAAGTCAAGAATGGACTGTAAGGACAGCCTGTGTAGGAGGAGTTAAGTTAGATGTAATTGGGCTAGAGCAGTAGTGGCATGTGCTACTGTAGCTAGCGAAGTGGGTTGATGAGTAACCCACAGACCGTTGCCATCATTGGAGGCCTCAAGAAGGCGTACATACGCTGTACAATTTTATTATAATTTTACATTATATATGATTCTTAACAGTACAGTGTATAACAATGATGTAGTGTAAGACATGCTAATGAAGTTGATTTCCCCGCCTTTTCGGGCGATTACTGCCTTACCAGCACTAATCATGGTTTTGGACGACAGCCAGCTGTGGGCAGCAATTGTAACACTGACCATGGTTGGTTGTCTTTGAAATTGGTGAACTTTGAAATTTACGGGGGGCCAGTTAGGGGAAATCCCCGGAACTATGGAACAGCGGCTGCCACTTTGTTCGAGTAGGAACAAGCAAAAGGGTGGTAGACCCGCATTAAGGGCATGTAATTTTATAACGTTTAGATATTATATCTTATTATTTTCTTAATGTGACGCTGAAGCAAGGACAAGGAGATGACAAAATTCCTCCACCAGTTCAGTCCTTGTGAAGGCACCTGGGCGCTACAGTCCAGTGGGGGTACAATAGTGTGTGTGGTTAGGAGGTTGCTGCAGGGGTAGCAATGATAGTAAATATTAAATGTTAAAGAATTAATAGTGATATTGGTGTTGGTTATCAAGTATATAATGATGATTCTGTTGTAAAGTAAAATAAGTGTAAAGAAAGTTGAGTAAAGAAGATATAAAGAGTTTTGAAGTTGTTTGCCATGATAGGTATATGTTTCAATGTTATATGAAGCAAAATAGTAGGGATAGTGGTTGTTGCTTAGAAAATTAGAATTTGTTATATGCTTACGATAAGAATATATTTTCATGTGGTAAAGAGAATGAATATGATCGACTGGAGTCAGAAAGTTTTGCTAAATGCTGGGGTGTTAAAAGGAGAAGAGGATCTTCTATCCTAAATCTTGCTATTTTGTTTGAGAATTTTAAGTTAACCAAGCCAACGTCTCAAAACACAAACTAATGCATCTAAAGGGAAGCATATCAGGGTGGATATGGAAATAGATAAGGCCACGATTTTGAAATTTTGTATTGCACGTTTCAGAGTTTGGTGGTGTTGTGACCGCGGTCCTGAGCTGGCCGGAGCGTCAGAACAGGAGCGTTCAGTGCCTAATGCCCTTATGGTGTTGGGATCTCTCCTGAGAAGTCCAGTAAGGTCAGACAGGTACGACCAGCATCATTGAACCAAGGGTAAGTGATTAGAATTTTTTTTATATTAACACTACAGGGGGTCGTGGCGACATATCTGAACTGATCCTTTTAAAAAAGTGTAAATGAGTCAATGAAAGTTTTTATGTTTCGACATAAAACCTTTCATTGAGGGGGTTTTGTGACAGTACGGGAAATCCTGATGTCGGATTTATGGTATGAGTGGTATCAAATTATTGTATTTCATTATTTTGCACACACATACATGGGTAGGAATATTTCCCTTTGTAAAAAGACAACGACGCAGATTTCAGCAAAGCAGAACGATTCCAAGATCAGGAGCAGACGTGTGAAACCGAACACATACAATGGCGGCATAAGTAAAGACAGACTCTCAATATCAATTTTCATTGGTCCATAAGGCTGGATGTCATTAAAAATATAAAAACCATACATATATTCTAAGATTTATATTTAAAATCATTTTCGAAATGAAATATTACCATAGAAACTACTTCTTTCTACTTACTGCTTCAGCCTTAACCACAGTACTGTGGTCACTAATGTATACCACCTCACGTTATCGCACTCGATTTTCACTGATGATGGAAGTCGATGGCATTGCCGAAATGTCTGGTTTTGTAGAAAACATTGGACTACGGCCAAATATCCCGGGAAGGAATTTTAACAAAAACTACTTCTTTGTTGCCGATAACACTGTACACATATATATCAGTGGCGAAGTTACATGGAGGCAATTGAGGCAATGCCTACCCTAAAAAATTCTGTAGAAAAATATTAAATACGTATGAACTACATAACGTAAAGATTATACATTGTTACTGCGACTGTCAAATTTATTAAACCGAAACGTGCTTTATTGAGCGACCGCTAGATGGTGACAGGTGAGATTCGGCATAGTTCGTTTAAAGCGAATGAGGCAACCTGAACTTGCCTCAGCGTTTTTTGTATACATCGTATGTAAGCAATGTAGTGGTGTGATAGGGAAGTGTAGGGAGGGGGGATTGTCCCGCGCTGTACACATAGAGCGTTGAGGCATGCCTCACTTCTGTGGTCCAAACAGTTAAGTTAAAGCGCCTGTGTTGTTTCTAAGTGTTTATTTTATGCGGTTATTAAAAGTGTCACTGTTATTCCGCTGAACTAACAGATGATCAAGATTGTTATTTGAATTATTTGTAAAATTAAACATATATATAGAAACTAATCAAGTTTAAAAATTTGAAGTTCAATCAGTTGAATTATTGTGTATGACTAATACAAGGATTGTTCAATAGACACACGTATAGAGCTGTAAAGCATTTTTTATTCAACGATTTTAAAAGAAGTCTCCAATAACATTAAGACATGAGTTCCACTGTTGCGCTAACCTGTAGATTCCCTGCTAGTAAAATTCTTACGGCTGTTTGTGGAACCATTCGGTTACAGCAAACTCTACCTCAGCGTCCGAATTGACCCACCGTCCTTTTAGTGATTCCTTAAAAAAAATTTAAGATAAGATTTTTGCCTACCCATTCATTAACTACTAGCTTCGCCAGTAAGCAAATTGATGTCCATTTTTTCGGCTTGCACGCGTTATGTTGGTGTGGGTTTCGGCTTTCGGCACTTTCCATTTAAAAAGCGTGCAAACGTAAGAAAATAAACATGAGTGAGGACAGAAATAACGTGAATTGTGTGTGTGTGTGTGTGTGTCTTACCTGCCTTTTTATTGCCGTATTAAATGAAAAATATTATATTACATTAAAATGAAAAAATTTTAATTTTATTGCCTGGCAACAAAATTATTTTATTTTTAACAATTACCATTGTTTCAAAAAGTTTAAATACATTTTCAAGTACTTTACTCTTGTTAAAACGTAAAAGGTTGCAGGTAAACTACCCCTTCCCCTTAACCGATCTTCACCAAAATCGAAAGTCCTTGAGACCTCTACAATTCAGGAAACGTATGCAAAAATTTATTTGATTCTGTTTGAATTTGCGGCTGTTATCGTTTGCCATAGAAAATACCCTTGTTAAAAAAACGTTGCAGGTAAACTACCCCTTTCCCTCAACCGATCTTCACCAAAAACAATAGGTCTTGAGAACTCCACAATTTAGGGCTGTATGCAAATAATCGTTTGATTCTGTTTGAATTTGCGGCTGTTATCGTTTGCCATAGGAAATACCCTTGTTAAAACATAAAACGTTACAGGTAAACTACCCCTTTCCCTTAACCGATCTTCACCAAAAACAATAGGTCTTGAAAACTCTACAATTGAGGGCTGTATACGAAACATTATTTAATTCTGTTTGAATTTGCGGCTGTTATCGTTTGCCCAAAAAAAAAAAATTTCCCTTGATAAAAAAAACCGTTGCAGGTTGTTTAAACTTTGTACTGGTTTATCAGCTGTATGCGGTCTACTACCGGTATACGACACGCGCGGATGACGTCACGCGCTTATCAAACGCTACTGCCGGCTACAGGCAAGTTTAGATCAGTTTCAAGCAAGGCTCCGAGCGCAACTCTCGTAAAACACTTCTCTTCCAGCCGCGGCTTCTGGATACTTTTTGTCATGCATTCATTGACTATAAACTTTACTCATATTTGACGTTTAATAATATTTCATTTTAGTGGTTATTTTTTAACACGTCTGTATAAATAAACACCTCATTACACAATACAAATTAATAAATGGTTGGCAGCTCATTATCAGTTAAAACTTTAAAGATAAAGATATACTTGTTACCATTTAGATTCATAATTTCAATAATTTAACTGCCAACAAGGCTTGATTAGTTAGAGAGAGTAAGTTTATGTTCAAAACAACGATCGCTAGCTACCGAAACGTACTTAAACTCATTCAAAATTAAGTTTGTGGTTCACATGCTCTATGCTCAATTTCTTTCTAAATATTTTTCCTTTCTTTTTATTTTAAATTATAATAATGGCCGATGTAAGGGCTCTAATAAAAAAACGAGGCACAATTAAAGCCTCAATATCCCGAGTAAATACCTTCGCGGATAACTTCGATTTGTTAAACAGCGATCCTCATGCGCTGAAAATAAAACTGCGTCATTTGATGGAATTATCCACCAAATATGACGAGATTCAGACACAAATCGAAGCGGAGGAAGCGGACGTTGCTTTAACGAGTGATAGAGTACAAACGGAGGACGATCTCTGTACTATAGAATGTAAATTGCAACACCTGCTGGAGCAAGCTGAGCATATGAACCAAAAACCAGTAATTAATGCTGAAGGTAAACAGCCTAAAACACCCCCCATTCAATTGGAACCAATAAAATTACCACGGTTTGAGGGTAGTATTGTTGAGTGGCAACATTATTACCATATTTTTCTTGAATTAATTCATGTCAGAGCAGATCTGACGGATATACAGAAACTTCACTATTTGCACTCGTCTTTACATGGCGAGGCGCTTAATGTAATAAAATCGTTGCCCATCACTCATGAGAATTACGCGGTGGCTATCGATCTGTTGAGGAATAGATATGATAGTAAGCTAATTGTTTCCGCTCACCACGTGTGGAATGTCCTGGACGTACCATTAGTTCAACAGGAATCCCAAGTTAGCATATCGCAATTTATTGATCAAATCTCTGCCAATATAAACGCTTTAAATAATCTCAAACTGCCAGTCAACACGTTCGAAATTATTGTCGTAAATTATTTAGCCAAAAAACTTGACAATTACACTTTACATTTGTGGAAAGAGAGTTTATCGGAGCATAAATTCCCTGATTTTAATAATTTTATAAATTTTCTAAATTCACGAAGAAAATTACTGCAAAATCTCGATAACGCGACCAGCCCAACGAGCAGGTTGAACAAAAGCGATAAGTCTCCTTATCGCAAGGCAGTTAAACAGATAAGCACTCCAAAGGGCGCATTCCACTCACATATTAGAAACAATTTATGCAGGCTGTGTAACGGTGGACATAGACTTAGCGACTGCCCACAGTTTACATCGCTGTCTATCCCCGATAGAAAAAACGCGTTAATAAAAAAACTTTGCTTAAACTGCCTCCGTTCGGGACACGAGAGCTCAAAATGTCCCTCAAAATTCTCATGTAAAAAATGTTCTAGGCGTCACCACACCACGATTCATGTCCCCAACAGGGACGTAACTTCTGTTAACAACCAGTGTTCACTGAAATCACAGACCAATAAATCGGTATTGTTATCTACCGCCGTCTGTATGACATCCAATAAAGTCGGCAAAAAATTTCCCGTTAGGATATTACTGGATTCCGGCTCTCAAGCGAACTTTTGCACAATGGATTTCGCCCGCAGAATGGGCCTCCAATTGGTTAAATCACAACTACCCATCACGGGTATAAACAACTCGCTTTCCCAGGCTGACTTCAGTACTAATGTAAGGCTACATTCACGCTATAAACCCTTCACGTTAAACGTACGCTGTGCCGTATTACCCAGTATAACTAATAATTTACCGGCGGAGTCGTTCAATCTTGCATCTTTGAATTTACCCAAGCGCATATTCTTGGCGGATCCTCATCTACATTGCTCGGCGCAAGTCGATATATTAATCGGCGCTCAATATTTTCTCCAATTAATTGAACCTATGAAATTTACGCGCGGACCACACTTTCCTATAATTCAGGAAACCAAGTTAGGATTTATTTTGGCCGGTGACTTACCATTCAACGTCGATATGACTAAAACGGTTTCTTCCTTTATGGTCTGTAAGGATGATAATCGGATTTCCTCGCAACTAAAAGAATTTTGGAAGTTGGAGGAGATCTCTAGTCGCGAAGCCCGATCTGAGGACTCACCGTGTGAAAGGCATTTCGTGGAAACCACTAGCCGTAACCGCGATGGGAGATTCGTGGTATCCCTGCCCCGCAGATCTGATAAATTACATTTGGGAGATTCTCTCCGCGGAGCCATACGCAGATTCCAATCGTTAGAGTTCAAGTTCAAGCAGAACCCTATCCTTTATAAGGATTATAGCGAGTTCATGAGTGACTATCTGAAACTTGGCCACATGTCGCCGCTTAATGAATACGATCTGTCGCTTGACAGGTCAGAGGTCTTTTATCTGCCCCATCACGCAGTCTTCAAAGACTCTAGCTTAACCACTAAATTGCGCGTGGTATTTGACGCCTCCGCTAAGACCACCAATAATTTATCCCTTAACGATACTTTAATGGTCGGCCCTACGATCCAGCAGGATCTGTTTTCGATAATGGTTCGGTTCCGTACACACCGCTACGTACTTATTGCGGACATTGAAAAGATGTATCGCCAGATCATTGTTAATCCCAAGGATTCAAACCTGCAACGCATCGTTTGGCGTGATGCGCCGCACAAGGAATTGTGACATTACGCGCTAAGGACGGTTACATACGGCACTGCTAGTGCCTCCTTCCTTGCTACACGTTGTCTGGCTCAGATAGCCTACGAAAATGAACCCGAATACCCTACAACTGCTAAGGCCATAGCAAATGACTTCTACGTAGACGATCTCATAACGGGTTCGGATGATCCGAACGGCTTAGCTGAAATGAAGTGCGAGATCGTGAGGTTGTTGAGTAGGTATGGTTTTTCGTTACATAAATGGTTCTCTAACCATCATAAGATTATGACTCTTCGCGCCCAAGTAACCCGTGACTTCAGCAAAGGTCAAAACGTGCGTACATTGGGAATCCAATGGAACGTTGAAAGGGATAACTTTTTATACACCGTTAGGGGTGATGATAATTTAACCGTTTTCAACAAGAGAAGCGTGTTGTCTATCATCGCCGGGATCTATGATCCTTTAGGATTGATCGCTCCCATCACATTTTACTGCAAGCATTTTGTGCAACAGTTGTGGTTGGCGGGCACAGATTGGGACAAACCCCTATCTGGATCATTGGCCAATCAATGGTTGGAATTATACGCTCAATTAGTCTCCGACACTCATTTTGAGATTACGAGGTCGGTTAAGATTACGAACAATTACCCAATTAGTTCATTACAGCTGCACGGATTCGCCGACGCTTCGGCTAAAGGTTACGCTTGTTGCATTTATGTGCGGGCGGTCTATTCGAACGGCGCCATATCATCAAACTTGTTGTGTGCTAAATCTAGGGTCGCTCCGCTGAAACAGATAACGCTTCCACGACTTGAACTTTGTGCTTGTTTATTGTTGGCTCAATTAACGTCCAAGGTTTTAAACGCCGTCGATTACAATTTTGACGGACTATATCTTTATTCGGACTCTATGATAGCGTTGTACTGGATACATCAGCAACCTTCCCGCTGGAAGGTATTTGTGGCCAACCGTGTTGCGGAAATACAGCGTCTTGTCAGCAGCAGGGGAATTTGGCGTCATGTAGTATCAAATGACAACCCTGCCGACGTTTTATCGCGCGGTTGCCTCCCTCGTAGTTTGCACTGTCATACTCAATGGTGGCATGGTCCCTCCTGGTTAGCTCATGATTCGGCTTCGTGGCCGGTCAGCGCGTTCGACATTAATTCTCCCTGTACCTTTCCCGACCTTGAGGAGGAACGTCGCAAGCAGGTTCAAACCTCACTAATTGCCACGTCCTCAACGCATAGTTATGTTGAAAATTATTCATCACTTACGAGGCTTATTCGCGTCTTCGCATATTGCCATCGATTTTTTCGCAATTCTAGGCTCGCAGTGGTTGATAGAGACACGTCCTTTTTGTCGGCTCAAGAATTGTCTGACACGCTCTTGATTTTTGTCCGGCAATCTCAGAAGTTGCATTTCGACGTAGAAGTTATGGAACTTGAGGCACACCAGTGCCTTCCTCGCAGTAGTAAAATTCTTGCTCTTAACCCATTCCTGGATGAATCAGGCATTTTAAGAGTGGGTGGACGCTTGCAATTCTCCCCACTTAGCTACGAGAGTAAGCACCAAATAATTTTGCACCCGCACTCTCATCTCACGAGATTAATAATTGAATATGAACACATCCGTTTGTTGCACGCTGGTGTGCAATCAACTCAAGCTTCGCTTAGGCGAAAGTATTGGATCATACACGACAAGTCCTATATCCGCTCAGTGGTACATAAGTGTGTCACTTGTTTTCGTTTCCGGGCTAAAGGCGCGAATTAACTACCCCCTTCTAGGGTCACGCCTTCAAGGCCATTTTCACAGTCGGCTGTGGACTACGCCGGTCCTGTACTTTTGCGCCATGGCGGGCAGCGCTCTAAGTCCACGACCAAGGCATATATCGCTCTATTTATATGCATGTGTACTAGGGCCATCCATTTAGAATTGGTGTCGGATCTCACTTCCAACGCCTTTATAGCGGCTTTAAAAAGGTTCATATCGCGCAGAGGTATTCCCGCACAAATATTTTCGGATAATGGCACGAATTTTCGTCGTGCCAACCACACGTTGCATGATTGGTACAAATTTTTAACCTCCAAGGAAGTTGAGCAATCTTCTCTGGAGTTTTGCGGCCTCCATGGCATCAAATGGTCCTTTATCCCCCCTTCAGCCCCTCATTTCGGTGGTTTGTGGGAAAGTGGTGTAAGGAGTGTTAAATTCCATTTACGTCGCGTAATAGGCGGTACGATTTTGAATTTCGAGGAATATTCTACTCTTCTTTCTTAAATTGAGGCTTGCCTTAATTCACGCCAGTTATGCGCGGTGTCCGACGATGCTAGAGACCCTGAACCCTTAACACCTGCTCATTTTTTGGTCGGTGCTCCACTGACGGCACTTCCGGAACCCGACTATACGCAAGGCAATAATACTCATTTGGGCAGATGGCTTCTGCTCCAAACATTTTACGCAGACCATCTGGAAACGGTGGTCTAGGGATTATCTGCAGCAGCGCAATAAATGGCGCACCCCATTAAGGAATTTGAATGTCGGACAGCTTGTCCTCATTTTGGATGACAATTCTCCCCCTCTAGAATGGAAGCGTGGGGTAATTACCAATGTTTTTCCGGGTCAAGATTCCTTAGTACGCGTCGCAGAAGTTCGCACCGCGCTAGGTATCTTACGCCGACCCATCCACAAATTATGCCCCCTTCTGGTGGCTACACACTAATCGTATGTGTGCCATACGAGACATACGAGGTGTGTGTGTGAGTGTGTGCGTGTCACATTACATGGACCACGCCCGGGACATTCCCCGGGGCGAGCATACAAGTCAATTGTATCATAAGCATTGTAATATTGTTTACGTGCCGCTAGCTATTACTGCAACGGTGACTGTGTTTCATATGTACTGTTAATTATTTATGGATGTTGTGTATTATCAATATGTTTGTGTGATTCAAACTCTGAGAACCACAAGTGTCATTTATAGTGTCAATTATTCTATATATTTATTGTATTTTCTAAGGGTCACATATTATGAAATTTATTGGGGTTGTTGTGTCAATATCATGGGGAAATTATTGTATTTTTTATGGTGTTATCACTTGTTATTGTAATGCTTGGCAAATATCAAGGGGTATTATTTGGGAAAGATCAATATCTACTTAATTATTGTATTATTGTGCGCATTGTACTACCATTATGTTTTGAGTAATTTTAACGTCAGTAAGCCCTTGCTATTGGCGTAAGGGTCAATTTATTGTATGCCTGGTGATTGTTAATTGAATTCATATTATGTTTATTATGTTATTACACTGTGGCCAATACGCCAACTATTGTATCGCTTTAGACATGTAAGTCTAATTATTATATTATTCAATTTAACCTTTAATGTACAAAATCGGCCCGATTTTGGCGGGCAGTATGTTTAAACTTTGTACTGGTTTATCAGCTGTATGCGGTCTACTACCGCTATACGGCATGCGCGGATGACGTCACGCGCTTATCAAACGCTACTGCCGGCTACAGGCAAGTTTAGTTCAGTTTCAAGCAAGGCTCCGAGCGCAACTCTCGTAAAACAATTCTCTTCCAGCCCCGGCTTCTGGATACTTTTTGTCATGCATTCATAAGATTTCGTTTAATTCATTTACCTACGTCCATATACAATGGACCACGATTTTATTCAAAATTAATTTCGGGCGTTATTGCCACAAATGCATCCGCACGTGCCGATCGTAACTAACAATACAAATTTTTTAATAAACGCATGTTCAATATCTTCAATACAGTCCATTTATTTCTAACATACAATCCAGCCTTCCTCATTAGCGTCTTTGGAATAACTCACGATTCTTCAAGAGCATCCAAACCGCAACACAGGTAAACTACCCCTTTCCCTCAACCGATCTTCACCAAAAACAATAGGTCGTGAGTACTCTACAAATCAGGGCTGTATGCAAAAAATTATTTGATTCTGTTTGAATTTGCGGCAGTTATCGTTTGCCATAGAACAAAAATCTACAGACAGACAGACAGACACACACACACAGACACTTTTCGGAAAACGACTTTTTTTCATGTTTAGAGTGTAGTACAATCAGAATCTGCAATAATCTCGAACACGATTTTTTTTGCCATCACCATACTTCCATTCCTTAAGGAATATGGAAGTAAAATGACATAACAACAATGACGTGATAACAGGGCGTGAGCCATATGAAACAAAAGACAATGACGGTGATGCACTCACACATACGCAAAAAATGTGCTTTGCATCGCCCCAGTCAGCATCAGACCACCAAGGCGTCAACACGCTGTGAAAATCGCCGGCAGCTTTTGCCAGCGAAAGTGTTTCTTTGTCAAATTATCAATGTATTAAAAATGCAACAGTAACAATTAGACAGTAATCATTACATAACTATTCAAAATGTAAGCTAAAGTCAGTGTAACCAAGAAAACACATGGGACGTTCGGCCGAACACCTGCCTGACCATGGTCGACATCTGAGGACAACTTAGATTCTACATCGCACATCCAGGAAAGTCAAATTATATATACAAACCTTTCTTTATCTAAATTGAGCTCAAAAAAACAAAATTCAAATGTATGAGTAAATCGCTATTAGCGAAATGAGAGTGTGTGTGTGTCAGACCGTACCGGTACACATAAGTAATGTTTTCATGAGACGTTGGTTTGTGTTATTGTAGATATAAGAATTTATCAATTTGAAGATAATAATTGCAGTTCCTTCAAAGTTACATTTATTATTAATTCCATAAGGAAGTTAACACCTGAATAATTGGAAATAACGTAGTAGTAATATAGCGGAACATGTGGCCGCCATTTTGTTAATTTATGTACAAAATGATTCCATTTTGTTTTGTTGAATTTGGTGTCGATCTTAATTTTCAATGTCATTAAAAAGCAACTTTATATATCATACACTTTTTGAGTTAATTATTCCGAACAATCGTCCTGTCTCTGATGATTGCTTAATCGAATCCTGGGACCCTTACGTAAAATTTTCGAAGCATGAGGTTGGTACTACAATATGGCCGCCGAATTAGTATGACATATGCGATAAATATGGTATCGAAAGGTAAGATATCAACACAAATAAAAAAATTACAGAATAATAGAAAAGGAAAGTTAACAGATGTCGCCCAGAACTAGGGACTTTATTATTTGTATTGTTTGTTTTTTAAAAGTTAACATACCTGCCACTTTTAATATTTTAACATGAGTAATTGTTTCTATGATGAACGAACGATAACTGCCGCACATTCAAACAGAATCAAATAATGTTTTGCATGCATCCCTGAATTGTAGAGGACTCAAGACCTACTGATTTTGTTGAAGATCAGTTAAGAGAAAGGTGTAGTTTACCTGTAATGTTTTATGTGATAACAAGGGTAATTTTTTCTATGACAAACGATAACTGCCGTAAATTCAAACATAATCAAATAATGTTTTTCATACTTCCCAACATTGTAGAGAACTCAAGGCCTGTTGATTTTGGTGAAGATCGGTTAAGGGAAAGGGGTAGTTTACCTGCAACATTTTATGTTGTAACAAGTGAAATTTTTTCATGACGAACGATAACTGCCGTCAATTCAAAGAGAATCAAAGAATTTTTTATATATGTGCCGCAGTTGTAGAGGACTCAAGGCCTATTGATTTTGGTGAAGATCGGTTAGGGGGAAAGGGTAGTTTACCTGAAACATTTTTTGTTGTAACACGAGTAAAGTACTTAATTTTGATAAATAAAGTATCCTGATAAGAAGATCTTAATAATCCACTGTAGAAAGGTAGATGAAATATCTATAAATGAAGAGGCTACTTGAACAGGGTGGGGGTAATTTTCTATAAATGAAAATTATAGTTGAAGGGGGAGGGGATAATTTATTAGATATGTACAATGTTATTGGCAACAAAGAAGTAGTTTGTTGTTAAAATTCCTTCCCGTACTGTTTGGCCATAGACCAAAGTTTTCTGCAAAACCAGACGTTTCGGCAGTGCCATCGACTTCCATCATCAGTGAAAATCGAGTGCAATAACGTGAGGTGGTATACGTTAGTGACCACAGTACTGTGGTTAAGGCTGAAGCAGTAAGTAGAAAGAAGTAGTTTCTATGGAAATATTTCATTTCGAAAATGATTTTAAATATAAATCTTAGAACATGGAAGTCATGTATGGTTCTCCATACCGATATTTTTCTATGCAAATGATAAGAGCCGCAAATTCAAACAGAATCAAATAATTGTTTGCATACAACCCTGAATTGTAGTGTACTCAAGACCTATTGTTTTTGGTGAAAATTGGTTAAGGGAAAGGGGTAGTTTACCTGCAATGTTTATTTTTTATTAAGCGTAATTTTTTTCTATGGCAAACGATAACAGCCGCAAATTCGAACAGAATCAAATAATGTTTCGCATACAGCCCTGGATTGTAGAGTTCTCAAGACCTATTGTTTTTGGTAAAGATCGGTTAAGGCAAAGGGGTAGTTTACCTGCAACGTTTTATGTTTTAACAAGGGTAATTTTTTTCTATGGCAAACGATAACAGCTGTAACTTCAAACAGAATCAAATAATGTTTCGCATACAGCCCTGAATTGTAGAGTTCTCAAGACCTATTGTTTTTGGTGAAGATCGGTTAAGGGAAAGGGGTAGTTTAATGTTTTATGTTTTAACAAGTGTAATGTTTTTCTATGACGAACGATAACTGCCGTAAATTCAAACAGAATCAAATACTTATTTGTACACCTTCCTAAATTATAGAGTACTCACGGTCTGTTGATTTTGGTGAAGATCAGTTAAGAGAAAAGGGTAGTTGACTTGCAACGTTTTATGTTTTAAAAGGGTAATTGTATTTTTATGACGAATGATAACTGCCGCATATTCACAGAGAATAAAATAATTTTTTGCATACATTCCTGACATTTTAATTACTCAAGGTCTGTTGATTTTGGTGAAGATCGGATCGGTTAAGGGAAAGGGGTAGTTTACTGGCAACGTTTTATGTTTTAACAAGGGTAATTTTTTCTATGACGAACGATAACTGCCATAAATTCAAAGAGAATCAAATAATTTTTTGCATAATTTCCTGAATTGTAAATAACTTAAGGCCTATTGATTTTGGTGAAGATCAGTTAAGGGAAAGGTGTAGTTTACCTGCCACCTTTAATGTTTTAACAAGAGTAATTGTTTCTATGATGAACGATAACTGCCGCACATTCAAACAGAATCAAATAATGTTTTGCACGCATCCCTGAATTGTAGAGGACTCAAGACCTATTGATTTTGGTGAAGATCAGTTAAGAGAAAGGGGTAGTTTACCTGCAACGTTTTATGTGATAACAAGGTTAATGTTTTCTATGACGAATGATAACTGCCATAAATTCAAACATAATCAAATAAGTTTTTGCATACATCCCTGCATTGTGGAGAACTCAAGGCCTGTTGATTTTGGTGAAGATCGGTTACGGGGAAAGGGCAGTTTACCAGTAACATTTTTTGTTGTAACAAAAGTAAAGTACTTAATTTTGATAAATAAAGTATCCTGATAAGAATATCTTAATAATCCACTGTAGAAACGTAGATGAAATATCTATAAATGTAGAGGCTAGTTGAACAGGGTGTAGGTAATTTTCTATAAATGAAAATTATAGTTGAAGGGGGAAGGGGATAATTTTTATGTGTACTACGTTATCGGCAACAAAGTAGTAGTTTGTTGTTAAAATTCCTTCCCTGGCTGTTTGGCCGTAGTCCAATGTTTTCTGCAAAACCAGATGTTTCGGCAATGCCATCGACTGCCATCATCAGTGAAAATCGAGTGCGATAACGTGTGGTGTGACCACAGTACAGTGGTTAAGGCTGAAGCAATAAGTGGAAAGAAGTAGTTTCTATGGAAACATTTCATTTCGTAAATGATTTTAAATATAAATCTTAGAACATGGAAGTCATGTATGGTTCTCCATACCGATATTTTAATATATTTGATCAAAAAAGAGACGCTTAACTTGGCGTCTGTTGATGACCATCAACCAGAAAACATAATTTTTGTCATTAAAAACGAAAATGTTTAATAATTCAACCGATCAGAATCCTTCACCGGTCAGGTGAATTAACCCATAATGCAATGGCAACGCATCAGTCTTTCGCCGGTCATCATACAGTAAAGAACACCTCCTCTGTGATACAAAAAATGTAAATAGTCTTGTCACCAAAGTCTTGATCCTTATTGAGGTTATGTGCAGTGTAAACACACCCCAGACTAACCTCCAAATGGGAATGTAACCCAACAGTGAACGTCAAGCGTAGTGAAGTGGTATTAATCATTAAAGGACATTACAGTGAATAATTAATAACAGTTAATTATAAAGAAAAGGAAAGTAAAGTGTTTATTTTGAGAATTTATAACGAACTTAATAATTAATGATCACGATCCCATAGTAACTTGTAATAGACACTTGTGAACTTATGTTTATAACATCACTGTAGACAAACACTAACACTATTAATAATATTTCATGATAGTATTTTGTTTTTGTATTCAATGTTTAACTAAATAACGTAGCCAAACTAGGTTAAGACCAACATCGGCGGACACTGTCTGAATTACGAACTGTTCGTTACTTTAGATTTTAAGTTATTGTTTCATAATATCATATTGTAATATTTTGTTCTTCAAAAAAGGCATTTTTTGATAATTATTGTGGTCAAAAGAACTCATAAGGGTTATATTTCCAAAACGTAAACATAGCCTACATCTCTGAGATTTTTGAACTCATGCTACCAACGGTTGAGCTATTAATACAACAAGCCTGGTTAATTCATATAATGAGAAATGTTCTTCATTTTAATGGTAGAAGAATAACATTTTTAAATGAAAATAAAAGAAAAACTGAAAAGAATTAATGGTGTATGAAGTATTATTTTATAATAATTAACATTTTATAATCAACTTTGAACATTAGTGTTTACTTCAACTCCAGAAGAATAAGTTGGCAGCACTTATGTTGGCACAAACCATACTATTTAAACGAGTTAACTAGGTCAGTGAACTCAAATAAGATAAAGAGAATAGATTAGAGGAAACTCACAAATAATCATTAATACAAACTTTTAATATCACTAGTAATTAAAAAATAAAATAAAAGAAAGTTAGAACATCCTAAATACATACCAGTGAGCCCAGGGCATACTTCTAATTATTTTAATAAACTGACCAACCTATTTAATTTATCATTAATCTGAGTGAATCATATTACCCAACCGGAGAAGAAGTAACCAGAAAATCATTTAATAAGTAAACCATTAATTAACCAAACCATTACCAGTAAGTAAGGACAATTACAATACAATAAATATATTTGTAATCATTATTACAAATTGGCGCCCAAGACATCAATGATTTTAACCAGGTAATCCCAAGTTTTATTATATAAAGTCAGTAATATTGAGACGAATATAATAAATAATACTGATAACACAGAGAAAGCGGGTGTTTCAATATCCATTGCCCCCATTACTGGTAAAAATCTACAAAGATGTTTGAGTTAATAACATATACTTTCTGTTAAATGCCCATGCATAAAATGATTAAAATAACTGCATCGTTTTAAATATAAGTGCATGCACATATACACCCATTCCTATCATAATTCACACACACACACACACACACACACACACACACACACACACACACACACACACACACACACACACACACACACACACACACACACACCAAAATTACAACTACGGTTTCATACCCAGCGTAAGGTGGAGAAGGTGGGCTGTCCATTTCAACTGTCATACGATCACCTGCTGTAATGCGGAGATTACGGTGTTCAAGATCTCTATCAACAGACCACTGAGCCATTTTTCCAAATCTCTCAGACAAAGTTAATCGGGGTCCAGGTGACGGAGTACTTGACCTGTCTGACTCTGACTCCACTTTAATTGCACGGCGCCTTGATGCCTAGGAAGGCATAGTTAAACAATGTATCTCATCAGATATATAAATTACCAAATTTATCTGAATTTTGCCTATTTTAGGTTCCTTCACAACTGTTTGCAAGTGTAGACATACTTATGTATGCAATTACATGAATAAACATACATCCCATAATTACGCACTTTAATGTAAGTTTAATAACAATATTACTATTATGTAACAATGAGTAGTAGGCAATGAAATTATATAGATGTATAATAATTATAATTAAACATTGTAACGGGACATATCTGGGACAGGGATAAATTTTAATAATTGAAAATAATTTTAAAGCAGTCAGTGTTCACCTGTGGGGTACCTCGTGTTAACCAACTACACATACAGTGTTATTACAAAACATCATGTCTGTGTTTTGTCTCTGGACTCAGGCAGGCCAGACTTATTACGTAACGACATACAGTTCGTGGCAGTCGTGAATCACGGAAAAAATGAAGCCAAGGCGTAGATTTCACCAGGCGGCAAAATGTTGCAGAATTCGCTGTTCTGGGTTCTAGAACATTTCAAAATAACCAATCGGAGCTCGCGAGCTAGTTACGTCGGCCAACAAAATGTAATAAAATAAAAGGTAATCAACAATAGCATAACACCACTAAATACTGTTTGTACCGCCATATAAGACGGAGTGTGAAAACTTATTAACTGCATAAACACAGAAGTGCAGAGTGATCCGGGAAATGGAAAATAACCTGCATAGTTGGTGAAATCAAGTGGGACGTCGCCGGAATGGTTAAGTACCAATAACAAACTATCAGCTAAATATACTAACCCTCACAAATTAATAATTCAGTTTAAAAAAAAATAAAGATTAAAAGAGAGCTCTAAATGGGGTAACAAATAGAATTATAAAAGTACTGGTCCATTAAGCGTGTGAATTATTTTGTTATAGTTAAGTAAGATTTGTTCGTTAATTAATTTTATGTTTTTTATGTGTTGATAATTTTAAGAATGTCATAATTTACCAATAAGCATTTTGCGTAATAAATAAAATCCAAATAAGTTGTCTCAGTCAGCATAAACTGTGTTATTATAATTTCACCACTCAACTCAAATAATCCTTCTGCAACTTGTTCGTCTGTAGAACCCTGGATTAGAACCCGAAGGTAAGATAAAAAAAGCAAAACTTTTATAAATGTAATAAAGCTTATTATTGCTATATAAAAACGTACAGTTTCAATGGCGCCCGAACAGGGACGGTGAGTATAATTTATTAATTATACAAACCAAACCTAACTGAGTTGCATACAAGCATACAAGGATTATTTGGGAGTGAGGGCGGTTTTGTGGGGTAGAAAGGAGTAAAGTAAAACTACAAGTTGAAGTCAAAGCATGAAAAAAAAAGTACTGGCGGTAATGAGTCAGAAATCCAAGCATTAACCAAATCAACGGTCATGAGCGGGTTGGAGGTCCATTCGACTCCAATCGTAGTTCCAAACAGAGAATTAGATGAGTCAGCTGTTAAGTTGTCCCCGGGCCCCGGTTTTTGGGGGGCCCGCCCGCGAGGGATGTAAAAACGAAAAATAAGATAACTGCAAAAGTACGCGTTCGAAGTACGGCAGCAAAATGTCTGGCGGCGTAATGGCGATCAGAGAACTCTAGCGGCCAACTATGCACTACAGTTCGTTTATGATTCGTCGTTATTTGCTTGGGACCAACGAAGTTTATTACTCTATGCTGGTGCTACAGTCGACGTGTTTGTGTTTATGTTTGAAAGTTAGGTTGTGAACGGTTTAACTGGAATGTGTGTTATAAATAAGATTCAACTTTTGCCCTCCCTGTACGAGCCGCCACTGATTGTACCGATGTTTTTGAGTGTGCTAGGTTAGAAATATTGTTTGGGTTATTTTGCTATGTTCGGTCTAGAAAATAATATAGGCCGGGTGCGGTTTCATAAGCCTTTTACGTAATAGTGTAACACAGTGAAAGTTTAACGTAAATTTGTTATATATAAATTTTTAGTGCATTACTTTTATACATATTACTTTTTTAACCGAGGGCAAAACATTTTTTACCATAGGTATTATTTCACATTTTAAACACACACCGATTAAATTTCAAGCAATATAACAACGGTTAACCATTATTTTAGATTTTCTTTCAGAAATTCAATTACACAAATAACATTTAAATAGAAAATGTCGACAATAACTTATAATGATCATATGGTTAAAATTAAATGGAGATAAATCTATAATTTTAATCAACCGTTTATATCGATTATCTTAATAACTTCGATATAAATCATTCAGGAGGCTTATGAAACCGCCTACATTGAACATTCAATTTTCTTAGTTTTTTGATAAGTTTCTTGTTGATTCCCGAAAATGGTGTCTTAGTGTAGAGTACCTGTATTGAAAATTAAAACAAAAAATTTTTTGACAAAATTTTAAGTAAACAAAATTGTTATTTTTAAAGTGTAAAGATAACAATTTCAAAATATACTGTTTGTAACGAAAGCTGTAAGCCTAAAGAGCCACATTTATTTTGCGTAAAAAGTATTTTTGTTTTCTGATTTGAGTACCCTGATGTTTTTTCAATTATCTGGCCACAAGAAAGTTAACAAGGTTTTTTCTCCTGTTTACAGAGATAAAACGTATTTGAGGGACTGAAAAGCAAACGTTTGGGTGGGTCGGGTGTCATAATGTCTGGCTACACCCACAAATCAGGTGCCAAGAAGAGGGCTGAAAAGCGAAAAAGGGAAGAAGAATTTAAATAATTAAGCCTAAAACCTATTTCTTCGTTTTTTTCCAAGAGTGAAGAAAAGAATGAACCACAGCCAACTGAATTGGAAAAGGGGGAAAGCCAGGTGCCTGCCTGTAACTTACCTGGTGTTTCAAGTTCAGGTCCTTTCTGTCTCAGCCCTGAACCAGGTCCTAGCCACAGCGAGTCTACACCTCAGTCTACTGTACATGAAGATTTCAAAATTAATGATCCTGGAACATGGCCAAAAGATATGACTGAACATGTTAGGGAAAAGATTGTTAGGAAAGGGTTCACACAAATAAATGTAAACGAAATGAAATTGTATTTGGACCCATAGGGTAGAAAATTCACAAAATATTTACTTTATGCAAAGTGTTCAAATGGGAAATTTGATGTGAAAAGAGATTGGCTTGTTTGGAGTGAAAGCAAACAAACTTTTCTGTGGTTCTTGTCTTCTCTTTGAGAAATATATGCATAAAAAACCAAAATCAAAACTTGCTAAAGTCGATGAAGGTTTTGATTACACTCAACAAACATGGCAGAAACTGTACAAAATTCTTCCATTTCATGAAAATAGCACGGAACATAAAAACCATTACATTGCTTGGAGGAATTTAGAAAAAACTTTTGAAGGCTCAGGCGTAGACAGCTCTCTCCAAAAGCAAGTTCTTAACGAACAAGTCTTTTTAAAGGAACTTTTAAAACAACTTGTTGATATAACATTGTTCCTTGCATCAAGAAACTTGCCCTTTAGAGGAACTAGTTCCAAAGTAGGAGATCGAGATAATGGAAATTTTTTGGGTCTAATAGAACTCCTGGGAAAGTATGATCCATTTCTATGAGAATACTTGATAAAAGTTAAACACAGCCAAGATATGCATGAAAAATTACCCATTACTTGTCTTGGAGGGCCCAGGATGAATTTTTATCATGTGGGGAGAAAGTAAAATCAAAAATCTTGGAGGAAAGAAAAAAAGCAGTATATTATTCATTCATAGTTGATGCCACACCTGACGTCAGTAAGGTTGAACAGAATATCATAATACTGCGATATGTGCTGTATCATGATGAGGAAAATGAATGGAAAATTCATGAAAGATTCCTGAAATATTTTGATTTTTACAAGAAAAAGGGAGAAGCCATAGCCAATGCAATTCTTGTAGAAATGGAAAACTGCAACATCAGTTTAAATGAATGTTGTGGCCAAGGTTATGACAATGGGTCAAATATGGCTGGTGCAATTAAAGGTGTCCAGTCAAGGATTAAAGAGAAAAATCCTTGTGCAGTTTTTTCTCCATGTGCTGCTCATACCCTTAACTTAGTTGGTGTGCACGCTGCTGGTGGGAAAAACAGCTTCCAATCTGTTAGAACATTTTTTAACTGCATAAACCAGCTGTATACATTTTTTAGTACAAGTCCAGAAAAATGGCAGATATTGCTTCGACACACTAACAAGTCACTTTACGGATTATCGGAGACTAGATGGAGTGCCAGGATAGAGAGTGTAAGGCCCATTGCTGACAAACTTCCTCAGATCATTGCTGCACTAAATGGAGTAAAAGACGAATGCAATCTAACAAGTGAAAGAGAAGCTGAACTCAGGGGATTCATTACATATTTCACAAAATTTGAAACAATTTTTCTCGCTGCATTTTGGAAAGATGTACTTGAAAAAATTAATTTTAGGAATATTATCCTCCAATCCAATGAAATATCTCTAGCAAATGAAGTGGAACACAATAGCATCGAGAGCCTTAAGCAAGAAATAAACAGCAACGTGAGATCAGGTTGGGAAACGTATCTGAAAAAGGCAAAAGAAATTGCATCTCAGCTACATATTACCTCACCCTCAACATAATTTGAAATGAAAAGGGGGCGGAAAAGGAAGACATTCTTTGATGAAGAAGAGGACTGCCAGCACGATGATGGAAGCCAGCTACATGATCCACAGGAATATTTTAAAAACTCTGTTTTTTATGCCACAATTGACAATATTGTTTCCCAACTAGAATCAAGATTGAAAGAAATTGAGGAAATAATGAAGACATTTGAATGTGTGCTGAAGTTAAAGAGCCTCAGTGATGAGGGAATACACGATGCTGGAGCAGAGTTAATCAGCAAGTATCCTGAAGACCTAACTACAAAATTGGTTGAAGAAATTCGCCATTTCAAATGTATTTTTCAAGCCACTTTTCCACAGAGACATACACAGACAATTCACCTGAGAAGAAAAGTCTGCCGTTGTGCATTCTTAACGACATATATAAGCTCAAGCTACAAACTGTTTTTCCTGAAATTTGTGTTGCAATAAGACTTTTCTGTACATTACCAGTAACAGTAGCTTCAGGAGAAAGGGGATTTAGTTCCTTTCAACTGACCAAAACGTATTTGCGATCAACTATGTCTCAAGAGAAGCTTAACAATCTAGCTATTCTGTCAATTGAGCATAAATTGGCAGCAAAACTTCAGTATGAAGATATTATTCAAGATTTTGTGTCTTCGAAAATCAGAAGAATTAAGAAGATGCCCTCTTTGTCTTCAGGTTCATGGGATTTAAGCGTTAACAATGACCAAATTGCAGGTCCTAAAATAAAAAAATGTTAATCAAAGTCGGCTAGGGTTTAAGATATGGAAAATTTGGGTTTAAGGTAAGATTTCTACTTTTTACGATAAATTTTCAGAAATGTTGGATAGCACCTCGTACTTTGTAAATAAAATACATTTTGTTAATATAAATGATTTTCTTCTCAATTTTATATAGTCTATTTACAATCGTAGGTAGATAATGGAATTTCATAATTTCAGAACACCACCGTACCAGTTTAGCATACATTCTGGCATTTTTTTTAAAACACAACAGTGTAATGTAAAATTACAGGAATGTAAATAGGGGGCCCCGATTTGGAAAGTTGTCCCGGGGCCCATAATTTTTATGGGCGGCCCTGCTCTGGGATTCAGTTAACCCCAACCTCAATTAATAAAAATAAACAATTTGACAATAACGATAAAATGAATATGATGCAGTTATTTTTAGAAAAGCAAAATGCGATGTTAGATGTAAAGCTTAAAGAACAAAATAAAGAAGTAGAAAATAATTTGAATAATAAATTTGATGAAATGAAAAGTGATAATGAGGATAAATTTAGTGTACAGAATGCAAAATTTAATGAACTAAGCAGTAGTGTCAAAGACGTAAAAAATAATTTTAATGAACAAAATAATAAGTTTGATGCTAAATTTAACAAAATTAAGGGGGACATGAAAGAAATAAATAAAAAAGTGATCGAGTCATAAAAGAATATCGATGATAAACTAAATGAAATGAATATTAAGTTAATACAACAGCTCGATGAGCGCATAAGCGTCATTAATGCACAATTAGATAATCGTATTAGCGATAATAATAATAAAGTGATCGAGTTAGTGAACGAACAGTTTAATGAAAAAATTAACATAATCAATGAAAATTTAGAAAGTAAAATAGATGAATACAATAGTGACCTCGTAACTCAAATAAATGAGTGTAAAAATAACACTAGAAATAAAATCGAAGACATTAGTAGAGATATACAAGTACGCGAAACTAATATTGATAGCAAGATTAATGAGATGGAAAATAGCCATAAGTCCGAAATACAGTTATTAAAAGGCGCGGTAGAAATGGTAAATGAGGCTAACATTCAATCCGAACGCGTAACTAATAACAAGCTTAACCTGATCGAACAAAAATTGATCAATGCCAAAGACGAATTAAGTGGGGAGATAAGCCAAAAATTAAACAGTGTCACGGAACGAATATTAATAACGCGAGAAGTAAACAACAACATCGAACTAGTCATTTAGTTGTGAGAGTAGGGCGGTGCACCCGATACAGTTCTTGAATCGTGTGAGAGAATTCAACAAATTCAATAATAACAATTGGGAGGTGCAGTTATTGAGAATAATTAAGTGTTTTAAGGGGAGTTCGGCAATATGGGCGGAGGCACACCGGACAGAGTGGGAGTGTTATGAAAACTTTGAAAAAGCTTTCCGAAACAAATACTGGTCTGAAGAGGACCAAGAAGTGCTTAGACGTAAGATAATGGGGTTGGGTAATTTCGGGACTCATGGTAACAATGTTACCATTTACGTTATGAAAATCTATAATGAAGCCAAATATCTCGAACCGCCATTACCGTTTAGATCATTTGTACGCCATATAAGCAAACATTTACCAAGGGAGGTGCAAATTAACCTAATGACGCGGGAAGTGGAGGGCATAAACGATCTTGAACAAATATTAGATATTTTCCAGAATATCAGGGACCGGGAGATGGGTAGGCGCCCAAACCCGTCAGTGTTGCACACTAATGACAATCATAATCGATCTAGTGGGACAACAACCGCATATAGAGGGACGAGGGGAGGTAACAATAATAACAACAGACACGAGGACTGGCAGTGTGCAGAGTGACATTGCGAAAATTACGCCAGTAGAACGACCTGTTATAGGTGCAATAAAGAGAGGAACTGTCAACGAAACAACACGGTGTATGACCAAAACATCAACACCAGAGAGGAGTAAGCAGTAGAGGAGCACCGGGAAGTAGTGGAAATTCTACTAGAGGCCGTGGTGGGTACACTCCAGGCCGTGCAACGACTCGAACAGAAAACTAGCAAGGACAGTGGGTGAATGGACCCCACCATTGTCGACAAAGGACTGCGGGGTCCAAGACAACGACGGCTATCTAAGTAACGTTATCCGCACCGACCTGTCCAAGGAACTGATGGAGGAGGATGGCACAGAGGCAGCAAGATTAGAGACAGGATTGACCAAAGTGAGGATAATTGAAGGTAAGGAAATAAAAACCTTAGTAGATACCGGCAGTGAAGTTTCTGTTATTTCCGAACACATACTAGATGAATTGCAAAAAACAAACAAAAATATCCCATCTTTGCCAGTTGCGGGGGTGACTGTTGTAGGTATTACAGGGGTCAGAAGTAAACGTATAACTAAGCAAGTACAACTGAATATGGTAATTAATGGGGTAGGGTACGATAACACATTTTTAGTAGTACGGGGTTAAATCTGGAGGTTATCCTGGGGAACGATTTTTTGATAAAACAAGGCGGTAATTGATTTTCAGAAGCGGGTGTTAGAACTGAATAATGAAGTCGAACCAGTTCGGATTAGTTTTGAGCAGGTAGTAGACACAGTGAGAATTTCGGGAGTAAAGGTGATACTAAATCGGGTTAGTGAACAAGAAACGGAAGTTAGTATGTGTGTATGCAGAGAGAGAGAGAGAGAGATAGAGGGTGATAAAAGTGAAGAACGAATGTGGGAGGATAGAGCGGTGAAATTTTGTAGTGAGGGCGGCATCGTAGGGAGTCCTCAACGTGAAGCATTGTGGCGGGTAGTAGAGGATTTTAGAGGAGTGTTTGCCGAGATACCTGGGAGGGCAAGAAATCATGAATGTGAATTAAAGGTGAGGGAACACGCACCCTATGTACAAAGAAGTTATCCGGTACCATATGCAAGGAGAAAAGCGGTTCAGATTGAATTAGATAAAATGTTAGAGGGGGACATAATCGAGCGATCAGTATCACCGTATTCTAATCCATTGGTAGTAGTTATCAAAAAAAGATGGTAGAGTCAGGCTATGTTTAGATGCCCGTAGGATCAATCAGATAATTATTCCGGATCGAGAATCACCCGAAGCAATCAATGAAATTTTTCAAAAATTCAGCGTCATAAAGTATATGACCTCATTAGACCTAACCGCAGGATATTGGCAAGTTCCGTTAGCGGCGAATAGTCGAAAATACACAGCTTTCTTATTCAATGGAAAAAACTATCAATTCAAACGGTTACCGTTCGGGCTTAACACCAGCGTGGCCAGCTTCATTAAATGCTTAGACGAGATATTACAACCAAAAAATTTGGACTTTTTAATGATTTACGTAGACGACATACTGATAGCGTCAAGAATTTTTGAAGAGCACCTAGAGCATATACAGTATGTTTTGAATAAATTGTATCAAGGGGGTTGACAGTAAATTGGGAAAAGTCGAGTTTTTTGCAGAAAGAAATACATTTTTTGGGGGTTTATCATTACACTGGAAGGCATACGGGCTAACCCAGATAAGGTAGAATCTATTTTGAAATTCCCTGAACCAAAAAACATTAAACAATTGCAGAGTTTTTTAGGTTTATATAATTTCTATCGAAAATTCCAGCATAACTATGCACACATAACAGTAAAACTAAGTAAAGTATTACAAAAAGGTAAACAGTGGAAATGGGGCGAAACGGAGAGGGAAGCTTTTAATGAGATAAAAGGGAAGTTTGTAAACATGGTGATGATGAATCACCCTAATTTTGAACAAAAGTTTTACTTGCAGATGGACGCTAGCAACGTCGCCCTAGGGGCGGAACTTTACCAGGAGGATGAAGACAAGGAGCACCACACCATCACTTTTGCCAGGCGGACCTTTCTCGCGGCCGAACGGAATTATACAATGCCCGAGAAGGAACTGTTAAGTATTGTTTTTGCAGTAAAGATATTCCGTACCTACCTGCTAGGGAGTTGCACTATCATTAGAACAGATCACAAGGCACTATCCTTCTTGAACACCTGCAAGCTCACTCACAGCCGTCTAATAAGGTGGGTACTAGCTCTACAAGAATATAATTTCTCATGGGAATACATAAAAGGGGTAGAAAACAGGGTACCTGACACATTATCACGGGTAGAGACAGAGGGGAATAGAACGGGTAGAGATATAAAAGAGATAGAAATTTATAGGTTATCAAGGGAAGTAGACTTTTTGGGGAAGAATTAAAAGACATCAACAAAATGCAAAGATTAGACATTAAGCTAAATAAAATCATATCAAGTTTAGAATCCGACCTCGATCATTCTGTATATAGCCAATATTTTCAAATCTATCAAGGGAGTTTATTCAAAAAAAAGTAGAGGGGAGAGAAAGGGATTGGAGGTTAATTATACCAGAGGGGTTGGTAGACAAAATAATATGGGACTGTCATATTTGATATGGGCATTTCGGGGCTAGGAAATGTGTAAACGTGCTGAGAGAATCGTGTTTTTTTTTTAAATATGGAGCGGAGAGTTAGAACATTACTCCGGGGTTGCGATTTATGCGAGAAGTCAAAAGTGGCTAGTTACCGATTGGAGGGAGAAATGAAATACATTAAAGTAGAAAAACCTTTTGATTTAGTTGCGGTGGATTTGTTCGGCCCACTACCAAAGGGTAGGGGAGGGGTGATGTACATTTTTGTAGTATTAGAGACGTTCACTAAATTCGTAAAGCTGTATAGTGTCAAGAGGGCAACGAGTAGTTTTAAGTGAAAAAATAATGAAGGATTATATGATCAACACCGGGAAACCTAAAGTAATACTCTCTGATCATGGGCACCAATTCATTAGTGGGATTTGGCAACAAACATTGGGTTGGGAAGGAATTATACCTAAACACACAGGGGTATATCATCCCCAGTCAAATCAAGCCGAAAGGGTCATGCGTGAATTAGGGAGGATTTTTCGGGCGTACTGTCATACTAAACACAGTGAACGGCCAACATATGTGAATAAAATCGAAAACTGGTTAAATTGTACCACACATGAGTCAACCGGGTTTACGCCATATGAGTTAGTTAAGGGGACACGCCCACCGAGAATTTTGGAACAGCTGTTTAACTATCCACCTGAGAATAATACCCGAGGTCTGTACATAAAACTGAAACTCGCTAATGAGAACTTATTGACTAAGGGGGAAAGAAGAAAGCGACGTCATGATGCTGCAGGTAAATGTACCAGATATGACATAGGCCAGTTAGTGTTGGTGAGGCGGCATGATTTGTCCAATGCACAAGACAAAGAAATTAAGAAATTCTTTTTGCTATATGAAGGACCGTATGAAGTAATTGAGATTAAAATGGACAACGCATACGTTTTGCAAAATCAAGTGACGCAGGAGATAGTGGGTACCCATAACGCCACGAATTTAAAAAAGTATTGGTCAAAATAAAATAACAAAATAAATTATGTAATTGTGTACAAAAATTTAATGTTTTCAGAAGGGACCCTCCCCCATTTTCGGGCGGCCACGGTCTTACCAGCCCTGGTCGTGGATTTTGGACATATAGGGACGGACCATGGTTGTAGTCACCTCCCATTAAGGTGGGACAAAGATGGTCTTTCCCTACCAAATTGGTAGAAACTAGAAATTTTACATAGTACAAATAACGGGGAGGGAGACCCCTAAAGTCCGTGGTTAAAAAATTATAAAAAAAGAGGTGCATAAATTGGCACACCCCACGAACCAACGGTTGCCTTAAGTACAATTACATTAAGGTAATCTTCAAGTTTTAAACCGGTGTTGTTTGCGGATTGTAAACTCATCCCTTAATAGGTAGGTAGTAAAGAAGTTTTGTGGCTGAGTAAACAAACTGAAATAACAAATTTTCTGTATAGTGTGACCGAATAATGGTTTACTGAGATGGGTCGTGGACTGGCGGATTGTTTTGTTTGGATAGGGTAGTAGGCCAGGAAAAGTAGTCTTGGTGAAGAAAAGTTATTAATACTATTGAATAATAAGTTTTAAGAATCCTAGAAGAATGACAAATATAAACTGGGAGGAGGGTTTTTGGTTCATATTCATTAACATAGGGGGTTTGTCTGTCCTCGGTCGCATCTCTGTAAACGATTATTCTGTACATATAAAATATGACCTATTCACGGGTAGTTAGAGAAAAAATAATTTGTGAAAAAAAAATTCTAAAATAAAAAAATCATGTAACCTAGGGGTTAAATTATTATTTTGTGGTACCTGCTATGTTAGGTCATGAGTAGAGATAATGGGGTTAGAATGTGATTATGGAGGAATTTAAGGAAAGATTTGAACCAAATGATGTGATGCTTGTAAAATTTATTGGAATGCCAAGGCAAAACTAAACATATTAAACCAACTAGAATCATTTGGAATGAAATGTAATTAAAGTAACTGAAACTGTTTTGAACATATGAGGTATGAAATTAAATCTGAGTCGACCTTGGATTAACTTAAACCTGTGAATTTTAGTAATGTGTTTAAATTTTTTTTTATTTGAATTCTGATTGTAATTGTAAAATAAATAGTAACTGATTAAAACGTAAAGAATAAAATATCTGTTTAAATTGAAAATTGAAGGGAATGATAGTGTTGATGCAATTAGAAATATTTAGGCTGAGTTGTATACAACTGTTGATGCAAACAGTGTAGCATAACAGAATTATCACCTTAAAATTTAACCTAATACAACATTAAAAAAGAAGAAACTATCAATAGTGAGTGAGAAAAAATAAATGGTTAAAAAATAAATTAAAGAAGCTGATCATTATAGTCGATAAAAAGTTAATAAAAATAAACTGAATAACAAGGAAAACTCTTGGTCCATATAAAAGAAACCAACTATATAAAACCCCAGTACAACACATATTGTTATGTTCAAATTTGTTGGTAATTAACCTGATTGATTTTATATTTATATTTACTTTTTACGGTCTAACTTTTTGTCGGCCGCCATCTCTGTTACCAACTACGTATGAAAAAATATACGTACTTACCATGTTTGGGTTTTTTTCGGCGAACAGGAAATCAGAATGGTTGTTCAAAATAAAGAACTTTATATGGTTTACCCTGACTTAAAATTTATTGACAATTAGATATTCAAACATTTAGATTTATTAACATTTAACTTTAAAAGATCGCAAACAAACTACCTCTTTATCTCCTTCATCTGTTACACAATTCTCATTTTAACAAAGCTCACATGAAAGTAAAATTTGAAACATAGTTAATTAACATAATTAACTTATTAAGATATTAATTATAAATCATTTTTTAAAAAACGCAAACCATCCTTCTTAATTTACGTATTTCACTCACATACACACGCAACACACATACAAAGTTACTTTAGAGATCTCGCATTTTATATTTTATTAAAATTTATTTCCCCATTACTTAATTTTGAAAAAAGAAAACCTTTGTTAAAATTTTAAAATGGCTATGATGCATGGCTACTTAGCTGTTCTGTCGAGTTGGTGGCGTCACACTCTTACGCGACCTCATTACTCATTGTTCAGTTTTTTAAAGAATAATTTCCGGAAAAGATAAAACTGTTGTAATGAAGAAAAAAAAAACTGTTAGTTATTTTTTACATTTTCGTCACATTTATATTTTGTCTGCGGGCCCGCACTTACGTTTCGAAACTTTTACATGTAACTCGCGCGAGTGATGAGATGAGACTGGGGAAGAGCGACAGGCGCTAATTTGTGAAGCGGCTGTTGCTGGATGATCAATTTTCTTTGTTTGTATATAGTTTGTATCATTGCGCCAGTAACTACTTTCGTTTGCTGAGTGTCTGACGAAACTGGTGACACATCTCGTTATGTAATGCGCTGACGCAACACATCGCCTGATCGTCCGTTATATAATTTGTTGACAATTTTGTTGTGTCCTTGAACTGACTTTGGCACAGTTTGTCGGTTATTGAATCTGTTCATATAAAATATTATTAAATAATTCTGCATTCAACGCCTCAAGCAGTGCTGCCACCGTCGCGATCGCTCCAAACAGCAAATTTACCTCTCTTTATAAATTTTTGTCCCTATCACCAAAATGTTATTTATTATCATAAAAAAAAAATACAAATTGTGTTATTGCTCCAAAATAGGCCCGTTACAATACCCCCTCAATGAGATATTTTATGCCGAAGCATAAAAAATCTCATTGACACATTCATACTTGCTAAAGGGATCAGCCAGGATATGTCGCCACAACCCCCTGTATGGTTTACAAAAAATATAATCAACTCACCCTTGGTCCGGTGACTGTGACCGCATCTGCATGACAATACTGGACTTCTCTCTTGAGATCCCAACACCGTAGAGTCAGACAGATACTTAACGCCCCTGCTCTGACGCGCTGGCCAGCTCAGGTCCGCCGCCACAGCTTCACCAAACACTGAAACAACAAATCAAATATCAAATAGTGGCCCTTCTACAACACCATATCCCCAACTGATCTGTTTCCCCCTAGCGGTGCTGGTTTGCGCTAAGAAGCACTGGTTTTGTTTCTACTTACTTCTAACATATCAGAATACCTAACAACTTAACCTAACATAAGAAAACATAGTACATTAATAACTCACATTGTTATCATTATCAAAAAATAAACATCTTGTATTTAAAATTTACACATTTTACATCATTAAGTTTGCATAAAAAATCAGAAAATTACCTTTTAATCTCAATTTAACTTTTATTAATTCGTTTCTCAAAAAAAAAATTTTTTTTTTTTTTCTTTCAATCTTCGTTTTACACATCATTTCATTTATTATTCCCTTTCATTAATTTGGGTGATTCTACGTTATTCATTATAATTCACTTTATCAACTTGGCATTTACCCATAATCTTCCCCTTTTATTACTCTAACGCTCCCTTACAAAATCTTTAACTAGTATGACACCCCTCTCTCAAGATATCTACTAACTCTTCTCTACCTCTAACTGCTTACTATTTTAACTCAAATCGCCACCTTCTCTCTATATATATAAAAAAAAATACTCTCTAACCCTTTGCACATAGGATAAGTGTTCCCCCCCCCCAAAAAGCCCAATTCCCGTTCTCTGGTTCCTGGATTCTACCTAAGGCAACCCCTTCCCACTAAATCTATACCAAATCCCGTCCCAACCCTTATGTTGCGGACTCCCACACTACACTACCCCCTACTACAAAATTGCCATCCCCAAAATCTCAATCTCATTACCTCACTACAACTACAACAAAATAACATCATCAATTATAAACAACAATATATCACTCAAAACTCTACATAAATTCTCCAATTCTACTGTGTCAACAGCAATACTTCTCAAAATTCTATAACATACATTAACTCAAAACAACCTTACATTATTTTCATCTCTACTATTTCTTTAACTTTGACTTCAATTTGGACAGATCTATATGTCCCACAAAAATTCACCTTGGACTGACTCAAACATTTTATTCAAACAATTACTATCACCCATTTCTATCTTTTGCAACCCATTGAAAATTTTAACTATCACAACTTTGTTTCATTTTATTTTAAAATCTATAAACACATTGAAAACATATTATCATATTTTTATAATCCTTATTCCTAACATACTAAATGCAATTAACACAATAAGACATAATAAACACAATATAGGAAGTATTTAGTGCATCTAATTTTCAGATCAAAACAAAATTATTGAGTAGCAAATCATCATTATTAAAATACAACAAATTTTTAATACGTTATCCCCTGGATAACCTCCTAGCCACACACACTTACGTCTTGTATAATACATTACATAAATATAATCGTTTCATCAATAATCATTTGACTCATTCATTCCTTTATACCATTGGACTTTTCTTAAAATTTTCAAAATTTATTATTAATAATCATTATATATCATTTTTCATTTATTATTAACATTTTTAATTCTCTTTTTTTTTTATTAAACACAATTATTTCAAATAGTCTCACTATTGCATGAAAATCTTAGTTACCTGTAAACATGTTTATTATATATGGTTATAAAATTTTTATACTTACAGTTCAGTTAACATGATATATACAAAACATAATCAGCATACTACATTATTTTCACCTCACCTCTGAAACATTTTACAAAACTATTAGTTTACATCAAATACTTTATCATTCATTACCAAATTTCCATCTCATAAAATAAATTAGATTCATTAAAAAAGTTTAATTAATTAACATTCAAATAATCAATCAAAATATTTAACATGTACCCAATTGTTTTAATTTAATTAATTACCAAAATATAAATTATATAGTTATCGAAACAATTACCATTAATCAATTACTGTTTTCACAATTACTTCTGATATTTATTTAACTTGCAAAATATTGATATTATTATTATCGCAACATTTTCTCATACATATCCACATTATTTACTTAATGTTTCATAATACACACAAATGAATTCACTACATTATATTTACAAAGTATACTTCAATAACTGTTCAGTTGTTTCACACTTCATATGTCCAAATCTGCAAGGTCATTACCAAAATTACAATATCTAACAATGTTCATTCACTGATTTTTTAGTTCAACCTCCATCGTCCCAGATAAGTCTTAGTTTTACATAACATTGTTCAATTTCATCCCCACACAAATGACTGTTTTGTGTGTTGTAACCATACAAACTAAATTCATTCAGCTTATTCCAATACTCATATAACCAGTCTACATTAGGTATTTTCGTTAAGTCTCCGTCAGTGTTATTTGTTAATGTCAGGTAGGTTGTTTTCTCATTTTTATATTCCTCTATTACGTCAGGTAAGTCATTATAGTTAGGTAAGATATCATCAACATAATTCTCTATCTCTCTTTCAACAGGTAATCTTTTTCTCAATTCATCATAATTTCTTTTCAACTTATAAAATTCTATCTCTCTTTCAATACACAACTCTCTCTCTTCATAATACCACATCACATTCTCACAATTATAACTGACAGAGGGTACAACATTATACAACATCAATATACTCTTTACTTCATCCACTAATATGGGTCTCTTGCCCTTCATAAAAAACAACATTTGTGAACACTCTGGTTCAGAAAAATTAATAAAAAAATTTACCCTCTGCCCAAATTCAACTACCATATTATTTTTCCATTCTCTTTCTACTTCATCAACACACATCAACATCTCATAATCACACTCCACAAACTCATCAGTACTATTTTTAATTATATTCTCATCATTTGTTTCTCCATTATTCTTTACCCCCACTATACTCTCAGAATTGTAATTAATATCATTATCTTCAGTATTTAACACTACATCTTCCACTATTTCGTCATTTTTAATATTTGTCATACTTATAACATTGTCACCTAACTTCTCAACACTCTGTTCTAATTTATTCAGACTAGTTACTATTGCTTCATTATTATTTTTAAAACATTTATTCATTTCTTTAATTTGGTTTGTTAATTCATCAAAACTGTTCTTTTGAACCTCGAATTTCTCATTTATCTCGTTTTTAAATTCTAGCATCTCGTTTTTCTGTTCATTGAATTTAATATTGATATCACTAGTGTTCACGTCAAATCTATTGTTAATGAGATTAAATAAATCATGTAATGATAACTCTTTTTCTCTGGTATTTATTTTACTTTGTACGGGAGTAGAAATCGCTCCCGGCGAACTAATTACAGAGATCCCCACATTTTGCTCGACTATTGACCCCGCTTCTGTTTGTATACCAGAGTCGGTCTGATTGTCAGAGATGCTGATCTCACTATTATCTGCCATTTTTTATAAATCTTTTACATATATTTCTTTATAAAATATTACTACATGTAATACATACTCATAATAATAAAAAAAAATATTCTACTTACCCATACTACAAAAACATGACATAACCTTATTCTATACGTCTATTTTACTTATGAAAAAAAAATTTATTCTACCTCAACAACCATTCTGTTCTCCCACGTAGGCCGTATTTATATAAATTTCTTTATACAAATTGTCCCTTTTGTTTCGGGCGCCATTGTTATGTTCAAATTTGTTGGTAATTAACCTGATTGATTTTATATTTATATTTACTTTTTACGGTCTAACTTTTTGTCGGCCGCCATCTCTGTTACCAACTACGTATGAAAAAATATACGTACTTACCATGTTTGGGTTCTTTTCGGCGAACAGGAAATCAGAATGGTTGTTCAAAATAAAGAACTTTATATGGTTTACCCTGACTTAAAATTTATTGACAATTAGATATTCAAACATTTAGATTTATTAACATTTAACTTTAAAAGATCGCAAACAAACTACCTCTTTATCTCCTTCATCTGTTACACAATTCTCATTTTAACAAAGCTCACATGAAAGTAAAATTTGAAACATAGTTAATTAACATAATTAACTTATTAAGATATTAATTATAAATCATTTTAAAAAAAACGCAAACCATCCTTCTTAATTTACGTATTTCACTCACATACACACGCAACACACATACAAAGTTACTTTAGAGATCTCGCATTTTATATTTTATTAAAATTTATTTCCCCATTACTTAATTTTGAAAAAAGAAAACCTTTGTTAAAATTTTAAAATGGCTATGATGCATGGCTACTTAACTGTTCTGTCGAGTTGGTGGCGTCACACTCTTACGCGCACATTGTTCAGTTTTTTAAAGAATAATTTCCGGAAAAGATAAAACTGTTGTAATGAAGAAAAAAAAACTGTTAGTTATTTTTTACATTTTCGTCACATTTATATTTTGTCTGCGGGCCCGCACTTACGTTTCGAAACTTTTACATGTAACTCGCGCGAGTGATGAGATGAGACTGGGGAAGAGCGACAGGCGCTAATTTGTGAAGCGGCTGTTGCTGGATGATCAATTTTCTTTGTTTGTATATAGTTTGTATCATTGCGCCAGTAACTACTTTCGTTTGCTGAGTGTCTGACGAAACTGGTGACACATCTCGTTATGTAATGCGCTGACGCAACACATCGCCTGATCGTCCGTTATATAATTTGTTGACAATTTTGTTGTGTCCTTGAACTGACTTTGGCACAGTTTGTCGGTTATTGAATCTGTTCATATAAAATATTATTAAATAATTCTGTATTCAACGCCTCAAGCAGTGCTGCCACCGTCGCGATCGCTCCAAACAGCAAATTTACCTCTCTTTATAAATTTTTGTCCCTATCACCAAAATGTTATTTATTATCATAAAAAAAAAATACAAATTGTGTTATTGCTCCAAAATAGGCCCGTTACAATATACCCAGTAGGTTGAGGAGCAGTAAATGAGAAGACAAAAGGAAAAAGTAAATAAAAAATTAATAAGGGGAAAATTATTAAATTAAGAAGCAGAAAACCCCAAGATACAAAACCAATAACAAGTTAACAAAGAGCTGTAAATAAACATTAAATGAAACCGAATATTCAAATAAGATGCATTGAATTAATGCCACAAAGACTTGAAAACACAAGAGAAGGAATTTACTTATATAATAAGAAAGAAGAGACAAAATATGTCAAGGTTCCTAAAAAGAACATAGAAACAAGAAGGGCTATTCCCAAAATGTTAATAAAGGAATACATACCCAATTGAAACTAAATTAAAACCCATATATGTTAGACCCAGTAACTCAAGTTACAGGATACAATACAATTAAAACTAAATTGTAAACTAAGTATAAGTCTAATGTAAAAACAAACTAAAAGACTACCATAGAGTAGAAACCACTAAAAAGACTACCATAGTGTAGAAAATATAAAGTGAAGTGATATAATAAAAGTTAAAAACTACAGTGAGTGTAGTGAACAACCTAGTTAAAAATCTATAAAAAATATTCAATGAAGGAGTTAAAAAAATGATTTAAAAGGACTACCATGAGTGTAGAATGATACTAGAAAAAACATAAGAATCAAAGACAGTCTAATGACTGACAATATTATTAGTAATAAGAGTGTTTAAAATTATATATAAGAAATATTATTACTAATATGTTTTAATTACAGTTAAATAAGTTATAAGAAGGACATAAATACCAAAGGACAGTTCATAACTGAGAGTATGACTAGTAATAAGATGTTTTTATTTTTTTTTAAATCAATTTATATATTAGACAGATAAAGATAATAGATACGGTATTGTGTTATAATTAAATAAGACAGTTAAGGATAATAGGCATAAGATATTTTTATTATAATTAAGGGATATATAAAAATTAGTAGATATAAGATGTTATGTTGTATTTAAATAATGTTCAATAATTTCAAAGTTTGTTAAGGCAGAGAAGGCAAGTAGATAATATGAATATTGTATTACTAAACTGTAAACCATATAAAGAATAATAGGGCAAAATAATTAACAAACCCCATAGAAAAAGAAAACAGAATTTTAGACCAAAATCAACTACTATCATAGAATCAAACCCAAATGAATAAATTCAATAGAACTGTATATAATTAATAGAAACTAGTCTATGTAAAACAAAAATATGAAAATGTAATCAGCACAGAAACAAATACAGCATTAGCAAACGTAATGACAAAAGAATAAAATTAACTTTATTTGGAAATATGTAATACTAGGCCTAGAAGGGTACACTATTCAGATAAAATGTAAATTAATCAATATTGGAGTATTATAACAACAAATTATTAACAACAAGCAATAATCATGAAGTGAGTAAAATTATTTAAAGGAAATATTAACATAAAAAATCATTTATAAACTGTTTAATTACTAAAATTGTAAAAAATACAAGGCCTATAAGAAATATCAAAAATTGTAAATTTTAGGCTTATCTGAACTTAAAACAGACTCAGTTATCTATTGAATTAGGTGAAATTAGCACAAGAATATTGCTAGATAGTTAAATTTTCATAAAATTAATAAATAATTAAGTTACAGCAATAAATAGGAAAACTTGTCATGTATTTTTATGTGTTGAAATCAAATCCAAGACATGTAGATATGAACAATGGTAAGAGGAATAAGATATTTTATAAATTACCACCTACAATGACTTTAAGTCATCAGTCTATTGTTACTCGTGAATGTGTGATCAAAATTTACGGACGGAAGATCTGAAAAATATAAATGGTGACAAAACATTGAAGTACAACCTCGAAAAATATTACAAGAGGTTACCTAATGGAAAATAACAACCAGACAACTTAACTAACACCAAAACTGAACCAGAACAGCAGGAATAATAAGATCCAGTACAAGGCACAAGAAATCAACCGCCATATTGCAAACTTATACAAAACCAATATTCACTGGACAACGAACTCAATAGAATTTTTTGAACATGGAACACAGCACTATTAACCTAACACCAAACAACATCGCCGAGGAGAAGAAAACACATCACACAATTATCCAGAGGGACTACATCGTCGCAGAGGAAGGAATCCGTATTTATATTTGAGGGAGCAGACCAAATAGCAGTTGGCGTGTGAAGCAGAAAATCGAGGTGAACGGCAGCCATCTTTCATATACTGAGCATCCGAGATGAACACAGCCTTCACGAGCCAGTGACGTCATTCTACAAGACGGTTCGAATTTTACTTATTAATTGACAATATTTTCAGAATCCTGTTACTTTTAGCGAATAATAATTTAGATTAAAGTATTTGTAAGTATTGTATCTTGTTCCTTGCCCTCTCTAACCATTTCGACAGTTAAAAGAACTCAAATAATTAATTTTGTAATATTATATTTTTGTCTTTTATCACAATCGACCTGAGCGAGTCTCAGCCACTGCCATTATCAATGTGCGTAAGATTGGCGCACTAATTTAAAGTTTAAAAATAAATATCAGAATTATTCAAATACTTGTGTTCATTATTATTTGTATTAGCAATATTAGCTTTTTCTTTCTTCTCAACATAAATAAGAAGTCTTAGAAGAATTTATCAAGAAGAAGAGAAGCTGACTGAGAAGAGAGATTACTTGATCCAAGTAATATAACTAGATTAACACTTGTGAAACAAATATTTTTTACACACAAAATAACTAATTTACCATTCAAATAATTAAAATAATTAATTGATCAAATAGAAAAAACATAAAAAAATTTTTTTTTTAATTAAACTTATAAACAATACTTTTTTTCTTATAAACATAATATTTATTTGTGATAAACCCCGTTTTATTACAACAGAACCTATGTTTTATGTTTAACTGTAGATTCTCCACGTAAGTGCTGTCATGACCTCACCGGATCATGACCGTGAAAGTAGTTAATTATGGCAAATCATAAATTTTAATTGTTATAACCGGCTTGTGGTTTGTTTTTGTTTTGTTAACCCGGTGGTTTGTTAAATTTAGTTGGGGGGGGGGGTATTTTTAGGGGAATCTACCAATTTTTGGAACAGGGCTATTTTCACCCAAATAGGGGTGGTAGTCCATTAGGGGTGTATGAATCATTATTAGTAGGTAATCATTATTATTAGTAATACCGAATTTTGTTGTAACGCCGAAGCAAGGATGGGGGTGGAATAAAAGAAAAAATGTCCACCCCTTCGCATCAGTCCTTGTGGAAGCAACTGGGCGCTACGGTCCAGGGAGGGTCATAGTAAGTGTTGATGGGGGGTGACCAAGTTACAGGCCACGAGGGAGATGTGGTTTACGGCTAGGATGAGGCCAGCGATGGTCAAGAAGCCTAGTGCAGAACACAGTAAATTGTAACGGGTATCAGGGGTTAAGGGATTTAAGGGGTTGGAAAAAAAAAAAAAAAAAAAAAACTGCGTTAGGAGTTAATGATAAGGCATTCTTGACACTGCGTTAGGAGTTAATGATAAGGCATTCTTGAGGCTGTAAGCTGTATTTTATAGTTATGATTATTATGATTTACTTATATATTTGTGGGGAATAATGTTTTGTCAAGGGAAAAAAGTACCAATATTTAATTTGTATGGGATTCATATGTATTAGATGTAAGTATACAGTAAGTTTATATTGCCATGTGGACATTGTATTTTAGGTAGTCCAGTTACAGAGTTGTTTGAAACCAAAGTAAAATGTTTATGATGAATTGAAATCGTTGTGATAGTGTATGAGTATGAATTTAAACAATTGGAGTGAATTAGTTAATTTAACAAATGGACACTATAATAAACCGAAATAATTTATTTTGACTTGCAGTAAATAAGGTGGTAATGTTTTGTTTGTAGTTCAATGCGAACATGGTAATGTTTATTTGGAATGCTTATTATGTTGTATCCCATTTATGTAACTGCATCTGCATGTAACACAACTGTCTTGGTATATTATAAATTAAAGGAAAAACCAGTACTTTGTAAAAAACTAACCAGTACTTTGCTAACAATGAACCAGTACAGCTAAGAGGAAACAAATCAGTTGGGGATATGGGATAGTGAAACGCCAGTTGGTGATATTTTAAGGGAATGTTTTAGAGTCAGGTGGTACTGTGGTGACTTGCCTGTCTGATGTTATGGTGTTGGGATCTCGAGAGAGAAGTCCAGTAAAGTCGGATAGGTGCAGCCACAGCCACCGGACTAGGGGGGTAAGTACCCATGATTTTAGTAAAGAACTAAGGGGGGTTGCAGCGCCATATCTTCACTGATCCTCTTAGGTTTTAGGCAATGAGTTTTTATGCTGCGGCATAAAACCTCTCATTGGGGGGGGGTATTGTAACGGGACATATCTGGGACGGGGATAAATTTTAATAATTGAAAATAATTTTAAAGCAGTCAGTGTTCACCTGTGGGGTACCTCGTGTTAACCAACTACACATACAGTGTTATTACAAAACATCACGTCTGTGTTTTGTCTCTGGACTCAGACAGGCCAGGCATATTACATAACGACTTACAGTTCGTGGCAGTTGTGAATCACGGAAAAAATGAAGCCAAGGCGTAGATTTCACCAGGCGGCAAAATGTTGCAGAATTCGCTGTTCTGGGGCTTCTAGAACATTTCAAAATAACCAATCGGAGCTCGTACTGGCGATCACGTGACCAGCCTCACCCCTGGTAGTCAGTACCCTAACGCCAGCTTAAGCGTCAGTCAACTCGTAACTCTGACCGCGCGGTCAACTAATCAGAAAAACAATCAGGGCTCACGAGCTAGTTACTTTGGCCGACAAAATGTAATAAAATAAAAGGTAATCAACAATAGCATAACACCACTAAATACTGTTTGTACCGCCACATAAGACGGAGTGTGAAAACTTATTAACGGCATAAACACGGAAGTGCGGACTGATCCGGGAAATGGAAAATAACCTGCCTAGTTGGTGAAATCAATTGGGACGTCGCCGGAATGGTTAAGTACCAATAACAAACTATCAGCTAAATATACTAACTCTCACAAATTAATAATTAAATTAAAAAAAAAAATAAAGATTAAAAGAGAGCTCTAAATGGGGTAACAAATAGAATTATAAAAGTACTGGTCCATTAAGCATGTTAATTATTTTGTTATAGTTAAGTAAGATTTGTTCGTTAATTAATTTTATGTTTTTTATGTGTTGATAATTTTAAGAATGTCATAATTTACCAATAAGCATTTTGCGTAATAAATAAAATCCAAATAAGTTGTTTCAGTCAGCATAAACTGTGTTATTATAATTTCACCACTCAACTCAAATAATCCTTCTGCAACTTGTTCGTCTGTAGAACCCTGGATTAGAACCCGAAGGTAAGATAAAAAATCAAAACTTTTATAAATGTAATAAAGCTTATTATTGCTATATAAAAACGTACAGTTTCAATGTGGTTCCGGTACCGGGAATCGAACCCGAGCCTCCTGTCCCTGTTCGGGCGCCAATTGTAGCTTTTCGTTTTTTATTGTATATAATAAGCTTTATTAAAATTATAAAAACTCAATTTTTTATCTTACCTTCGGGTTCTAATCCAGGGTTCTACAGATGAACAAGTTGCAGGATTATTTGAGTTGAGTGGTGAAATTATAATAACACAGTTTATGCTGACTGAAACAACTTATTTGGATTTTATTTATTACGCAAAATGCTTATTGGTAAATTAGGACATTCTTAAAATTATCAACACATAAAACTGATTAATGAACAAATCTTACTTAACTATGACAAAATAATTCACAAGCTTAATGGACCAGTACTTTTATAATTCTATTTGTTACCCCATTTAGAGCTCTCTTTTAGTCTTTATTTTTTAAAATTGAATTATTTATGTGTGTGGGTTAGAATATTTAACTGATAGTTTGTTATTGGTACTTAACCATTCCGGCGACATCCCAATTGATTTCACCAACTATGCATATTATTTTTCATTTCCCGGGTCACTCCGCACCATCGTGTTTATGCAGTTAAGTTTTCACACTCCGTATTATGTGGCGGTACAAACAGTATTTAGTGGTGTTATGCTATTGTTGATTACCTTTTATTTTATTACATTTTGTCGGCCGACGTAACTAGCTCGCGAGCACTGATTGTTTTTCTGATTAGCTGACCAGTTGATTAGTTGACCGCGCAGTCAGAGTTACGAGTTGACTGACGCTTAAGCTGGCGTTAGGGTACTGACTACCAGGGGTGACGCTGGTCACGTGATCGCCAGTACGAGCTCCAATTGGTTATTTTGAAATGTTCTAGAAGCCAGAGCCGTAAATTCTGCAACATTTTGCCGCCTGGTGAAATCTACGCCTTGGCTCATTTTTTCCGTGATTCACGACTGCCACGAACTGTATGTCGTTACGTAATATGTCTGGCCTGTCTGAGTCCAGAGAAAACACAGACGTGATGTTTTGTAATAACACTGAATGTGTAGTTGGTTAACACGAGGTACCCCACAGGTGAACACTGACTGCTTTAAAATTATTTTCAATGATTAAAATTTATCCCCGTCCCAGATATGTCCCATTACAACATACCCCCCCACCACCCCTTTTCCATGTTCCATAAGAAATGGAAGTATGGTCATGCCGAAAAAATCGTGTTCGAGATAATGGCAGATTCTGATTGTACTACCATCAAAACATGAAAAATACCGGTATGGAGAACCATACATGACTTCCATGTTCTAAGATTTATATTTAAAATATTTTTGAAATGAAATATTTCCATAGAAACTACTTCTTTCTACTTACTGCTTCAGCCTTAACTACAGTACTGTGGTCACTAACGTATACCACCTCACGTTATCGCACTCGATTTTCACTGATGATGGAAGTCGATGGCACTGCCGAAACGTCTGGTTTTGCAGAAAACATTGGTCTACGGCCCAACAAGACGGGAAGGAATTTTAACAACAAACTACTTCTTTGTTGCCGATAACGTAGTACATATATAAAAAATTATCCCCTCCCCCTTCAACTATAATTTTCATTTATAGAAAAATACCCCTACCCCGTTCAACTAGCCTCTTCATTGATAGATATTTCATCTACATTTCTACAGTGGATTATTAAGATCTTCTTATCAGGATACTTTATTTATCAAAATTAAGTACTTTACTCTCGTTGCAACAAAAAATGTTTCAGGTAAACTACCCTTTCCCCGTAACCGATCTTCACTAAAATCAATAGGCCTTGAATCCTCTACAACTCAGGCATATATGTAAAAAATTAATTGATTCTGTTTGAATGTGCGGCAGTTATCGTTCGTCATGAAAACATTTCTCTTGTTACAACATAAAATGTTGCAGGTAAACTACCCCTTTCCCTTATCCGATCTTCACCAAAATCAACAGGCCTTGAGTTCTCTACAATGTCGGGATGTATGCACAGTGGTGCCCACAGGGGGGGGATCATAGCGCAAGTTGCGCATTGAGAATTTTTGGGGGGGATTTTTCGGGTGTATTTTAAGGATTTTTGGGGGGTATTTTTTCAAGAATAACATTTTAAATCCAACATTGATGGACATTTTTACCGTGTTTGTGCAACAAACTAAGCTATTAGTAAAAAACTAAAGCAATTGCATATCTTTATGATTGTTTTCAGGGTGTCTACCAACTCATCATAAAAGAATTCCCTGATTTTTCCAGGATAAGTAAGAAAATTCCCTGAGTAACATAAATGACCAAAATACAACGCATTTACAAAACAAAGAACTTGAGTGGACTACTGATGACCACACGATCAGCCACATTGTAGTCGTGAGCAACTAAAGGTCAACTGCACCGAACACATTTAGCTCAGTGCGCTAAGGTGTGACTTGTAGCGTGCAGGTTGTAGCAGGTTCGAATCCTGCCTCGGCTAACCCGAAGATGGTTTTCTGTTTTCAACACCAGGCAAATTCTGCGTCAGTACGCTAAGGACAAATTCTCCCCCCCCCCCAATCCCTCCTATTTCTAACCATGGAGAATGTCACCAAACTGAGTGCACCCCGCAAAAGATGGATTAAAGAAAAAAAACTCAACATTTTCAGCTTTTGTTATAGCTATTGACCGCTACATTGTGCAGTAAAGTGTTCCAAGACAAGACGAATGGAAGATTTGAAAACAGAGCAGAGTAGGTTATTTAGGTACCGTATTTATGGACATTCAGGGCTTCGCTTAAAATCATTTTAAATTTTTTCCCACCGAAGGTCAAACTGTGCCAATGTGTTCCATTTCACTCATCATATATGCTACAAGAGGAATCAACACTCAAAACTGCATTTATTTTAAAATATGTATTCATATGAGAGGGGCCTTTCACTAATGTCATGGCAATTTCTCACAATCATATTTTTCATAATGACAAAAGTAACATGAACAAGTGGCCTGTGGCCGGGAGTATATGTAAGCGATTTTATGAGAAGGCATGAATATTTATTAATACCGGTTATTTGCCTTGAAGATGAACAATAATAGATGAAGATCGATTGACAACATTAAAAGCTATTAAAAAAATAAAATGATACTTACATCCTACCTGTGTGCTACGCGGACGCTTTTGTTATGTCCGTCGATGACGTTCGTCACCAGACGCGTGCGCGTAAATTTGAAATCGTGCGCTCTCTTAGTGTTGTAGTATTGCGGCGTGTAGTCTGTGCGTGTTTAACAGAGACGTAGATGAGAGTGTGTCTCTACCCGCGCGTGAAAAGATATTGTAGACGAAACGCGTAGCACATAGACGTAGATGAGAATCTGCCTCTTACCTGCGTGCGAAAAGAAATATTTTACCTCCCGCCCCGCTGTTACAGTAAAAGGCGTTTGTGAGTGGTATCGCTGCATCCTAGGTAGTATGGATGAAGGATACGCACCAGGAACCATTGGCTAACGTCGAAAGAAAATTAACCTGTCCAGCATGAGTTAGACTGAAGAGAGAGTGGAAAAAAAAAGAAAAATGCAAACGTACAATGGTTTAAGTGGCGCTGTGAATACTCAGTATCGGCGTGTATGTCAGCACTCGTCAGGCGAGAGGAGGGAGCGATGTTCGACGAGTTCCCACAAAACGACGCCGCTTGTGTCACGTCAGACTGTCCTCACGCGCGTAATTGATGTTTTTTTTTTTTTAATTGAGAAATAACTGATTATTAGATAAGAAACGTGTTTAACAAAAAATGACGCAACAGGGTGCGTAACGGCAGTTCCGAAAACGAACAGTCAACACTGTCACTGTACATTGTACGCCGCCGATGGAGTTGCCAAAGTGGGTATTTTGTAGTGGCGAATAAACGGGAAACGGCGACGTCAAAGAATTCACCGACGTTGAGGATGTTAGAATGAAGCTTTCTGCAGCGTACGGCGTAGGAAGCGTACACTTTGCGTCTGTTGTAAAGCGTTTTTGGCCCGTTTCCGCAAACGGTGTCACAGAGACGACGGAACTGTCGCCGACTTGGAGTGTGTGTGCAGCAGTCGCCGTCTTAGCGCCTGCGACGGGATCTGCCTGGGTCGTTAGTCCGATATGTCTGGAATGTTTTGTGTTTCAGAGAATATACTGGCGTCGCGTTTTCTCAAAACCCGCCGCGAAATCGATCCTTTAACACGACGCCAGACGAACTACAGCGTTCACAAAGTCCCGGGACGAGCGCGCTTTTAATCAAGGTAACACAGGGTTTAATAATATCACCGAATTGTGACTTGACGAGATGGCAGACACAGGTACTACCGCTACACCGGCTCCCGCCGCTACGCCCAAGAAGTCTACAGCGTCGGCCGCGGCCAGCAAGAAGCCTAGGACGAAACCGTCGCATCCGCCGACTTCGGACATGGTGAACAACGCTATCAAGAGTCTGAAGGAACGTGGTGGCTCATCACTGCAGGCGATCAAGAAGTACATCGCCGCCAATTACAAGGCGGATGTGGAGAAACTCACTCCGTTCATCAAAAAGTATCTGAAATCGGCGGTGGCAATGGGCGCTCTAGTCCAACCGAAAGGAAAAGGCGCGTCCGGATCTTTCAAGCTAGCCGCCAAGGGCGAGGGAGGCAAAACGACCGCCACAGTGAAGAAAGCCGCTCCGGCCAAGCCGAAGGAGAAGGAGGAGACCGCCAAAGCCGCGGCTAAGAAGAAGCCGGCCGCGAAGCCGAAGACTCCGTCGAAAGCAAAAAAAGTCAGCAAACCGCCGACAAAGAAGCCCAAGAGCCCGAAACCCAAGAAGGCGGCGGTGAAGAAACAACCGAAAGCCTCGCCAAAGAAGGCTGCCGCAAAGAAAAAGTAGACAGAACGACGTACGCGCCGGTTCTGTAGGTAATGGTCCTTATTAGGGCCGCCAATCGGTTCGGAATGGAGATCACGCGAGCCTCGCTTACATAGGATCTCGAAGGAGGGCGGCACACCGCAGAACCACGTTAAACAGCACGCGCAAGACTTGACCCGCGGGGCCTCAAGCGGTTAGCGTGGGGCGAGAGACCAACTCGATTTGAACGGATTGTCGAAAATTCAGCCAAGTCATTCGGTAATTATACATACATATGTCCAAAAGTAGTTTGAAAGCTACGTGTAAATCAAAATAGCCGAAAGTAAAGTGGTTAACAGACGTAAGATACGTATCTAGCACCCGTAAATGTGTGAAATTGGAAACGATTTTCATTTTCTGTGTCGGGTCCGTGTGGACAATATTTGCGCGGACGCGCTGGTAGGAACCCCCCCTCCATGAATATATAGCTTAGCATTCTTCCGTTTGATAACCGCAATGATGATTTCATTCTCTCTTGTCATGAAGCGAGCGAGCTTTGTGTCATATCGTAAGTCAGTTGTGGATCTGCTGAGAACTCTGTGTGTGTGTGTGTGTGTGTGCGCGCGCGCATCCCCAATGTAAGGTTTCGAATTAGATTAATTTTGTTTGTTTCAAATTGATTTCTGAAATTCAACTCGATTGAAAAATAAGTTAATTAAACGTTATTGTAATTGAATGTAATTGATTTTTTAAATTAATAGGGTTAATAATCAATTAACGGATGTAGTACAACAGATTCCTGTTAATTACTGTTCAATTCACTGTGAGTGATACAGATATGTTGTGCCGCAGTGGTAAGATACTCCCGATTCAGCAGTAGTTATTATCGACGAACCTAGTAAACGAAGGTCTTGGTTGGAGAGGATGCTATTGTTGCGCTGCGTCGTTACACCCGTGGCAGGATTGCGACATCTGGGTCGAGTCCAGTGGCTGACAGATGATGACCACAGTGCTGGTCAGTAAGTTTATATATTTCACGGATATAGGCCATACATATATCGGGCAGTTTTAAATCGCACAAACGTGTCAGCGCAGTGGTCAGATATTCCCGATTCACTGGTTATTATCGACGAACCTAGTAAACGAAGGTTTTGGCCATAGAGGATGCCACTGAATGAATCCATTTGGTATTACGAAATTCAGCACACCAGTACTAAGAGGCGTCAACGTATGGGTCGATACCCGTTTTTCTGCCTGCTGTATTTGTAACGAGTATTCTGATTGTGTAAACAAATCGGGCTTCTACGCGCTTGTCAGCTCTTGGCGACTAGATGTTGCCTTTCTAGAGCCGCAAATATTCCAGTCGCTTAGTCGTTCTATCGGCTGCATACCGACATAACCTACAACTCGCCCGAAAAGGGCTGTCTTTCACTGCTTCTAGCCATGATTTAAACTTTGGGTCATTCAACCACTCTGACTGAAAATGAGTTTTGCACGCCATAATAAAACGGAATTTTCAAACGACTTTGCACAGTCACGAATTTGGATGCCCACGTGTTTTTAACAATGAACGCACATCACACTAAAAGCATTTTAATCCGCACCACTAAAGAATTAAGAGCACGCAATTAATTGCAAAGCTTCTGCTTTAGATTTCGCGCACAACGCAACAGATTTCAAGAATTTCAAATCACAATAACACACTCAAGCGCGAACGCAACATATACAGTAAGCACCGGTAAACAACAAATGAAGAGATGTAAACACTATTACGGCGCGAAATCACGAAAGTGTAGCCAACACTCAAAACTTTTCAACGTTGCGAAAATAGTTGAAATTCCGATAAAACTCTATATTCACAATATAAATAACAATATTCTTCCCGCTGTGGAAGGTCGAAAATCCATTAAATCCCTACACTTTCAATGTTAAATTTCCAAAACGTCCCCGCTAAACAAAAACTTAAATCTGCAAGATTGAGCAGGAAACCCGCTAAGTTGACAATACTGAACAGACAACCCGCGCAAGGTTGGGTCAAATACCAATCCGCGCTGGGAACCAATCAAATAGCATACTTCAGTCCCGCGCTGGGAACGAGTGTTCATTGGCTGACTACGGGAATCGAGTAGCGATCGATTATGTCCCGCGAAATTCGAAAGTATCGCTACTACGTTTACGGAGAGTAGCCCAAGAGGAAAATCCCTGATTTTTCCCTGAATATTCCACAAATTCTTAATTCCCTGAAAATTCCCGGGTTTCCCGGGTCGTAGACACCCTGGTTTTAACGAACTGGCAGCATAAATGTCTCTACCAGTACAACTAGTAGTAAATTTTGTTTTGGAATTTGGAAAACTGACCCTGGCAGCCTGCAGCAACATCCTGTCAATAAGTCAGAGTCCATGATCGTGAATGTAAAAATGTGTGCGTGTGCTAAGCTTGTAGACCGGCGGGCAGTGTAGTAAAGGGGGCGGGTCCTCAGATCTCTGGTCCACCAGCCACGCGCGGCGGCAGTCTGCCCATGAGTTTTACTCTGTAATGCGGTGCTTTGTTTGTGTGAGTTGGGGTTGGAATGTAATCTCGTGTTTCGTGATAGCTGTCAAAATGCCAAAAAAACTGAAACAATAGTTTAAGTATAAGTGTATGGAGGTTATGTGTAACACAACTCATCGAAAGGACAAGTGGTTAGAACATTGTAAGAAGAAACACGCCTATAAATTTAGACGTAACCTAAACATTAGTTTTAAAATGGTTGAAGTGAAGTCCGGTGACGGCCCGTGGGTGAAATACACTGATGCTGAATCTTCTGCTGACCCCAGTACCAGTCAACATCATAGTTTAGATTCCAGGTATGTAAAATATAATTATTTATGTCTCGTTCAGTTACCGTTTGAATAGGCCAAAATAGAAACAACTTTATATAAGATACAAAGGAATCGCTTTATTGCGTAATTTTATTCGGGCTTATTAGCATTTTTGTATTACCGGTAACATTTTATTATATTTGTTGTTCTGTTATTTCCACTAATACGACAAACATTAAAAATAATAAAATAAAGGAAACAATAAAATAACAACTTTGGGGAGGGGAGAGTTCTAAAATCGTTATATTTTTTTAGATCGAACGTAACCAGTGACGTTGCTAACGATGACCCTACAACTGAGGACATAGATGTACCATCAACTTCAAGTGTGAAACCCCCAGACGAGTCCCAAGATATAAATCCAACATTTGATATCGTGGAGGGTGGAAATGAAGACAAAATGCAAACTAAAGCACCTCCTTCGTTTGTGACTTCAAATTTAAATACTAAATTATCGTTACCGCCAAATGTAGAGTTAGAAATCAGTAGCCCTTCAGGCTCAGATCTGAGCCCAGAAAACATTCAACCAGATAATCCAGACCCATTACCTGGTGTTCATGATGTAGAAGACCCTGCATCGTTTGCCAACATCAAACTATCGGCGGAGGAGATAAATTTGGGTCTTCGACTAGAAAATAAAGATTTGTCTTCAATGAGTTTCCCTTCAACAGGCGGAAGAAAATTTAATCCAGCTTGGAAAATCAGCACTTTACCTGATGGGACTAGAAGTAAAAGAAACTGGCTAGTTTATAGTCCGATGAAAGATGCAGTTTTTTGCCTGCATTGCACTCTATTTGCTCTGCCAGGAGAAAGACCGGTATGGGGTACAACTGGCTGCAGAGGTTGGACTGAGCATCGAGGCGAGCGCTACATAGAACAGCATGAACAGTCAAAACAGCATTTATCTTCCCAAGTCGCTAGAATCCAGTGGATATCGCAGAAAAGAATAGACTCCTCACTTGCTGAAGAATCTGACCAACTCATTCATCACAACAGAGAAGTTTTGTCGGTAATAATTGATTGTTGTCGGTATTTAGGTGAAGAAATTCTAGCATTCAGAAAAAAGGATGTTTCAGAAGGGAAATTAGTGAAACTGTTCTCACTGATAGCTAAGTATAATCCCGATGCCAGAGTGTACCTTGAAAAGATAGAAAAAATCAGAAACTAAAAGGGAAAACTGGGGTCAAATTTTCTCAGTTATCGAAATGTATTTGACTTAATTAATGTTATGAGTAACATTGTAGTCTCAAAAATAGTCAACAATATAAATTTAAGTAACACCTACTCAGTCATCCTGGATTCAATACAAGACATAAGCAAAAAAGAATGCACAGCGGTTTTGCTCCGATATGTTGAGCACCTAGATGAGCAAGGAGCTCCCAACAATCCAGTAAAACCAGAAGAACGGTTGATCAAAGTGTTCACAAAGTGGCGACGCAACAGGGGAAAACCTAGCCTACGAATTAATGAACACTCTAAAATCTACAGGAATCAACCCTAATGGCATGGTGGGGCAAAGCACGGACGGAGCAGGGAACATGAGAGGTCGGTACAATGGCTTAAAATCTGTTGTGCTTAGAGAGAGTCCCCGAGCATTTTATGTATGGTGTTGTTCTCACCGGTTTGCATTAGTGATACAAAAGTCTATTGATGTTTGCCCTCAAATGCGAAACATGTTCTCCCTCCTTCAAGAGATGTGTGTTTTCATGTCTGGGCATCGACGTCACCACATGTTTATCGACAATTTGAAAAAGGGCCTAGCACAAAACAAAATGAAAAGTGTAAAACGAGTGCAGACTACAAGATGGTCGAGTAAGAGTGATGCTCTCAAAACTGTGCTAACATGTTACAAAACCATCAAAGAGACCCTCAAAGAAATCTGTCTTGACAAGAAATCTGACAATGACACTAAAGCGTCTGCGAAAGGACTGATCAACAGTATGTCAGATTATGAAAATATATGTGCCATGCACATTGCTTCAACTATATTTAAAGTTCTTTCTCCAATCACAATTTGCTTACAAGCCAAATCAGTTGATTATGGCATGATACCAGCAGGTATCTCAGAGACGAGGGCGAAACTGAAGACATTAAGAAGTGAAAAAGAGTGGGACAAACTTACAAGTTCAATAACACAATTTTCTTATCATCACAACGTCTCGCAAATCCAAACTCAGCGAAAACGAAAACGGAAACGCCTCATGGACGAACTTTCGATAGACGAAAAAATTGATGACCCTGTAAAGAAAATGAAGGTTGAGGTTTATTTCCTAGTCTTAAACTCATTATTGTCTCAACTGAATGATCGTTTCCCGGACAGCTCGCTTGCCATGGTTAAACAAATGTGTCTTATTTTTCTCATGGAGGAATTATGAAAATCGCACATGAATTGGAGACTGGAAAAGACTTCAACCCCGATAAGATAAAAGAGCTGTGTGAGTATTACAATCTGGACAATGACCTAATTGCTTCAGAATTGGAGACGTTTTGCAATGTGTACAAAGTCACTCACGCAGACATCGACATATCAGACATGTTACATTCCCCTGAAGCTGAAAGGATGTAGATAACAGAGGATGAAGTGCGAATCCCGGCAGGGGCAGAGGATCCAGATGGCAGTGAAAATGAGGAGGTAAAGGAAGGAAATTTATAAAGTGAGAAACATAGGATGATGGACCAATGGATAATGGGAGGATTCATTAGACCATTCAGGTGTGTCCTTAACCTTTCGGCTCTACCTAATCTGACAGTGATGTACCGAATATTGTTACCTCTTGCCGTGACCAGCTGCTCTGCAGAGAGAACGATGAGCCGTTTGAAAATAGTGAAAAATCGGCTTTGGAACAGCATGGGAGACACTTGGCTGTCAAGTTTGTTGATTCTATCCTGTGAAAACAACGCACTGAGCCAGATACAAAACAAAGAAATCATTAACAAATTTGCAACCACAAGTGTACAAAGAAAAAAGCTGCTTTTGTACAAGACATTTAAACAAGGTGATAACTAATGTAAATGTATATTTTTGCACAAACATATTTTTCCTTCTTGGATTTCGTTGTCCATGACGTGTCCGTTACTTAACTAAATATCACTATAATATTGACGACTCGGAACACAAAGTTTTTTATAAGTAAAAACGTAAAGTTTTACCTTACTGATAAACCGGCTTTCACGTTTTTACTTATAAAAAACTTTGTGTTCCGAGTCGTCAATATTATAGTGATATTTATATTTTTCCTATCATAATTTAAACTACACTGTACGTTGTTTTTGCGTCATTTCATTGTATTCGTTTTAATAGTACAATTATTTAAAATGTATTTTTAGTTTAACAACACATTTGTTAAATACAATTTGCTAAGTACAATATTTGCTTGGTTTTTAATTACTCCAATACCCTTTGAATCTAGCCTGTTTTGTTCAAAGTAATGACATACAAAACTTCTAAACAATATTATTAGGGCTAATGATAAAATTCTGTAAGCTTAAACTGGCCATCCACGTTCCAATATGACCAGTATGTTTTAAAATATATCTCTCAAATGTCTTTGCTTCTCATCCACACCCACACCAGTGTAGCGCCTTATCTTTTAAAACAATGATACAACTTAAAACAACTTAACAAGTGTAACAATTATCGTAACTGTAGTGTAGGATCTTGTTTTGTTTTTTATGACTTTTTTAACTAAAATAATTTGTATAGGCTTCAATTGGGGGGAGGGGGTGCTGAGAATTTTTGGGGGGGATTTGCGCATTGGGCCTTGGGGGGGATGGGCACCACTGTGTATGCAAAACATTATTTGATTATTGTTGAATTTACAGCAGTTATCATTCATCATACCTTTACAATTCAGGAACGTATGCAAAAAAAATATTTGATTCTGTTTGAATGTGCGGCAGTTATCGTTCGTCATAGAAAAAATTACCTTTGTTAAAACATAAAATGTTGCAGGTAAACTACCCCTTTCCCTTAACCGATCTTCACCAAAAAAAATAGGTCGAGAACTCTACAATTCAGGACTGTATGCAAAAAATTATTTGATTCTGTTTGAATTTGCGCCTCTTATCGTTTGCCATAGAAAAAAATCTACACACAGGCAGACAGACAGACACTTTTTGAAAAATGCCTTTTTTTCATGTTTTGAGAGTATTACAATCAGAATCTGCAATTATCTCGAACACGATTTTTTTTGCCATCACCATACTTCCATTTCCTTATGGAACATGGAAGTAAGTAATTTTTTGAAAAGTGTCTGTGTGTCTATGTGTATGATTTTGTCTATGGCAAATGATAACAGCTGCAAATTCAAACAGAATCAAAACATTTTTTGCATACAGTCCTGAATTGTAGAGGACTAAAGGCCTATTGATTTTGGTGAAGATCGGTTAAGGGAAAGGGTAGTTTACCTGCAATGTTTTACGTTTTAACAAGAGTAAAGTGCTTAATTTTGATAAATAAAGTATCCTGAAAAGAAGTGTAACGGTACAGAAATGGGAATTTTATTTTATATAAATCAGTATTCAATTCAGTAATGCAGTAATTAACTTTCACCTGTGGGGAGCCCCAGTGCAACATACATACAGTTAGCCTAAACAATTGCCCAGACATATTGCGTAACCACCCAGCAGCAGGCTCTTTGTGAATCCCAGTCTGCAGTGTGTCATCAGAGAGTGTACAACACAGCCAGCAGCAGCATATAGTACAGTTCGCGCATTAAAAAATAGTGGCCTCGGGCGTGCAAGATAGGCCTAGAGTAAATGGGCCTATCTTATAAAAATATAAAAACATAATAAGTGCCTGCTGCAATTTAGGGCAGCACGGTCATCTACTAAGTGCTCGAGCAACATAAAGTCGGCCGACAAAATGTCACCAAAAGTGTAATTTAAAATTAAACTCAAATATGTTAAACTAAAGAAGTCGGAGTGTACTGTGACAGCAAAAATATTCATAAATGACAGCTTGGAGTGATGAGTGACACCGTGAGTAACCCGTGACGGTGATGAAACTGTGAAAAACGCCGTGGATTGGTTAAGTACCCTTCACAACATTACAAAATCAATTTTATAAATCCATGAAATAAAAATAAACGCAGAGCTCTAAGAACGGGGTTAAAAGATAAAAATGTAAAAAGTATGAATGAGTGCGTGAGACAAAGTACTGGGCACTAAACATTTTAAAACCTTGTTGTAGTCATAAAGATATAGTAATTGTAAGAATTGTTTTTCTCATTTAGATATATCGATACTTTATATGTGATTTCCATATAACAGGAGACTAAAGAAACTTTTGATCAATGTAGTAATCAACCAGGATAGAATTTGATACCTTATTGCATAGCTGTAAAACTTTATATAATTTCATTAAATAAAATCCAAATACGTTATTTTAGCCAGAATAAACTGTGTTATTATATTTCGTAACGCCAACCTAAGTAACCCTGTCTGCAGCTGTTTTCGTCTGAATGACTCTTGGAAAAACCCGAAGGTAAGAGTTAATTATAATTTTATAATTAATTGAGTAGTTTCATTGGCCCCGAACTAGGGACCCGAGTATTTTATAATTTTGCACAAATTGAGTAGTTTCAATGGCGCCCGAACAGGGACGCGAGTATAGGGTTTATAACCTATATTCGTCAGACCTAATTAAGCTGCAGAACGGGTTATTTGGGAGTGGGGCGAGGTTGTAAATTGTAGACTGTGAAAGCAAAACTAGGCATATTTATATATGTAAAAATAATAAATAAAAATGGAAAGTAATAGTTTGACCGAATCAACGGTTATGAGTGGGTTGGAGGTCCATTCGACCCCAATCCCAGTTCAAAATAGAGAATCAAGTAAGTCAGATGAAATAGATGACTCAGGGATTCAGGTAACCCCACCCGTAATGAATCAAAATAAACAATCTGAGGATAATGATATGATAAAAATGATGCAATTGCTTTTCAAAGAACAGAAGAGTGACTCAGACGCTAAATTCAATGTATTAAAAAATCAGAATAATGAATTAGATATGAAAGTCGATGTACAGAATAGTAAATTTGATATTATAAATAGTCGTTTTGATGAAATTAATATACAGAACGCTAAGTTTGAAGACAATATTAATAAACGTTTAAATGAGATGAAAGATAATTTTGAAAGTAAAATAAATAAGTGTAACATTGATAATGAAGTGTTGTTAGTAAATGCCAATGAGAATGAGAGAGAGTGTGAAGACAGTTTAAGTGTAGAGGGTGAAAAGAGGGCAAATTTTTCTTGTGAGATGGGTGAAGAAAATGCTTCACTAGTATTGTTGGAAAACAAAGGTTCCTCCTTAGTTTTTGTAAAAGACAAAAGGTCTTTGAATTATTTTGGGGTATCTGGTAAAGCCAGACGTTGTAATAATGTTGTGTTGCCCTCTGTATGGAATGAGAATGTAAAATGTTGTGAGAAGCATTGCAATGAAAGTGATTATGAGAGAGAGAGAATGGTAGAAATATTTAAGTTGAATAGAAATCATGAAATATTAGTACAGAATTTATGCATGGAGAGAGAGAGGAGCAAATTGATTTACCTGTTAAAAGAGAGTTTGATAATTATTTTGATGAATATGATGAGAAAATAAATTACTTAATATTGTATAAAAACACTGACGGAGACTTTACAAATAATACTGATGTCGACTTGATTTATGATAAGATAATTTTGGGGGGTAACCCTATAGATTATTATTTGGGTACAATGGGAAAAATAAGTTCTTACGGTTGTAAAACAAAAAACAGCCGTATGCTGTGTATCACCAAAATGGACAAATGTTATACAAAAACAAGACTATTATACGATGATGGAGGTTGAAAGCAGTGTATAGACAATTTTAAATATATTGTTTTATGGTTCTGACCTCGCAACCTTGGACAATGACGTATGGTATAACTGAATAATTAATGCTGAAGAAGTGTAAATACATGTTTAGTGAAATTAATTGTATGTATTATAAAATGTTAGAGAAACAATGTATGTATGTAGTAGAAATTGTCGTGATGATAATAATAATATTAATATTTTGCAGCCTAAATAAATAACAAAAACAATTTGGAAGAAGATAATGAATGAGTTGTAGTTATTGCAAAGGGTGAAAGTAATTAAAATGTTGTATTTTCAATAATTGATTTAATTAAAATAATTTGAAATGTTTAAATATTTTGATTGACTTAAATGTTATATGGTTGAATTTTTCTAACGAGTTTAAATTGTTTTATGAGATTGGATATTAATAAATAAATGTTAAATTGTTTGTATGAAATAACATTGTTGTTAAATGTTTCAGAGGTTACGTGGAGATATTGGTGTGTATATTTTGTGCTTGTGTTAGTAGATGGATAATGTATTGTAAGTATAAAGTTTATAATACCAATTAGATAAAATGAAATGTTTACTGGTGTGAAAAAATGTTGATTCAATAATATAAATAAATTGAGATAATGGTATTAAATAGAAACTGTAATTAAAAAAGTAATAATAACTGAAAGGTGAATTAAAATTATATTTGGTGTGAATTGTAAGAAATAGACATTGATAAATATATTAACATTAAAAGATTTATAAAAAAAAAATTGAAAATTAAAAGTACAGGTATGAGTGGTGAGGTAACCAGAATGTTTAGACTGTGGGAGTGTTTATAACAGTGCTTACAAAACAAGTCTTGCAGACAACTGCTGATGTAAACAGGTGTGTTGTAGTTGTATGTTGTGACTAAAGTCTACAGTCATGCTGAGTTGACAATAACAAAACTGTTGTAGTCTGCTGAATAATTGCCAGCAGGAAAATACTATTATGAAATAAAAAGACATACCATATGTGAAGAAAGGAATGTAAATTTTTTGAATAATGTAGGTAATATTTTGTCGGATCATTTTGAAAAGTGTAATTAATTCTGAGATTACTAATCAAATAAAATTAAATTAATTTGGTAATTAAATTAATTGAAAAGATGAAATTAATAATGAACTTGTAATAATGAATTTAAACTTTATTTTCAAACTGGAATTATAAATTAAATGATAATTAATGAAAAAATAATGATTAATATATTTATTTAAAATAAAAAACTGAAAGAACGTCCAAGCTGAGATAGTGCTTGGAAAATAAGATGTGTATATTACTGTTCATATAGGCTTTACATATAAACATTACATGTCCTGAATTTTTTGTTCTATACATATATATATATAGTAGTTAAGGACAACCATTAAGGTGTTATTGTGGATGGGTAATATTATACGGGGAATATTATTTTGTTTATAACCGCAAGTAGACTGTAAGATTATATTATTATTTTAAACTAAAGCCAGTACTTTGCAAATAACAGAACCAGTACTTTGCCAAGAAGGAGCCTGTATGGCTAAGAGGAAACAAATCAGTTGCGGGATATGGAGTGATGGAAGGCCGTTTATTGAATTTTAAGTGAATGTTTCAAAGTCAGGCGATACTGGGGCATGTATCTGTTCGATTTTTCGGTGTTGGGATCTCGAACAGAGAAGTCCAGTAAGATCGGATGGGTGCTGCCGCAGTCGCCAGACTAGGGGGGTAGGAACCCATGATTTTAGTAGAGTGTTCAGGGGGGTTGCGGCGCCATCTCCTCACTGATCCTCTCAGTTTAGGCAATAAGAGTTTGAACGCTTCGGCTTTCAACCTCTTATTGGGGGGGTATTGTAACGGTACAGAAATGGGAATTTTATTTTATATAAATCAGTATTCAATTCAGTAATGCAGTAATTAACTTTCACCTGTGGGGAGCCCCAGTGCAACATACATACAGTTAGCCTAAACAATTGCCCAGACGTATTGCGTAACCACCCAGCAGCAGGCTCTTTGTGAATCCCAGTCTGCAGTATGTCATCAGAGAGTGTACAACACAGCCAGCAGCAGCATATAGTACAGTTCGCGCATTAAAAAATAGTGGCCTCGGGCGTGCAAGATAGGCCTAGAGTAAATGGGCCTATCTTATAAAAATATAAAAAGTGCCTGCTGCAATTTAGGGCAAGCACGGTCATCTACTAAGTGCTCGAGCAACATAAAGTCGGCCGACAAAATGTCACCAAAAGTGTAATTTAAAATTAAACTCAAATATGTTAAACTAAAGAAGTCGGAGTGTACTGTGACAGCAAAAATATTCATAAATGACAGCTTGGAGTGATGAGTGATACCGTGAGTAACCCGTGACGGTGATGGAACTGTGAAAAACGCCGTGGTTAAGTACCCTTCACAACATTACAAAATCAATTTTATAAATCCATGAAATAAAAATAAACACAGAGCTCTAAGAACGGGGTTAAAAGATAAAAATGTAAAAAGTATGAATGAGTGCGTGAGACAAAGTACTGGGCACTAAACATTTTAAAACCTTGTTGTAGTCATAAAGATATAGTAATTGTAAGAATTGTTTTTCTCATTTAGATATATCGATACTTTATATGTGATTTCCATATAACAGGAGACTAAAGAAACTTTTGATCAATGTAGTAATCAACCAGGATAGACTTTGATACCTTATTGCATAGCTGTAAAACTTTATATAATTTCATTAAATAAAATCCAAATACGTTATTTTAGCCAGAATAAACTGTGTTATTATATTTCGTAACGCCAACCTAAGTAACCCTGTCTGCAGCTGTTTTCGTCTGAATGACTCTTGGAAAAACCCGAAGGTAAGAGTTAATTATAATTTTATAATTAATTGAGTAGTTTCAGAAGGTCATAATAATCCAGTGTAGAAAGGTAGATGAAATACTTATAAATGAAGAGGGTAGTTGAAGGGGTGAGGAGGTAATTCTTTTTATAAATTAAAATGGTTGTTGATGATGGAGTAAGTAAATTTTTATAAATTTTATATGTGTACTACGTTATTGACAACAAAGAAGTAGTTTCTATGGAAATATTTGATTTAACTTTAACAAAATTCTATATTTTTTCATTTTAATTTAAATTATGTATGAGTGAAAACATATCGTTCCTGGCAGACAAGCATATTTCAATTATGTAATGTTTACGTTCCCAAAGTTTTATTATTGTCATTACTGCAATAAAAAGGCAGGCAGGACACACACACACAGTTCGCATTATTTCTGGCCTCACTCATTTTTATTTTCTTACGTTTGCACGCTTTTTAAATAGAAAGTGCCGAAACCCACATCAACACAACATGTGCAAGCCGAAAAGGTGTCCAGCATGGACAGAGATTTGCTTCCTGTGGATTGCTCACCAGTGTAACTGCACGTGTTTACAGAGGAACGGTTTATAGACAGACTTTTCGTCTTTAGGGAGTGAACCCTCTGCAAGATGCTCAGCGTCCATGAGAGGCTTCAGAGCGATCCTTCTTTTCCGCGTGTTTGTTCTGTGAAACGTACACTGTAGATTCACAGCTTTACTCTGAGCAACGCTCCATAGGGAATGTTGAATTTTTTTCCACGGTGTACCCTCGTACACTAAAACCTGCTCTGATGTTTTGATTACGGACATAATAATATTAAAACTTTGGAAATTTGACCACTACTTAATGGAGATCAAACATTAATTTTTACAAGCCATTAGTTTTATGCATATTTTGAATCAATAAATGTTTTAATAAATTAGTACAATCTGTGTACTTATTTCAGTTATAATATAAGAATTCTGTTAGTTATGCACAAACTAATATGTGCATGTGTGTATGTATGAAAAATATATAAATATTTTTCTCATCTGGAAAATTGTTTGCACCTCCATAAAAATATTTTCACCTCCCTAATAACTAGTTATTTACTAGCCTTTGTGGAATATAGCGTTATGACATGGATCAGAATGGTGGGTGTTAAATAGAAGACACAAACGTATTAAGGAAGAAATGTTTTGCTGAGAAATTTATAATTATACGGTAAACAGAATCGTCGTTCTGGAATTCAGAAGACGAATCAAAAGAAAGAAAGAAAGAAAGACTCGATTTTAAAAAAGAAAAATGACTAGTTTGTATTAACAGGAAAGACTTTGATAACACTGTAGACATCATTCACCCTCGGCCGATAAGTCGCAGCGAGAGCCTAAGTTCATTACAGGAATCAGATCGCAGCTCCCTTTGGCCAGCTCTTCGTTCAACCTACAAATATTTTATTCAAAAGTACAGTCCGTCTTCACGAAGGTTGAAGATAGTCTTCACCCACCTGACATGGGGGTACCATTTTAGCTGATACGTCATTTCTTCAGAACTCAAGCATCCACTTAGTTGATATTTAAATGATTTTAAATATAAATTTTAGGACATGGAAGTCATGTATGGTTCTCCATACCGATTTTTTTTATTGTCTTGGCTACGTATGTTTCAATGCCGTACCCAGTATTTATTGAGCGATGTGATTGGCCAAATAACAACCAACCAGCATCTTACAGAAAATGTATAAATAGAATTGCCTCAAAGGAATAGAACAGTTTTTGTTAGTATTAATTTGTGGGTGTTTGTGTTCCTGTACCACTGAAAATGTCTGTCATCGGTACGGATAAAACATCTGGACAACAATCTAGACTGGAAAATTGTGACAGTGATGTTCTGAAATGTTTGAACAAGAATGTTTGAAAAAAATATATTGAATTGTGGCACAAAAGTAATTGGATCATGCTCACACAACATTTGAAATACATCACCCCTAACCCTCTATTGCATTGGTTCTCAACCTTTTTAAATCTGTGACCACCTTGAAGGACCCATAAGACCCACATTTCAAGGGACTCATAAGCATGGGTGCCAGCAGAATTACTTGTAGTTGTGTGCACCCAAATTATAATCATATTTTTACTAATGCTGAATACTTTAACCCCTCTTTTACGCTTAAACAAATTGTACATATGTAATTGTACTTAATACTACATGTAATACGTTTTAAAGATGCAATATATAAATTTTCAAGTCCGACTTTGTGACCCACCAAATGCCCCCTTGGGACCCAGCAGTGGGTTGTGCCCCATACGCTGAAAAACACTGCTCGCTCTACAGCGGTCCACATGTGCCCTACTTGCCCCCTCCCTCCCTGAGATTTCATTCTCTTCCTGAAGATGAAGCTCAAGCCAAGACATTACCATTTTGAAACCACAGACAACACCAAGTATGAATTCTATATTGACTGTTTTGACATGCTTTAAAAAACGAGACTACCAGGCAGCTTTCCAGAAGTTGAAAAAAAGTGCTGGAAACAAAATATTACCATGGAGATATTACAGGGACTACTTTGATGGAGAATTGTAGCCAAACTTCAGAAAAGTATTTTGTTGCCTGGTCTTGGAACTGCCTATATACACCACCTTGAAAACATTCAATTGATTTATTATTTCACATTTCTGTTTGTCTCTTAAAAGAAGTGATCAAAATTCATTTTAAAAACGTCTATATAAAGGTAATATTTAGTTTTTATTCACTATAATTAAAATCAACTTAGTAAATGTTACAATCTATTTATTGCACAGTAAGCATACTCATATTTAAATACCTGAAAATACAATAAATCGACATCAACTGTGTGAAAACTGTAATACCTACAGGATACTTGTGTGGATAACTGTCACGAAATAACAGAAGATCAAAAGAGTAAATTTTATATATAAGCAAAGTTACGAATTGTACATAATTCTAAGTCTTCACGACACACTGAAAAAAGTGCAAGACTTAAATGTACACACACAAGCTGAGAGATCTGACTTGACAGCAGCAATGAAAAAAATACGTTGTTCTAAGAAGAATTATATAATTCAAAGAATTAACTGTATTAAGTACATTTATGTTTATTTCTTGATACATAAATACATCTTACACATTTTGATGTGTGTACAAAACCTGATACATTTACCTCGCACTGATTTTTACCTTAACAACAGTCGACTTATCCTTTTCACGTTTTCTTGACTTATTTTTCCTTCGTGGTTTCTCTACAAAAGCTGGCCGTGACCTTGGCACAGAAAATGAACGAGATCTGTGAATAAAATTATAATTACACATGCTACGCCCTTGAATAATTAAATGGTATTACAATTATTTATGTAATTAATAGTTCTTGTTATTTACTATTTCACTAGAGAAAACAAAACAGCCCCACACTATGTGTAAGAAGTCTATAACAAGTACGCTAATTTGGTTAATTTAAAATGGTATAGTCCCACTAAAAAATAATAACTACACCCAAATATATAACTTAATAATGTGACTTCATAATTATAATTAATACAAATTATTAAAACATACCATCTTCTTCCATTTACCGTTTTTCTGAAAATTTTAAGCTACCAGAGATCAATCTATAATATTTTTCTTTTTGACAACTGCCTTTATAATGGCAGTTGATAATGATAACTTACATTTCTCTATCATTGAGAACAAGTTAGCAATTATGTCTTTCTGTGCATCTTTCTTGGATTGATTACAATGGGTTAAACAAACCAAGATCAAAATAAAATACTCTCAACCATATTATATTACTTTGTTGGCAGTTCAGGTAAGCAGATCCCACATACTATTACAATTATGTAACGTAATTATTTTATGTGGCTGGTGCTTCCCGTTTCTATAACTTACTAGAACCAATTATACAGGCCAAGACTTGGGAATTATTTGTAGTGGGGTTTGTTGCAAGGTGCTGATGGTGGAATAAGTCAATGAGTTAATGAGAACAAGAGCCTACAAGTGACCAGATAAGACATATCAGTAGCAGGATGTGTTTACCTTGTGTGGTTGTAATGGTACATTTTTTTGAGAGTATGGTAAAGACAGACTTTCATGGGTGAGAAACAACATCGAACTGCATGGAAGTTTTGTACGCTACTTTGGCCTGGGAAGTGTATAATTATTTGGCATGTGTACATGATCAAGGGTCAGTTTCGCAAGCTCAACAAGTATTACATCAGACAAAAGACATCACACCTGCTAAGTTTCCCATGCAAGAGCTGGAAAAACAGTTTAGCACGGGAGTAGTGGAGTGACGCCAAGCCTAGTGTTAGTCAGTCGCAGTTACAACACCGGAGAGAGCAGACACGAGCGACCGTGTCTCTCTCACAAAGGCCGAGACTGTACAAAAATGTAAAACGGTGAATAGTATTAGCAGTGCCCGGTGCGAGAAAGTAATAAAGAGTTTTTAATTGTATTATCGTCAGTTGCAGTTACAACACCCAGACGCCAGGGACCGTGTCAGTAAAAAATGTGAGACACTGTCCGTAGTGCCTCGGTAAAATGTTATTAAAAGATATAAAAGTATTACAAACAGTCGCCATACAACCGACAGACAGTGCGCACATTAAAAGTAATGCAACTTGGTTGTACAAAGTACATGTAAGTGTGAAATACCAGCCACATGTTGTACGCGAGAGTACAGAGGAATTCACTGGATTATCATTAAGTGAACAGATAAGTAAACCACCTAACTATTACGAGTGTGGGGGAATTTTGGCCATAAAAAAATAAAACTGATGAAATAAATGCTATTCAGGACATCAGAGAGTACATGAGAGAGCAAGAGAGTAAAAGGGAGGGAAGAAGAGAGAGAAAGAAAGGAAATACAAATAACAAAGTACTGATTTGCACTGATTGTTCAGTGCAAAGTAATAAGTTAAGTTTAAACAAAATGCAGTAGAATTTTTCTAAATAAGTTCATGTAGTAATCTTTAAGAAACTGGTATATTATTTCATATGTAACCATACATAAAATCAGACTGTCAACAAATGGTAGTAAATTGGAATTATAGATGGGGTGTAACTATAGACGGTCAGCAAATACAATTCAAATCATATTAATAAATGAGTTCATTTGAATAACCAAAGTCCGGTCAGTTTTCCAGCCGCCATAATAAGTATTGTGTTCTACTGTGGAATGTATATAAGCAAATTTCTAAACCCACTTGTAAACTTTTGTAACCTTTTTTATTAAGGACAACACCACTTTCAGATACAACACGTGTTTTATTTTTCGTAATACTAAATATTTTGTGATTTAACATTACGATGAGGCCACCCTTAATGGCTCAAGTGAAACTGAGTAGCTTGTATGGCCCCACACCTATTTATACAGTAGTTCCTATTAATAGGAGTCCATTACTTTACCACATAATTGAGTAAAGTAATTACACAAAACAATAAAGCTTTAAATGACAATTCTAACAGATAATAGTATGAAACCACAATGATTGTGTAATTTTATTCATACTGTTTTTACATACCTGCAATTTTCAATTATTATTTCCGTTAAAATTATTCTTATTTTTACGAAGCTCTATTAACTCTATAATAAACCCAGGACAATAAATATACTATTTCACAATAAATTTTGTATTTTCAAATTCAATATGATGTTTATTCCCAACTATGCTCTGTTATAGCTAACCTTGAAGAGTTCTTACGGTCATATGCCTCATATATTCCTGAATTCCCAATCAGACCTAGCTGCAAGTGTCACAAACATCCAACTCAAAATACACTGTGAATCATTTCTTTCAACACTCCTCATTTTCCACACCAGTTATTCTTGTTTGATATATGTATTTCCAGTAACATATATGTATAATATATCCTCAACTTGTGAAATCATTTTAATATTTTGTTATAAAACAAAATACTGCCTTTTCTTATGTTTACAGATTTACATGACCCCCCCAACACATAAAATTAAGCAAATAAAAATAACTAGTTAAATATACCTTGACCGCACTGGAGGCCTTGGTGATACAGGTCGAGGTCTCACTTTCTCTTTTTCTCTATGATCCCGTAAACGCGGTTTGTATTTTGGCGAACACACGGAACACGATTCATCCGAACAGCTGCTTACCGATTCCGAACTAATACTTTCCGAACGGCGCTGTAAAAGTTTAATGACAATATTAGTGTACACTGCCCTTCATATCTCTTGGGTGTAGTATTAAATAAGTGTACGCAATAATTATAAACAGTAAATATAATTTTAAAACCTTAAAACACATATGAACACTTCATATTTTATGTCAGCATAAAAGCTACTCTAAATTACCTTTGATGGGGGTGGCGTTGTTGGCCGTCTCGGTTTAGAAGAAGAGCTTTGTACTCTTAGAGGTGGTGGTGACTTTGGCTTGGGTCGAGGTGATTTAGGACGTACAACTGACCTCGATGACTTGCTTCTTCTAACAGGAGAAGGAGGTCTCATAGGTGGTGGTGACTTAGGCCGAGGAGGAGGAGTACGCGGTTTTTGCCGCGGTGTCCGAGAACGCGATCGCGATCTACCCCGGCTCCGGCTACGCGTACGACTTCGACTACGAGAGAGACTCCGACTCCGACTGCGTCTACTTCCTCCTCCATATAATTCTCTGAATCCACTGTGACGCCACCTAGTAACAAAAATTGTATTTTATTTTACACATTATAACATATGAAGCCAATAAGTTTCATTATTTATATTTCCTCATCAACATCATTATTTCCCACACAAAAAAAAACAAAGACACCTATTATGATTTATGAATCTCCAAATTACACTACATCTTTCAAACAAATCAGCTTTAAACTAACTGTTTTTGAAGTCTTCTTCCAGTATAGACTGTATCAAAAATGTCTTGTATGACGTTTCATTCCTATTACAATGAGTATCCTCAAGTCTAAGTGACAAAAACCGACAGGTCTTCTTGGTAAGATTGACATTCCTGAAAAGGTGTAGAGATAAAGTAATACATGTGTGTGTGCTAAGCTATCTACTAAGAATCGGTCTTCTACAGTTAGGAGAATACTTGACAACGCCAGTACAGCAGTGGTAACACCTCAAATCAAAGACACTATACCCGAGCTGGATCGCATCAATAGACAACTATTCTCTATTCATTTGGGTATTAGCAAAAAATTACCAACTTCCAAATGGGACTACAATAATAACATTTCGTACGAGCAGTCCAAGAGAGTCCTGGATATAGTCACGCACAAGACGTAACCACAAGTTTGATAAACTCTTCTCAAAACTTGAAAAGAAGGAAATACCTACGGAGAAGGTTGTAGTCAACATATCGAACCAGAACTTAGATGACACTACCGTAAGTGTTTTAAAGAAAGGATTAAATTTTGCTGTTGATCCCAACCGAATCCCAACGGAAGATATCATCAGCGGAATAGAAGCAGCTACTCGTCGCTTACCTGCTGAGGTGGTAAGACAGGATACATCCCACATCATTAGGACATCAAAACATCTGAGACAGAACGTTATGAAACAGGAACTACTACCAGTGACATGCCTCAGACAAAAAAGCAGTTAATTGTTCTACCAGCGGATAAGGGTAATGCTAGCATTGTCATAACAATACAGATTACAGAAATAAAATAGCTGGTCGACTAGAAGATGGTACTTACAGAAACATTCGAAATCCATCTGCACAAATAAAGAAGACAATTGTGGATCTGATAAAATAATCAACAAGCACTCCGGAGGACAAAAAAAAAAAATCTTTTAGTTTCAGATCCGAGAACACCATTATTATACGGCTTGCCAAAAATCCATAAACCAGACATCCCGCTATGACCAATAGTCAGTGCAACTGGTTCAGCTGCTCACCCCATAGCCAAACTCATTGCAGAAGAATTACAACCATTTGTGGGGAGGACATCCTCGTTTATTAGGGATTTAGCAGACTTCATAAGAAAAAATACAACCTTTAACATTGGGTCAAGAAGACATTTTGGTCAGTTTCGACATTGTCTCACTTTTCACTAACATTCCTATGGATGACCCCTTAAAGGTTATTGAACCTCTATTGCTCCCTGATTTGTTCCGATTAGCTTCAGCGTGTCTCAAGTCAACATATTTTTAATATTTTCACTGGGATGGCAAATATTATGCACAATTACAGGGAGCAGCTATGGGATAGCCGTTGTCACCAGTCATAGCCAATATTTACTTGGAGGAGTTTGAAAGACATGCATTGGATTCAGCAAGACTAAACCCCACACACTTTTACTGATATCTGGACGATACCTTTGTTATCTGGCCTCACGGTCACGAAGAACTACAGCATATAAACTCAATACATAATTCATTTGAGTTTACAATGGAAGTGGAAGCGAATGCTGAAATTCCTTTCTTGGATGTAGTAATATCATGAAAACCGGATGGATCTCTAGGTCATCGAGTGTACAGGAAACCTACCCACACTGATAGATACCTTCATGTAACTTCACATCATCACCCTGCACAAAAGCAAGCCATTCTCAACACACTTTTTCATAGAGCAAAGAGGGTATCTGATAACAAACATTTCCTCGAGGAGAAAAAGCAACTAACAGACGCTCTTGAAAGGAGCGGATATAACAGGGCTGCCATACGTAAAGTATTTGAGAAACACCTCCAGCAGACGATAATAACCACAGAGCATTCTTACTGCGTAAAATGTACCACAGACAAAATTAGCAGTATATTGAGGAAATATGGCATTCAAACAGTGTTTCAACCACATAAGAAGCTGGCACAATTTTTAAAACCAATCAAAGACAGAATCCCATTCAACAATGAAGGTATCTACAAAATTCCATGCAGTTGCAGACAGGTTTACATTGCCCAGAAGGGCCACCTGATTTCCACAAGAGTCCAAGAACATGTCAGACATATGAAAAACTCGGCAGTTGAAAAGTCTGCAATTGCTGACCATTCAGCCTTAACTAATCACGTGGTAAACTTCAAAGATGCATCTGTAATAAGGTCATGTAATATGTATTATGACAGATTGATCCTAGAAGCAACAGAAATTAATAAACACAAGGATAACATCAACAGAGAAACCGCCACGCTTAGTATGACTTGGTACCATTTACTTTCTGGTTTGACTGCAGGCGGGTTGACTGACCACACAAATAATGCACACAGCATAACATCTACAGGGCAGGGTCCACTTGAGCATTTTTGTCACTGAGGATACTCATTGTAATATGTGTGAAACGTTGTCATACAAGACATTTTTGACACGGTCCACACTGGAAGAAGACTTCAAAAACATAATGGACACCGGTCGTGGAAGCATACGTGACAATTTCAACGTGGAAGCATACGTGACAATTTCAACTAACTGGTTCTGAGATGAGCAAAATATATTGTGTATATGCATGTCTCCTTGTTAGTAAAGCTGGTCAACATGTCACTAGAACTGTGTACTCACTGCTCAGTTAATTGGACTGGACCGATCAAACGTGAATTGACCCACGATAAATGCTAGCAGTTAGTTAACACAAAACAACACTTGGCAATTGGTTATCCTCACTTTCCTAGTTTCATTAAAATGTTAGATGATTTATATAATTTTTTCATGTTTCTAGAACTTTTAAAAATAATTTTCTTAATTTACTCGAAGGACTATATAAAGAACTTACTATAATTACAGTTCTGTCATTGCAGTATACCCTTGTAAGCCATCTAAAAGAGTACACTTGAAAATTCTGTATCTTCTGAGAATCTGAACTGTTTGCTAGATTCAAAAAATTAGTGATACTAGTGTTTAAGCCTATATCCAGTTACACAAACGTTTAGATGATCTGACTTAATTACCTACTACCTATGCTACACTATTAATACACTGATACAGGAATGGGAAACAACACAAACCTATAAAGTACCATATATATTTCAAAAGGGCCAGTTGCTAATAAAAAGTGATTAGCAACATCTGAGTCATATCATACATGTGTAATACCTTCATATTGTTTTTTTGGTAAACTCAAGCTGGTTTGGTAAGCAGTCTGTTGTTGTTTGCTTTCCTGTGTAAGTAAAATTGGCTGCAAGAACAATCGTGCCAGTTGTGAAATGTGGTTTTTGATTCTATTTCTCAACGCAAAGAGGTTATGCTGTTGAAATTCACTACAAATTGTGTGAAATTTATGGGTAACAAGTGAAGGAAAGATAAGGCAGTGGCATCAAGAGTTTATGACGGCTGTACAAATGTTCTTGAAGAAGGCTGAGTTCTATACCTGAAACCATGTGTACGATAGATCCTGAAAATGGTACAAAAAATTGCAGAATGACACAGAATGATCTGTACGTACGTTTCTGGCCTGCTACAAGAAAGGAGGAAACTAATTTTATTTTCTTATCATGGCATGAAACAGGGCTTTTTTACCTCAATGTTGAATCAAACCATAATCCATGCAGTGACATCATTCAATTTCATTAAAGCAAAAAGAAACTTAGCCAACACTACAGATCATGGCCATAATAACAATCTCAGTGAAGATACACTGTGAAACTTTTTCGAAGACATGAGATTCAGAATTGGCACTGTGGAATGCTGCCATGAGGAATTATTTTCATTTACAATGCACACCCACACACCTCAGTACATCCTGTTCACAACATCTAGGAATTAAAGGATGGGAACTTTCTATTCCCCTCCTTATAGCCCAGTTCTCATGCCAAGTGATTTCACTGTCTTTTTATTATATTTAAAGATGTGGCCTGGAGATCTCAACCAATAAGGAGAGTGAAGAGATGAAAACTGGGCAGTGCTGAACTAGCTGCTAACCCAAGTGGCAGATTTTTTACCAGACAGTTTATAAAAAAAAAAAAAAAAAACTGGTTCCTCAATACACAAAAGTGCTGGAAAACAACGGGGACTATATAAAAAATAAAGTAGGTATGTACAAATATCGAACCAACCACAAATTTTTCTCATAGTTTATTTGTTTCATAATGGCCAGCTGGGCCTTCCTTTTGAAATAAGCCTCATAAATACTATTAACCTTTTTTCTGCGTAAATCACCTATAGTCCACATGATTGAAAAATTTTCTCCATTCATTACTGTAAACAAATTCCATCACACAATCATATATAATTTGATTATATTATAATCAAATATATGCCTTGCATTCCCTTTATTCTTATGTTTAATGTACTTTATAGTTTTAAATGTATTTAGTGTATGACTTTATGATAGTATTAATGCCAAGCAGGTTTCCGAGCGCACCGACGCACCATGGACCAAGTCGTCTACTTTGCACAAAGTGTTAAGGATGGGTACCACAAGAAAATGTCCTCCCTGGCAGTAATGGTTGACCTAAAAAACGCGTACGACACAGTCTGGCGACCCATGTTGCTTCACAAACTTGCTTTGAGTGGCGTCGCAGGTAACCTTTTTAACTGGATAGCGTCCTTCTTGAGTCAAAGACAAATTCGTGTCCACTATAATGATTGCCTTTCAGAGTACCGAATTCAACGCCAAGGGCTACCCCAAGGTGCCGTTATCAGCTGCAGCCTATTTAACCTTATGGTCAATGACATTCTGGTGGCTGTTCGGTGTGTACCGGGAGTACAAGCGCTCCTGTATGCCGATGACCTTATCATCTGGGCAACTAGCAGCCATATCATGGGTCTTGAAGCAACTATTAATAGTGCACTTGTTAAACTAGAAGAGTGGGCCAAACTAAATGCCATGACGGTAAATACCACCAAGACGACATACCAACTTTTCTCTCTATCAACAAGGCGGCTTACGGTCAATCTGCGCTACTGTGGATCGGAACTCGAAGAGGTGAACATGTCTAAATACCTGGGTGTTAATATAGACACCAGAATGACGTGGAAGCACCATATAGAACAGTCCGCGAACAGTGCGTCTAGGCGCTGCCGGCTACTTAAACGACTCACTGCGACTACATGGGGAGCAAATCAAGATGTTCTGACAACTGCATATAAGAGCTACATTCGGCCGCTATTGGAATATGGCGCAGAAGCAACTATTACTGCCTCCAATGCAGCATGCCAGAAACTTCACTTGGTCCAAAATGCAGCCCTTAGAACGATAACTGGTGCGCCGAAATCAACTCCTATACTTGCCATGGAGTCACAACTGCAAGTCGAACCTATCCAAGTAAGACGGGAAAAGCTGTGCCTCATATCCTGGGAGAGATGTAAAAGAGCCTACCAACAACGGTGGAATAACTATAAAACAGCGACAGAAAGGCTGAAAACTCAGAAACGCCCGATTGCGATCTATGAAGAACTCCAACGCAAATACGACATAGAACCAAATGAGGCAGCACCATTTATACATCACCGTGAATTCTTTAGCCAACTCCCAAATGCTAACTTGAAACTCTTCGACCATAATAAGACAAAAACAGAGTCGAATGAAGCCGAGCTTCGTCAAGCAGCCTTACACACTGTACAAAAACATTTTCCCGCTGAGCAGTGGATACGAATCTACACAGACGGATCCTCTATACCATCTACAGGGGCAACAGGGGCAGGGTTCTACAGCTCTCTATTTGAAGGCCACCTCGCTGTAGGAGGCCGGCTAAGCAACTATGACGGAGAGGTAGCAGCCATAAAGGCAGCTTCTATTGAGCTTGCCAAGATCTCACCACCTAACAAAGCCGTCTTCCTCATAGATTCGACTGCAGCGATTCAAAACGTGACCTCAAATGGTGATACAAACTGCTCCCTGACAATTGAGTGTAGGCGAAAACTGCAGAACCTTGTACAATTAGGCTGGCAGATTGAACTGCAATGGGTACCCAGCCATGTCAACATCATGGGAAATGAAAAAGCCGACATCCTCGCCAAAATGGGCGCAGCACTACCTCAGCCGGAGACCCCCAGCTCATATGCATCTGCGAAAGCAAGAATAAACTCCTCAATAAAACTATGGCTAAAAGAAAAACAATTAAAGAGCCTGTGTGGGAAAAAGATGGGCAACATTGGTTACGGACGGCCCCATCAACAGAACTCTACCCCGAGCAACTAGTGTTGCTTTTTTTAGAACTACAACCGGTCATGACTACCTGGCCTCCCACCTGCACCGCATTGGCGTGTTGTCGTCTTCTGAATGTGTTCTCTGTGGATACGCTTCCATGAATGCGGATCACCTAATTGCATGTCCAGCCTTGATCTCAGACACGCAAGTACAAGGCGAAGATGGTACAGCAAGGCTCTCACGTCTCTACTGGTCAGCGCGCCGCCTAATGGCCCAACAGCCAAGGGTGGGCGTTGGCTAGTAAGTAAGTAAGTACTTTATGATAGTATTTACACTATAATAGTGTTTTCAGAACTTAGTATACTAGTGTACATGTTTCGGATGTTAGGTTATATTTTCCAACATATTTTTACCACTATTTATCAATGTTACAGACAGCTTTATACAAATTTTTAGCATTATAAAAACTGATAAATACAATTGCTGCTTTAGTTACTCTTGCCAGTTAACTAAACTGTTTTAACACAGCGGCAGTAGCAAAATAATAATTTTAGCACTACAAATTTTTTTTTAAGAAAACAAGATAAAATAGTCACACTTTGAGCTAAATATTATATGAATATATTAAAAAACATCAGGTATTACACAATTTTTTCTCATTTTATGTAATTTACTGGATAACTTGTAACGTGGCATTTTGGCCTACCTGGGGTAATAAGGAAATTTGTATTTTTATTGGGACAAAACTTATAAACAAAAGGTAAATTCAGTTGTAGCGACGATAGAAACGGTGGCAGCACTGCTTGGGACGTTAAATACAAAATTAAATCAAATAATTATTGAAGCGAACAGATTCAACAACCAACGGAATTGTGCCAAGGTCAACAAATGTCACATAAAACCAGTCAACAAGTTATGTAACTAACATCAGCGCATTACATAACGCTGCTATGCAGGGTGTGTCTACGCCAACACACACAGAACAAAGAGTCAGTCGGAACACAACGTCTACAAGTGACGGACGCATAAAAACTGTCGCGTTCGCCGACTGTCCGGCTGTGCGTAATTTGCGGGCCCGCATATTGCAGAAAATGTAAATTGTTATATATTTCAAAATACAACAGTTTTTGGATAAATATTCATCCATAGTTACAAAATTGACCGTTCGATCATAAAATGTAAAAGTGCAACAGTGAAATAAGACCGCTACAGTGTAAAACACGAGTTGACGCCCAGTTGAATTTCTACGTTTTTAACAGGAAAGTAAACATTTCAAAATATCATTTTCAAATTGAGCTCAGTAAAATAAAAAGGAAATTTAGAAGTGTGAAAGTATGCGTAATTGAGTGAATGTAAAAATATAGGCCTTATAAGAAGTGCTGGTTGCGCAATTATGTATATGGTAATTAAGTTCATTTTGTTTTACTATTAGTTAATTAAATAATGAGTTGTTCCATTAATTGAGCCTCGTGGCCAAATATATTCATGTTCAAATTATAGTATAAAAGAAGTTGACGAGATGGGAGTCAGTAGCATAAAATAAAAAGTGTTCGTTAACCAAAAGTGTTGGTCATTTGCGTTCACCTGTTTCTCTCTGCTAATGAGTACACCTGACGAGACCCTGGAAATTCACGAAAAGTAGTTAAACAATCAATATTTACACAGTAATAAATTTTAATTAGCTCGTAGAGCTTTAATGGCGCCCGAACAGGGACTTTGTAAATTAGTTTAACAAAAAATTTACAAACGGGTCGAAAAATGGCAGAGGGAAATATGAACGCAGACTTAGGTAGAGGTAGCGTAGAAGAATCAATTTTAAATATTACGCAAGATCATATGGTAACAACCAATGATTTTGTTGATGAAAGTGTTGAAACAAATGTAGACGAAACTGTAGTAGCGGGGGGTAGCCAAGACAAGGGGGTAAATATATTTAACCAATTAGCATTGATGATGGAGATGATGTCAGGAATGAAAACTGAGATCAAATCTGAAGTAAATACTATAAATGTTAAACTTACGGATTTGAATAACGAGTTCATGAATGTGAGGAGTGAATTGAGAGCGAGTGAAATAAATATGAACAGCCGTTTGGAAAGCATGAATAAGACTATTGTTGGAGTGAGAGATGAACTGACTAGTGTTATAAATAAGGTACGAGACGAAATGTGAAACGATAGAAAAATAATTAACGAAAAACAAAAAGAGAAAATGCTAGAGACAAATAAAAAATTTGACACATTGACAAGTAAATATAATGATAAAATTAAAAAGCCAAATGACCAAATGGACTGTAATGTTCAATGTATAATTAATGAGTGTGAGCAAATCAAACGAGCAAGTGAGATACAAGAAAATATAAATGATGAATTCAGAAGTAACTGTGAACCAGTTGATGCAATTATAATTAATGTAGCTAGTTTAAAAAATAAACAAGCGGAACATGAGCGTGAAATAATTAAAGTCAGAAAAGACTTAAATGTAACCATTAATCAGATATTAACTAATGTGAGTGAGAGAGATTTAGATAGAGAGTTGTGTGCAGAGAGAGAAATAGAATTATATAAGTTAAAGAGAAATTATTATGAGTCAGAGAGAAAGTGGAAAGAGAGAATAGAGTATGTGGGGCAGAGGATAAATTTTCCTATTAATTTTTCTGAACCAAGGTGTTCACAAGTGTTGTTTAAGAAGGGAAAGAGTCCCGTATTGATGTTGTACCCTCTGTCTGTAATAATGATGTTGAAAGTATGATTTGGTATTGTGGTGAGAGAGATATAAGTGGAGAATGGTATGTTAATAAAGTAACAGAATTATATAATGTGAATCGAAAGTATGACGAATGGAGAGAAAGTTTAAAAGTATACTTGAAGAATAATGAATATAATGATCTGACAAAAGTAATTAACCCGATCATGAATGTATTTACCGATGGAGACTGGACAATAATAACTTATGTTGACAAGTTGTATAAAATATTAATAGGGAATAACCCTATCAATTATAATGACATAATGAATGGAATAAAGGTAATGGATGATTATTATAATGATAGTAATAACAAATTGAGTGTGTATAACAATGATGCATGTTACAAATACATTAGATATATATATAACGATGGAGGCTGAATTAAAATATCAGTGTATAGACATTGGTAAATATTGTAAATTTTGGTAATGACCTTGCAGATTTGGACATATGAAGTGTGAAACAATTGAACAGTTCTTGACGAATGATTTGTAAATAATTTGTGAATTCATTTGTGTATATATATTATTAATATTTTGCAGTTTGCATAAATAATTATGAAGACAATAATTGATGCTTTGTAAATTTTGATAATAATTGAAATATGTTGTGTTTAATAATCAATTGAAGTGAATAATTTGAGATGGTTAAATATTGTGATTTAATGTGGTATGATTGAATTTTTATAAGATATTTAAATTATTTGATGAAATTTCAATTGAAAAACAATTAATGACTAAATAAATCTTAAATAGTTTAGTTTGTGGAATAACATAAAGGTTAAAAATAAATGTTAATAATAATTTTGAAATTTTAAGAAATTCTTTCTATTGTATGACGGTCCATATGAGGTTAGCCAAGTGAAAATGGAGAATGCTTATGTTTTAGTACATTTGCAAACTCGAGAAATAAAAGGAACTTATAATGTGACCCAATTAAAAAAGTATTATCTAGCTGAGTGATGATGGATGTATTTGTAGATGTTCAAGTTTTCATACATAAACAGACATTTTTATATTCTATTATTATAAATTATTATTATTGTTTATACACACATTATGTATTTTATGTAAATGAAGATCAAGGTAGGGAAAGTTAAGAAAGAAATGTATTAGGTTAAAACACCACCAAGACTAGAAATGCCATGTGATATAAATTGTTAATTTTAATTTTAATTAAAAAAAAAAATTTGAGAAACGAATTAATAAGAGGATTAAAAGGTAATTTTCTGATTTTATATGCAAATTTAATGATATAAAGTGTGTAATTTTTAAATACAAATTGTTTATTTTAAGATAATAATAACAATGTGAATTATGAATGTACTATGTTTTCTTATGTTATGTTGTGTTTGTTAGTGTAAGACAATTTTATGAATTTAAATATTTTAAATGCAAATTGGGGATGACAGAGGTGTATAATATGGTACTGGGGAATGTTTATTTATATTCTGAGGGGAATCAGAGCAATAATTTTGAATTTTGGGATTTTAAAGTTAATAAGAACAAGATTAGATAGAATGAGATTAGGGAATTTTAAAAAAATGGGTATCATGTTGTTGTTAAGTATTTTGATATATATGTTAGAAATAAGTAAAAAACAAAACCAGTGCTTCTTAGCGCAAACCAGCACCGCTAGGGGGAAACAGATCAGTTGGGGATATGGTGTTGTATAAGGCCACTATTTGATATTTTGATTTGTTGTTTCAGTGTTGGGTGATGCTGTGGCGGCGGACCTGAGCTGGTCAGCGCGTCAGAGCAGGGGCGTTAAGTATCTGTCTGACTATACGGTGTTGGGATCTCGAGAGAGAAGTCCAGTATTGTCATTCAGATGCGGTCACAGTCACCGGACCAAGGGTGAGTTGATTATAATTTTTGTAAACCATACAGGGGGTTGTGGCGACATATCCTGGCTGATCCCTCTAGCAAGTATGAATGTGTCAATGAGGCTTTTTATGCTTCGGCATAAAATATCTCATTGAGGGGGGTGTTGTAACGTGGCATTTTGGCCTACCTGGGGTAATAAGGAAATTTGTATTTTTATTGGGACAAAACTTATAAACAAAAGGTAAATTCAGTTGTAGCGACGATAGAAACGGTGGCAGCACTGCTTGGGACGTTAAATACAAAATTAAATCAAATAATTATTGAAGCGAACAGATTCAACAACCAACGGAATTGTGCCAAGGTCAACAAATGTCACATAAAACCAGTCAACAAGTTATGTAACTAACATCAGCGCATTACATAACGCTGCTATGCAGGGTGTGTCTACGCCAACACACACAGAACAAAGAGTCAGTCGGAACACAACGTCTACAAGTGACGGACGCATAAAAACTGTCGCGTTCGCCGACTGTCCGGCTGTGCGTAATTTGCGGGCCCGCATATTGCAGAAAATGTAAATTGTTATATATTTCAAAATACAACAGTTTTTGGATAAATATTCATCCATAGTTACAAAATTGACCGTTCGATCATAAAATGTAAAAGTGCAACAGTGAAATAAGACCGCTACAGTGTAAAACACGAGTTGACGCCCAGTTGAATTTCTACGTTTTTAACAGGAAAGTAAACATTTCAAAATATCATTTTCAAATTGAGCTCAGTAAAATAAAAAGGAAATTTAGAAGTGTGAAAGTATGCGTAATTGAGTGAATGTAAAAATATAGGCCTTATAAGAAGTGCTGGTTGCGCAATTATGTATATGGTAATTAAGTTCATTTTGTTTTACTATTAGTTAATTAAATAATGAGTTGTTCCATTAATTGAGCCTCGTGGCCAAATATATTCATGTTCAAATTATAGTATAAAAGAAGTTGACGAGATGGGAGTCAGTAGCATAAAATAAAAAGTGTTCGTTAACCAAAAGTGTTGGTCATTTGCGTTCACCTGTTTCTCTCTGCTAATGAGTACACCTGACGAGACCCTGGAAATTCACGAAAAGTAGTTAAACAATCAATATTTACACAGTAATAAATTTTAATTAGCTCGTAGAGCTTTAAACTAGCTCTTTGAGTTGACACAGTGAAAAAGAGTTAAAATTAAATATATACTATGACTGATGTATGTAGACCATGTGATTGTATAACAAAACTGAAAGTTAACAGCATGGAAATGTGTGAAACGCTTATGGTCAGAGGGGAAAGGCGATGTGGAGGGAGTCGCTGTTAGATGTGAGAAGAGATGGTCAACCTATGAATATCAATTCTAATAGTAACAAAAACTCGCGACTGTTAAGGTTAGTTTGTAAATGTGTCACCACGAATCTCTATCTGTGTGTGTGTGTGTGTACGCGCGTATGTACCTACAGTCACACAGCTGGCTTTAAAAAAAAAAAGAATTCCTGTTCTCACACATCGGAATTTGTTACTATTATGTATCAATGTTTTATAAATACATCTGAGTGTTGTCTGGCTCTGTCATTGTGTACTGCTGAGACGTAAAAAATTACACAGCCTTTCTGACCATTTTTATCGCAATGGAATTTGCAAACTGTACACTTCCACTCCTTAATTACACTCGACTATCTCTACAGTTTATCATTACATAAAGGAAACGCGTTCTTCGTATTAATGTAATTCCAAGAATCTTTTTAATCCTGGACAACAAAAAACTGTTAATTATTACTTCCCATGCTTGACTATGAATAACTTTCCTGTCTCTGCTAGTTGAAGGTGAAGTATCCATTTTAACAAATCTTGTTACTGGATGATAACACAAATAATTACGATAATACGTAATTACAGAATAAAAACTACCAATAGAAATTATCTAAAAAAATGAATAACTAATAAAAATGAGTGACTGTAAAACGATACAATTAATAATAAATTGAAATAATAATAACAAATGCAAGACTGAGATACCGCGTAATACAGTAACTAAATGTATGGGTAACTAAAAAATCACACGCAAGTTGGCAATACCTTCACTTGCATATCAGCTGATTCTCCATTACCCTCCTGCCATACACAATTTCAAAGTGGACTCGTCCATCCATAAATTGGTTTCTGCGCATATGCCCTTAACTTTCAATTTTACTATAAATGATGTTGGCTTCTTGCAGACTGAAATTTCTTTATGAAAATCCATTCATTTTCCTCTTTCTTTAATAATCTTTAAATAGATTAACAAATATTTTTTTGATAGTGATGACTGTATGAGAAAGTACAGTGACAAATACAAATAAAGAAAATAGTCAAAATATCGTAACGATTAGTATGAACGGAATAAAGTCAACTTGTGTATTTTACATTTACCTTTCACACATAAATAAGCTAATCAAAAATTAATGATAGTGAGGAAAATATATAACAGTCAAGGGAATGGATTAGTATTTATGTATCTCAGGACTCCTGACATCAATTTACATAAACCTAACTGCTGAGATCAAATCATGTATTCAAAGTACAAACTGTTACTATTATGGACAAAAATGATCTCACAAATTACAGACAATGTACCAAAATGGGCATGTATAAAAGTTTAATAAGACTGAATTGAGGAACAGACTATGACACATGCCTTTATTTGAAGACATATGACATCCTCAATGTTCAGTAATGAGGAAAACCTACGAAATTGTAAGAAATGATGATGGAATGTGGTAAATCCATATGAATTACCAAACATCTAGAAAAAATTGTATGAAGAGATAATATAGTAACATGTGTAAATTACTACATATTGTTTGGACCTGCATTTAGCTAAATGGCTGGGAGAAGAGATGTACCGAGAACTTTACTTGTAATCTAGAACACACAAAAGCTTTTAAGGAACAACAAACAAGAGATGGAGAAGAAATGTGAAAAAAGTAGAATAGGCCAGTATTGATAAACAGGTTCAGACTACAAAGAATAACAACATTTAAAGTAGGAGCACACAAACAATGGGAATGGGTAAGAATGTATTTAAATAACATTTGGTTTACACTCTACAAAATTTTAATGTTTAAACATTCAAACTAATATTATTAAACTTTAAAAAATAAAGAACACTAACCTATATATTGCAATATGACTTTATAAAAATACTACAATATCTATAATAAACAAACATATTCATTTTAATTAAGAGTTCATTCAAGAATTCACCTGTTGGGGTCTTTCTCTTCAACCTCAAGCAACTTTTTATTCCAGTAGTTGCTTTTATCTGGGCCTTCTTTACGTGCTTTCTTCATTACATTATCAAGTTCTCTGCGACGGGGAGGTGATTCTAAACAATAATATGCATATTTCAAGTTATTACAATGTATTTTGTACGCTTACATTGACAAAAAGCATGCAACATAATCAAATGCAATATTTCCCAATACATAAGCCAGGTGACACAAAACAATAGACAGTACACGTTGAAGAGAACAAAACATAAAAATGGGATTACATAAATAATCAATACTTCAGATATACTAAAAGAATATACAGATATTCCCTTTAAAACTCATACTCTGCTAATACATAAAATGTATGACTATGATGTGTGGGTAGGATTATAAGATTTCAAGTAAAAAACCTTGAAATATTCACCAACTAACATGAACTCACAAGATGGTATAAAAAATTATGAGCTAAATATATTAAATTTCATCCCGAAATAAAGTTGATATTACAAAATGATTTGAATATACAAAAATTAATGGCCGGGAGCTTCTGTTGGAGAGAGGAATACAGCACCACTTTGAAAAATTCTTTTACAAAACATAAGGGCCCAAGAATTAATTGTTTTGGTAGAAGAAACAAGGGTCAATACATGTCACGAAAGAAGCCCATAGTGGACAGACAACTCTCTTCCAGAAACAATATCAGTAACTATGCGATAAGGGGGGTCTTTGTGCAATTTCAGGGACGATATGGCAAACAGGTTTATAAGGATTTGTGCTCTACTTCCTTTTAAATCACGAAAGATGGGACCTTACCACAAAGAAATGGATTGAGTGGTTAACTTATCCCTAACATCCAACCTAATAGTTTTATTGTCATAGATAATGCCCCTACCACAATGTACAAGTAGATACAGCAGAGACAAATGCAAACAAAAAAAATGGGTAAGGTGAAGTGGCCGTAACTGTTGCGAAAAGATCATCATGGTTAGAACTGAGGTAAATACTAGAGGCAACCAATGCTCTATATTCGAACCCCAGGTATTCAAGACACTGGGCATACTAATTGCCAGAAGTTTTTAGTAAAACCTGATGAAGCCAGAAATATACCTATCAGAGTGGTGAATATTTTGGATCAAGCTGTCACTTTACAAAGCAATACACACCTAGGTTTTTACCTAGATCCTAGATCCGGTGCTTTGGACATTTCAAAATTACCAGAGGAACTTCAGGAATTGTTGAACAGATCTTCTATCGATCTCTCAAGTGGTGAGGTAAAAGAACTCAAGACAGTTTTTACATGAATTCAAAGATTCTTTTGCAGTTTGGCCCCAGTCATTGGGAAGAAGCTCTCTTGTACAACATCACATCAATACCAGGGATACAACACTGAAACACCAACCTCCTCGAAGACCTCCATTAGCTAAGCAAGAGGAAATATATCGGTTAGTACACGACATGTTGACAGAAGGAATAATTGAGCCTTCGACAAGTGCTTGGACTTCTCCACTAGTGCTAGTAGCAAAGAAGGATGGTGGATTACGTTTCTGCGAAGACTACCGGATGCTGAATGACATAACAAAGAAAGATTACTATCCACTACCTCGTGTTGACGATCACTCGACTGTCTAGAGCTCAGTGGTTTTCCATATTGGAACTGAAGAGTGGATATTGGCAAGTGGGTTTTCATCAAGAAGACAAGGGAAAATACAGCTTTCTTGACCCCAAGTGGCCTATTCCAATTTAATGTCATGCCATTTAGACTCTGTAATGCACCGGCAACATTTGAAAAATTTACAGATCTGGTCATCCAAGGCCTGATATGGAAAACTTGGCCTTGTTTATTTAGTTGATGTCATAGTCATCGGGAAGAGTTTAAAAGACCATTCTGAAAAACCTTAAGGAGGTTCTAACTAGAATTCATGGTGCCCAACTGAAGCTGAGGCCGAAGAAGTGTTCTCTATTCCAGAAGAAAGTACAGTATCTGGGCCATGTGGTTTTGGCACCGGGTGTTAGTATGGATCCTAATAAAGTAGACACCGTAAGAGACTGGCCAGTTCCAAACAGTAAACATGAAGTTTGGATTTTCCAGAGGTTATGCTCATATTACACACTTTTGTGAAAGGCTTTGCTACTATTGCTAAATCACTACATGAGCTAACAAAAAATGAACGAAACTTCCAGTGGTCGAAAGAGTGTGATCAAGCATTCAGGACTTTGAAAATTGCATTATGTTTGCAACCAATTCTTGCTTTCCCAGCTTCCAAAGGGAAGTACACTGTAGACACAGACGCAAGCAATACTGGTTTAGGAACAGTTTTGTCTCACGTGCAAAACAGTGAAGAACGAGTAGTAGTGTATTCCAGCAAGAGGCTCTCTAAATCAGAGAGAAATTATTATGTTACACGGAGAGAGTTACTGGCAATCGTCCAAGCTTTGGAGCACTTCCATAAATAAATCTATGGGAAAGAGTTTTCACTATACACCGACCACACTTGCATGGCTCTTGAGATTTAAAAATCGGAAGGGCAGTTGGCAAGGTGGCTCGAACGTCTCCAAGAGTACAACTTCAAGGTATAACATTGGTGGGGGCACCTGCATGGTAATGCAGATGGCTTTTCCTGAAGACCGTGCTCGGAAGATTGCAACATTGCTGCAGAAAGGAAGAATAGAACGGATGTGAACATCTTCAAGACATCATTGTAGATTTCGTGGCAGATGGCTGGACAACACAAGATTTTCAACAAGAACAGATAACGGATGAAGAAAGAGAAAGGTCGCCGTCCGGACTGGCAAGATGTCTGCCATGTTCCAAAGTGCTGAAGGGATACTGGGCATAATGGGAGTCTCTTACCTTGGAGAAAGGATTGCTGAAAAGGTCTTGGGAAAGTACAGATGGACAAGATGTGGTCATGCAGCTGATATTTCCCCAAAGTAAAGTGCAGTCTGTTTTGAAGGAGATGCATGATGGAATGTCTGGAGGTCATCTGGCGTTTATAAATCCCTTGAAAAAAGTGCTGCAACCAGGGGCCCACCTACCAGAAGCAGGGGGAAAATGAGACAGCATAACGTTGTAAACCGGTACATAATGGTTATAGGTGACTATTTTAATAAGTGGATGGAAGCTTATGCAATTCCAAATCAGGAGGTTACCATCATGGCAAAGGCATCAGTTCACAACTTCTGTTGCCGTTATGGAGTCCCTATGGAAATCAATACAGATCAAAGGAGGAATTTCAAGTCAGGAGTGTTTAAAGAGTTATGCATCTACTCAGAATTCGAAAGACTAGGACAACGCCACTCTATCCTCACTCAGACAGAATGGTTGAGAGGTTCAATAAGACACTTGAGCAGCAACTTTCAAAGGTGGTTGACGAGAACCAAACAGACTGGGACCAGCGTATACCACTACTCCTCATGGCATATAGGTCATCAGTACGTGATTCCAGCAAAATTGGTGTTTGGGCGGGAGATACGTCTTCTTGGGGACTTGACGTCAGATCACCTGAGACTCAGTCCCAAGAGCCACAGAACTATTCCTTGCAATTAGAAAACCAACTGTGAGAAATGAATTGCTTGATAAGAGGAGAGCTGAAGATAGCCAACGATAAAATAAAACTTGAGAAATGAATCGCTTGATAAGAGGACAGCTGAACGTAGCCAGCCAATGATAAAATAAAACTCAGTTTGAGACTCACAGCAATAGTGTGGGTTTTCAAGAGGGAGATCAGGTTTGGTTGTACAACCCAAAGTGCTGTCGTGGTCATTCACCTAAACTTCAGACTAACTGGGAAGGACCTTATACTGTGAAAAAGAGAGTCAACAATGTTGTCTATCAGAGTCAACAGGAAGGACAGTGTAAATTCAAGGTCATCCACCTACATCGCCTGGCCTTAAGAGATGTAGTATTTATTCCTTAAGAGACAGTTTGCCAGTTCGGGACGAACAGGCTTAAGGAGGGGGCAGTGTAATTATGGAACTCTCTTGAAAAGGCGAGAGCGTCTTTTCACCCATTTCGAAGGTTGGTTGGGAAGGTGTATATTTCTGCGAAGGCCGCACTCAAGTACGCTCTAAACTTATCGAATGCTTGTTAATGCCACAAATTATGGATTATTCTGGAGCACCTGCGCTACCTATTTAAGCAACAGCAGCTGGCTTTGTTAGTCAGTTTAAGCTGAGCAATTTCCTTAGTGCGGATCGAGTGCTTGTTGAAGATTAGTGGAAAGTGTTTACTGTGTTATAATTAGGGTGGAACTCTATTACTTGACATTATTAATGCGTTGGACAAATTTAACTTGTATTATTGTACGAGAGTACCTTGTTGATTTCAAATTGTTATTTGTGACTCATAAAGCTGGTAATTAGTGATTTTAATGGTGTCTATATTTTGCTTTCCACTGTACCATCGATGGTCAGTGAGACTTGTAACAATATAATTAATTAGTAATGCTAATATAACTGTATAATATGACTGTACAAAGAATATGGAAGTCGTCACACTTACTTGGACGACCAGGTCTTGTTATTGAACTGTATGTGTCCATCCTTAGTCGTGATTTTTCAACACTATGGCGCCGTGAAGACATGGTCCTAACATACAATCATATGTCAATTATGTTTGTTAACGATATTAGTGATTCAAATACAAATAAAACATATTAAATATTCAAACTACATAAATGATAAGCGATTCACAAAAATTAATGCCAACAGAAACAATATGAATTGATTATTAAATACATAATCACCATATCAACGATGCATGCAGTATAGAATGCTAACAACAATTTGTTAGATGATAGACTATCAAATATTCAACAAATATTTTTCTGAAAAATAAGCAATAGCTGTGCTGAATCCTCAATAAGTACAATACAAACACAAGTAAAAAAGATTCACCTGAAAATGCCTTCACTGATAAGAAAAATTAAATTTTTTTCTCAATAATCAAAATTTACGTAATTCATATAATGTACAATAAACTAGTATGCATATAATATAATGTAAACAAATATCATATATAATGCTTTTAGACTGCCTTTAAGTTCTTTGATTCAAAGTACTGAATGTAATGTTCACAGTATTCATAGAGTAAACATCTGGTTTATTTTTCCTTCTCATATGTTACACATACATTTACTTAATTTTCACACCCCTTACCATTTTTTAAGGACTTACTGTACATTGTATAGAAATTTAGTATACGAAACTTTCAATTTTTTTCTTACATATATGGCTACAAAAGTGGTATAATTTTTAAACAATGTGTATCAATAATTCTGGATAAACATTTTGCCATAGCCTTGTGTGCATTGTCTAATTTAATTAATTCCTCCTTATTTACAATTAACTAAAAAAAAAAAAAAAGAATTTTTAAAATACGTGTTTGCACCTTCGTAACAATTTCTGGCTTAATCTTGAACTTTGAACAATTGTAATCCATTATTTGGTTACTTTTATGCATCTGAAGTTAGATAATTATATGTAATAGGCCTAATAATTATCACTTCAGCAGCTACATATCGTGCTCTGCATCATACGAATGAAAACTATCAACCTTTTCATAGCATCATGAAGCATTAGAAAATAATTGAAAAATTTAATATACAAAGATTGCAAAAATAAAATAAAATTCATGGGAGAAATATCGCAACCGTTCAAAATAAATACAGGTGTAAGACAGTGTGATGGTTTATCCCCAATTCTTTTCAACTGTGTCCTAGAGAAAGTAGTGAGAATTTGGAATGAAAAATTAAAGGAATGCAAAATATCACCAATCATGTTGGGAAGAGGAAACAAACGTATTGAGATAAACTGTTTGGGATTCGCAAATGACTTTGCTATACTTTCTGAACATCTGACATCTGCAGTAACACAAGTTAATTTTTTTGAGGACATAACCAGTAGAACAGGCTTAAGAATTTCTGCAGAAAAAAACAAATTTCTTACGAACATTAAAAATGTGCAGAAATTCCTGGTAACAGATATTGGTTGAATAGAGAGGGTTTGAAAATTTAAGTATCTTGGAGAAATAATTCAAGAGAATGGTTTAGAAAAATCTGCTATAGAAGAAAGGATTCATAAGATGGAAAGGGCATATGGTATAACTAAAGATATTTACAATAAAAAGTGGCTATCTAAAAATGCGAAAATAAGGCATTACAGTATAGTAATGAAGGCAGAATGCCTACATGCAAGTGAATGTCTAGCATTGAATTATAATTTAAACAAACTAGAGATATTGGAAAGACAAATTATTAAGCAAAAATTAGGCCCACAAAAAACTTCAGAAGGTTGGAAATTAAGAAGTAATGATGAAATATATGAAAGTATAGAAAATATAACAGAAACAATGAGAAAAAGAAGACTATTATTTTTTGGACATTTATATAGAACGGATGACAATAGGTTGACAAAGCAGAAGCAGATCTTCAAATATCTGTGGGGGAAAAAGTCAACATCAAGTTGGATTAAAGAAGTCCAAAAGGATTTAGAAAAAATAATATACACGCAGAAGAAGCAATTGAAAGAAACGTTTTTCAGGCAAAAGTGTTAAAAATGGGAGGAGTCCAGGGTAGAAGAGAGTAAAACGCAGGTTGAAAGTGGACTGAAGACAGGAAGTAAAAAGACACAGTGAAAAGATGAAAGAATATTGGAGAAAAAGAAAAGAACAAAGAATAGAAAAATTGGCACGTAGACCTTAAATGGCCGATTAAAACAAAGGCCGATAAAGATTTTATAGTAATAAAAAATAGATTAGTACCATTACATGTTACCTAATCTATATGCAGCTGCCAATACTTTTAAAAAGTTATAAAATTCTGTTAAACATTCTGTTGTTGGTTCTTTATACAAATGATATTTTCATGGCCATACTTTATCGAGTCTATGTCTCATTTCATTATTTACACTACTTGCTGACTTGTAAATAATACTGTATTGAGATGGCCTCAGGTAAGAACCTCTACATCCTTTGATAGACACATAATGACACGATCCCTATACAAACAATAGTTTAAACCTTCAAATTCTCTAACTACCATGAGTTACTTGTATTCTCAAACTACCATGCGTTACTTGTATTTCAAATGCACACAAGTCCAAATAAATAAGCAGTGTAAAATTTAAGTTATGCCTGTGTAACATTTTTGTCTTCTTTTTATTATTTTTATGTATGGCTAAATTTTAAATTATAATTCTGTTACTTACACATTACTATATTTGTTCTAAACACAGTTTATGCCTACTAATTACATGGCACAAAAATCTTATTCTCAAGCAGTGTTTTAATCTGTTGGCGTGCAGGTATATTGAACTACACATTTTATAAAGGCTGACTAACAGGCTTTATCAAATCTTTCTGGTACACAGTGGATAACAAATCTATACAATTAGTCATTATGAACTACTGCATACAGCAGCCAGCATCTTCTATGACGTAAGTAATGGTTGTAATTATGTTAAAAAAAAACTTATGCTAAATGGATCAGAAGCTTATAAAACTTTACAACTTATATTTGCAAACATAAATATTCTTGCTTGTTAACATGCACAAACTAACAATAAAAGAGCAGACTGAATAAACAAAATAAAATTTTAAATTTCAACATGAAACTTACAATATTTTGACTAATTTGTGATTCAAGACTATTCTGTGTCAAGTCAAAACACACCCTTTGCAAAATACAAATGATATTACTAGTTTACAGCTATATTTTGATTTCACACTTCAGGCCACTGTTCTCGTATAATGTCAAATATATTTTTGATTCAAAATGACTGATATCACTTAATAAATCTACTTTTAAACCAAAATTAGCTAAAATAATGATAATGAAGCAAAATGATAAAATTTTCAGTTTGCAGTACGCTAATAAAGTAACTTTAAACCACTAATTGTATGTAATCACTAATTACAAGAAATAAATAAACAATACTGTGTTCTCATTGCATCAGCAAAGTTAAATAGTTCTTACTTATTAAAATATAGCTGTAAACAGAATCAAATAAATTAAAATATCCTTTAATTATTAAAATCAGATATTCCTCCTTCAAAGAAACTAAAATAAATTATACCTTACCACAAGCTGTTAGATGAGTCCAAAAAAAGATAAAACGGAAAACGAAAACGCACAAAACGCTATACATGCAAACTCGAAACGGCATGGCGAAAAAATTATTCTGAAGACGACACGTATACTTAGACGCTTCATTACATAGTTTTGTACGAGCACGAAACAAACGGTAACGGTTCGACTGACGGTAGGCCGATTCCGAACGCAATTTCATCGAACGAATGCATATCGGATTACGACCGAAAATACGTGACGCGCATTTACTGCTGCATCATGTAGACCTCCTTATACTAGGAATAATTTTGAAGGTGCGTGCTGGTTATGTCGAATTCCTTGAGGTTCCTTTGAAACCACTGGAAATGTTAGTGAAGTCTCCTTATCTTGGTCTTCTTTTGTATACATACATTCTGTTTAGTTTTAGTGAATCTCTGATTAGGGGTGAACTTGATGCCTTCACCATATTAGAAATACAGTGAAAACTTAATGTATTCATTACTCTCCATGTGCTGGATATGCTTCCATTTCCTATTAAACCTTATCAAACATCAAAATCACTATTAAAATGACAAGCTAATCACTCATGTATCCCATTATATTCTGAGCTATCTACTCAAAGAAATTTATTGAATCTTCTTCACATTCAAATTTTTTAAACTTGTAATACACTGCAATAAACGATTTATATGATGGATTTAATTCACATAATTAACACTTCTACCACTACTGATAACACTGTTACGATGACCCGCACAAAATATTATTCTGCATGCACACATAAAACATAGGCTAAAAACATTTATTCCAGTAATAAGTAAACAAGTGATTAAAATGCCTAAATACCTAATTTGTGTTTGTGTGTGTGTAAACATGTAGGGCAAATATACCTACTGTAGTAGATATTAATATTTTTGATAAAAAAAAAGAACTATATATAATGATTCTAACATAATTTAGAATATAATATAATCCACACACAAAATTTCTTTGAGAGATATTTTTGTGGTAATTTACTTTGCATCTAAATAGTATGAGATTATAATTTCAAATTAAGTGAATTTACCAAGTGTAATTTTTGTCTCCACCAAATCAAATTTTATAAAATGGAAAAACTATACACAAAAAATTCAGTAGAGCATTAATAATACAAAAAATAAGGTGTACTAAGTCAAGTGTCAATTAGTCCAGTTTGTCAAAATGCTACACGATTATTGGTTTTTAAGTATAACTGAAAAACATTTTAAAAGGGAAGTATTGGAAATATATTGAAGAGACTGATATTTTTTCTTAATTATGTAATACGATATTTTACATTCTACAAATACTCTGTTACAAGGATTAAAAAATGGAACTCCTCTAATTATTCTGATTTGATGAGTAATGTTGCTGCTTCAGGCATTTCAGTGCATTTGTACTATAAATGACAGGTCTTTCTAAAACTGAGCTAGGCAGGGCAAAATTGTCCATATAATTATGAAAAATTTATCAGTATAGACCTAATCGTCTTGACACATAGACACTTAAATAGGCCTATACTGCATGGGGATAATTTTTTTTGCTAATAAGTATTGCGAGGTTATAATACCTCAATTTAATACAACTCTTGAAACGGATGATTTGAGAACAGGATCCACCTATGTCATGATATTACGGTATCACTATTACTTATTATTAACGTCCGCCTTTAATAATCTTTTCTGCTAAAGGCCATAAACTGTTTTTTCTCTGATCCATAGAATTTATGAATTACCGCAAGGATTAAATAGTGCTAAAAATAAAATAGGAATACTGAATACTTTGTGAATGATTTACGAACAGCTACTATTTTATTTACCCCATCTCTCATATAAGTAACAGATTTAAAGGATTTGTAAACCACCAACTGTCATTATGCCGTAATAAGGGTTAAATACGAACTCGGCAAAATCACTGGGCCTAATATGGAATTCGGAGATGGCACTTGGTAACAATGGCTACGTAAAGCAAAATTGGTACGCAAAATTTAATCAATAACTTTGGTATACCCAATATTTATGAGACAATTTTAACTAATACGACTTCAGTAATGTTATCAAAATTAGTAATTTTGTAAATACGTGTGATAAAATCTATACACAGAAAAACATAAAAGTAATTACGATTAACCCTATAAGTTAAACGACACTTAAAAGTTACAATACGCGATACAAAAATGATAAATATTTCTTACTAGAAAATTTATCGTCTTTTAACACAGTAAAATTGATTAATACAAACTAAATTCACATAAATGATACACTGTATGAAAACTGCGTTTTTATTCGTATAAATCAATACCGAAAGGCGAGAAACACTCCACACAACACATCGGATTTTCTTTTACATCGTGCAGGATTGCCACAACATAAACACGGAACACCCATGCATAACAAAACAAACACGCTTGTGTGTACTGTACATACATATAAATTTCTTATAAATTTTTTCATGACGTTCAGTATGTTAATTGATGAAACTGAAACAGTAAATTATATTTTACTGTTTGTTAGGCTATTGTTATTAATACATTTCATTATTATGATCACAGTTTACTGTTTGAATGGGTAAACGAATAATATTAATTTTATTTCTCAATTCAACAAATAAGTTGTGTAGTTGAGGTAAGCAGTAGTGCAATTAAAAGCTGAAACTTTTAGTTTCATTGTATTGAAGCTTGATGATATTCTTATTAAAACGTTTTTGCAAAAGAATTTGGATTTGGACAGTTGGTTGGCATACTTTTTGCTTGGCAAAATCATGAAAACTGTTGAACGTTCTTGATAAATTTTACGAAATTCAAAGTAATTATTAAAACTTCAATTAATTTACCATGAAAAAATTGTTCTACATGAGAACTTAATTTTCAAGTATGCAGAATGTTTTTAGTTAATAAGGAGTTTTGGAGGATTCCTTAACAATTGTTTGAGGAGATACTATACTTAAAATTTATCTCTTTGTTGTTAACAAGTTTATACTTTCTTGGAAACCTCAGTTTAATGTATACATTATCATACCTAACAAATTTGAACTTTGTCATTAACGGTGATTTGGTGAAACTATTCCAGCACTGTATGTGAATTTTGTCAAATTACATTTAAACTTTAAATTTCATCAGATTTGTATTTGAAACTGCTTCAGGTTCTGCCTGTTCATGAATGGTAAGGAAAATGATATAATTTTTTAGGGAGGTTAATTTCTCAAAATCTATTTTAAAGAGTGTAGTGAACACATTAGCATAGCACATAGATAAGTATTTCCTACGTTTTATTGATATAATATGTTGTACAAATCAGTATGGGGATGTTATTAATATACGTACAGTACTTCTGATGAAACATTACACCAGGCGTTTGCCACTGTTTTATGTTTATTGTGTGTGTGTGTATATATATATATGCACACAATATATATTTTAGAATCTGGTATCTAATTAGCTGTTGTTATTTATTTTTAATCAAAATTTTATAGTTTTTAAAATTCATGTAATATATTTGTAATTATATAAAACCTATTACATAATTTATAATTTTATGTATAGGCTATACAGTAGCATATTTAGTTTTCCATACTATACTAAACTTTTATATTGACAAAGGCTTTTGCAGTAGATGACACCAGTGCCGTTGCTCTTTTGGGCATTATTTATGCTGCATCATATTTGTATCCGTTTAGTAACCAGTATGCAACCAGTGGTGTAAATGGTTTTTAATACTTTTATACGTGTTAAGAATTGACAATTTTTTAAAGGGAAAATAATAATTGTTATAGACATTATTAATACAAACTTTTATAGGTACATTTGTTGTCTAAAGTTAAAACACTGTACTTAGGTCTATTAACTATATAAATTATTTACCAAAATTGAAAAGTAATAAAATAATAGTTACATTTTAACTTCTGGTAATTTTCCGTACTGGAATTACAAGTATGTTAATTACATTTTAACATTGAAAATGTTTATAAGGAAGTGTCGCACATTTGTGGCCGATCGCTGGTGCGTTATCGAAAATGGGAACCGGTGAGTTTCCATAGAAACTACTTCTTTGTTGTCAATAACGTAGTACACACATAAAACTTCGCTTATGAATGCAACTACATTTAACTTATAATCTGCACATTGGTAAATGAAGAATGAATTCATTGATTGGCGAATGAACATAAATATATATATTTTTTAGATTTATTGAAGCATTTTCAATGCCCTTCTCTGTGCATTGCATTTGTGCAATACCTGTAAATTTTTAATATGTCATTGTTACCAGCTATTTTCTCTTTTGGCTTTATGCCAGAGAAGTATAACTTAATTACTTCATGTAAGTCAAGTTCTTGAACTTTTTCATTCTCAGTGCTTAATAATCAAAGATCACTAAATCTTTCTTTTCATACTGTAGGCCTACTTCTCAAATAATTTTAATTTTAAAAATAAGTATTCTGAACAGGCAACTGTAATAGGGAGAGTTAGATCAAAAGAAAAGCAGTGCATAAGTCTGGTAAGTTTGATGCAAGGACATAATGTTCAAAGGGACAGTATCTCAGCTACCTGAAAGGTTGATTTCTCTCTTTCAGTTTCTTTCTTTATTGCTATTTTTAAACGTTTCACCTGCAAATTTAGATCGTTACCTGAATTTAGACCACTATGCTGAACCAACATAGATATTTTTACTAGCATCTCCATCTCTAGTTCTTGTAGAAGAAGGGTTTTGTTAATAGTACTGAGACTAAGCTACTTGTTTTCCTAGATACCAGATAATCAGATATCTTCACATGTGGTTTTTAACTGACCAATCACTACATCCAGTGTAACAATGAATCACTGAATACAGACACTTCAAAGATTTTTCTGGGACTAGTTAATCTTTTATCTTGTGTGAACTCATCAAATTTTTTCTTTTACTTTATTGATTCTTTTGTGCTGAAACTGGGAACCCTAGTTTCTCATTTGTCTTGAAAGCTCAACAGCAGATTCTTTTGGTTCATTGGAATTGTTCCTAATGTCAGTTTTTATTTTAACACCCTTCCCAATTGATTTGTTGGCTCAAAGAGATGAAAGTAAATTTTTTGTATATCATTTGAAGCCACATTCAGAATCGAGTACCGGTATCAAAATCACTTAATATTGACGACTCGGAACACTAAGTTTTTTATAAGTAAAAACGTAAAGTTTTACCTTACAGCCTAAACTGGCTTTCACCTATAGAAGGCTTCATCAGAGGCTTCAGAAGTAACGGACACGTCATGGACAACGAAATCCAAGGTATCAAAATGTTTCTGTACAGCACAATTTGAAGAAAAAAAGAAACACTTTCCATCTGTCCAAGCCAACAGCTTTGGCCCTTTCATCAGGTTTTTTAGATAATAAAATAATCCTTGAGAAAGCCTTCATAATATCACAATATCAATATTTTAGTGCCTTTAAGGAGTCTATCTTTGAAGGCCACCTTGCTGGACCAAGCTCTTTATGGAGAGGGAATATGGAGATATGGAGATTTAAAAAACACAAAGTTTTTCAGTTCCAAAGAAATCAATATTTTCAGAAATACAGTACTGAAAATAGCATCATTTGTCACTAAATTTGACTTGTTTGCAGAAGAGTGAACATATTTTGCGTTTTTCTGTTTTTCTTCCTTCCTTGTCTTTACTCTAGACACCTTCTGTTGTCACTGCATCATTGTAGTCTTGTCCCCACTCCTAACACTTTGATAGGGACAGCCCCTTCTCTTCAGTACCTTCTGAAATGACTTCTACAATGGCCTTTCCTAAAGAATCTGTTGAAATTGTTTGAAAATCTTTCCACACCATACAATTTTCAATAACAAAAACTGAAGATATAATTTCTCCTCAAATGCTTTTAAATTTTAACAGACAAACACTGTATATACACTGTAAACTATAAAAAAAGACGTATTAGGTAATTCACGATGTTTCTTGCAGGATTTGTATATTATATGTAAATGTTATCAAATCATAATTGTCTGCAAGTATTTTGCTTATTTTTTATTGTTGTTTTTCAACCTGACACATGTTTCACAAAATAGCTGTGTGTGTGTGTGTGTGTGTGTGTGTGTGTGTGTGTGTGTGTGGCTAAGTCCTTACCCCTTGGATCTGCCTTTTCATACTGTGTGCACAGCATTACTGTTCTAAATTATATTTTGTAGAATTGGCACTAAGGAATTAGTCAGTGATCACTGCTCTTTACTACAAAATCAGTAAAAAATAATTTCAACATTATCTATTTATACATCATTTAATTTTCAATAACAGCTGTAGAAATTTTAAAACCTGTTTTGCATATATCAAATGCTTACATTGTTTATAAGAAAACTTTGGCAGTGAATGACATCAAAGAAACCTTTTACAATGCTGATTTTAACAACATACTTTATGTGTAGGCTCTTAAATTATTCTGTACAATGCAGTCCATCATTAATGAATACTGTTTATAACTGTGACTGGCTTGAAAAAGGTTATTTGAGAAGAAGGAGGTACAAATAACTCAGACTAACTACGGGAAGTGATTTTTTTCAATTAGAATAGCTTCAGGCTTTCCACCAAAACAAGGTGGCATCACAGTTGTATTAGCAGGGATTTACCCATCCAATACAACTGCTTCAGTCCTGCCACCACATTGGCTAAGATGGAGTGGAAGTTGGACAAAGCAGTATGATGGCCAATACCCCTCAATACCATATTCACAAGCTTTCCTAGAAATGCCACAACTATTATTTATTTCACTCGTACAAGATAGATCTTAAACTGTATGATTGCTTATAGATTAACAACATGTATTCAACAAGTTTTCCCTCTTCTTAAATATAAGATAAATAATTTGAGCAATGTTTAAAACAAAATTTGTAGTGTAATGTATTTTAATTGTTAATTATATCCACTAAATATTATTACTATTCCACTTGAAATATAATTTCCGGCGACGCAATTAATTTTACTTTATGCTGTATGTGTTAATCCTGTCGAGCAGTATGGTCAGCCAGAATCACATTTGTGTGACATTGTGCTCACTGGTACAGCACTGTCATCATTATCATCTAGCCAAATACAGGAAGCACTATCCTATTATCTTTATATGTTGGAACTATCATTGGTGTTAACGAATGTTGTTCAAAAGCCTTTATATGTTTAATTCTGTTTTGTACAGAAACTCTCTGGGGACATACATATGCTCACTTGATGTTCATTGACATGTTAATTATCAGCTGAAGCAGTGATCTCTTTTATCGTACTGGCCTGTTATACCACTTTATTACCTTGTAGGATATACAAGGTGGTATCAGAATGTTACTGAACTGTATTGCAGTGACTATGCACTGAAACTGTACTGAACAGGACACTGGCAGTAATTGCTCCCAAGTCTACTCTGTCAGAGTAGAATTGTGTACATGTGTTCAGTCTAGAGAAAACATTTTATAATTTCATGTTACTGCCCATCTGCAATGGCTGGTAAATTTGAACAATGGTCTTGCACAAAATTTTGTGTGGAACTTTGTAAAGCAGCTACTAAGATTTCAAAATGCTTCATGAGGCTTTTGAACAACATTCGTTAAATTGAACACAGGTTTTCAAATGGCATGCTCATTTCAAGATTATTGTTTAAGATGGCCTTCCTTTAAGCAACACAGCTGAAATTTGGGAAAAATTCGCAAACTCATCCATGAGGACTATCACCAAAACAATGAACTGTGTAACATTGTTGAAATTGATTATGGACCTGCCAAGAAATTTTATCTGTTAACGTAGCCATGCGTTGCATTGCTACAAAGTTTGTCTCTCAGCTCTTGATATTTGTTCAAAAGCCGTGGCATGTTGATGTCTGCCATGAGTGTCATGATACAGGTGTTAATAAATAATTATTTTATTATTTTATGTAATCTACTTTGAATGCAGTTTAAATCATTATGTTTATTACTTGAGTGTGTCGCCATCTATGTCGGTCGCATTGAGTTATGTATCCTAGATACCTACGTTTTGTTTACATTACATGTGCGGTTGTCATGAGTGATTTATTGTATTGTTTAATGTACTAATAAATATCAATTCATTTAAATAGATCATTGTGTTTTATCAGTAATTGCTTCCTGGTAAATTTAATAACAGGTTATGGACCCAGAGAAGTAATAAAACACATTGTAGAATTGAATTGTGGACAGTAATAATACGCAAGAACCCTTTTTTTTTGTTGCATGTGTCAGTAAGAATTGAGTGCACAAAGTCAATTGTAGAGAAGAAACTACATTAGACAATAGAAATGGATTTAGTCAGATCAAATTTAGAAATGTTGAAAGATGATTTGCAAGGAGGTTCCAACTATGATTCATGGATATTCAAACTTAACCTAACCTTAAAATCAAAAGGTATTTATCAAATCGCAACGGCAGTTAAAATTAAGCCTGAAGGAGATGAATCAAGCGCAGCTGTAAAAGAATGGATTGAAAAGGATTTAGAAGCCCAAATATAAATTGGATTGATGTTGATAGTAATATAGCCAAGAAAATTGCAAGGTGCCAGTCCGCAAATGCTATGTTAGAAAAGTTGGAAACCTTATATGGAAAAAATCAAACGTTTCAGTTGAAGGCCTGCAAAGATTATTTTTTAATTATAAGTATGATGAGCACAAATCAGTAATAGAAAATTGCATGACAATTCAACAATATGCTGATGAATTGTCTGCACTAGGTGAAAGCGTTAAAGGAAACTGGATTATGCAAAGGATATTAGGTATACTTCCAACAAGACTGCATCATTTTAGAACGTCTTGGGATAATGTTATTTCCACAGACAAAACGTTGAACAACATGTTTGAACGTTTGAAACTTGAAGAAGACAGGCAAAAAGAAAGTGAACAGGCCAATAATGAGTGTCAGAATGCTTTCATATCAAAGGGACAGAACAATAATAAAACAAAACAAGTGAACGTAAAGGAATGCTTTAAATGTGGACGAAAAGGGCACATAAAGAAGTACTGCAAGAATAAACCTAGTAAAAGTTACATTGAATATTGTAAGAAAAATTATCTGTGTAATAAGTGCAATGAAAAAGGTCACTTTGCCAAAAATTGTACCAAAAATGTAGATAGTAAGTCAGAAAAATCAGACAAATCTACGTCAAAAAGTAAATTGATGATTAATGTTGGATTGTCTGTTACTAATATACAATATATATCAATGAAGAATGACTATCAAGATCTATGGTACCAAGATTGTGGTGCCACTCAGCACATGACTAAGGAATGACTGGTTGAAAAATTATACTGTTTTACAAGAACCAGAAAAAGTCATGATTGGAGATTCAACACTTATAGAAGGTGTTTGTGTTGGAGACATAGATTTGTTAGCTTATAATGGTCAAGATTGGTGTAACATAACACTGAAAAATGTTTTGTATACACCAAAGATACCCTTTAACTTATTTTCTGTCACTAGTGCCTTGGACAAGGGTTATCGTCAGGAAGCAGACACAAATTGCTCGTATTGTTTTTATTCAGACACTGGTGAATTAACAGCCATGTCAAACAGAGATGGAAGATTGTTTAGAATGGTGTTTCGCTATGAAAACTTAGAAAAGTGTATTGTTGCTATGTCAATTAAAAAGTGGCATGAAAAATTAGCACATCAGAATATTAGTTATGTAAAGAGACATTTTGAAGATAAATAATGTAAAGTATGTAGACAATTGGGATGACTGTGTGTGAAGGATGCGTTTATGGCAAACACCATCGTCTCCCACATCCAAGAAATTTTGAAGTGACAAAAGAGGTACTTGATGTAATTCATGTAGACGTGTGCGAAATGAATATAAATTCTTTTGGAGGAGCAAAATATTTTTTTATGCTCAAAGATGATTTCTCTCATTTTTACACTGTCTATTTCTTAAAAACTAAAAATTAAACTTTTGAGAAATTGAAAATCTTCATGACTTTAGTTGAGAATCAGTTTAGAAAGAAAATAAAAGTTTTAAAGTCTCATAATGGGAAAGAAATTAAAAATGGAGATACTAAGAAGTTTTGTGAAGAACTTGGAGTTTTCCACATTAAGTCGAACCCATACACTGCACCACAAAATGGTCGAATTGAGAGAGCGATGAGAACCATTGTAGAATCTGCTAGATCAGCTATACATGCAAGAAATCTAAATGAAAACTTATGGGGCAGAAGCAATTAGTTATGCTACATTTACACTGAATCAGACTGGAACAAGTTCTGTGAAAGGTAAAAGTCCTGTGGATTTATGGTTTGGACGCAGAATTGATGCAAATAAGCTTAGAATCTTTGGATGTGATTATGTTTTCATTCAGGATTTTAAGAGAGCGAAAACAGAAGAAATCAGAAAAAGGAATTTTCTTAGGATACAGTTTAGATTCAAGTAGTTACCGAGTTTACTTAAGAGACAAAAATGAAGTTGTAACATCAGGAGATGTGATATTTGATGAAAAAGTAAACAGTAAGTCTAGTTGTACAGAAATTGAAGCTACCTTGTCAAATGAAGAAAAGGAATACATAGTGTCAAGTGAAGAAGAAAAATCTGATAGTGAAAGTGTTTATGAAAGCTCTGTGTCTGACAATAATATGCAAAATGAATGTCAAGAAAATCATTGTGTAAAGTGTTTGGAACGAGATCAAACTGTTTGTATTCAACCAGAGAAAAGAAGTCTTCGAAACAGGGCTACTTTAAGGATGCCAGCAAGGATGGTAGATTATGTAGTTGAAGACAACAGAAACAAAAATGTAAATATGGCCATGATAGGTGAGGTAGAAGATATTTCCATTTTACAAGCACTACAGGCTGAAAACTGGAAGAAAGCAATGTTAGAAGAGTATGAATCTTTGATGAAGATGAGAACTTGGAAACTAGTAAGTCTACCAAAAGAAGAAAAAGCTTTGACTTGTCGGTGGGTTTTATGCCAAAAACAAGATGGGCGATACAAAGCCAGGCTAGTTGCAAGAGGGTTTGAGCAAGAACAAGGAATCCATTATACTGAGACCTTCAGTCCTGTTGCCAAACATGCATCCTTTCGACTGATACTCAGCATTTCAGCCTCCGATGGAATGCATCTGATGACTTTTGATGTGAAGACAGCGTTTTTACATGGATCTTTGGATGAGAAGATTTACGTGTATCAACCGGTAGGCTTTGATGATGGCTCAGGTAGAGTTTGTGAGTTGCTCAAGAGTATATATGGACTTAAACAGTCATCGAAAAATTGGAATGTGAAGTTCACAAACTACCTAAGGAAATTAAATTTTGCTTGTTCTGACGATGATCCTTGTATTTATTATAATGGTGACAGAAGCATTATAATTGCACTTTTTGTAGATGATGGTGCTATTATAGGAAAAGAAAAACATAAAATGATAGATATACTAGATAAACTTAACAAAGAATTTGAAATTACTTATAATTCTGGGTCAGACAACAAATTAACTTACCTTGGCATGGAAATTGAAATTAGATATAAGGAAATTTTTGTAAGCCAACATCATTACACTGAAAAAATATTGAAAAGATTTAGAATGGCAGATTCAAATCAAAAGTCAACTCCAATGGAAATTGGTATGTTAACAGAAGAACATTTTCATAATGATCAGCCACTCAATAAATCTGTCCCGTATTGTGAGGCAATAGGCAGTTTACTTTACTTAGCTACAGTATCTAGGCCAGATATCAGCTTTGCAGTAAACTACCTAAGTAGATATTCAAACAATCCCATGGTACGGCACTGGAATATGGTAAAACATGTATTTCGATACTTAAAAGGCAACTTTCGAATAAGTTTCAGTGGAGATTCTGAACTCATTGCTTATTCAGATTCAGATTTTGGAGGAGACATTATCTCAAGACAGTCAACTACTGGAGTAATTATTATGAGAGGCGGTCCTATTGTATGGTTCACTCAAAAGCAGGGACTTGTTGCTACATCAACTGCAGAGGCAGAATTTCGAGCTGCTGTTTCATCGCTTGATGAAATTTGCTGGATAAAGAGACTTGGTATCGAACTTAGATATTTCAAGGATATTCCTACAAGGCTCTGTATAGATAATCAATCTGCAATTTTAATGTTACAAAATACTACAGAAGGCAAAATAACAAAAGGGAAGAAGCACATTGACATTCCTAGAAAATTTATACAGCAACACATTGGAAATACTGTTTTTTTGGACAAAGTAAGCAGCGTTGACCAGTTGGCAGATATCTTGACAAAACCATTGTCGAAGAAAGTATTTGAACGACTTAGAAATAAAATTATTATGGAGGAGTGTTAATAAATAATTATTTTATTATACTTTATTATTTTATGTAATCTACTTTGAATGCAGTTTAAATCATTATGTTTATTACTTGAGTGTGTCGCCATCTATGTCGGTCGCATTGATTTATGTATCCTAGATACCTACGTTTTGTTTACATTACATGTGCGGTTGTCATGAGTGATTTATTGTATTGTTTAATGCACTAATAAATATCAATTCATTTAATTAGATCATTGTGTTTTATCAGTAATTGCTTCCTGATAAATTTAATAACAACAGGTAACAATGATCCTACTTTCATCTGTAGGGACATAAACTGGAGATGAAAGTTGGTTGTATGGCTACAACCCAGGAAAAAACAGTCATCACAGTACAAGAGTGAAGAAGGCTTGGCAAGTCAGAAGCAAAACAAAATGCTTGTTCATCATATTCTTGGACATCAAAGGCATTGGTCACTGAGAATTTCTGGTAAATTCTGGTGTAATAGTGTGTTCTGACTTTCATGTGATGTTTTGAGGTGCTTGAGAGAAAACGTGCAGCAAAAAAGCTTGAAATTGTGGAAACAATAAAACTGGCTGTTACACCATGAAAATGCACCTGTACATGCCTCCCTCCAAACAACACAGTTTCTTATGAAGAACAGCATAGCAATCATCCCATGTCCTTTGTACTCTTTGGATTGGCTCCCTGTGACTTTGCTTTGTTTCCTAAAATTAAATTAAAGATGGAAGGCGACTGCTTTGACGCCATAGAATGCATCAAAAAAGAAAGGTGGCCTCCAGGAAAGGAATAATTTCATAGGTGCTTTTGTTTAAGAGGTGTATATGCTCCCAAGAAGACTATTTTTAAAATGATCCCAATTTATAAAAAAGGTTAGCAAACTAATTTTTTTTTTAGGTCTAATCCGGTAACTTTCCAATATCACCTTATAACAGAACCACTGCAGCTTGGTACCCTATATTGGATGACAAACTACCAGTACAGTATTGTAATGGTATTCTTATTGACTTGTAAACTCCATGAATTTGGTTAAGAGGAAGTTGGAAGGAGACATCAACATAAGGGGACCTTGTAGTCCCTATACCGCCCATGTTAAAACTGACTTTTTTAGGTACCATTATCTAAAAAAGTGTGTAAGATAAATAATAAATATCGGTATGGAGAACCATACATGACTTCCATATTCTAAGATTTATATTTAAAATCATTTTCGAAATGAAATATTACCATAGAAACTACTTCTTTCTACTTACTGCTTCAGCCTTAACCACAGTACTGTGGTCACTAACGTATACCACCTCACGTTATCGCACTCGATTTTCACTGATGATGGAAGTCGATGGCATTGCCGAAATGTCTGGTTTTGTAGAAAACATTGGACTACGGCCAAATATCCCAGGAAGGAATTTTAACAAAAACTACTTCTTTGTTGCCGATAACGTTGTACACATATATATCAGTGGCGAAGTTACATGGAGGCAATTGAGGCAATGCCTACCCTAAAAAATTCTGTAGAATAAAAATTATAAATACGTATGAACTACATAACGTAAAGATTATACATTGTTACTGCGACTGTCAAATTTATTAAACCGAAACATGCTTTATTGAGCGACCGCTAGATGGTGACAGGTGAGATTCGGCATAGTTCGTTTAAAGCAAATGAGGCAACCTGAACTTGCCTCAGCGTTTTTTGTATACATCATATGTAAGCAATGTATTGGTGTGATAGGGAAGTGTAGGGAGGGGGGATTGTCCCGCGCTGTACACATAGAGCGTTGAGGCATGCCTCACTTCTGTGGTCCAAACAGTTAAGTTAAAGCGCCTGTGTTGTTTCTAAGTGTTTATTTTATGCGGTTATTAAAAGTGTCACTGTTATTCCGCTGAACTAACAGATGATCAAGATTGTTATTTGAATTATTTGTAACATTAAACATATATATAGAAACTAATCAAGTTTAAAAATTTGAAGTTCAATCAGTTGTATTATTGTGTATGACTAATACAAGGATTCTTCAATAGACACACGTATAGAGCTGTAAAGCATTTTTTATTCAACGATTTTAAAAGAAGTCTCCAATAACATTAAGACATGAGTTCCACTGTTGCGCTAACCTGTAGATTCCCTGCTAGTAAAATTCTTACGGCTGTTTGCTGTTTGTCGGTTACAGCAAACTCTACCTCAGCGTCCGATTTGACCCACCGTCCTTTTAGTGATTCCTTAAAAAAAATTTAAGATATGATTTTTGCCTACCCATTCATTAACTACTAGCTTCGACAGTAAGCAAATTGATGTCCATTTTTTCGGCTTGCACGCGTTATGTTGGTGTGGGTTTCGGCACTTTCCATTTAAAAAGCGTGCAAACGTAAGAAAATAAACATGAGTGAGGCCAGAAATAACGTGAATTGTGTGTGTGTGTGTGTGTGTGTGTCTTACCTGCCTTTTTATTGCCGTATTAAATGAAAAATCGGTATGGAGAACCATACATGACTTCCATATTCTAAGATTTATATTTAAATCTTAATATCGCCTGCCAAGCGCGATATATTTTCTCTTATACATGATTTACATTAAAATGAAAAAATTTTAATTTTATTGCCTGGCAACAAAATTATTTTATTTTTAACAATTACCATTGTTTGAAAAAGTTTAAATAAATTTTCAAGTACTTCACTCTTGTTAAAACGTAAAAGGTTGGAGGTAAACTACCCCTTCCCCTTAACCGATCTTCACCAAAATCGAAAGTCCTTGAGACCTCTACAATTCAGGGACGTATGCAAAAAATTATTTGATTCTGTTTGAATTTGCGGCAGTTATCGTTTGCCATAGAAAATACGCTTGATAAAAAAACGTTGCAGGTAAACTACCCCTTCCCCTTAACCGATCTTCACCAAAACCAATAGGTCTTGAGTACTCTACAAATCAGAGCTGTATGCAAAACATTATTTGATTCTGTTTGAATTTGCGGCTTTTATCGTTTGCCATAGAAAATACCCTTGTTAAAAAAACGTTGCAGGTAAACTACCCCTTTCCCTCAACCGATCTTCACCAAAAACAATAGGTCTTGAGAACTCTACAATTTAGGGCTGTATGCAAATAATCTTTTGATTCTGTTTGAATTTGCGGCTGTTATCGTTTGCCATAGGAAATACCCTTGTTAAAACATAAAACGTTACAGGTAAACTAGCCCTTTCCCTTAACCGATCTTCACCAGAAACAATAGGTCTTGAGAACTCTACAATTCAGGGCTGTATACGAAACATTATTTAATTCAGTTTGAATTTGCTGCTGTTATCGTTTTCCAAAAAAAAAAATTTCCCTTGATAAAAAAAAACTGTTGCAGGTAAACTACCCCTTTCCCTCAACCGATCTTCACCAAAAACAATAGGTCGCGAGTACTCTACAAATCAGGTCTGTATGCAAAAAATTATTTGATTCTGTTTGAATTTGCGGCAGTTATCGTTTGCCATAGAAAAAAATCTACAGACACACACACACACAGACACTTTTCGGAAAATGACTTTTTTTCATGTTTTGAGTGTAGTAGAATCAGAATCTGCAATAATCTCGAACACGATTTTTTTTGCCATCACCATATCCTTAAGGAATATGGAAGTAAAAATATTGTATTACATTAAAATGAAAAAATTTTAATTTTATTGCCTGGCAACAAAATTATTTTATTTTTAACAATTACCATTGTTTCAAAAAGGTTAAATAAATTTTCAAGTACTTTACTTTTGTTAAAATGTAAAAGGTTGCAGGTAAACTACCCCTTCCCCTTAACCGATCTTCACCAGAATCGAAAGTCCTTGAGACCTCTACAAATCAGGTCTGTATGCAAAAAATTATTTGATTCTGTTTGAATTTGCGGCAGTTATCGTTTGCCATAGAAAAAAATCTACAGACACACACACACACACAGACACTTTTCGGAAAATGACTTTTTTTCATGTTTTGAGTGTAGTAGAATCAGAATCTGCAATAATCTCGAACACGGTTTTTTTTGCCATCACCATATCCTTAAGGAATGTGGAAGTAAAAATATTGTATTACATTAAAATGAAAAAATTTTAATTTTATTGCCTGGCAACAAAATTATTTTATTTTTAACAATTACCATTGTTTCAAAAAGGTTAAATAAATTTTCAAGTACTTTACTTTTGTTAAAATGTAAAAGGTTGCAGGTAAACTACCCCTTCCCCTTAACCGATCTTCACCAGAATCGAAAGTCCTTGAGACCTCTACAATTCAGGGACGTATGCAAAAAATTATTTGATTCTGTTTGAATTTGCGGCTGTTATCGTTTGCCATAGAAAATACGCTTGATAAAAAAAAGTTGCAGGTAAACTACCCCTTTGCCTCAACCGATTTTCACCAAAAACAATAGGTCTTAAGACCTCTACAATTTAGGGCTGTATGCAAATAATCTTTTGATTCTGTTTGAATTTGCGGCTGTTATCGTTTGCCATAGGAAATACCCTTGTTAAAACATAAAACGTTACAGGTAAACTACCCCTTTCCCTTAACCAATCTTCACCAAAAACAATAGGTCTTGAGAACTCTACAATTCAGGGCTGTATACGAAACATTATTTAATTCTGTTTGAATTTGCGGCTGTTATCGTTTGCCAAAAAAAAAAAATTTCCCTTGATAAAAAAAAACCGTTGCAGGTAAACTACCCCTTTCCCTTAACCGATCCTCACCAAAAACAATAGGTCTTGAGAACTCTACAATTCAGGGCTGTATGCGAAACATTATTTGATTCTGTTTGAATTTGCGGCTGTTATCGTTTGCCAAAAAAAAAATTTCCCTTGATAAAAAAAAACCGTTGCAGGTAAACTACCCCTTTCCCTCAACCGATCTTCACCAAAAACAATAGGTTGAGTACTCTACAAATCAGGGCTGTATGCAAAAAATTATTTGATTCTGTTTGAATTTGCGGCTCTTATTGTTTGCCATAATAAATACACTTGTTAAAATATAAAACGTTGCAGGTAAACTACCCCTTTCCCTTAACCGATCTTCAACAAAATCAACAGACCTTGAGCTCTGTATAACTCAAAAAGGTATGCAAACGAGTAGTTGATTCTGTTTGAATTTACGGAAGTTATCGTTCGTCATAGAAAACATTACACTTGTTAAAACATAAAAGGTTGCAGGTAAAGTACCCCATTCCCTTAACCGATCTTCAACAAAATCAACAAACCTTGAGTTCTGTATAACTCAAAAAGGTATGAAAAAGACTAGTTGATTCTGTTTGAATTTGCGGCTGTTATCGTTTGCCATAGGAAAAAATTACCCTTGATAAACACAAATGTTGCCGGTAAACTACCCTTTTCCCTTAACCGATCTTCACCAAAAACAATAGGTCTTGTGTACTCTACAAATCAATGCTGTATGCAAAAAATTATTTGATTCTGTTTGAATTTGCGGTTATCGTTTGCCATAGAAAAAAATTACCCTTGATAAGAAAAACGTTGCTGGTAAACTACCCCTTTCCATTAACCGATCTTCACCAAAAACAACAGATCTTCAGTAATCTACAAATCAGAGCTGTATGCAAAAAATTATTTGATTTTGTTTGAATTTGCGACTCTTATCGTTTGCCATAGAAAATACCCTTTTAAAACATAAAACGTTGGTGGTAAACTACCCCTTTCCATTAACCGATCTTCACCAAAAACAATAGGTCTTGAGATCTCTACAATTTAGGGCTGTATGCAAATAATCATTTGATTGTTTGAATTTGCGGCTGTTATCGTTTGCCATAGAAAATACCCTCGTTAAAACATAAAACGTTGCTGGCAAACTACCCCTTTCCCTTAACCGATCTTCACCAAAACAATAGGTCTTGAGAACTCTACAATTCAGGGCAGTATGCAAAAAATTATTTGATTATGTTTGAATTTGCGGCTGTTATCGTTTGTCATAGAAAATACCCTTGTTAAAACATAAAACGTTGCCGGTAAACTACCCCTTTCCCTTAACCGATCTTTACCAAAATCAACAGATCTTGAGAACTCTACAATTCAGGGCAGTATGCAAAAACGTATTTGATTATGTTTGAATTTGCGGCTGTTATCGTTTGTCATAGAAAATACCCTTGTTAAAACATAAAACGTTGCTAGTAAACTACCCCTTTCCCTTAACCGATCTTTACCAAAATCAACAGATCTTGAGAACTCTACAATTCAGGGCTGTATGCAAAACATTATTTGATTCTGTTTGAATTTGCGGCTGTTATCGTTTGCCATAAAAAAAAAATCTATAGACACACAGACACATTTCGAAAAACGACTTTTTCATGTTTTGAGTGTAATCAGAATCTGCAATAATCTCGAACACGATTTTTTTTGCCATCACCATACTTCCATTTCCTTAAGGAACATGGAAGTAAAAACAATACTATTTTATTATTACAATGGATTTTAAGTAAGTTATAAAATTAAAACAAAAATAAAGTATTCATTTCTATTTATTTATAATGTTAAAATTCTTATTACATAGCACAGAACTTGTTTTAATAGTCCAACATTTATTATTTCATCGATATATAAAAGTCTTCAATCTTGAACGATAAAACAGCCCATTTTAAAGGATTCAGTGGTAGTAGTACCAAAAAGTAAACATTTTTTAACTACAATTTACTCAAATTAGTCCACTTTTGTTTAGTTTTAAAAAAATAATATTCTACTAAATTAGTCCTAATCATTATTAACAATGGATAATTTATTTCAACAAATGTCTTATTACTACTGTTCAGCCCTAAAGAATTATTACACTTCAACTCGACGTGACTTTGAAGAAGCAAAATCTTGGATAACATCTCCGAATTCCAAATTCTGGAGAAAGCTGAAAGTCTATCTTCCGTTAAAGAGTTTCTCAAATGGGCCTATTATTTTAATTTTATTTTTACAAGTTTATTACTCATAACTTTAAAGTTTTGATGTTTTGGTATATGTAAGCCTATTGATTTCCTGTATTAAATAGTTTCATTTTTCCCCCAAAAAATTTCCGTGCGTCTCCCCCCACCCAGCGCTGCGGCCCTAGGCAGCTCCCTAGTCGGAATCCGCCGCTGGATGAGAGAAAACACGTAAGCACGCGGACTTGAAGTGGACAACGCCCTGCATAGATGTAAGCAGCGCTTGGGGACGACGAGGTCCTGTATAAATCTTGTTAAGGAGGGCAGAACTTGTACAAAATAATAAAACAAAATATTTCAACTCATCAAAATATATGCTCCGTTTCACCGACCTCCGTTAAGAATTTAACGGCCGATAAGTTACCCGTTAAAGATTTAACAGGAGATAACCCGTTTCACGAAGCTCAGTTAAAGATAACGGCCGATAAAATCGTCGGTTAACATAACGGCCTGTTAGGTGATTAACGGCCGTTAAAACGATGTGAGCTAACATTAAAATTAATTTTCCGTTATTTGTGTACGTCTGTTTTGTTTTCTGTGAAGTAGTGGTTCGTGTAACATAAATAAAATATACACGCCCATATTTGTTTGATTCCCTTGATCAGGAAATTTGTTCTATCTGTTTTCTGTTCTTTCATTAAATAATTAATTTAATTTTTAATAGTTTTTGCGTACGCGTATATATTATAAACTATTGTAACAAACAAAAATTGATCAGAGAGAAAATTTATACGCTAAATAACGTTGGTATAAATAATAATTATCCAAACGAAGACGAAAAATAGATTTCACTAGTAATAAAAATAGGCCTATCGGTTTTGATCATCTGAATGAGTCAAAATTTACAGAACGCTATAAGCTTAAAAGAAATTTACTCTCAAAATTCTTGAAGAATTGAGGTTACACGGGAATATCCTCGATAACATGAATAAAACAAAAACTACGATGAGATGTAAAATATACAAATACACAAAACATGAAACAAATAGAAAAATCATGAGACAAGAACGCCTCCCTACAATTAGTTTAGCCTGGTTTAGCCAATCTGAAGCAAAATCGACACTTATCATAGTAGCACAGTCGTCTTAACGAGAGTTTTACTAACCGGGCCCAAACGGGCGTTGGTGAAGTGGCTATTAGGATAACGGGCGTTAAAAATTATATCGCCAGTTAACAAACGGTCCGTTAGGAAGAGAATTAACAGACGTCCGTGAAACGGGACTAGAATCATGTAAGATTAAATGGTGATACAGATGACAAACAGGCAAAGAAGAGATGATTGCTCAGGGGTTGAAAAAAGAAGACTGGTCAGACAGGCAGCAACAACGGAAGCGACAAACGCTGAACGGTGTTATTGCAAGTGATTGCATTATACTGAAAGCAAAGGTGGGAAAAGAGATAGGCTCTATTAATGGCGTGTAAGACTGCAAATCGCCTCGCATGGAAGACGAAAGGAGACTGGGCGCTCATTCATGTGGCTGGCAACTCAGGGAGGAAGAAACAAAAAGTTTTACAACTTGGGGCGCATGACACGAAGTTCCACGCATCGTAACCATGCGCAGTGCGATCAATAGCAACACTTTCACTTCATTGTTCACTTCTTACTCTCTCCCTCTCTCACAACTCTCTCTCACTCTCTCTCTCTCTCTCTCTCTATCCTACACACACGTATTCGCACTATAATAACCATACTATGCGATAGTTATACTAATCAATCAGGTTCCGATATTTCTTGTAAGTTTGCTGCCGACATGGGTACAAAGTTGGCAACGAAAAAATCCGTTAGTCTAGTCTTTTGGCATCATTAAAAATGGCTTTGCGAAGCAAAGTAGAAAAACAATTAAGTTCTATAAAACGAGACTATGCCGACTCTTAAGTATGAATTAGAAATTAGGGTCATGATGTTAGCACAATCAGGGCGGCTAGGTGGGCCTGTCCTTTCCATCCCCTTCGATAAATATTTCCTGCTTACGCCAGTGGCTAAAAACCTGAATTGTTTTGAAATCAGTCTATAAGAATTTGTAATTTTAATTATGTGCAATTACGAATTCGTGGGTAAAAGTTACACGTGTGGGCCCTTATTAGGGTGCCATAAAATAAACCCAAGAAGGGTATTTTACAACCTCTTCTATACCTGGCACATCTGCCCACAATCATTGTTGTCAAAAACAGTTCTAGTACCCAGCCCTTACAAACTAACAGTTCACAATTCACGCTTAATAGCAGGCGCGAGGTTCACACACACACAGACACACAACATCTAACAAATGAATAAACGATAGCAGTACGAATATTGTTCTATTGGCCTGCACAATATACATAGTGTAGCTCGTACCGTTAGACTGAATTCTTTGTGTGCATCCACATGACGAACAAATTCACCTGTCAGATATTAATTTATATGTTAATAAAAACTGTAGTAAACCAACTCCAGACAAATAAGCAGGGCACCATGACAAACTATCTAAGAATTCCATCCTAAATTATGAGTGAACGTAACATAGCGAATATTTAGTACAAAACATCGAGAGTGTATCGCAAACCAGCAAACAAGCAATGGGCTACAAGTGAAATAAATGTTTTTCTTTTTTCTTTTTTCTTTACATGTATATTACATGGTGTTGGTGGGAGGGTAGCTTGAGGATAGATGTGAGAGAAGTAGTGGGTACATTACAGAGAGAGAGAGAGAGATGTATATAATTAATTGTGTGCATTTGTAAACGGTAAAAGAGCGTGTACTTGTACGTGACCTAAACAATGACTATATTCAAACATATCGGCTCAGTATATAATGAACTAGTTCTTCCGTTTCCAAAATGATGAGTGTAAGGCAATAGTTGCAGGTAGGAGAAGAGGCTGTATAAAACTGTTCCCCAAGACCTCTCGAGGGTCATGTTTATTTCAGGCATATTGTTCGCTCAAGGGGCCCCACACGTATCACCTTTACCCTGAATTCGTTCTAATCGGTTCCCTATTTTAAAATTGCAACATAATTAAACCTAGACGGAAATTAAGATGGGGATCGATAACAAACAAAGACGCTCAATGATCATCAAGAAATCAGACGTGTAGTTTAACAGCCGACACCCATGTCAGCCGACTAGTCTTATGATAACGTTTCTGTTATCACGTTTTGTGTGTGACGGTGTCGAACAGACCCTTCGCTCACTGCTTTTCTAGTAAATGATTTGATAACAATATCTTATTTCGCGGAGATAACATCTGTTATATATTTAAATCGATGATACGGTTTATTTTTCTTGAAATATTATTTTGAAATATATTAAAGTTTGTAGTTGTTGAAAATTGAAAGCTACTAATTTTATAAAGTAATTAAAATGTAACATTCGAGGTTACTAAAAGTGTGTTTACAGTTGTATAATTATAATTGTCTGAAAAGAATTCCCTTATATAAAAAAAATAAAATAGTGGTATTAATATTATTTAAACACTAACGTTGCTTAAGTTTAAAAGTAAAGTATACTAGTTGGTCGCTTGATGGTGGTGACCGTCTTGTTGATACTAGCTGCGAAACTTCTCCTCCAGGTCGATAATCGTCTAAGTACGTTACGTCTTGTAAAGTCTGGACAATAGAACAAATATAATACACTTTCACGTACCTGTTCGTGATTTCTGGAAGTTCAATAAGCTGCCAAGACGGTTTACAAAACCAACTCACTTTATCTACAAGGTTAGGTGACCTTGTTTAATAATGGGCGCCACACGGATTTATTTTGGGAAAATCCCGTGGAAAACCCATTAATAAAATCAAATAATAATTTTAAAAAAGTTATTATAATTGTTTATTGCCCTTATGGCAATGCAATTCAACAATATTCAATCACAACTGAAGGTTGTTTTGATTCTTCTAAATGAATTATTTAGTTACCTTTTAGAAATAAATTAAGTCGAGTTATGCTGTTAATAATGGGTTTTTTATTCATACCCTTGATAGAGAATTCAAGCAAATATAATTAAAAGAATATAATGATGTACAATTGCAAATATGTTGTTACATACCCTATAAAGCTGGCTCAGAGCATAAGCAATACATCTGGTTAAGTCCAGATACTCTTTACTTTGAACATTAATATTATTTAAATCTCAGATGTGAGTTCTTTGAGACACAAAAAAGAAGGCTCATGCCTACACAATAGCTAATGATTTTCTGATATAATATAGATTAGTAATGCCTTGAGGTTACTATTATAAAATAAAAATAAAAATAGCCTATTTTATAGGTTATGCGTTCGTCACGCTTGGTTCATGATTTACAAAGTTATATTTTGAGCACACTTATAACTAACATTCAACTTAACTGGTATTGACAAATTCATTAAATAAATTTAGACATGGTGTAGTACAGAAAAATGTTTCAGTGTTATGCGTCAGTACAGATTTGTTTATCAAAATATACAGGTTATGGCGCTCGGAGTAAAATGAATAAATTGTTACACTGTTACCTTGTGTTTTAATCTTTCGATTAAAATTTCAATTAACACATCAATGATCGGATTATAATGATCATCGTTATTCACTACACACGCACAAGAACAGAGAATTTCGATCCACTTCTGACTTAAAGGATCATAAATAATACTATTTAATTATTTCTTCTGTTCATTATTTTTCCCGCACTAAATGAAATAATACTGCACATAAACACAATGGTTCTTTGTAGAATATCTTGAAGTTGTCGTTAGTTGTTGTCGAACTGTTTCCATTGAAGTCCTATTGTGATGACGCTATCAGTTATTAAAAATGTTGATGAGACCAGCGTACCTGTCACGCCGAATGAAATTAAGAAGTGTCTGATGAAAATCTGCTGCAGCCCCTTATATACCCGACCATTTGATCGGCTTTAGGCGATAGTGTTAATTACTAAGCTATTTTTTCATTGGCTTAGCCAGGTGTGATGAACGTGACGTATTGTCTTTCCAACCGTCAAAAACGGTTTTTAACCGACTCGTCACCAGAATGATTGACAGTTGTCGTTGTTATTGGTGTTGATAACCAGATTCCTTATGCATATTTTGTAAATGATGCTAACACCTTTCACGCACTTAATATAGTTGCGATTGGGGTTGTATCGCTATCAAATTAAAGAATATTTTGTCCTCTTTAATTTGATATAGTTTGATACCGGTTTAACTACACTTTTACTGACATTGTTAAATAAACAATGTTCAGGTACACTACTTCGCACTGTCGTCTGTTAACCGAAATCGGCGATTACACACTCTGACTAATTGTGTTTGTGTTCCACATCGCGTTTTATCACTCAAACGTTTATGTTAGAACACTGTTAAATCTGTACTGATATTTAAGTACTGAACATTATGAATAAACCTTAACTTATACATTGTAATGAACTGTCCTTACTTACTATGATATTTCGTTTCACATTATTTTGCTCTATTCTATTAACTAACAATTGAAGTATTAATTATATCATTTTAATAATGTTCATCGCTATGTTTGAGTATAAAAATTGTTCTGTGTATGTGATCTACACTTATATTACCTCCTACTAATCACCTTACTGATGATTGTTCGGTCTAGGCCTTGTTGAGACATACCGTTTGTATAGGATCTCTGCCTTAACAACATTTATTAGTTCACAATCCGGTACCCTGCTGAGGTAGCTTATTTGTATAAGGTTCCCTTTTACAAACATGTTTACTTGTCATAAGTATATTTGAGACTGAAATATAGCTTCGTTCTCATTTTGTGGCCATCGCTAATTTTAGTTCTTGGCATTAATAATTACTAGTCACATTTAATTAATTCTCAGCCAAATGCTGATTCTGATCTCACATTATTCAGATTCTTATTTAATCATTTTTATTAACATATCATATTCCATTTAAGTTATTCACTGACTCGCTTGACAGCTTAAAGTGAATTTAATTTGTCCATTAGTTTGGGTCAGTTATAGTCTGGTTGTAGTGTCAAACAGTATTTGGGTTTACTGCTTCTTGTGGCACTTCTGCTTCTTTCTTCTTCCATGGTTCCTCTCTTCTTGGTTACTCTTATCACTACATTATCTATTTACATCATCGTTATGTACTTATTAAATCTGATAGTATATGTCTAGGTTATGTAACATCTGGTTATGTTACATATACTCCCCCCTCAAAATTGATAATTTGAGAGAAAATTTGATTTTTTATAAAATTATCATTTCATTTCAGTTTTTTGCATATTACTACTGTTTTTTGTCTTGTACTCTTTACATTGATCTTTAACATACTATTAGTGTGTTACACTAGCTTGATTTCTTGCCTAGTGATATAATTCTTAGCTTAGTAGTATTTTTTCAAGTTTCTCACATTTTAAGTCGTTTAATTACAATAGATCTCATTTCTTAAATTAACAATTTCCTGTCTTATCATACACTTTTCTTTCTTATCACATATCTTTACTTTTGTGATTATTTCAATGGTTCTTATATTTTATACCTCACAGATTCTTTAATAATAGTCCTTGATACATTACAATATAACTCCCTAACTTTTGTAGTGGGTTCGGAATCAGAGTGGCTCACTGTGGCTTACATTCTCTGCCGTTCCTCAATACACATACTCAGATTCAGAGACATACTCTTCTCTGTCTGAGAAAAAAAATAAAAATTGCACCTGGCAATAGTTGCACTATCACAACACATAAAATATCACATATCATTCATTTTCAATAATATAATATCTTCAATATAATATTCAAGGTATCAGAGGTTTTCATTTGTATCACATTCCCTTCTTTTATACTTTCTAACATACTTCCTTTTCACAGGTAATTATTTCTTTTCAGACTTGACATTCTCGACTATGCTTTTTTATCAGCCGTATTGTTACCTTTTATACTAGTTGACAATTTGTTTTGGTTTACTTGAGTATTCTTAAAATTACACACTTACATTGATCATCATATAATTATGCAGTTGGTCCCTACATATAGAGTGTACAATATTTTATTTTCACAAGAGTTTACAAGTTTTTTTTTTCTCGTTAGTAATTTATATTTATCCTGAATTATCAGGGTTTACAATATTCATATACAAAATGTTCTTGGTTAGATGTTCTCTGACATATCTTGGTACATACAATATTTGATAATTAATTAACATTTTTCTTTCTCTTCATTCCACAATAATAATAGCCATCTTTATAATTAGCTCTCTTTGTTATTCTGCCTCTCTTCTCCTTCAAGTGTCTGATAATTTACACTTATTCTGGACGATTTTAATTCTCGTTTATGGAGTATACAATATTTGATAATTACAATACAATGTGATAATATAATAACACATTAATATCTGATTTTATAGACATTCTTGGGGTTACATTGTTCATTTAATAAACATTTTTTCTCTCTCTCTACTTTCCATAATAATATCCTTCTTTCATGTTATACCTTTGGTTTTCTTCTTCTCTACTCCTTCAAGTGATGGTGGTTCTCACTTATTCTGGATGATTTTATATAATATTTTAGTTTTATGAGAGGTATACAATAATCATTTGATAAACATTTTTTTTTTCTTTAAATATAGCATAGTAATTTTAGTTATAAGATAGTAGTAGCTCCTCTTTAAATCAATCTAACATAGGAGTATTAAAGTAATTTTATGTCATTATCCTAGGTATATTTTTGTTATATGCCACTTTTGGTTCTCTATGATACAATAGGTATCTTTCTTCTCATTAAATTATTTGGTTTACAAATACACGTTTTTCTACCATTTAGTATGATAGATCTGGTTCTTATTTAATAAGTAACAAATAGTTTGGCCTATATCTTAATTCTACACACTTTTTATAACACAGTATGGCAAATAGGTTTGTTACAGACAATTAGTTACTTTCAATATCTTGGGCATAATACATGATTCTTCTAATCACCAACTGAATCCGTTTATAGTAGTTATTTAAAAAAATTTTTTTTTATACACTAAATATTCCGGTGGTAAATGTCGCCTACCACTATAACTTATCTGCTCTTAACAATAATCACTTTTATGGTCTACATACATGGGGTTATTTTGTGCTTTTCCACTCTATTGGGTTCATTGTTGGGGACAATTACGTTTCACAGGTCTCCTTTTCCATATCTGTTTCTAGTATTACATGTTTGGGATATTTGGCATATGTTCCTATCATGCGGTTCTTCCACTTTGCGGCCACCAGATAGTCATCGGCTTCCCGTTTTCTCGCCTTCTTCCTCTCATCATTTTTAGTATCCACGTGTCCAGTGTACTCCTGGTCTTTGTTATTATTGACTCCCAGTATCTCTTCTAACTCTGGTTGATCGTCATTAGTTTTCTGGTTGGATTTTTCCATTGATTGGTCCCTCTTCTTCCGTAATTCCTTTATTTCTTGGGCATACCGTTCAATGATCCGGTCCAGTTGTTCTTGATACCCTTTCCTTTTCTTGGGATGCCTTATTCTCCCTTTGGAAATATTTGCCTTAAGTATTTTATTGGTTATAGTCTTCTTTGTTGTAGCACATTTCTTCTCTTCGTCCATCTTCATGAAGCTCCTTCGATACTCCTTTCTATAGATTCCTTCTTTACGGTTGTTGACTGGGAAATAAATCATATTACCTAGACCGCTTCAAGTCATTTCGATTAATTCTTTTGTTACCCTAGTCTTCTTTGGGCGTAATATTCTTCTTATCTTCGCCTCCTTTTCTTCCGCTTTCTTAATTATTTTGTTCCTTTCTTCACGAATTTTAATTTTCGAATTCACTTGTTCGGTAGTTGTATTTCTGGGTAATTCTTTTGTCTCCACTTGATAATCACACATTGGCAGATTATTTTGTTTTAACTCCGTTCTCGGCTAATAATTCTTCCGTTTCTTGAATTATCTGAGCCTTCCTTATACATTCGGTATTGATTTCCTTGTTGTGGATATCTTCCTGGTTTCTGTCAAACTCATCTTCAGTTAATAATGTATTTGAGTCCGGTTGCTTTTCCGCCTGTTCATTATTGGTTTCCATTTCTTCCCTCCATTGTTGGATTATTTCTTCTCTCCATAGTCTGATATCGTTCACCATTTCTTCTCTTGCCTTCTCAAAGCGATTCTCTACTGGTTGGGGGAACTGTTCCCTCCTACGTTCCATCATCATCTTCTGGAAACTTAGCAGCTCCGTCGATGCTATTTCTTTAGGTTGGTTTTTTATGGTGTCACTTGCATTTACCTCCCCTTCAGGCGTTTTTGTGTCCGGCGTTTCCATTACTTCTTTATTTTCTGTCTTTGAGTTTATATTTGTATATTCGAAGTTCACGGTCAGTGCGTTATCGCTTACCATCTCTTGGACTGCTTCATCATTCTCTTCCATCATGTCATTACCTTTATTAACCAATTGGTAGGGGGTTTTTATGTTCTCGTTAGTGACTTCGCTGTGTTCACTTGCAGATTCATATAGTTCATTATGGTCCTTCCTTGTTATTGTTTCGGTCTCTGGGTCAGCTATTAATACTTCCTCCTCTTTTTCATCATCATTGACGTCTTGTTCTGGGACATCTTTAGTCATATTTTCTTGTGGTTGTTCCATGGATTCCTTCTGGCTATGGTCGTCCTCAATTTTGTCGTTAGTATTTTTCCCATTCTTCATTAAGTCTTCACCTATCTGTCTCTTCTCGTTTTTTAATTTCTTGGCATTCTTCAATTCTTCTTCGAACGCTTCCCTCCGTTTACGCTCTTCTTCCCGTCTCTCACTCTGGCGTCTTGTTTCCTCTTCCTCCTGCTGTGCTACTCGGCTATAGAATAATTCTTCATTTTGTCTTATCTTGTTGTCTCTTAGTTCTCTTTCAACTGCTTCTTTTCTTCTACGCTCATCTTCCCATCTCTGGTAACGGTAGTCCCTTTTCTCTTCATTTCGCCATGTTGGTTGGTTATTATACCATCTTGTATTCCGGTTCCTCCTTGGTTGTGGGGTTTCCCATTCGTGGAGTCTTGCAAAGCCCTCTTCCCTCTTACTTCTTAATTGGTCTGACTCCTCTTTCATCCATCTCTTCTCCTCTTCCATTTTTCGGTTCAACTCTTCACCATCGATTTTCAATATTCTGTATATTTGGTCCCAGTCTACTCTCTCCCTTCTCCTTCTATTTCCCCGGTACATCTTTGTTTTAGTTGACTTTGTATATATTATTGTCTGTGTATGTAAGGCATGGTTGTTCTTTTGTGTCTGCCGGGCTGATTTAAAATATAAAAAATCTTTTTATCAAATATTTTTTCGAGCCACACTAGTTGGTGCGCCAATTTGTTATATATTTAAAAAGATGATGCGGTTTATTTTTATTGAAATATTATTTTGAAATATATTAAAGTTTGTAGTTGTTGAAAATTGAAAGTTACTAATTTTATAAAGTAATTAAAATGTAACATTCGAGGTTACTAAAAGTGTGTTTACAATTGTATAATTATAATTGTCTGAAAAGAATTCCCTTATATAAAAAAATAAAATAGTGGTATTAATATTATTTAAACACTAGCGTTGCTTAAGTTTAAAAGTAAAGTATACTAGTTGGTCGCTTGATGGTGGTGACCGTCTTGTTGATACTAGCTGCGAAACTTCTCCTCCAGGTCGATAATCGTCTAAGTACGTTACGTCTTGTAAAGTCTGGACAATAGAACAAATATAATACACTTTCACGTACCTGTTCGTGATTTCTGGAAGTTCAATAAGCTGCCAAGACGGTTTACAAAACCAACTCACTTTATCTACAAGGTTAGGTGACCTTGTTTAATAATGGGCGCCACACGGATTTATTTTGGGAAAATCCCGTGGAAAACCCATTAATAAAATCAAATAATAATTTTAAAAAAGTTATTATAATTGTTTATTGCCCTTATGGCAATGCAATTCAACAATATTCAATCACAACTGAAGGTTGTTTTGATTCTTCTAAATGAATTATTTAGTTACCTTTTAGAAATAAATTAAGTCGAGTTATGCTGTTAATAATGGGTTTTTATTCATACCCTTGATAGAGAATTCAAGCAAATATAATTAAAAGAATACAATGATGTACAATTGCAAATATGTTGTTACATACCCTATAAAGCTGGCTCAGAGCATAAGCAATACATCTGGTTAAGTCCAGATACTCTTTACTTTGAACATTAATATTATTTAAATCTCAGATGTGAGTTCTTTGAGACACAAAAAAGAAGGCTCATGCCTACACAATAGCTAATGATTTTCTGATATAATATAGACTAGTAATGCCTTGAGGTTACTATTGTAAAATAAAAATAAAAATAAAAATAACCTATTTTATAGGTTATGCGTTCGTCACGCTTGGTTCATGATTTACAAAGTTATATTTTGAGCACACTTATAACTAACATTCAACTTAACTGGTATTGACAAATTCATTAAATAAATTTAGACATGGTGTAGTACAGAAAAATGTTTCAGTGTTATGCGTCAGTACAGATTTGTTTATCAAAATATACAGGTTATGGCGCTCGGAGTAAAATGAATAAATTGTTACACTGTTACCTTGTGTTTTAATCTTTCGATTAAAATTTCAATTAACACATCAATGATCGGATTATAATGATCATCGTTATTCACTACACACGCACAAGAACAGAGAATTTCGATCCACTTCTGACTTAAAGGATCATAAATAATACTATTTAATTCTTGGATTTCGTTGTCCATGACGTGTCCGTTACTTAACTAAATATCACTATAATATTGACGACTCGGAACACAAAGTTTTTTATAAGTAAAAACGTAAAGTTTTACCTTACAGCCTAAACCGGCTTTCACCTATAGAAGGCTTCATGAGCCTCTGATGAAGCCTTCTATAGGTGAAAGCCGGTTTAGGCTGTAAGGTAAAACTTTACGTTTTTACTTATAAAAAACTTTGTGTTCCGAGTCGTCAATATTATAGTGATATTTACTATTTAATTATTTCTTCTGTTCATTATTTTTCCCGCACTAAATGAAATAATACTGCACATAAACACAATGGTTCTTTGTAGAATATCTTGAAGTTGTCGTTAGTTGTTGTCGAACTGTTTCCATTGAAGTCCTATTGTGATGACGCTATCAGTTATTAAAAATGTTGATGAGACCAGCGTACCTGTCACGCCGAATGAAATTAAGAAGTGTCTGATGAAAATCTGCTGCAGCCCCTTATATACCCGACCATTTGATCGGCTTTAGGCGATAGTGTTAATTACTAAGCTATTTTTTCATTGGCTTAGCCAGGTGTGATGAACGTGACGTATTGTCTTTCCAACCGTCAAACACGGTTTTTAACCGACTCGTCACCAGAATGATTGACAGTTGTCGTTGTTATTGGTGTTGATAACCAGATTCCTTATGCATATTTTGTAAATGATGCTAACACCTTTCACGCACTTAATATAGTTGCGATTGGGGTTGTATCGCTATCAAATTAAAGAATATTTTGTCCTCTTTAATTTGATATAGTTTGATACCGGTTTAACTACACTTTTACTGACATTGTTAAATAAACAATGTTCAGGTACACTACTTCGCACTGTCGTCTGTTAACCGAAATCGGCGATTACACACTCTGACTAATTGTGTTTGTGTTCCACATCGCGTTTTATCACTCAAACGTTTATGTTAGAACACTGTTAAATCTGTACTGATATTTAAGTACTGAACATTATGAATAAACCTTAACTTATACATTGTAATGAACAGTCCTTACTTACTATGATATTTCGTTTCACATTATTTTGCTCTATTCTATTAACTAACAATTGAAGTATTAATTATATCATTTTAATAATGTTTATCGCTATGTTTGAGTATAAAAATTGTTCTGTGTATGTGATCTACACTTATATTACCTCCTACTAATCACCTTACTGATGATTGTTCGGTCTAGGCCTTGTTGAGACATACCGTTTGTATAGGATCTCTGCCTTAACAACATTTATTAGTTCACAATCCGGTACCCTGCTGAGGTAGCTTATTTGTATAAGGTTCCCTTTTACAAACATGTTTACTTGTCATAAGTATATTTGAGACTGAAATATAGCTTCGTTCTCATTTTGTGGCCATCGCTAATTTTAGTTCTTGGCATTAATAATTACTAGTCATATTTAATTAATTCTCAGCCAAATGCTGATTCTGATCTCACATTATTCAGATTCTTATTTAATCATTTTTATTAACATATCATATTCCATTTAAGTTATTCACTGACTCGCTTGACAGCTTAAAGTGAATTTAATTTGTCCATTAGTTTGGGTCAGTTATAGTCTGGTTGTAGTGTCAAACAGTATTTGGGTTTACTGCTTCTTGTGGCACTTCTGCTTCTTTCTTCTTCCATGGTTCCTCTCTTCTTGGTTACTCTTATCACTACATTATCTATTTACATCATCGTTATGTACTTATTAAATCTGATAGTATATGTCTAGGTTATGTAACATCTGGTTATGTTACATATACTCCCCCCTCAAAATTGATAATTTGAGAGAAAATTTGATTTTTTATAAAATTATCATTTCATTTCAGTTTTTTGCATATTACTACTGTTTTTTGTTTTGTACTCTTTACATTGATCTTTAACATACTATTAGTGTGTTACACTAGCTTGATTTCTTGCCTAGTGATATAATTCTTAGCTTAGTAGTATTTTTTCAAGTTTCTCACATTTTAAGTCATTTAATTACAATAGATCTCATTTCTTAAATTAACAATTTCCTGTCTTATCATACACTTTTCTTTCTTATCACATATCTTTACTTTTGTGATTATTTCAATGGTTCTTATATTTTATACCTCACAGATTCTTTAATAATAGTCCTTGATACATTACAATATAACTCCCTAACTTTTGTAGTGGGTTCGGAATCAGAGTGGCTCACTGTGGCTTACATTCTCTGCCGTTCCTCAATACACATACTCAGATTCAGAGGCAAAAAATAAAAATTGCACCTGGCAATAGTTGCACTATCACAACACATAAAATATCACATATCATTCATTTTCAATAATATAATATCTTCAATATAATATTCAAGGTATCAGAGGTTTTCATTTGTATCACATTCCCTTCTTTTATACTTTCTAACATACTTCCTTTTCACAGGTAATTATTTCTTTTCAGACTTGACATTCTCGACTATGCTTTTTTATCAGCCGTATTGTTACCTTTTATACTAGTTGACAATTTGTTTTGGTTTACTTGAGTATTCTTAAAATTACACACTTACATTGATCATCATATAATTATGCAGTTGGTCCCTACATATAGAGTGTACAATATTTTATTTTCACAAGAGTTTACAAGTTTTTTTTTTCTCGTTAGTAATTTATATTTATCCTGAATTATCAGGGTTTACAATATTCATATACAAAATGTTCTTGGTTAGATGTTCTCTGACATATCTTGGTACATACAATATTTGATAATTAATTAACATTTTTCTTTCTGTTCATTCCACAATAATAATAGCCATCTTTATAATTAGCTCTCTTTGTTATTCTGCCTCTCTTCTCCTTCAAGTGTCTGATAATTTACACTTATTCTGGACGATTTTAATTCTCGTTTATGGAGTATACAATATTTGATAATTACAAGACAATGTGATAATATAATAACAACACATTAATATCTGATTTTATAGACATTCTTGGGGTTACATTGTTCATTTAATAAACATTTTTTCTCTCTCTCTACTTTCCATAATAATATCCTTCTTTCATGTTATACCTTTGGTTTTCTTCTTCTCTACTCCTTCAAGTGATGGTGGTTCTCACTTATTCTGGATGATTTTATATAATATTTTAGTTTTATGAGAGGTATACAATAATCATTTGATAAACATTTTTTTTTTCTTTAAATATAGCATAGTAATTTTAGTTATAAGATAGTAGTAGCTCCTCTTTAAATCAATCTAACATAGGAGTATTAAAGTAATTTTATGTCATTATCCTAGGTATATTTTTGTTATATGCCACTTTTGGTTCTCTATGATACAATAGGTATCTTTCTTCTCATTAAATTATTTGGTTTACAAATACACGTTTTTCTACCATTTAGTATGATAGATCTGGTTCTTATTTAATAAGTAACAAATAGTTTGGCCTATATCTTAATTCTACACACTTTTTATAACACAGTATGGCAAATAGGTTTGTTACAGACAATTAGTTACTTTCAATATCTTGGGCATAATACATGATTCTTCTAATCACCAACTGAATCCGTTTATAGTAGTTATTTAAAAAAATTTTTTTTTATACACTAAATATTCCGGTGGTAAATGTCGCCTACCACTATAACTTATCTGCTCTTAACAATAATCACTTTTATGGTCTACATACATGGGGTTATTTTGTGCTTTTCCACTCTATTGGGTTCATTGTTGGGGACAATTACGTTTCACAGGTCTCCTTTTCCATATCTGTTTCTAGTATTACATGTTTGGGATATTTGGCATATGTTCCTATCATGCGGTTCTTCCACTTTGCGGCCACCAGATAGTCATCGGCTTCCCGTTTTCTCGCCTTCTTCCTCTCATCATTTTTAGTATCCACGTGTCCAGTGTACTCCTGGTCTTTGTTATTATTGACTCCCAGTATCTCTTCTAACTCTGGTTGATCGTCATTAGTTTTCTGGTTGGATTTTTCCATTGATTGGTCCCTCTTCTTCCGTAATTCCTTTATTTCTTGGGCATACCCTTCAATGATCCGGTCCAGTTGTTCTTGATACCCTTTCCTTTTCTTGGGATGCCTTATTCTCCCTTTGGAAATATTTGCCTTAAGTATTTTATTGGTTATAGTCTTCTTTGTTGTAGCACATTTCTTCTCTTCGTCCATCTTCATGAAGCTCCTTCGATACTCCTTTCTATAGCGTAATATTCTTCTTATCTTCGCCTCCTTTTCTTCCGCTTTCTTAATTATTTTGTTCCTTTCTTCATGAATTTTAATTTTCGAATTCACTTGTTCGGTAGTTGTATTTCTGGGTAATTCTTTTGTCTCACTTGATAATCACACATTGGCAGATTATTTTGTTTTAACTCCCCGTTCTCGGCTAATAATTCTTCCGTTTCTTGAATTATCTGAGCCTTCCTTATACATTCGGTATTGATTTCCTTGTTGTGGATATCTTCCTGGTTTCTGTCAAACTCATCTTCAGTTAATAATGTATTTGAGTCCGGTTGCTTTTCCGCTTGTTCATTATTGGTTTCCATTTCTTCCCTCCATTGTTGGATTATTTCTTCTCTCCATAGTCTGATATCGTTCACCATTTCTTCTCTTGCCTTCTCAAAGTGATTCTCTACTGGTTGGGGGAACTGTTCCCTCCTACGTTCCATCATCATCTTCTGGAAACTTAGCAGCTCCGTCGATGCTATTTCTTTAGGTTGGTTTTTTATGGTGTCACTTGCATTTACCTCCCCTTCAGGCGTTTTTGTGTCCGGCGTTTCCATTACTTCTTTATTTTCTGTCTTTGAGTTTATATTTGTATATTCGAAGTTCACGGTCAGTGCGTTATCGCTTACCATCTCTTGGACTGCTTCATCATTCTCTTCCGTCGTGTCATTACCTTTATTCACCTTTTAGTAGGGGGTTTTTATGTTCTCGTTAGTGACTTCGCTGTGTTCACTTGCAGATTCATATAGTTCATTATGGTCCTTCCTTGTTATTGTTTTGGTCTCTGGGTCAGCTATTAATACTTCCTCCTCTTTTTCATCATCATTGACGTCTTGTTCTGGGACATCTTTAGTCATATTTTCTTGTGGTTGTTCCATGGATTCCTTCTGGCTATGGTTGTCCTCAATTTTGTCGTTAGTATTTTTCCCATTCTTCATTAAGTCTTCACCTATCTGTCTCTTCTCGTTTTTTAATTTCTTGGCATTCTTCAATTCTTCTTCGAACGCTTCCCTCCGTTTACGCTCTTCTTCCCGTCTCTCACTCTGGCGTCTTGTTTCCTCTTCCTCCTGCTGTGCTGCTCGGCTATAGAATAATTCTTCATTTTGTCTTATCTTGTTGTCTCTTAGTTCTCTTTCAACTGCTTCTTTTCTTCTACGCTCATCTTCCCATCTCTGGTAACGGTAGTCCCTTTTCTCTTCATTTCGCCATGTTGGTTGGTTATTATACCATCTTGTATTCCGGTTCCTCCTTGGTTGTGGGGTTTCCCATTCGTGGAGTCTTGCAAAGCCCTCTTCCCTCTTACTTCTTAATTGGTCTGACTCCTCTTTCATCCATCTCTTCTCCTCTTCCATTTTTCGGTTCAACTCTTCACCATCGATTTTCAATATTCTGTATATTTGGTCCCAGTCTACTCTCTCCCTTCTCCTTCTATTTCCCCGGTACATCTTTGTTTTAGTTGACTTTGTATATATTATTGTCTGTGTATGTAAGGCGTGGTTGTTCTTTTGTGTCTGCCGGGCTGATTTAAAATATAAAAAATCTTTTTATCAAATATTTTTTCGAGCCACACTAGTTGGTGCGCCAATTTGTTATATATTTAAAAAGATGATGCGGTTTATTTTTATTGAAATATTATTTTGAAATATATTAAAGTTTGTAGTTGTTGCAAATTGAAAGTTACTAATTTTATAAAGTAACTAAAATGTAACATTCGAGGTTACTAAAAGTGTGTTTACAATTGTATAATTATAATTGTCTGAAAAGAATTCCCTTATATAAAAAAATAAAATAGTGGTATTAATATTATTTAAACACTAGCGTTGCTTAAGTTTAAAAGTAAAGTATACTAGTTGGTCGCTTGATGGTGGTGACCGTCTTGTTGATACTAGCTGCGAAACTTCTCCTCCAGGTCGATAATCGTCTAAGTACGTTACGTCTTGTAAAGTCTGGACAATAGAACAAATATAATACACTTTCACGTACCTGTTTGTGATTTCTGGAAGTTCAATAAGCTGCCAAGACGGTTTACAAAACCAACTCACTTTATCTACAAGGTTAGGTGACCTTGTTTAATAATGGGCGCCACACGGATTTATTTTGGGAAAATCCCGTGGAAAACCCATTAATAAAATCAAATAATAATTTTAAAAAAGTTATTATAATTGTTTATTGCCCTTATGGCAATGCAATTCAACAATATTCAATCACAACTGAAGGTTGTTTTGATTCTTCTAAATGAATTATTTAGTTACCTTTTAGAAATAAATTAAGTCGAGTTATGCTGTTAATAATGGGTTTTTATTCATACCCTTGATAGAGAATTCAAGCAAATATAATTAAAAGAATACAATGATGTACAATTGCAAATATGTTGTTACATACCCTATAAAGCTGGCTCAGAGCATAAGCAATACATCTGGTTAAGTCCAGATACTCTTTACTTTGAACATTAATATTATTTAAATCTCAGATGTGAGTTCTTTGAGACACAAAAAAGAAGGCTCATGCCTACACAATAGCTAATGATTTTCTGATATAATATAGACTAGTAATGCCTTGAGGTTACTATTGTAAAATAAAAATAAAAATAAAAATAACCTATTTTATAGGTTATGCGTTCGTCACGCTTGTTTCATGATTTACAAAGTTATATTTTGAGCACACTTATAACTAACATTCAACTTAACTGGTATTGACAAATTCATTAAATAAATTTAGACATGGTGTAGTACAGAAAAATGTTTCAGTGTTATGCGTCAGTACAGATTTGTTTATCAAAATATACAGGTTATGGCGCTCGGAGTAAAATGAATAAATTGTTACACTGTTACCTTGTGTTTTAATCTTTCGATTAAAATTTCAATTAACACATCAATGATCGGATTATAATGATCATCGTTATTCACTACACACGCACAAGAACAGAGAATTTCGATCCACTTCTGACTTAAAGGATCATAAATAATACTATTTAATTCTTGGATTTCGTAATCCATGACGTGTCCGTTACTTAACTAAATATCACTATAATATTGACGACTCGGAACACAAAGTTTTTTATAAGTAAAAACGTAAAGTTTTACCTTACAGCCTAAACCGGCTTTCACCTATAGAAGGCTTCATGAGCCTCTGATGAAGCCTTCTATAGGTGAAAGCCGGTTTAGGCTGTAAGGTAAAACTTTACGTTTTTACTTATAAAAAACTTTGTGTTCCGAGTCGTCAATATTATAGTGATATTTACTATTTAATTATTTCTTCTGTTCATTATTTTTCCCGCACTAAATGAAATAATACTGCACATAAACACAATGGTTCTTTGTAGAATATCTTGAAGTTGTCGTTAGTTGTTGTCGAACTGTTTCCATTGAAGTCCTATTGTGATGACGCTATCAGTTATTAAAAATGTTGATGAGACCAGCGTACCTGTCACGCCGAATGAAATTAAGAAGTGTCTGATGAAAATCTGCTGCAGCCCCTTATATACCCGACCATTTGATCGGCTTTAGGCGATAGTGTTAATTACTAAGCTATTTTTTCATTGGCTTAGCCAGGTGTGATGAACGTGACGTATTGTCTTTCCAACCGTCAAAAACGGTTTTTAACCGACTCGTCACCAGAATGATTGACAGTTGTCGTTGTTATTGGTGTTGATAACCAGATTCCTTATGCATATTTTGTAAATGATGCTAACACCTTTCACGCACTTAATATAGTTGCGATTGGGGTTGTATCGCTATCAAATTAAAGAACATTTTGTCCTCTTTAATTTGATATAGTTTGATACCGGTTTAACTACACTTTTACTGACATTGTTAAATAAACAATGTTCAGGTACACTACTTCGCACTGTCGTCTGTTAACCGAAATCGGCGATTACACACTCTGACTAATTGTGTTTGTGTTCCACATCGCGTTTTATCACTCAAACGTTTATGTTAGAACACTGTTAAATCTGTACTGATATTTAAGTACTGAACATTATGAATAAACCTTAACTTATACATTGTAATGAACTGTCTTTACTTACTATGATATTTCGTTTCACATTATTTTGCTCTATTCTATTAACTAACAATTGAAGTATTAATTATATCATTTTAATAATGTTTATCGCTATGTTTGAGTATAAAAATTGTTCTGTGTATGTGATCTACACTTATATTACCTCCTACTAATCACCTTACTGATGATTGTTCGGTCTATGCCTTGTTGAGACATACCGTTTGTATAGGATCTCTGCCTTAACAACATTTATTAGTTCACAATCCGGTACCCTGCTGAGGTAGCTTATTTGTATAAGGTTCCCTTTTACAAACATGTTTACTTGTCATAAGTATATTTGAGACTGAAATATAGCTTCGTTCTCATTTTGTGGCCATCGCTAATTTTAGTTCTTGGCATTAATAATTACTAGTCATATTTAATTAATTCTCAGCCAAATGCTGATTCTGATCTCACATTATTCAGATTCTTATTTAATCATTTTTATTAACATATCATATTCCATTTATGTTATTCACTGACTCGCTTGACAGCTTAAAGTGAATTTAATTTGTCCATTAGTTTGGGTCAGTTATAGTCTGGTTGTAGTGTCAAACAGTATTTGGGTTTACTGCTTCTTGTGGCACTTCTGCTTCTTTCTTCTTCCATGGTTCCTCTCTTCTTGGTTACTCTTATCACTACATTATCTATTTACATCATCGTTATGTACTTATTAAATCTGATAGTATATGTCTAGGTTATGTAACATCTGGTTATGTTACATATACTCCCCCCTCAAAATTGATAATTTGAGAGAAAATTTGATTTTTTATAAAATTATCATTTCATTTCAGTTTTTTGCATATTACTACTGTTTTTTGTCTTGTACTCTTTACATTGATCTTTAACATACTATTAGTGTGTTACACTAGCTTGATTTCTTGCCTAGTGATATAATTCTTAGCTTAGTAGTATTTTTTCAAGTTTCTCACATTTTAAGTCATTTAATTACAATAGATCTCATTTCTTAAATTAACAATTTCCTGTCTTATCATACACTTTTCTTTCTTATCACATATCTTTACTTTTGTGATTATTTCAATGGTTCTTATATTTTATACCTCACAGATTCTTTAATAATAGTCCTTGATACATTACAATATAACTCCCTAACTTTTGTAGTGGGTTCGGAATCAGAGTGGCTCACTGTGGCTTACATTCTCTGCCGTTCCTCAATACACATACTCAGATTCAGAGGCAAAAAATAAAAATTGCACCTGGCAATAGTTGCACTATCACAACACATAAAATATCACATATCATTCATTTTCAATAATATAATATCTTCAATATAATATTCAAGGTATCAGAGGTTTTCATTTGTATCACATTCCCTTCTTTTATACTTTCTAACATACTTCCTTTTCACAGGTAATTATTTCTTTTCAGACTTGACATTCTCGACTATGCTTTTTTATCAGCCGTATTGTTACCTTTTATACTAGTTGACAATTTGTTTTGGTTTACTTGAGTATTCTTAAAATTACACACTTACATTGATCATCATATAATTATGCAGTTGGTCCCTACATATAGAGTGTACAATATTTTATTTTCACAAGAGTTTACAAGTTTTTTTTTTCTCGTTAGTAATTTATATTTATCCTGAATTATCAGGGTTTACAATATTCATATACAAAATGTTCTTGGTTAGATGTTCTCTGACATATCTTGGTACATACAATATTTGATAATTAATTAACATTTTTCTTTCTGTTCATTCCACAATAATAATAGCCATCTTTATAATTAGCTCTCTTTGTTATTCTGCCTCTCTTCTCCTTCAAGTGTCTGATAATTTACACTTATTCTGGACGATTTTAATTCTCGTTTATGGAGTATACAATATTTGATAATTACAAGACAATGTGATAATATAATAACAACACATTAATATCTGATTTTATAGACATTCTTGGGGTTACATTGTTCATTTAATAAACATTTTTTCTCTCTCTCTACTTTCCATAATAATATCCTTCTTTCATGTTATACCTTTGGTTTTCTTCTTCTCTACTCCTTCAAGTGATGGTGGTTCTCACTTATTCTGGATGATTTTATATAATATTTTAGTTTTATGAGAGGTATACAATAATCATTTGATAAACATTTTTTTTTTCTTTAAATATAGCATAGTAATTTTAGTTATAAGATAGTAGTAGCTCCTCTTTAAATCAATCTAACATAGGAGTATTAAAGTAATTTTATGTCATTATCCTAGGTATATTTTTGTTATATGCCACTTTTGGTTCTCTATGATACAATAGGTATCTTTCTTCTCATTAAATTATTTGGTTTACAAATACACGTTTTTCTACCATTTAGTATGATAGATCTGGTTCTTATTTAATAAGTAACAAATAGTTTGGCCTATATCTTAATTCTACACACTTTTTATAACACAGTATGGCAAATAGGTTTGTTACAGACAATTAGTTACTTTCAATATCTTGGGCATAATACATGATTCTTCTAATCACCAACTGAATCCGTTTATAGTAGTTATTTTAACAAATTTTTTTTTTATACACTAAATATTCCGGTGGTAAATGTCGCCTACCACTATAACTTATCTGCTCTTAACAATAATCACTTTTATGGTCTACATACATGGGGTTATTTTGTGCTTTTCCACTCTATTGGGTTCATTGTTGGGGACAATTACGTTTCACAGGTCTCCTTTTCCATATCTGTTTCTAGTATTACATGTTTGGGATATTTGGCATATGTTCCTATCATGCGGTTCTTCCACTTTGCGGCCACCAGATAGTCATCGGCTTCCCGTTTTCTCGCCTTCTTCCTCTCATCATTTTTAGTATCCACGTGTCCAGTGTACTCCTGGTCTTTGTTATTATTGACTCCCAGTATCTCTTCTAACTCTGGTTGATCGTCATTAGTTTTCTGGTTGGATTTTTCCATTGATTGGTCCCTCTTCTTCCGTAATTCCTTTATTTCTTGGGCATACCCTTCAATGATCCGGTCCAGTTGTTCTTGATACCCTTTCCTTTTCTTGGGATGCCTTATTCTCCCTTTGGAAATATTTGCCTTAAGTATTTTATTGGTTATAGTCTTCTTTGTTGTAGCACATTTCTTCTCTTCGTCCATCTTCATGAAGCTCCTTCGATACTCCTTTCTATAGATTCCTTCTTTACGGTTGTTGACTGGGAAATAAATCATATTACCTAGACCGCTTCGAGTCATTTCGATTAATTCTTCTGTTACCCTAGTCTTCTTTGGGCGTAATATTCTTCTTATCTTCGCCTCCTTTTCTTCCGCTTTCTTAATTATTTTGTTCCTTTCTTCATGAATTTTAATTTTCGAATTCACTTGTTCGGTAGTTGTATTTCTGGGTAATTCTTTTGTCTCACTTGATAATCACACATTGGCAGATTATTTTGTTTTAACTCCCGTTCTCGGCTAATAATTCTTCCGTTTCTTGAATTATCTGAGCCTTCCTTATACATTCGGTATTGATTTCCTTGTTGTGGATATCTTCCTGGTTTCTGTCAAACTCATCTTCAGTTAATAATGTATTTGAGTCCGGTTGCTTTTCCGCTTGTTCATTATTGGTTTCCATTTCTTCCCTCCATTGTTGGATTATTTCTTCTCTCCATAGTCTGATATCGTTCACCATTCCTTCTCTTGCCTTCTCAAAGTGATTCTCTACTGGTTGGGGGAACTGTTCCCTCCTACGTTCCATCATCATCTTCTGGAAACTTAGCAGCTCCGTCGATGCTATTTCTTTAGGTTGGTTTTTTATGGTGTCACTTGCATTTACCTCCCCTTCAGGCGTTTTTGTGTCCGGCGTTTCCATTACTTCTTTATTTTCTGTCTTTGAGTTTATATTTGTATATTCGAAGTTCACGGTCAGTGCGTTATCGCTTACCATCTCTTGGACTGCTTCATCATTCTCTTCCGTCGTGTCATTACCTTTATTCACCTTTTAGTAGGGGGTTTTTATGTTCTCGTTAGTGACTTCGCTGTGTTCACTTGCAGATTCATATAGTTCATTATGGTCCTTCCTTGTTATTGTTTTGGTCTCTGGGTCAGCTATTAATACTTCCTCCTCTTTTTCATCATCATTGACGTCTTGTTCTGGGACATCTTTAGTCATATTTTCTTGTGGTTGTTCCATGGATTCCTTCTGGCTATGGTTGTCCTCAATTTTGTCGTTAGTATTTTTCCCATTCTTCATTAAGTCTTCACCTATCTGTCTCTTCTCGTTTTTTAATTTCTTGGCATTCTTCAATTCTTCTTCGAACGCTTCCCTCCGTTTACGCTCTTCTTCCCGTCTCTCACTCTGGCGTCTTGTTTCCTCTTCCTCCTGCTGTGCTGCTCGGCTATAGAATAATTCTTCATTTTGTCTTATCTTGTTGTCTCTTAGTTCTCTTTCAACTGCTTCTTTTCTTCTACGCTCATCTTCCCATCTCTGGTAACGGTAGTCCCTTTTCTCTTCATTTCGCCATGTTGGTTGGTTATTATACCATCTTGTATTCCGGTTCCTCCTTGGTTGTGGGGTTTCCCATTCGTGGAGTCTTGCAAAGCCCTCTTCCCTCTTACTTCTTAATTGGTCTGACTCCTCTTTCATCCATCTCTTCTCCTCTTCCATTTTTCGGTTCAACTCTTCACCATCGATTTTCAATATTCTGTATATTTGGTCCCAGTCTACTCTCTCCCTTCTCCTTCTATTTCCCCGGTACATCTTTGTTTTAGTTGACTTTGTATATATTATTGTCTGTGTATGTAAGGCGTGGTTGTTCTTTTGTGTCTGCCGGGCTGATTTAAAATATAAAAAATCTTTTTATCAAATATTTTTTCGAGCCACACTAGTTGGTGCGCCAATTTGTTATATATTTAAAAAGATGATGCGGTTTATTTTTATTGAAATATTATTTTGAAATATATTAAAGTTTGTAGTTGTTGCAAATTGAAAGTTACTAATTTTATAAAGTAATTAAAATGTAACATTCGAGGTTACTAAAAGTGTGTTTACAATTGTATAATTATAATTGTCTGAAAAGAATTCCCTTATATAAAAAAATAAAATAGTGGTATTAATATTATTTAAACACTAGCGTTGCTTAAGTTTAAAAGTAAAGTATACTAGTTGGTCGCTTGATGGTGGTGACCGTCTTGTTGATACTAGCTGCGAAACTTCTCCTCCAGGTCGATAATCGTCTAAGTACGTTACGTCTTGTAAAGTCTGGACAATAGAACAAATATAATACACTTTCACGTACCTGTTTGTGATTTCTGGAAGTTCAATAAGCTGCCAAGACGGTTTACAAAACCAACTCACTTTATCTACAAGGTTAGGTGACCTTGTTTAATAATGGGCGCCACACGGATTTATTTTGGGAAAATCCCGTGGAAAACCCATTAATAAAATCAAATAATAATTTTAAAAAAGTTATTATAATTGTTTATTGCCCTTATGGCAATGCAATTCAACAATATTCAATCACAACTGAAGGTTGTTTTGATTCTTCTAAATGAATTATTTAGTTACCTTTTAGAAATAAATTAAGTCGAGTTATGCTGTTAATAATGGGTTTTTATTCATACCCTTGATAGAGAATTCAAGCAAATATAATTAAAAGAATACAATGATGTACAATTGCAAATATGTTGTTACATACCCTATAAAGCTGGCTCAGAGCATAAGCAATACATCTGGTTAAGTCCAGATACTCTTTACTTTGAACATTAATATTATTTAAATCTCAGATGTGAGTTCTTTGAGACACAAAAAAGAAGGCTCATGCCTACACAATAGCTAATGATTTTCTGATATAATATAGACTAGTAATGCCTTGAGGTTACTATTGTAAAATAAAAATAAAAATAAAAATAACCTATTTTATAGGTTATGCGTTCGTCACGCTTGTTTCATGATTTACAAAGTTATATTTTGAGCACACTTATAACTAACATTCAACTTAACTGGTATTGACAAATTCATTAAATAAATTTAGACATGGTGTAGTACAGAAAAATGTTTCAGTGTTATGCGTCAGTACAGATTTGTTTATCAAAATATACAGGTTATGGCGCTCGGAGTAAAATGAATAAATTGTTACACTGTTACCTTGTGTTTTAATCTTTCGATTAAAATTTCAATTAACACATCAATGATCGGATTATAATGATCATCGTTATTCACTACACACGCACAAGAACAGAGAATTTCGATCCACTTCTGACTTAAAGGATCATAAATAATACTATTTAATTCTTGGATTTCGTTGTCCATGACGTGTCCGTTACTTAACTAAATATCACTATAATATTGACGACTCGGAACACAAAGTTTTTTATAAGTAAAAACGTAAAGTTTTACCTTACAGCCTAAACCGGCTTTCACCTATAGAAGGCTTCATGAGCCTCTGATGAAGCCTTCTATAGGTGAAAGCCGGTTTAGGCTGTAAGGTAAAACTTTACGTTTTTACTTATAAAAAACTTTGTGTTCCGAGTCGTCAATATTATAGTGATATTTACTATTTAATTATTTCTTCTGTTCATTATTTTTCCCGCACTAAATGAAATAATACTGCACATAAACACAATGGTTCTTTGTAGAATATCTTGAAGTTGTCGTTAGTTGTTGTCGAACTGTTTCCATTGAAGTCCTATTGTGATGACGCTATCAGTTATTAAAAATGTTGATGAGACCAGCGTACCTGTCACGCCGAATGAAATTAAGAAGTGTCTGATGAAAATCTGCTGCAGCCCCTTATATACCCGACCATTTGATCGGCTTTAGGCGATAGTGTTAATTACTAAGCTATTTTTTCATTGGCTTAGCCAGGTGTGATGAACGTGACGTATTGTCTTTCCAACCGTCAAAAACGGTTTTTAACCGACTCGTCACCAGAATGATTGACAGTTGTCGTTGTTATTGGTGTTGATAACCAGATTCCTTATGCATATTTTGTAAATGATGCTAACACCTTTCACGCACTTAATATAGTTGCGATTGGGGTTGTATCGCTATCAAATTAAAGAACATTTTGTCCTCTTTAATTTGATATAGTTTGATACCGGTTTAACTACACTTTTACTGACATTGTTAAATAAACAATGTTCAGGTACACTACTTCGCACTGTCGTCTGTTAACCGAAATCGGCGATTACACACTCTGACTAATTGTGTTTGTGTTCCACATCGCGTTTTATCACTCAAACGTTTATGTTAGAACACTGTTAAATCTGTACTGATATTTAAGTACTGAACATTATGAATAAACCTTAACTTATACATTGTAATGAACTGTCCTTACTTACTATGATATTTCGTTTCACATTATTTTGCTCTATTCTATTAACTAACAATTGAAGTATTAATTATATCATTTTAATAATGTTTATCGCTATGTTTGAGTATAAAAATTGTTCTGTGTATGTGATCTACACTTATATTACCTCCTACTAATCACCTTACTGATGATTGTTCAGTCTAGGCCTTGTTGAGACATACCGTTTGTATAGGATCTCTGCCTTAACAACATTTATTAGTTCACAATCCGGTACCCTGCTGAGGTAGCTTATTTGTATAAGGTTCCCTTTTACAAACATGTTTACTTGTCATAAGTATATTTGAGACTGAAATATAGCTTCGTTCTCATTTTGTGGCCATCGCTAATTTTAGTTCTTGGCATTAATAATTACTAGTCATATTTAATTAATTCTCAGCCAAATGCTGATTCTGATCTCACATTATTCAGATTCTTATTTAATCATTTTTATTAACATATCATATTCCATTTATGTTATTCACTGACTCGCTTGACAGCTTAAAGTGAATTTAATTTGTCCATTAGTTTGGGTCAGTTATAGTCTGGTTGTAGTGTCAAACAGTATTTGGGTTTACTGCTTCTTGTGGCACTTCTGCTTCTTTCTTCTTCCATGGTTCCTCTCTTCTTGGTTACTCTTATCACTACATTATCTATTTACATCATCGTTATGTACTTATTAAATCTGATAGTATATGTCTAGGTTATGTAACATCTGGTTATGTTACATATACTCCCCCCTCAAAATTGATAATTTGAGAGAAAATTTGATTTTTTATAAAATTATCATTTCATTTCAGTTTTTTGCATATTACTACTGTTTTTTGTCTTGTACTCTTTACATTGATCTTTAACATACTATTAGTGTGTTACACTAGCTTGATTTCTTGCCTAGTGATATAATTCTTAGCTTAGTAGTATTTTTTCAAGTTTCTCACATTTTAAGTCATTTAATTACAATAGATCTCATTTCTTAAATTAACAATTTCCTGTCTTATCATACACTTTTCTTTCTTATCACATATCTTTACTTTTGTGATTATTTCAATGGTTCTTATATTTTATACCTCACAGATTCTTTAATAATAGTCCTTGATACATTACAATATAACTCCCTAACTTTTGTAGTGGGTTCGGAATCAGAGTGGCTCACTGTGGCTTACATTCTCTGCCGTTCCTCAATACACATACTCAGATTCAGAGGCAAAAAATAAAAATTGCACCTGGCAATAGTTGCACTATCACAACACATAAAATATCACATATCATTCATTTTCAATAATATAATATCTTCAATATAATATTCAAGGTATCAGAGGTTTTCATTTGTATCACATTCCCTTCTTTTATACTTTCTAACATACTTCCTTTTCACAGGTAATTATTTCTTTTCAGACTTGACATTCTCGACTATGCTTTTTTATCAGCCGTATTGTTACCTTTTATACTAGTTGACAATTTGTTTTGGTTTACTTGAGTATTCTTAAAATTACACACTTACATTGATCATCATATAATTATGCAGTTGGTCCCTACATATAGAGTGTACAATATTTTATTTTCACAAGAGTTTACAAGTTTTTTTTTTCTCGTTAGTAATTTATATTTATCCTGAATTATCAGGGTTTACAATATTCATATACAAAATGTTCTTGGTTAGATGTTCTCTGACATATCTTGGTACATACAATATTTGATAATTAATTAACATTTTTCTTTCTGTTCATTCCACAATAATAATAGCCATCTTTATAATTAGCTCTCTTTGTTATTCTGCCTCTCTTCTCCTTCAAGTGTCTGATAATTTACACTTATTCTGGACGATTTTAATTCTCGTTTATGGAGTATACAATATTTGATAATTACAAGACAATGTGATAATATAATAACAACACATTAATATCTGATTTTATAGACATTCTTGGGGTTACATTGTTCATTTAATAAACATTTTTTCTCTCTCTCTACTTTCCATAATAATATCCTTCTTTCATGTTATACCTTTGGTTTTCTTCTTCTCTACTCCTTCAAGTGATGGTGGTTCTCACTTATTCTGGATGATTTTATATAATATTTTAGTTTTATGAGAGGTATACAATAATCATTTGATAAACATTTTTTTTTTCTTTAAATATAGCATAGTAATTTTAGTTATAAGATAGTAGTAGCTCCTCTTTAAATCAATCTAACATAGGAGTATTAAAGTAATTTTATGTCATTATCCTAGGTATATTTTTGTTATATGCCACTTTTGGTTCTCTATGATACAATAGGTATCTTTCTTCTCATTAAATTATTTGGTTTACAAATACACGTTTTTCTACCATTTAGTATGATAGATCTGGTTCTTATTTAATAAGTAACAAATAGTTTGGCCTATATCTTAATTCTACACACTTTTTATAACACAGTATGGCAAATAGGTTTGTTACAGACAATTAGTTACTTTCAATATCTTGGGCATAATACATGATTCTTCTAATCACCAACTGAATCCGTTTATAGTAGTTATTTAAAAAAATTTTTTTTTTATACACTAAATATTCCGGTGGTAAATGTCGCCTACCACTATAACTTATCTGCTCTTAACAATAATCACTTTTATGGTCTACATACGTGGGGTTATTTTGTGCTTTTCCACTCTATTGGGTTCATTGTTGGGGACAATTACGTTTCACAGGTCTCCTTTTCCATATCTGTTTCTAGTATTACATGTTTGGGATATTTGGCATATGTTCCTATCATGCGGTTCTTCCACTTTGCGGCCACCAGATAGTCATCGGCTTCCCGTTTTCTCGCCTTCTTCCTCTCATCATTTTTAGTATCCACGTGTCCAGTGTACTCCTGGTCTTTGTTATTATTGACTCCCAGTATCTCTTCTAACTCTGGTTGATCGTCATTAGTTTTCTGGTTGGATTTTTCCATTGATTGGTCCCTCTTCTTCCGTAATTCCTTTATTTCTTGGGCATACCCTTCAATGATCCGGTCCAGTTGTTCTTGATACCCTTTCCTTTTCTTGGGATGCCTTATTCTCCCTTTGGAAATATTTGCCTTAAGTATTTTATTGGTTATAGTCTTCTTTGTTGTAGCACATTTCTTCTCTTCGTCCATCTTCATGAAGCTCCTTCGATACTCCTTTCTATAGATTCCTTCTTTACGGTTGTTGACTGGGAAATAAATCATATTACCTAGACCGCTTCGAGTCATTTCGATTAATTCTTTTGTTACCCTAGTCTTCTTTGGGCGTAATATTCTTCTTATCTTCGCCTCCTTTTCTTCCGCTTTCTTAATTATTTTGTTCCTTTCTTCATGAATTTTAATTTTCGAATTCACTTGTTCGGTAGTTGTATTTCTGGGTAATTCTTTTGTCTCACTTGATAATCACACATTGGCAGATTATTTTGTTTTAACTCCCCGTTCTCGGCTAATAATTCTTCCGTTTCTTGAATTATCTGAGCCTTCCTTATACATTCGGTATTGATTTCCTTGTTGTGGATATCTTCCTGGTTTCTGTCAAACTCATCTTCAGTTAATAATGTATTTGAGTCCGGTTGCTTTTCCGCTTGTTCATTATTGGTTTCCATTTCTTCCCTCCATTGTTGGATTATTTCTTCTCTCCATAGTCTGATATCGTTCACCATTTCTTCTCTTGCCTTCTCAAAGCGATTCTCTACTGGTTGGGGGAACTGTTCCCTCCTACGTTCCATCATCATCTTCTGGAAACTTAGCAGCTCCGTCGATGCTATTTCTTTAGGTTGGTTTTTTATGGTGTCACTTGCATTTACCTCCCCTTCAGGCGTTTTTGTGTCCGGCGTTTCCATTACTTCTTTATTTTCTGTCTTTGAGTTTATATTTGTATATTCGAAGTTCACGGTCAGTGCGTTATCGCTTACCATCTCTTGGACTGCTTCATCATTCTCTTCCGTCGTGTCATTACCTTTATTCACCTTTTAGTAGGGGGTTTTTATGTTCTCGTTAGTGACTTCGCTGTGTTCACTTGCAGATTCATATAGTTCATTATGGTCCTTCCTTGTTATTGTTTTGGTCTCTGGGTCAGCTATTAATACTTCCTCCTCTTTTTCATCATCATTGACGTCTTGTTCTGGGACATCTTTAGTCATATTTTCTTGTGGTTGTTCCATGGATTCCTTCTGGCTATGGTTGTCCTCAATTTTGTCGTTAGTATTTTTCCCATTCTTCATTAAGTCTTCACCTATCTGTCTCTTCTCGTTTTTTAATTTCTTGGCATTCTTCAATTCTTCTTCGAACGCTTCCCTCCGTTTACGCTCTTCTTCCCGTCTCTCACTCTGGCGTCTTGTTTCCTCTTCCTCCTGCTGTGCTGCTCGGCTATAGAATAATTCTTCATTTTGTCTTATCTTGTTGTCTCTTAGTTCTCTTTCAACTGCTTCTTTTCTTCTACGCTCATCTTCCCATCTCTGGTAACGGTAGTCCCTTTTCTCTTCATTTCGCCATGTTGGTTGGTTATTATACCATCTTGTATTCCGGTTCCTCCTTGGTTGTGGGGTTTCCCATTCGTGGAGTCTTGCAAAGCCCTCTTCCCTCTTACTTCTTAATTGGTCTGACTCCTCTTTCATCCATCTCTTCTCCTCTTCCATTTTTCGGTTCAACTCTTCACCATCGATTTTCAATATTCTGTATATTTGGTCCCAGTCTACTCTCTCCCTTCTCCTTCTATTTCCCCGGTACATCTTTGTTTTAGTTGACTTTGTATATATTATTGTCTGTGTATGTAAGGCGTGGTTGTTCTTTTGTGTCTGCCGGGCTGATTTAAAATATAAAAAATCTTTTTATCAAATATTTTTTCGAGCCACACTAGTTGGTGCGCCAATTTGTTATATATTTAAAAAGATGATGGGGTTTATTTTTATTGAAATATTATTTTGAAATATATTAAAGTTTGTAGTTGTTGCAAATTGAAAGTTACTAATTTTATAAAGTAATTAAAATGTAACATTCGAGGTTACTAAAAGTGTGTTTACAATTGTATAATTATAATTGTCTGAAAAGAATTCCCTTATATAAAAAAATAAAATAGTGGTATTAATATTATTTAAACACTAGTGTTGCTTAAGTTTAAAAGTAAAGTATACTAGTTGGTCGCTTGATGGTGGTGACCGTCTTGTTGATACTAGCTGCGAAACTTCTCCTCCAGGTCGATAATCGTCTAAGTACGTTACGTCTTGTAAAGTCTGGACAATAGAACAAATATAATACACTTTCACGTACCTGTTCGTGATTTCTGGAAGTTCAATAAGCTGCCAAGATGGTTTACAAAACCAACTCACTTTATCTACAAGGTTAGGTGACCTTGTTTAATAATGGGCGCCACACGGATTTATTTTGGGAAAATCCCGTGGAAAACCCATTAATAAAATCAAATAATAATTTTAAAAAAGTTATTATAATTGTTTTTTGCCCTTATGGCAATGCAATTCAACAATATTCAATCACAACTGAAGGTTGTTTTGTTTCTTCTAAATGAATTATTTAGTTACCTTTTAGAAATAAATTAAGTCGAGTTATGCTGTTAATAATGGGTTTTTATTCATACCCTTGATAGAGAATTCAAGCAAATATAATTAAAAGAATACAATGATGTACAATTGCAAATATGTTGTTACATACCCTATAAAGCTGGCTCAGAGCATAAGCAATACATCTGGTTAAGTCCAGATACTCTTTACTTTGAACATTAATATTATTTAAATCTCAGATGTGAGTTCTTTGAGACACAAAAAAGAAGGCTCATGCCTACACAATAGCTAATGATTTTCTGATATAATATAGACTAGTAATGCCTTGAGGTTACTATTGTAAAATAAAAATAAAAATAAAAATAACCTATTTTATAGGTTATGCGTTCGTCACGCTTGGTTCATGATTTACAAAGTTATATTTTGAGCACACTTATAACTAACATTCAACTTAACTGGTATTGACAAATTCATTAAATAAATTTAGACATGGTGTAGTACAGAAAAATGTTTCAGTGTTATGCGTCAGTACAGATTTGTTTATCAAAATATACAGGTTATGGCGCTCGGAGTAAAATGAATAAATTGTTACACTGTTACCTTGTGTTTTAATCTTTCGATTAAAATTTCAATTAACACATCAATGATCGGATTATAATGATCATCGTTATTCACTACACACGCACAAGAACAGAGAATTTCGATCCACTTCTGACTTAAAGGATCATAAATAATACTATTTAATTATTTCTTCTGTTCATTATTTTCCCGCACTAAATGAAATAATACTGCACATAAACACAATGGTTCTTTGTAGAATATTGTGACTTACTGATCGATCACATATATTATTATTAAATTTCCAATTAATTGTTACTTACCGTTACGATAATTCTTACGGGGTCACAGGATTCGGTCACATGTACCTAGATACAAACATGGTCTATAGGTTACGCAAAGTACTGACACCACTCATTTTGGAAGAGAATTAATATTTATTATTAATTAATCTTGACTGCTTGTAAACTCATTAAAATTCATTGAGATACATTGTTGCAAAGGGATGCAACACCAACATAACACTTAGGAACTACAGCTTACCTTATTATTTCACAAGACACAAATGCAAATATCAAATAAAAACACAAATATACACAAAAGCTGCCCAGCTTTGCACACTCTCCCATTCGTTCATATTTTAAAGAAACAAGAACCCCTTAACACATTTTCATATAATAATGCCCCCACATCGACCACGCGGTCATCGCGCCCGTACTAAGTCCCCGTTCAGGTGTCCGAAAGATATACGAAACTCTTTTATGCTCACTCCTGACTGTTGTTAATCCCTTTAGACACTGTTGATTACATTCCAAAATTTTTAACGGTAAGGTCGGCCGATGTAATTACATTTTGTAAAATAAAATTTTAACCAGACCGCAAGCGGTCGGTAGGTGAGACACACTGGGCAGAAGTTTTTTTTCTGTTCCCTCTCCACAGTTTTCAATACGGGAATTCACTGCCTTGGGCGTCGTCGCCGAAGCTTCGGCCCATGCTATGCATGTTGTTTTTGAGTCAATGTCGCATATGATCTTCTATAGGCATTGGCTGACGTCATTTAAGTGGGCCGGACGTGTAAGTGAAGCCAAAGGGACGATGAATAATTTTACGCTCTAGCCATCTTGTTTTTAGTCGAGAGCGTCCTTTTGAGCGCGTGCGGGTGTAGTTGCGCTTGAGCGTTGACACACATGTACAGAGTTCTTAGAATTTTGGTGGAGGTGCGAATTCCTCTGCCGCATTACTCAACAACAACCTGCGTCTTATTGCTTTGTTTCACTGTTCTGTTACACTGACTGTTATACGTTGCACAATAATACCGTTATTTCGACATATTTTATAAGGCTCCCGACCGAAAATGAAATGAATACAAATATATAAATGCCCCAAACGGTTAAAATAAAAACACCCAAAAATTGACCCGCTACAATATCTTGAAGTTGTCGTTAGTTGTTGTCGAACTGTTTCCATTGAAGTCCTATTGTGATGACGCTATCATTTATTAAAAATGTTGATGAGACCAGCGTACCTGTCACACCGAATGAAATTAAGAAGTGTCTGATGAAAATCTGCTGCAGCCCCTTATATACCCGACCATTTGATCGGCTTTAGGCGATAGTGTTAATTACTAAGCTATTTTTTCATTGGCTTAGCCAGGTGTGATGAACGTGACGTATTGTCTTTCCAACCGTCAAAAACGGTTTTTAACCGACTCGTCACCAGAATGATTGACAGTTGTCGTTGTTATTGGTGTTGATAACCAGATTCCTTATGCATATTTTGTAAATGATGCTAACACCTTTCACGCACTTAATATAGTTGCGATTGGGGTTGTATCGCTATCAAATTAAAGAATATTTTGTCCTCTTTAATTTGATATAGTTTGATACCGGTTTAACTACACTTTTACTGACATTGTTAAATAAACAATGTTCAGGTACACTACTTCGCACTGTCGTCTGTTAACCGAAATCGGCGATTACACACTCTGACTAATTGTGTTTGTGTTCCACATCGCGTTTTATCACTCAAACGTTTATGTTAGAACACTGTTAAATCTGTACTGATATTTAAGTACTGAACATTATGAATAAACCTTAACTTATACATTGTAATGAACTGTCCTTACTTACTATGATATTTCGTTTCACATTATTTTGCTCTATTCTATTAACTAACAATTGAAGTATTAATTATATCATTTTAATAATGTTTATCGCTATGTTTGAGTATAAAAATTGTTCTGTGTATGTGATCTACACTTATATTACCTCCTACTAATCACCTTACTGATGATTGTTCGGTCTAGGCCTTGTTGAGACATACCGTTTGTATAGGATCTCTGCCTTAACAACATTTATTAGTTCACAATCCGGTACCCTGCTGAGGTAGCTTATTTGTATAAGGTTCCCTTTTACAAACATGTTTACTTGTCATAAGTATATTTGAGACTGAAATATAGCTTCGTTCTCATTTTGTGGCCATCGCTAATTTTAGTTCTTGGCATTAATAATTACTAGTCATATTTAATTAATTCTCAGCCAAATGCTGATTCTGATCTCACATTATTCAGATTCTTATTTAATCATTTTTATTAACATATCATATTCCATTTAAGTTATTCACTGACTCGCTTGACAGCTTAAAGTGAATTTAATTTGTCCATTAGTTTGGGTCAGTTATAGTCTGGTTGTAGTGTCAAACAGTATTTGGGTTTACTGCTTCTTGTGGCACTTCTGCTTCTTTCTTCTTCCATGGTTCCTCTCTTCTTGGTTACTCTTATCACTACATTATCTATTTACATCATCGTTATGTACTTATTAAATCTGATAGTATATGTCTAGGTTATGTAACATCTGGTTATGTTACATATACTCCCCCCTCAAAATTGATAATTTGAGAGAAAATTTGATTTTTTATAAAATTATCATTTCATTTCAGTTTTTTGCATATTACTACTGTTTTTTGTCTTGTACTCTTTACATTGATCTTTAACATACTATTAGTGTGTTACACTAGCTTGATTTCTTGCCTAGTGATATAATTCTTAGCTTAGTAGTATTTTTTCAAGTTTCTCACATTTTAAGTCATTTAATTACAATAGATCTCATTTCTTAAATTAACAATTTCCTGTCTTATCATACACTTTTCTTTCTTATCACATATCTTTACTTTTGTGATTATTTCAATGGTTCTTATATTTTATACCTCACAGATTCTTTAATAATAGTCCTTGATACATTACAATATAACTCCCTAACTTTTGTAGTGGGTTCGGAATCAGAGTGGCTCACTGTGGCTTACATTCTCTGCCGTTCCTCAATACACATACTCAGATTCAGAGGCAAAAAATAAAAATTGCACCTGGCAATAGTTGCACTATCACAACACATAAAATATCACATATCATTCATTTTCAATAATATAATATCTTCAATATAATATTCAAGGTATCAGAGGTTTTCATTTGTATCACATTCCCTTCTTTTATACTTTCTAACATACTTCCTTTTCACAGGTAATTATTTCTTTTCAGACTTGACATTCTCGACTATGCTTTTTTATCAGCCGTATTGTTACCTTTTATACTAGTTGACAATTTGTTTTGGTTTACTTGAGTATTCTTAAAATTACACACTTACATTGATCATCATATAATTATGCAGTTGGTCCCTACATATAGAGTGTACAATATTTTATTTTCACAAGAGTTTACAAGTTTTTTTTTTCTCGTTAGTAATTTATATTTATCCTGAATTATCAGGGTTTACAATATTCATATACAAAATGTTCTTGGTTAGATGTTCTCTGACATATCTTGGTACATACAATATTTGATAATTAATTAACATTTTTCTTTCTGTTCATTCCACAATAATAATAGCCATCTTTATAATTAGCTCTCTTTGTTATTCTGCCTCTCTTCTCCTTCAAGTGTCTGATAATTTACACTTATTCTGGACGATTTTAATTCTCGTTTATGGAGTATACAATATTTGATAATTACAAGACAATGTGATAATATAATAACAACACATTAATATCTGATTTTATAGACATTCTTGGGGTTACATTGTTCATTTAATAAACATTTTTTCTCTCTCTCTACTTTCCATAATAATATCCTTCTTTCATGTTATACCTTTGGTTTTCTTCTTCTCTACTCCTTCAAGTGATGGTGGTTCTCACTTATTCTGGATGATTTTATATAATATTTTAGTTTTATGAGAGGTATACAATAATCATTTGATAAACATTTTTTTTTTCTTTAAATATAGCATAGTAATTTTAGTTATAAGATAGTAGTAGCTCCTCTTTAAATCAATCTAACATAGGAGTATTAAAGTAATTTTATGTCATTATCCTAGGTATATTTTTGTTATATGCCACTTTTGGTTCTCTATGATACAATAGGTATCTTTCTTCTCATTAAATTATTTGGTTTACAAATACACGTTTTTCTACCATTTAGTATGATAGATCTGGTTCTTATTTAATAAGTAACAAATAGTTTGGCCTATATCTTAATTCTACACACTTTTTATAACACAGTATGGCAAATAGGTTTGTTACAGACAATTAGTTACTTTCAATATCTTGGGCATAATACATGATTCTTCTAATCACCAACTGAATCCGTTTATAGTAGTTATTTAAAAAAATTTTTTTTTTATACACTAAATATTCCGGTGGTAAATGTCGCCTACCACTATAACTTATCTGCTCTTAACAATAATCACTTTTATGGTCTACATACATGGGGTTATTTTGTGCTTTTCCACTCTATTGGGTTCATTGTTGGGGACAATTACGTTTCACAGGTCTCCTTTTCCATATCTGTTTCTAGTATTACATGTTTGGGATATTTGGCATATGTTCCTATCATGCGGTTCTTCCACTTTGCGGCCACCAGATAGTCATCGGCTTCCCGTTTTCTCGCCTTCTTCCTCTCATCATTTTTAGTATCCACGTGTCCAGTGTACTCCTGGTCTTTGTTATTATTGACTCCCAGTATCTCTTCTAACTCTGGTTGATCGTCATTAGTTTTCTGGTTGGATTTTTCCATTGATTGGTCCCTCTTCTTCCGTAATTCCTTTATTTCTTGGGCATACCCTTCAATGATCCGGTCCAGTTGTTCTTGATACCCTTTCCTTTTCTTGGGATGCCTTATTCTCCCTTTGGAAATATTTGCCTTAAGTATTTTATTGGTTATAGTCTTCTTTGTTGTAGCACATTTCTTCTCTTCGTCCATCTTCATGAAGCTCCTTCGATACTCCTTTCTATAGATTCCTTCTTTACGGTTGTTGACTGGGAAATAAATCATATTACCTAGACCGCTTCGAGTCATTTCGATTAATTCTTTTGTTACCCTAGTCTTCTTTGGGCGTAATATTCTTCTTATCTTCGCTTCCTTTTCTTCCGCTTTCTTAATTATTTTGTTCCTTTCTTCATGAATATTAATTTTCGAATTCACTTGTTCGGTAGTTGTATTTCTGGGTAATTCTTTTGTCTCACTTGATAATCACACATTGGCAGATTATTTTGTTTTAACTCTCCGTTCTCGGCTAATAATTCTTCCGTTTCTTGAATTATCTGAGCCTTCCTTATACATTCGGTATTGATTTCCTTGTTGTGGATATCTTCCTGGTTTCTGTCAAACTCATCTTCAGTTAATAATGTATTTGAGTCTGGTTGCTTTTCCGCCTGTTCATTATTGGTTTCCATTTCTTCCCTCCATTGTTGGATTATTTCTTCTCTCCATAGTCTGATATCGTTCACCATTTCTTCTCTTGCCTTCTCAAAGCGATTCTCTACTGGTTGGGGGAACTGTTCCCTCCTACGTTCCATCATCATCTTCTGGAAACTTAGCAGCTCCGTTGATGCTATTTCTTTAGGTTGGTTTTTTATGGTGTCACTTGCATTTACCTCCCCTTCAGGCGTTTTTGTGTCCGGCGTTTCCATTTCTTCTTTATTTTTTGTCTTTGAGTTTATATTTGTATATTCGAAGTTCACGGTCAGTGCGTTATCGCTTACCATCTCTTGGACTGCTTCATCATTCTCTTCCGTCATGTCATTACCTTTATTCACCTTTTGGTAGGGGGTTTTTATGTTCTCGTTAGTGACTTCGCTGTGTTCACTTGCAGATTCATATAGTTCATTATGGTCCTTCCTTGTTATTGTTTTGGTCTCTGGGTCAGCTATTAATACTTCCTCCTCTTTTTCATCATCATTGACGTCTTGTTCTGGGACATCTTTAGTCATATTTTCTTGTGGTGGTTCCATGGATTCCTTCTGGCTATGGTCGTCCTCAATTTTGTCGTTAGTATTTTTCCCATTCTTCATTAAGTCTTCACCTATCTGTCTCTTCTCGTTTTTTAATTTCTTGGCATTCTTCAATTCTTCTTCGAACGCTTCCCTCCGTTTACGCTCTTCTTCCCGTCTCTCACTCTGGCGTCTTGTTTCCTCTTCCTCCTGCTGTGCTGCTCGGCTATAGAATAATTCTTCATTTTGTCTTATCTTGTTGTCTCTTAGTTCTCTTTCAACTGCTTCTTTTCTTCTACGCTCATCTTCCCATCTCTGGTAACGGTAGTCCCTTTTCTCTTCGTTTCGCCATGTTGGTTGGTTATTATACCATCTTGTATTCCGGTTCCTCCTTGGTTGTGGGGTTTCCCATTCATGGAGTCTTGCAAAGCCCTCTTCCCTCTTACTTCTTAATTGGTCTGACTCCTCTTTCATCCAACTCTTCTCCTCTTCCATTTTTCGGTTCAACTCTTCACCATCGATTTTCAATATTCTGTATATTTGGTCCCAGTCTACTCTCTCCCTTCTCCTTCTATTTCCCCGGTACATCTTTGTTTTAGTTGACTTTGTATATATTATTGTCTGTGTATGTAAGGCGTGGTTGTTCTTTTGTGTCTGCCGGGCTGATTTAAAATATAAAAAATCTTTTTATCAAATATTTTTTCGAGCCACACTAGTTGGTGCGCCAATTTGTTATATATTTAAAAAGATGATACGGTTTATTTTTATTGAAATATATTAAAGTTTGTAGTTGTTGAAAATTGAAAGTTACTAATTTTATAAAGTAATTAAAATGTAACATTCGAGGTTACTAAAAGTGTGTTTACATTTGTATAATTATAATTGTCTGAAAAGAATTCCCTTATATAAAAAAATAAAATAGTGGTATTAATATTATTTAAACACTAGTGTTGCTTAAGTTTAAAAGTAAAGTATACTAGTTGGTCGCTTGATGGTGGTGACCGTCTTGTTGATACTAGCTGCGAAACTTCTCCTCCAGGTCGATAATCGTCTAAGTACGTTACGTCTTGTAAAGTCTGGACAATAGAACAAATATAATACACTTTCACGTACCTGTTCGTGATTTCTGGAAGTTCAATAAGCTGCCAAGACGGTTTACAAAACCAACTCACTTTATCTACAAGGTTAGGTGACCTTGTTTAATAATGGGCGCCACACGGATTTATTTTGGGAAAATCCCGTGGAAAACCCATTAGTAAAATCAAATAATAATTTTAAAAAAGTTATTATAATTGTTTATTGCCCTTATGGCAATGCAATTCAACAATATTCAATCACAACTGAAGGTTGTTTTGTTTCTTCTAAATGAATTATTTAGTTACCTTTTAGAAATAAATTAAGTCGAGTTATGCTGTTAATAATGGGTTTTTATTCATACCCTTGATAGAGAATTCAAGCAAATATAATTAAAAGAATACAATGATGTACAATTGCAAATATGTTGTTACATACCCTATAAAGCTGGCTCAGAGCATAAGCAATACATCTGGTTAAGTCCAGATACTCTTTACTTTGAACATTAATATTATTTAAATCTCAGATGTGAGTTCTTTGAGACACAAAAAAGAAGGCTCATGCCTACACAATAGCTAATGATTTTCTGATATAATATAGACTAGTAATGCCTTGAGGTTACTATTGTAAAATAAAAATAAAAATAAAAATAACCTATTTTATAGGTTATGCGTTCGTCACGCTTGGTTCATGATTTACAAAGTTATATTTTGAGCACACTTATAACTAACATTCAACTTAACTGGTATTGACAAATTCATTAAATAAATTTAGACATGGTGTAGTACAGAAAAATGTTTCAGTGTTATGCGTCAGTACAGATTTGTTTATCAAAATATACAGGTTATGGCGCTCGGAGTAAAATGAATAAATTGTTACACTGTTACCTTGTGTTTTAATCTTTCGATTAAAATTTCAATTAACACATCAATGATCGGATTATAATGATTTTTTGCATTATGCGTAGTATACTTAGTTAAATAAAATACATTTGCCAACATTACCAAGTACAGTATACTAAGTATTTTATCCCAATACATTTTTATTCTGTTTTGTAACAATTTTCTTCTTTTCTTTTTTTAATTTCATTTTATAGTGGAATGTGCAATTGAAGGTAAGACATGAAGACAGATGCGTCAGCTTTTGTATGCAGCATATTTTGCATATATCATGTACCTATTTTATCAAACATGACTGTTATATTACAAAATTTATTATTAGCATAGAGCAGATATTTTCTTTTGGCATCATTTATACTGCTATATTTTATATTTTATACCTCCTTTCATTCTTTTAATTTTGTTAGGGTCTTCTTGTTAAATATGGTGAAAATTACATTAATTGTTTGCATATATGGAGTGATGACAACAAACAAGTTAGCAACCAGTTCTCTAATATCTAACATTAGGATAGGTAATTTTTTTATAGTTGTGAGATGTGGGAATGGAGGTGTGTGTGAATAGTGATTACCCCAATGACAAATTCCTATTCAAGAACAACAAAAGAACAACTACACTAAGTAAGTACACATTCACCTTTAATATGAGGATTATTAACACAAAACTACTCTATAGTGGAGTAGGCTACTTCAGTAATGAAGTTGAATTACTATTTAGGTTCCTGACAGTCGTAACAGTGTGAGCTGGCTGTAATAATTGTTCTAAAGTGAGATTAATGTAAAACTGTTTGTTATTTGTACTGACAATTGAAATACTTATTGACAATGCTGTTTGTGAATGGAAATACTTACAAAAATCTGAGATTAGTTTAAGCAGGAAGAAGACTCCAAACATCCACTTGGTTAGTTGTAACTGGCTTCTCTCTCTTTCCTTTTACTCTATGATCATCAGCATTGTGGTTCCATTTCCTCAACCTTGACTTCACTAAATTTGTAGGTTCCCATATCTTGAGCGGTAGTCCTAGGAGCCTAGTCAGATGTAGTATTGATACTGAGGACGTTCTTCTGTGAGGTGGAAGTAGAGTTTGTCAAACTGAATTCTCAGCTTCAGTGGAACTCATGGCAATTGTTTCTGTTATTTCCTTGTCCTTTTTAATTGTTGCTGGTATTTTATCCATATCATCAATAAAATCCCTGAAATCATTGACACTAATATTGAATTAATCTTCTGATTCTGATCTTCCAGTCTCTGTTGTCCTTCCATCTATGACAACATTTTGATGTTTAGTGTGGTATACCAGCCATCTACCATACATGTGCCATGTGTCGGTGCAACTTGGCTGTGTGCCAAATTAAAAGCATGCTGAAATGTGTTATACCGCAACATGCATGATTAACTGAATATCGATTATCAATCATGCTGAGATCATCCATCACCCATGGGGAGCGCTAGCCAATATACGATAGAAGCACAGTCTGTTAGTTATGTAAATGGAGTCTGAAGATCATTGGGATTTTGAACATGATTTCAATGAATCATCAAAAAGTTAAAAACCAGTTTGACTGAACTTGTGCAAACTGACTGAATATAACCACTGTGTATCTGTTTATACTTGTGACATTTGATTCTATTAGCTACCTGCAGCTCAGATTGCTGCAAAGATTGCAAATGAAAAATTTTGTTGAGAGGAAGATACTTTCGATACACCTCTTGGGTTATAGAAAGATTAAAAAATTTCCGTGTGGATGGAGTTTCATAACATTTGTCTTACTAAGGCTAGGCGCACACTTGCGATTTTTGTCGCACGACAGATTAATCGCAAAAATGGAACACGTAGTTTTAAATGCCCCAGTGCACTCACGTGCGACTGAGAAATCACAGCGATTAAAAAATAGCAGCATGTTCTATTTTATCAGTGACGCGATTGTTGCTGGCTCGAATGAATCACACAGACATGTACAGACCTGCACCCACTTGCGATTCTGTAGCCAATATTGCTTGGCTGTTAGTCTTGAGAGGAGTGTATTGCTGAGTAGACTAGCATCATGTCTGGCACCGAATCTGATGATACCGTAAATTGTGTCCTAGACCCAGAGCTAATTATCATTAAAGTTGAAAAACGACCAGCTCTGTTCGATAAGTGGTTAAAAGAATACAGTGACCGTAATATAAAAGAAAAACTGTGGTGCAAGGTGTGCATAAATGTAATACAAAACAACTCGTCAAAGCTTTTAATACTCAATCTGTAGTATTTGAAAAATTCTTTGGGGTGTAATCGTAAATCCGCATGAATTTTATAAATCTGTCCATTCAGCATCCTCTGACTGATAATTTGATGTACCAGTATTCTTTTTTGTATCGCTTCTGTTTTTTTTAAGCACAACATCAAAGCCACAAGACAAGTTGTTTCTACGACGTCCATTCTATACTGACAAATAATGACAAAAAATTATGGTCAAATTGCGATTTATTTATCGCAAGTGAGCGAACTTCAATATTTTTTTGTGACCATGATTTTTTTGTCGTTGCGACAGATAATCGCAAGTGTGCGCCTAGCCTAAATAAAACAAATCCCTCTCTCCCCCCCCCCCACACACACACACACGTGCAAGCATGTGCAGTGGCATAACTACGGGGATCTGGGATCAATTCTCCACCCAAGTTATTATTAAAAACTTCATCAGAATTCCATAATCACTTAACAAAGGCCTATTTCTATGCCAGTTCCATCTGTTAAGATAAGGCTTATAAATAATTACAAAAATAAAATGAATTACAATATTCATAAATTAATAAAATTAAGAGTATTCATAATCACAGAGTTTCATAATAATGACAATCCATTAACATGTGGTAAATAATTACGTATTTGCAACATGCTTCACATCAGTTTACTCAAAAACTTCGAGACACAGAGAGTTTATAAAATGTATTTATAAAATTATGTGGGAGAACCCTGAATTTCTTATTTGTCCTGAGAAAAATATGAAGTCTAACCTTCGACTAGCCTCATCTCTACCCCAGAGGCAAGTCTCACCCCCCCCGCCCAGAAGCTAGTTTCATCCCCCTCCCTAGTAGCAACAACTGCTATTAGTGTAGGCCAACAACATATATGTGTATAATTTTTATAATGATTGATTAATATAATCATATAATTGATTCTTTATAATCAATTGCAATCAAGTACTGTACAATTAAACTAACAAAAGTTAGCATTTTCACAATGTATCTAACATGAGCAGGGTATAACCTTCTTGTACAGTACAGAATTTCTCACATAGACAGTGAAAAAATGATTTGGTTGTTTCCATAACGAAAAGATTTGGTTGAAGTCATAGTAACAGTCATAAGTAAGTACTTTCAAGTTCTTATTAACAAAAATTAATCATCTTTCCTTAATTAAACTGTCAGTTCTCTAAATGGTATTCTGTGAATGGATTGTCTGATTAGCTGAAGTTTAATAGTGCACATTGTTTACTTTTCTGTTTTGATGTTGCTTGGCTGAGAATCACACACACACACACACACACACACACACACACACACACACACACACACACACACACACACACACACACACACACACACACACACACACACACACACACACACACACACACACACACACACACACACACACACACACACACACACACACACACACACACACACACACACACTTCATTTTAAATAAAAATGTACAATTCCAATAGATTAAAGGCGATATAGATTTTTATTCATAATGGCCTATCCAGTCTGACCTGAAAAGTTATCTGTTCAAAAATTAAAGTTGTAGTGTTTACTTTTCTTTAATTTTAATCTGTTAACATAATTGTTCTTCATAATTTGATCATTTTAAAAGTATTTTGACTAAAATATATTTTAAAAATGTATAGGCCTACTATAAAAATATAAACATTAGACATTTTTTTAAATTCTGAATTTATCAGTCACAGGAACACATCTCACCTATTATCTGATTTTGGCTAAAATAAAGGAATTAAAGAAACATGGATGTTCTACACGTAGACACAAAAGGCCGAAAACTAGACACTCTTCAACAATTGGAAATATACAAACACACAAAAATACATAAAAACGACATCCTAAACAAACAGACACAATTCAAATCACACGCATTATTCGAACATATCACACCCCACACACACAACATCGATCCTTCAAAAGTCGACACCGTCGCCAAGAACAAGACGGACAGCGCTCCCAGTGGCAGGCTCTGATGAAGCTTATAATAAGCGAAAACTGGTTCAGGCTATAAGGTAAAACTTTTATGTTTTTACACATAAAAAACTTTGTGTTCCAAGTCGGTAGTGATTTAATTATATTTAGGAATTGTTTATTTCATCTCAAGGCAGTGCTACACTGAGGAAATAGATAGTACTGGATTGCCGAATAACTACGCAATGCCATGCACATATTTTGAGTGGCAGAATTATGTAACGGTCTTGATTTTTCTAAGCCATGTGAGATGCTCCTTCCAGATGTTACTTGACTACCCTACCAGCATCAAGGCCTGCTATCTCACTACAGTGCAAGGCAGTGGAGGTATAAATACTAGATATTGAAGCGGGCCAGTTCAGTTATACCTGGTGATTATAGAAGCGTAGTTCGGCATTATTATGGCAGTTTAGTGGGAAGTGATCATTGTGGCAATTAGTGAAAAACTGTAATAAGGTGACATTTATTGTATTTGTTGGATAAATTTAACTTGAATTATTGTATAAGAGTGTCTATGTTGATTTATAACGGTTGTTTGTATCTAATTAAAGTTTGTAATTAGTGATTTCATTGGTGTCTGTTATTCTGTTTCCACTATACAATACGGTGATCTGTGAGATCATCATAACAGTTTTGTCAGAAGTGTTATAGGTCCTTTAACAGTTGAAATGGAGGATACTTTGTTGAAGAGTGTTGTGTGTGGCAATTGATTTACAGTAATGGATATTGGTCAGATGATGGAAACATTCCAAACGTTGCACCTACAAATGGAGGAATGATGATGACAGGAGATGGAAGAAGTAGTAAAATGACAGGATGAAAAATGTAAGGATGAAAATGAAACAACAGAGAAACACCAAAAAGAAGAATTTAGCCATGAAACAGACGACATTAAGGTGTTCATACAAGAGGATACCACTAAAAAATTCAATCTGATATGAGGTGAGCTGAACAAACAAGTTGGTAGAATATCTGAAATAGAAAATCTGTGTCAACTATAAACACTATCGGTATGGAGAACCATATATGACTTCCATGTTCTAAGATTTATATTTTAAATCATTTTTGAAATGAAATATTTCCTACTTCTTTCTACTTCTTGCTTCAACCTTAACCACAGTACTGTGGTCACTAACGTGTACCACATCACGTTAGCGCCATAAATTTTCACTGATGATGGCAGTCAATAGCACTGCCGAAACATCCGGTTTTGCAGAAAACATTGGATTACGGCCAAACAGCCCAGGACAGAAATTTAACAACAAACTATTTCCTTTTTGCCGATAACGTAGTACACATATAAAAAATTATCCTTTCCCCGTTCAACTATCATTTTCATTTATAGAAAATTACCCCCACCCCCTTCAACTATCCTTTTCATTTATAGATATTTTATCTACCTTACTACAGGGGATTATTATGACCTTCATTTCAGGATACTTTATTAATCAAAATTAAGTACTTTACTGTTGTTAAAACATAAAAGGTTGCAGGTAAACTACCCCTTTCTCTTAACCGATCTTCACCAAAATCAACAGGCCTCGAGTCCTCTACAATTCAGGAATGTGTGTAAAAAATTATTTGATTCTGTTTGAATGTGCGGCAGTTATTGTTCGTCATAAAAAAATTACCCTTGTTAAAACATAAAATGGTGCAGGTAAACTACTCCTTTCTCTTAACCGATCTTCACCAAAATCAATAGGCCTTGAGTCCTCTACAATTCAGGGATGTATGCAAACAATTATTTGATTCTGTTTGAATGAGCGGCAATTATCGTTCGTCATGGTAAACTACCCCTTTCCCTTAACCGATCTTCACCAAAATCAATAGGCCTTGTGTCCTCTACAATTCAGGAACGTGTGCAAAAATTATTTGATTCTGTTTGAATGTGCGGCAGTTATCGTTTGTCATAAAAAAAATTAGCCTTGTTAAAACATAAAATGTTGCAGGTAAACTACCCCTTTCCCTAAACCGATCTTCACCAAAATCAAAAGGCCTTGAGTCCTCTACAATTCAGGACTGCATGCAAAAAATTATTTGATTCTGTTTGAATTTGCGGCTGTTATCATTTGGCATAGAAAAAATTCTACACACAGACACACACACAGACAGACACACATACAAACACTTTTCAAAAAATGACTTTTCTTCATGTTTTGAGGGTAGTACAATCAGAATCAGCCGTTATCTCGAACACGATTTTTTTTGCCATAACCATACTTCCATTTCCTTATGGAACATGGAAGTAATAGGTATGTCAAGTACACAAGACTCGATTACAAATGTACAAAACAAATTCAAATTGAAGTCAAGCATTTAATATAGAAATATGTGAGAATCAGTGGTATTAATAAACACTGAAGAAGAAGAAAAAATAACAGCAATGAAACATGGCCATTACCGGTAACTGTAGTAGGGGCAGTTTTTACAAAGGCTCCAATGTTTGACAGAAGCAACTTATCTTCCCCATTCACTGGGCAACTTATCTTCAGCAATTTGAAGCTGTCACTTGCTTAAATAAATGGATAGAAGAAGAGAGGGACTTTCACTCATTCTTGCTTTAAAAAGACCTGCCGCAGAAAAATTGTAGAATGTGTCATCTGATAGCCAGAACACCTATGCCGGATTAACAAAGATTAACAAAGCCTTGGAATTATGGTGTGGTGATCAGCATTTGTGTGATGTGTACCATGTTCAACTTAAAGTGAAATGACAGCATTCTGGGGAAGCCTCCCGGAGTTTGAAGCAAATGTCAACCAATTGATGAGTCTGGCTTGCTCTGAAACGTACGAGGACTTCAGGATGTGGATTGCTCTCATTATGTTTATTGATGTTATCAGAGATGGCGAATTGCAACAAGTGTTAAGAATGGCATGGCACCAGAATAGCTCATGTGCTCTTGTTTACACTTTCAATTTTGAATCTGCCAAGTTGGCAACCTACATTATTAAAATTATGTTATCACGTTGTAGTCAAATGGATCCAATATCACAGTACCATCATAAAGGACAGAATAAAGAGACAATTCAAGGAAAAGAATTAAAGAAGTCTGTAGATCACAATGATTTTTTGAACCAAAGGAAAAAGACTAAAGACTTAAGTGTTAGAATTATTGAAAAACTGGCCATCTTCAAGCAGATTGTTAGCAGATGAAAATTCAGAGAGGAGAGTATGAATGCACCAATTGGAGATGAAAAGATATGGACCTGTACACAGTCTCATGCCTCTTAATAACTCTACCTTTAGTGTAAAATGAAGTGGATGAAAAAAGTCAGTGGTGTCATTATACAGTTCAAATAAACCTCAATTAATAGTCGTATACATATTTTATTCGTTTTTATGTTTTCGCAGCTTTGGTTTGGTTAAAATAAATTTTTAATTTATTAAATTATGAAGATTGAAAATTTAACAGTATAATGGTAATAGAAAAATAAAAAGTTTTGAACGAATAATTTTTTTTTCATAAAAGAAGCTGCAAACACAGTCAAAGATCAAACATCATGCTTTGTATTTCTCAAATCTCTCTTTGACTGATATGATTTTTAAAAGAATTACAAAAGTATTATTGTTGTTTTGATTGTTCATCTTATTTTTTCTTTGTACAAAGTATTATTGTACATTCAGGCTCTTACTGTGTTGTTTATTGTACCTTTAGACTCGTACTGTTGTTTATTGTATCTTCAGACTCTTACTGTGCTTTATTTACTCCTTTTTATTTAGTCTCACTTCTAATTCTTCACATAGCTTTAATTTTATTATTTTTTTTATTGCTTTTATTCCGATTTTCGCTTTATGTGTATTTTGCTTTTGAAAGCTATTGATGATGGTTATCATTATACGTATCATATTATTCTATTTTGCCAGTCAAGTGCATTTACTTCAGTAATTTTATTTACGTATTGCTTAGTTTTTTTTGTACTTGATTATTAAACACTTGTATGTAACTACAGCTACAAGTATTGTTCACAAAAACTTATTACTTAAACTAATAAGTAAGCTGTTTTAAAGTACATTTACACAAGTTTCTTACTTTTATGTTTTGTTTCAGACTCTAAATTTTTGTTTTGTTTTCAATATGTTCACTAAAGATATTAGTGAGTCTTTTGTGTCTTCTTGAAAGCTTTACTACTATTTATTTTCTAACCTTTGTGAAAATACGGAGTGAAAATAGGAAAAAATTGATATTTAATAGAGCATATTAAGTAGTAAAAAATTACATGAAGTAACATAATTACAAACAAACATGTTTATCACAGTACCCATAGAGGTGATTTAATTTACAGAATTAATGAACTAATCTAGATTATATATAAAACATTAAAAGTAAGTTGTGTATAATTTGAATGTTCTATTCTGGGTGTTCTCGGTGAACCAAGTCAGATGAATTCATTACTCATCTACTCCTCAATAGCGAAGTTCTGCATATGTGTAGAAAATAGTATTATGTGTATGTGTTATATGCAACTAATGATAATGTGATGTATTTATAATATACACACACTTATTGTTTACTAATGGTACCTATAATCTCAATTTTCTATTGTAGTGTATTTATTGTTCATAGCCTAAAGGTACCATACATATGATTTGCAATAAAATTTTAATTACTTACATTCTTAAAAACGATCGATTTCGGTCATAGACCATCATCAAGTCATATACAGCACACTTGCGGTCACAGTGTAAATAGTGGCTGTTTTACGATATTGTGACCGCACGTGTGCTGTATATGACCTGACGATGGTCTATGACCGAAATCGATCGTTTTTAAGAATGTGAATAATTAAAACTTTATTGCAAATCATATGTATGGTACCTTTAGGCTATGAACAATAAATATACTACAATAGAAAATTGTGTTATGTGCAGTTCCTCTGTAAAATGTTCTTACCATGTATATGAATTCACCAGTGAGGGAAGCATCATATTCACCATATTCCCAACAACATTTGCATTACAAAGAAATCATAAATGTGTGGCTATTTTTGAGAAGTTATATATTTTTCAACTGACATTTGAATGATTCTAAGTTTATATACTATGCATTCTGTGTTTACTTACATGATGTTATTAGTTTCACAAAACATGAAAAGTGTATGCTTAGACATTTACTTGTATATCAGTGTCCGAAAAATGACAACATCAACAACACTACACCTTTTCCCAGATCTCCTGTTGCCATTACCAATTCATGAATAGCACTTTCCTATTCATTGTGTAAAAAGATAATACTATATCTTAATTTAATAGTTTATTATTTTTTTAAATGCTGGTATTTATGTATTTGTGGGGTGACTTTCCTGAACCAAGTGGTTTTATTGTTCTTTGCTCAACAGGTTTCTACTATGTATGATATAAGACTGTTTATTATTAGGAATTGTCATATTGTATGTTTATATATTCAACAGTGTGATGATATTAATTAAGTACCAAGTAAAAGTCACTTCTTGGATTCCTATTAATATTCTGTGATATACTGTACTACCACAAAGCAATTTCTTGACATACTTGTATTATTATAAAGTCACAAGATTAGTCATAAAACTGAAATGCAGTATGACGTTTAGCAAGAATAAACAAAAATTCACTTTGTGCAATATTAATATACTGACTTTACATTTACAGTGGGCATGTTCAAACTAACACTAATATAATTTTACTCCACAAAATTGCACTAACTGTAATTTAAAAAAAAAGCTTAATATAAATATGTACTTCGGCAATTGTAAATTATTTTTGTTTTGTAATGAATCCATATGCTTATCTGTATTGTTAATATTATTAATGTGATTTTTGTCTTTCATTCTTTTAATAGCATGTAATACTTACCATCCAGATAACAAGCTGTTTGTAGGCCTATAGTAAAATGTGTAGTTTTAATTCTTTTAGCACGGTAAAAATAATTATACATTATACAGGGTGACACATGGGAATCGGACAGTTTTTAAATAACCAATACTCAGTAAACTTGAAATCTCAAGTGGGTTTATTGATACAAAATTACAGCTTAATGCATGCCATTTGAGTTATGTTAAGGTCTACCTTAATTGTGAAAAGTAATGTCGGCGAGGTGACACCCATATTCTTGAATGCAGTTTTCAAGTCTCCGCTGGAAAATCCGCATCACACGGCCCAACATATTTGAGGGATGGCAGCAATTTCTTGAATGATGGCATTCTTCAACTCATCCAAATTGCAGGGTTTGTTAGCATACACATGGCTTTTGAGGTACCTCGACAGGAAAAAGTCATACATTGACAAGTCGGGAGATCTTGGCCACGGCCACGGAACAGGGGCAAAACGTGAAATGATGCATCCATAAAACATGCGTCGAAGAACATTCATTGAATCGTTCGCAGTGCATGCTGTAGTGCCATCTTGCTGAAACCAGACATTTTTCAAGGCAATTTATCGTCTTCACAGTTCTGGCCTTAAGAACGTTTGAAGCATGTGAATGTAATGAGCCGAATTGACAGTGACTGTGACGCCATTTTCCTCAAAAAAATACGGTCCAATTATTCCAAAAGAGCCAACAGCACACCACACTATGACTTGTTTAGAGCACAGAGGATGCTGGTAAATAAGATGTAGTTGTTCAGGTGCCCAATAATGCAAGTTATGCTTTTGTACGGACCTGTCCAGATGAAAGTGAGCTTCATCACTTATTAACAATTACACATTTTCACTTAATATCACTTGCATTTATACAGCAAAGTCCTCACTTTGTCTGTAATCTACCACCTATAGCTGATGTACAAATTGAATTTTGTATGGGTGGAAATTCAAATTATTGTGTAAAATTTGCCTGATTGTTTCGTGGTTGATTGCTAACTCACTTGCATGTCATCCAGTTGGTAGTCTTGGGCTCCTAATGAGTGCTTCTCTAACCCTTCCTATGTTCTCCAGTGTTGTTACACTGCATCTAGGGCCTGGCAGCTTCTTCTTCATGATATTCCCAGTTGATCTGAAATTTTCGACCAGTCTAAAGAATGTGTTCTGACTGAGAATGGCCCCTCATCGACCAACATTGAATTGACAGCGAAAGAGTCACTACATAGTTGTGATAGAGTAACCGCTTTGAACAAAACTGTCATACGCAAACAGCCAATGTTGCAAGATTCACTGCTCCATAGCTAATAAATGGCGTCTCATTGGGAGGAGAACGAGCCCCACCACAAACTTCTCCCACCACCATGCATTCAGTACTACACAGTTCAAAAACCCTATTCCTGTATGTCATCCTGTATTTCAGTTCTGATATATTGATTAAGGTGATGGCTTTCTATAAGGTAATGGCTCTTCCCACACTTCTTTATGGGTCTGAGAATTGGGTTTTGACAAAAGGCCAGGCCAGTTATATCCAAGCGGCTGAAATGAGATTTCTCAGGCATGTGGCAGGGTATACTCTCCGTGATCATAGAAGAAACACAGATACGTAGCAGGAAGTGAATATTATGAGTATACTCGACAGGATTGCCCAGTATTAGCTGAATTGGTGTGAACATCTTTGCCAAATGGATGATTGTTGCATCCCCAAACAACTATCAAAACGTAAGCCGAAGGGACGGAGAGGTGTGGGACATTAAAGGAAGCGTTGGAGTGACCAGCTCTAGACTTTACCTGTTTGAGACTGGAACAAACCATCTTTGGTTTAATCCTTGCAGATGATAATGATGATATATTCAATAAGCGTTTTTAATAATAGTGGCCAACCACTTAGAGTTACTTTCCTCACCTGTTCTTTGAATCCTTGGAGATCCTGAAGCATGGAAATAGTTGCATGAATAGATGTCAAGGTCCAATTGTGTCAGTAAATTTAGCTGGTTGCTGGTCTCACTTGGCAAACAATTGAACCTATTGGAGAACCGGACCTTGGACAGAGTTTGGCAAGTGAACCAACAGGAGAACAGCACTGTACCTACTGACTTTGCACACAGCGCTACAGGCAAACCGATCAGATCTCGTCTTGCTGGGCTCAACTTGTGCTTGATATGAGCCAATCAAATGTGAGTTGGCTTTAGATAAAGTTATATAGGGAAGTGTCTCTGGTGGTTGACAATCTCACAAACTTTTTGGGATGGTTAACATCATGGTATCAGTCCTATTCTCAGATGACAACTGATCGAGTCATTTAAACATCAGGGTGTAGCAGAGATGCAGTTTTGAGCATTGTATCATGGCCAAATAGCCTGGGAGTTTTAACATCGGCTAACATGATATAACATAATTATCTGCCTTATAAAACAGTGAAAGTTTGTGACTTTTTTGTCAGATTTACATAGCTTTTAACTTTTGGTAATGTAGTTAAAACATCCACTTGTGAAGTCAGTTATCACAAGCAGGAATACAAAACATGGACGAATGGACCAAATGGCAATTTGGTGGTTGGTTACCTTTATTCTCAAAGAGCAAACAGAGGAGTAATGATTTCATTATGCGAATAACTTGTTAACTTTGCTAATATGTGAGCCACAATTTATTATTACTATCTGCAGGCCTATTACTTTCTTTTACACTATGTAGTACTACTAGAATCTTATAACACATTTTTTCATTATCGGTGTGGATGATACACTCTATTGTTATTACTCTGAAGTAATTTTTAAAAACTGGTAAGCAGATTTAAAACTCCAAGAATATACTTCATAACCGTCAGCACATTAACATGTGAATATCACTACTATAAAAATTCACAGATTGATGTATTTTCTCAGGATACTCTGTGGAATTATTCCTTCAATAAAATTCAGAAAGATCATAAGTAAACTTATCCAGACGTTTTTGTCTCAAGAAAGTTTAGTTAGAGTTCTTGAATGGTGTATGTGGTTAAATATGAAGTTAACTGATTTTCACTTTCAAAATTTGTTGGGCTGTTAGGCCATGGTCTAGAGCATTTATAAATATTGCAACACATTTTGTCAATACCTATGATGGATATCTTCAGTGGCATGGGAACAGAGATCTCATATGACTACAAGTAAACAGTCCTACCCTGCTGAGACACTTCATGTCCTAACTGCGTGGAAGATTTTGAGTGTTTCACACCAGCTGTGAAAGCATATGTTCTCTTAACTATGAGTTTGTTGTAATATGAGCTGTTATTACCACAAGTGGAAATAGCAAAGAAGATGAAACAAGATTACCAACTTAATAAATTAATTTAATTTACCTCCGTCTTGTGGCTGCCTGATAATCTTCTTACCACTAACGTGATGTCGTGTTACACACTCTTGTACCCTTGTACTCTTGTAACGATGTTACGTTACACTTAACACACTCTGAGCGATGTCGCGAGCGATTGTGGAGTGCGCACTCTAAAACTCGCGTGTGCGGTTAAAATTTCGTTTTTATATGTGTGTTTGTGCAATTTTATTTTTATGTATAATGACTAACGACGTCTTTTAGACTGATTAATTTTACACTCTGATGATGGCATCTTAGATTCCGAAACGCGTTAGTGGTAAGAAGATTATCAGGCAGCCACAAGACGGAGGTAAATTAAATTAATTTATTATGTTATATAGTGGCTTGGATACTGTGAACATGGTTTAAAAAAAAAATATATATATATATATATATATTATAATAAAACGTTTATTAGGGGTTGTATCTAAACTGATTATGTTTATTTGTTTACAGTAATTATATTAAAATAATGTTTAAATTCCGTTTAAAGGCCACACGGTTGGTCTAACCTATTTGTAATAAAATGAAAAATGTGTGTGTTTACAATTAACTTGAAATAAAATAAAAGAGTTGTTATTTTTAAACTTATATTCGTGGTCATAATATTAAAAGTTTCGTTAAAACAAAGTTTAACTATGTGTGATGTGTTCTTTTGAGGTAACTCGATGTTGAGAATGGTTGTTTCTAATTGAAGGTGACTAATGTAGTAAAGTAATTTAAAATAAAACATTCAAAGTTACTCACAGTGTTTACAATGGTTTAATTATACTTGTTTTTTTTTTTTAATTTCCCTTGTATTAAATAAATAAAATAGTGAGGTTGATTATACTTAAATGTTAGATTAACTGAAGTTAAAACATGAAGTATAGCAGTTGGTTGCTTGATAATAGTTCTCGTCTGGTTGAAACTGGTAGTAGAAACTTCTTCTCCAGGTTGCAGGTAGTCTGAGTATGTCACGTCTCGTAAAGTCTGGACAATATCATAAACAAACATATGCTTTTACGTACCTGATTGTGTTTACTAGAAGTTCACTAAACTGTCAACTCAGCTTACAATCACCAACTCCCTTTGGTTGCAAGGTTATGTTACCTTGTTTATTAATTAGTGGGCGCCACACGGATTTATTTAGGGAAAATCCCGTGTAAAACCCACGCACAATATTACTGGATGATTAGAAAATTTAAAATAGTTGAGTATCACCTTTTGGCAATGCTATTCCAATATGTTAAACACAACAGAAGGTTGTTTAAGCTTATTAAAAGAAAATATTCAATTATCCTATAGAAATAAATCAAAATCAGGTGATGCTGTTAATAATGGGTTTATTTACACCCTTATAGTGAACTCAAAAAAAATAAACATAATGTAAACATACAAAGTTGTACAATTAAAAGTCAGTTATTATATGCCTTATACGGCTTGCTCAGAACATGAATTATAAATCTGGTTAAGTCCAGATACTATTTATTTTTTAATATTAAAATTATGATTATCTCAGTTGTGAATTCTTTGAGACACGAAAGAAAACAATTATGCCTACACAATATCCAATAATCCTTTTGATATAAAATTGATCAACAAAGTTTTAGGTTACTTTTGCAAAGTAATTAAAAAAAAAACACGATCTGTTGAAAGATCGCGCGTTTCATCAACGCTTGCTTTTTTAGTGACAATATTTATCAAGTGAGAACCCTTACAACTAACATATAGCTTAATTACTAATAACAAATTTGTATAATAAATCGAGACGTGGTGTAATCTTAAATAATGTTTTTGTGTTTTGCGTCAGTACAGGTTATTGTTGCAAAAAGTACAAGTTATGGCACTCAGATCAAGATTAGTAATGATTGCACTTTTACCTTCTGAGTTTTAATTATTTAATTAAAACTTATTAATCACTTAAGTAATCGGATTATAATGATTACTGGGTTTCGGCACTAAATTCGCACAAGAACAGAATAATGCGATCCTCTTCTGATTAAAATGGATCGTGAATAATAACAATAAATTATTTTCTGTTCGTTATTCCCGCACAAAATTAAAATAAAACTGCACTTAATCACTGTTGTTGGTTGTGGATGAACTCGAAGTAATCGTTTCTTGTTGTTAAACTATTGGTTCCAATGTACTATGTAACTGACGCTAAGCGTTATTAAAAAACGTGGAGATGACGGGCACACGTCTGTGCTGCATGCTAGTTAGTAAAGGTCTCTCTCAAAATTCGTTGTTTTGTCTTTATATACCCCTCTCTTTGATCGGCTCTAGGTAAAAATGTTGATTACTAACTAATTTTCTGATTGGCTTTGGCCGGTGTGTCAGTGTGACGTGTCACTTTTTGACAGTTGATAACGGCTTTTCCTAACCGTCAAATGTCGTGGTGGTAACTAGTTGTCGTTCTTGTTATTATTTATAAACAGTTTCTCGATGTACATTTTTAGAATGATGCTAACATTTCTCCCACACTAAATACAGTTGCGATTGGGTTAATATTACTATCAAATTAAAGATTGTTCTTTTTCCTTTAATTTGATATCACTCGTTCTCGAATTACTTTCACTTTGACCGACATTGTTATAAAACCAACGTTCGGGTACATTATTCTTACTGTCATCTGCTCTTTATGAGTCGCCGATTTTACACTTTTGGTTAACCTTGCTTGTATTCACATAACATTTTATTAATCAAATGTTTATGCGCGAACACCATTAATGCTGTACTGACGTTTTTTTTGCTGAACATTACTTGTACACCTTAACTCTATACATTGTAATAAATGATCCTACTGACTATGACATTTCGTTTCACGCTAATTTGTTTTAAGCTACTATTTAACAATTAAAATTATGATTAAACCTATTGTTTTAATAACATTTTTTGTTATGTCAAGGCATAACCATAGTTCTGTGCATTTTAGTTTACACTTGTGATAATCCTCGATAGCCGTTTTACTGACTAATGTTTGGTCTAAGCTTGCTAAGGCATATCGCCTACATTGAAATTTGGCCCTAATAATGCCTATTGGTTCTCAATTCGGTAAATTGTGGAGACATCTTATTTGTATAAGATTCTCTTTTATAAATAGTTCTCTTTTCCAACAAGTATATTTGATGCTGAAATACATCTTAGTTCTCACTATGTAGCATTGTTAACATTGGTTTTGGCATTCATAATCTACTGGTCGTTGTCACATCTAGTATCAGAAAAATGCTGATTTTGCTTTCACAGTATTTAACTGCTCATTAGTTCATTTTTTGTTTACAAATGACATTCGGTTTACATCAACTATTTACTGAATTGACAGCTGAATGTAAATTTATTCTGTCCATTAGTTCGTTTTCGTCTCAGTCTAGTTGTAGTGTCAAACAGCCCTTGGGTTACTGTTTCATGTGGCACTTCTGCTTCATTCTTCTTTCTTGGTTTCTTCTTTCTTGTTTATTTCTACTATTATATACCTATTTACATGGTTGTTCTGTTTTTATAAAATCTGATAACATACACTTAGGTTAGGTGACATCTTGTGATGTTACATATACACCCTCTTTAAAATTGATCATTTGAAAAAATTTATTTTTTGTAAAATTATCAATTCATGTCAGTTTCTTAGTATACTTTAATAAAAAAATTTTTCTCTTGTACTCTTTGATTTTTTAAACATACTATTGGTGTATTACTCTAGGTTGGCTTTTTATCCAATGGTACAATTCTTAATTTACTAGTTTTTTCAAGCTGCTTACTCTCTAAGTCATTTAACTATAATTGATCTTGTTTCTCAAGTTAACTATTCCCTGTCTTATTCACATTCTACTTTCTCATCACATATCTTTGCATTCGTGATTATCTTAATGGTTATTATAATTCATACCTCACAGATTCTTTCATAATATTCCTTGATACAATAAAACAATATAATTCCCTAACTATTGTAGAGGTTTCGGAATCAGGGTGGCTCACTATGGCTAACATCCTCTGCCGTTCCTCACTACACATTCTCAGATTCAGAGGCATTACTCTTCTCTGTCTGAGTAAAAAATAAACATTGCACCTGGCAATAGTTGCACTATCACAACTCAAAAAAAATATCACATATCATTCATATTCAATAATATAATATATTCACTGTAATATTCAAGGTATCAGAGGTTTTCATTTGGATCACATTTCCATCTTTATACTTGCTAACATACTTTCTTTCTTACAGGTAATTACTTCTTTTAGACTTGATGTTTTTCAGCTATGTTTTTATCAGCTATATAGTTACTTATGTACTAGTTAACAATTTGTTTTGGTTCATTTAACTATTCTTAAGATTATACACTTGTTTTGATGTTTACAGTACTTATGCATTTGGTTTGTTCTATCTAGAGTCTACAATATTTTTGTTTTCACAATAGTCCAATAAATCCTTCTTAACGAGTTATATTCATCCTGAATTATCAGGGCTTACATTGTTTGTATACTAAATGGTTTTTTTTTTTTTTTTTTTATGTTCTCTGACATATTCTGATGATGTATAATATTTGATAATTGACAAACATTTTTCTTTCCTTTCATTCCATTATAACTATAGTTATTCTTACAATTAACACTCTTTGTTATTTTTCTTCTCTACTCCTTCAAGTGATGGTGGTTTTCACTTATTCTGGATGATTTTATATACTATATACTATGCTGTAATTACAATTTCATTTGACGATATACTAATATCTAATTTCATAGACATTCTTGGGGTTTACATGGTTTGTTTCACAAATATTATTTTTTTCTTTCCTTACATTCCATAATAATGTCCTTCTTTTTATTTTACACACTTTGTTATACTGCCTCTCTACTCCTTCAAAGGTTAGTTGGGTGAACCTTTATTCTGGATGATTTAATTTAACATTTGAGTTTTTTTTATAAACATTAAGTCATATAGAATATCCATCTGGATACATATTTTTCCTCTAGGTATAGTACAGTAGTTGTATTTTCTTATTAAATCATTTGATTGACCTTATATAATTTTCTATCCCTTGGGGTGATAGATCTGGTAAATTTTCACCAGTAACAAATGGTTTGGCTTACATCTTAAATCTACACACTTTTGTAACTTGATAAGGCAAATTGACTAGTTATAGTTAATCAGTTACCTTCAACATTTTGTAGTTTAACAACAAATGAGTTTGTTTATAGTAGTGGTTTTTTTTAAATATATATATTTTATCTTTTATACCATAAACGTTTGGGTGAGGAATGTTGCTTACTATTACATATTATCCCTCCTTAATATTAATCATTTCTTACTCGACGATATTCATGGGGTTATTTGTGCTCTTCCACTCTATTGGGTCTATAATTGGGATATCTGACATATGTTCCGTACTAGTGGTTTTGGAGATACCTTACTATCAAGCGGTTCTTCCACTTGGCGGCTACCAGATAGTCATTGGCTCCCCGTTTCCTTGCCTTCTTCCTCTCATCATCTTTGGTATTACTGTGTTCATTGTACTCTGGGCCTTGGCTATTATTGATGTCTGGCCCACCTTCTAATCCGGGTTGACCTTTGTTCTCCTGGTTGGACTCTTCCATCGCTTGGTCCCTCTTCTTCCGCATTTCCCTTATTCTTTGGGCGTACCCTTCAATGAGCTGGTCCAGTTGTTCCTGGTACCTTTTTCTTTTCTTGGAACACCTTCGCTTCCTTTTAAGAATATCTGCTTTAAGTTCTTTGCTGGTCCTAGTTTTCTTGGTGGTAACACATTTCTGCTCTTTGGCCACTCCCATGATGCCCCTTCAATATTCCTTTCTGTAGATTCCTTCTCCATGGTTGTTGACTGGGACATAAACCATATTAACTAGACCACTTTGAGTCATTTCGGTTAATTCTTTGGTCACCCTAGTCTTCTTTGGGCGTAGTATCCTTCTTATCTTCCCCTCCTTTTCTTCCGTTTTCTTAATTATTTTGTTCCTTTTTTCCGGAATATTAATTTTCGAATTCACTTGTTTGGTAGCTGTATTTCCGGGTAATTCCCTGGTCTCCACGTGATCGTCATACATTGGCAAATTATTTTGTCCTAATTCCTCCTTCTCTGCCACTAACTCTTCCGTTTCTTCAATTACCTGAGTGTTCTCAATCCTCTCGGTACCGATCTCCTCATACTGAATACCTCCCTGTTGTCCGTCAAGCTCGTTTTCAGATAATAATGTATTTATGTCCTGCTGTTTTCTTGTTGGTTCATCATTAGTTTCCATTTCTTCCCTCCATTGTTGGATGATTTCTTCTCTCCATGATCTGATATCGTTCATCATTTCCTCCCTTGCCTTCTCAAAGCTATTCTCTACGTGGTGGGGGAACTGTTTCTCCCTACATTCCATCATCATCTTCTGGAAACTTAACAGCTCCGTCGATGCTATTTCCTTAGGTTGGCTCTTTATGGTGTCACTTGCCATTACTTCTTTATCTTCTGGTTTTTCGATTATATTTGTATATTCGACGCTCACGGTCGGTGCGTTATCGCTTACCATCCCTTGGACGGCTTCATCATTCTCTTCCGTCGTGTCATTATCTTTACTCTCTTCTTGGTAGGGGGTTTTTATTTTCCCGTTAGTGACTTCACTGGGTTCACTTGGAGATTCATATAGCTCATTCTGGTCCTTACTTGTTATTGTTTCGGTCTCTAGGTCATCCATTAATATTTCCTCCTCCTTTACACCATCATTGACGTCTTGTTCTGGGACGTTTTTAGTCATATTTTCTTGTGGTGGTTCCGTGGATTCCTTCTGGTTATGGTCTTCTTCGATTTTGTCGTTGGTATTTTTCCCATTCTTCATTAAGTCTTCACCTATCTGTCTCTGTTCGTTTCTTAATTTCTTGGCATTCCTCAATTCTTCTTCGAATGCTTCCCTCCGTTTACGCTCTTCTTCTCGTCTCTCATTCTGGCGTCTTATCTCCTCTTCCTCCTGCTGTGCAGCTCGACTATAGAACAATTCTTCATTTTGTCTTATCTTATTGTCTCTTAGTTCTCTTTCGACTGCTTCTCTTCTACTACGCTCATCTTCCCATCTCTGGTAATGGTAATTCCTCTTCTCTTCGTTTCGCCATGTTGGTTGGTTATTATACCATCTTGTATTCCGGTCCCTCCTTGTTTGTGGGGTTTCCCATTCGTGGAGTCTTGCAATCCTTCTTCCCTCTTCCTTCTTAATTGGTCTGACTCCTCTTTTATCCATCTCTTCTCCTCTTCCATTTTGCGATTTAATTCTTCACAATCGATTTTCAATATTCTGTATATTTGGTCCCCGTCTGTTTCCTGGTTATAATAGTCCATTTCTCTCTCCCTTTTCGCTCTATATTTTGTGTTGTATCGATGTGTGCGTGGCATGTTAATTTTTTCGTGTCTACCGGGCTAATATAAAATATAAAAAATATATTTATTTAATATTTTTTAAGCCACACTAGTTGGTGCGCCAATTTATAAGTAAACGTTTATTAGGGGTTGTATCTAAACTGATTATGTTTATTTGTTTACAGTAATTATATTAAAATAATGTTTAAATTCCGTTTAAAGGCCACACGGTTGGTCTAACCTATTTGTAATAAAATGAAAAATGTGTGTGTTTACAATTAACTTGAAATAAAATAAAAGAGTTGTTATTTTTAAACTTATATTCGTGGTCATAATATTAAAAGTTTCGTTAAAACAAAGTTTAACTATGTGTGATGTGTTCTTTTGACGTAACTCGATGTTGAGAATGGTTGTTTCTAATTGAAGGTGACTAATGTAGTAAAGTAATTTAAAATAAAACATTCAAAGTTACTCACAGTGTTTACAATGGTTTAATTATACTTGTTTTTTTTTTTTTTTAATTCCCTTGTATTAAATAAATAAAATAGTGAGGTTGATTATACTTAAATGCTAGATTAACTGAAGTTAAAACATGAAGTATAGCAGTTGGTTGCTTGATAATAGTTCTCGTCTGGTTGAAACTGGTAGTAGAAACTTCTTCTCCAGGTTGCAGGTAGTCTGAGTATGTCACGTCTCGTAAAGTCTGGACAATATCATAAACAAACATATGCTTTTACGTACCTGATTGTGTTTACTAGAAGTTCACTAAACTGTCAACTCAGCTTACAATCACCAACTCCCTTTGGTTGCAAGGTTATGTTACCTTGTTTATTAATTAGTGGGCGCCACACGGATTTATTTAGGGAAAATCCCATGTAAAACCCACGCACAATATTACTGGATGATTAGAAAATTTAAAATAGTTGAGTATCACCTTTTGGCAATGCTATTCCAATATGTTAAACACAACAGATGGTTGTTTAAGCTTATTAAAAGAAAATATTCAATTATCCTATAGAAATAAATCAAAATCAGGTGATGCTGTTAATAATGGGTTTATTTACACCCTTATAGTGAACTCAAAAAAAATAAACATAATGTAAACATACAAAGTTGTACAATTAAAAGTCAGTTATTATATGCCTTATACGGCTTGCTCAGAACATGAATTATAAATCTGGTTAAGTCCAGATACTATTTATTTTTTAATATTAAAATTATGATTATCTCAGTTGTGAATTCTTTGAGACACGAAAGAAAACAATTATGCCTACACAATATCCAATAATCCTTTTGATATAAAATTGATCAACAAAGTTTTAGGTTACTTTTGCAAAGTAATTAAAAAAAAAACACGATCTGTTGAAAGATCGCGCGTTTCATCAACGCTTGCTTTTTTAGTGACAATATTTATCAAGTGAGAACCCTTACAACTAACATATAGCTTAATTACTAATAACAAATTTGTATAATAAATCGAGACGTGGTGTAATCTTAAATAATGTTTTTGTGTTTTGCGTCAGTACAGGTTATTGTTGCAAAAAGTACAAGTTATGGCACTCAGATCAAGATTAGTAATGATTGCACTTTTACCTTCTGAGTTTTAATTATTTAATTAAAACTTATTAATCACTTAAGTAATCGGATTATAATGATTACTGGGTTTCGGCACTAAATTCGCACAAGAACAGAATAATGCGATCCTCTTCTGATTAAAATGGATCGTGAATAATAACAATAAATTATTTTCTGTTCGTTATTCCCGCACAAAATTAAAATAAAACTGCACTTAATCACTGTTGTTGGTTGTGGATGAACTCGAAGTAATCGTTTCTTGTTGTTAAACTATTGGTTCCAATGTACTATGTAACTGACGCTAAGCGTTATTAAAAAACGTGGAGATGACAGGCACACGTCTGTGCTGCATGCTAGTTAGTAAAGGTCTCTCTCAAAATTCGTTGTTTTGTCTTTATATACCCCTCTCTTTGATCGGCTCTAGGTAAAAATGTTGATTACTAACTAATTTTCTGATTGGCTTTGGCCGGTGTGTCGGTGTGACGTGTCACTTTTTGACAGTTGATAACGGCTTTTCCTAACCGTCAAATGTCGTGGTGGTAACTAGTTGTCGTTCTTGTTATTATTTATAAACAGTTTCTCGATGTACATTTTTAGAATGACGCTAACATTTCTCCCGCACTAAATACAGTTGCGATTGGGTTAATATTACTATCAAATTAAAGATTGTTCTTTTTCCTTTAATTTGATATCACTCGTTCTCGAATTACTTTCACTTTGACCGACATTGTTATAAAACCAACGTTCGGGTACATTATTCTTACTGTCGTCTGCTCTTTATGAGTCGCCGATTTTACACTTTTGGTTAACCTTGCTTGTATTCACATAACATTTTATTAATCAAATGTTTATGCGCGAACACCATTAATGCTGTACTGACGTTTTTTTTGCTGAACATTACTTGTACACCTTAACTCTATACATTGTAATAAATGATCCTACTGACTATGACATTTCGTTTCACGCTAATTTGTTTTAAGCTACTATTTAACAATTAAAATTATGATTAAACCTATTGTTTTAATAACATTTTTTGTTATGTCAAGGCATAACCATAGTTCTGTGCATTTTAGTTTACACTTGTGATAATCCTCGATAGCCGTTTTACTGACTAATGTTTGGTCTAAGCTTGCTAAGGCATATCGCCTACATTGAAATTTGGCCCTAATAATGCCTATTGGTTCTCAATTCGGTAAATTGTGGAGACATCTTATTTGTATAAGATTCTCTTTTATAAATAGTTCTCTTTTCCAACAAGTATATTTGATGCTGAAATACATCTTAGTTCTCACTATGTAGCCATTGTTAACATTGGTTTTGGCATTCATAATCTACTGGTCGTTGTCACATCTAGTATCAGAAAAATGCTGATTTTGCTTTCACAGTACTTAACTGCTCATTAGTTCATTTTTTGTTTACAAATGACATTCGGTTTACATCAACTATTTACTGAATTGACAGCTGAATGTAAATTTATTCTGTCCATTAGTTCGTTTTCGTCTCAGTCTAGTTGTAGTGTCAAACAGCCCTTGGGTTACTGTTTCATGTGGCACTTCTGCTTCATTCTTCTTTCTTGGTTTCTTCTTTCTTGTTTATTTCTACTATTATATACCTATTTACATGGTTGTTCTGTTTTTATAAAATCTGATAACATAAAATATGTAGAAAAAAGAAAAGAACTTTTGAAAATGGGCTGCTTCTTAAAATGGAGCAGGACTTTGCAGATGGAAGAATAAGGAATGCTTATAAATATCTTAAGCATCTCAGGGAAGGTCATAAACCATCTACAACACTAAGTAGTGACAGAGAGAATAGAATTGTCAGTGACCCAGAGAAAATTAAAACTATCTGGCGAGAATACTTCGATGGCCTCTTTGGTGGTGTGATTGAGGGAGGAGAAATTGTTGCTCACACCCTGTGGAATGCAAATATTGGGGAGATGGTATTTGACCCACCATCAATTCAGGAAATAGAAGAAGCTATTAGTGCCCTCAAGAACAACAAGGCACCAGGTACAGACTTAATTCCTGCAGAAGTGCTTAAAGCTGGAGGTACTGATGTGGCAGTCGCACTGCACTCCTTAATTGTGGACATATGGCAAATGGAACAAATCCCCATGGAATGGAATAAATGCATTATATGCCTTATTTATAAAAAAGGTGACAAACTTCAATGTAAAAATTACAGAGGCATTTCGTTGCTGTGCACCTCCTACAATGTTTTTACATATATCTTGAACCAAAGGCTGAGACCCCTCACAGAAAATATAGTACGGGAATACCAAGCTGGATTCCGACCTGGAAGGTCTACAATCGACCAACTCTTCTTGGTAAAACAGATACTAAGATGCGGATGGGAACGTGATATTGATGTGTACCAAATTTTTGTGGACTTCAGGCAGGTGTATGATTCTATTAATAGAGACAAACTCTACACTACAATGCATGAGTTTGGAATACCAGGCAAGCTGGTAAGATTAACGCAAGTGACCATGCAGCAGACTGAAGCCCAAGTAAAGGTGGATAGCCAACTAACTGAACCCATAAATATCACACGAGAACTAAAGCAAGGAGATGGGTTAGCCCCAACACTATTTAATATAACATTGGAATATGTAATTAGAGGCTTATCAATAAATAGCTCCAATCTATTAACAAATAAAACTGTACAGATAGCCGTATATGCAGATGACATTAACATCATGTCAAGACGGATCGCGGCAGCTAAAGAAATATTTATAGAGCTCAAAAAACAAAGCCAAGGAAGTTGGGCTAGCCATAAATATAAATAAAACAAAAATGCTTATCCAAACAAGAAGGAACCAGGTTCATAACAACATTGAGATAGAGTGGTGATAGAGTGGTTCAACACAATTGAAGTGGTGAACAATTTCACGTATCTTGGAGTGAACCTAGCAAAGACTGGATCAGAGGAGCCGGAGATCCAAAGACGGACCACCATGGCTAACAAGGCATACTTTGCATTGCTGCCATCATTTAGGTCTGGGGATGTGCACAGGGAAACAAAAATGAAAATATATAGGACTGTCATCAGACCGGTGTTATGCTACGGGTGTGAGGCATGGACAATCACACAGAAAACAGCCGACATCGTAGACACCTTTGAAAGGAAAATCCTCAGACGCATTATAGGCCCAATACAAGAAAATGGCTCATGGAGACTGAGATACAACAATGAACTGTATCAAATATATAAAGAGATACCAGTCTCAAAATTTATAAGAATACAAAGATTGGGTTGGGCCGGACATGTTATGAGAATGGAGGATGGCAGGAACCCCACAAGGGCTTTGCTGGGTACATGGGAGGGAACGAGACCTAGAGGCAGACCGAGGAAGAGGTGGGAAGATGGCGTTGCAGAGGACGCAAGGGACATGGGGATAAGAAACTGGAGGAGGGTTGCAATGGATAGAGTAGATTGGAGGCGGAGATTGGTGGAGGCCAGGGCCCAACTTGGGCTGTAGCGCCATAGGAGGAGGAGGAAACGGCAAAGAAGATGAAACAAGATTAAAAATGTTTGCCATCTAAAAAAGATAAGGATAAAGAAGAAAGCGAGAACGAATTTTACTGTAATCGTGGAGAGACTTGAAAGGGGATATATCCCCTTTTTTATTTTATTTTTTATACCATTAAGGTAGACTGCCAATTCCTGTATATACAATGTTGCAAGAAAATAGATTATTCTTCTGGAACATTTTTCAAGAAACAGATTTTCTGGAACCCCTTTTGAGGAATTTTACTATGCATTTTTCAGTTTTCCTACATTAATTACATTGCTAATATTATTTGATGCTTTTTTGATACAACATACATTTATGCTGAAAGTACAGGATGATGATCACTTGTAAGGATCATGGTTATGCGAGCATGTTTCATTAAAAAATTGAACATTTAGTTTGTTTAAATGTATTAAAATATAACACAGCAAATAAAACCAGATAATACATAAGTTATTCAGTGATACAATATGAATTATATATTCAGTTTTTATATTTTTTATATTCAGTCTACATGTGTATGGTTATATGGAAATCCTCGTTTAATGTTCCAGTGTTCAGAAAGCCTCCAGTCAATCCTGTAAGCCCAATGAAACCATTGTACTGGACAAGAGTTGTAGTGCCTGTCACTGAAGTGAGTGCTGCTCAGAATCTGAGGTAAACATTGTATCATAATAAATTGTTTTACTTTTAGTAAGGAATATTTGGCTGCTGTATGACTGAATAATTTTAGTGAGATAACCCTGGTCAAAACAAATCTGTTGAAAGAATCATAAACAACTGTTTCAGGAAATTTATTAAGGCAAAGTTGCACAAATGTCCTATAAACATTTAACACATTTGCTAGTAGATTTACTGCACATAACATCAGACTGTGTAGCTATGTGTGGTGGATGCATCAGATAAAAAGCTAAAACATTACTCATTGATAAACATAAATATGCATCCTTTTATTTTCAGAATATATTGTACTGTAATTTGTGTATGTTATTCAAGTAAATAATTGGTACTAATTATTATTTGTTTCTTTACAAGGCTCGGTACATAAACGAGTTATGAACATTATGAAGTAAAGTAAATGAAGTAAGAAAGTATGTCTACAGTTTTGAAATATATAGAACTTCTCATAAAATGTAAATAGTGGTTATTTATTCCCTCCTATTTGCTGTTGAAACATGGATCCAAACATAATCTGGGAAGTTCAGGGCAGGGAATGCATTGATATACAGTGTTTTTTTTTTCTAATTTCCATGGTCTTTCATATCATTTACCTTTTCTAAGTGTTTTCCATTTTGTGCCACGTCAGATTTTATTGGTAAGTGTTCACTATTTTTGCTTGAATTACAGAAAATCTTACCCATTGTTGAACTGTGTGATAAAAGCTTTTGCATAATCTTCAAGCGGACATTGTAAAGAGACTTTTTTTGAAAATAGTGCACTTGCTATAAAACAAGAATGAGTTGGTGATGATGATTTGTAAATAATGAAAAACAATTTTTTGTACCAACGCATAGTTTTTCAATCTCCTAGATAGGGTGCTAACATTTGTTTCTGTATATACCAGATGTGTGAGAATTATATGTGTACAACAGATAAAAGTTTTGTTTGAGCATATTATTCATACACATCAGTCTGAGAGTAGTAAATAATGGAAAGCATGGAGGAGCTAAGCATGTTTGTCCACCATGTCAAACAAAAAATCCCTCTAAAGCACCAATTTCAAATGCTAAGTAGCTTCTCCTAAGCTACTTCGGTGGTATACATGGGAGCCATTATTATTATTATTAGAACTTAAATTAAGACTAGTATAAGAACTTGAAATTAAAAAAAAAAATTCAAGAGTAATTCATTTATAAATAGAGCATTAATTGAAGCGTAAATTGAGCATTAATACAGCAATTATTGAAGGCATGGTATTATATCATATTAAATAATTATTTTAATAGAGTGTCAAAGATCTGAATAAATGATTTCCTCAGGCTTCAACATTTTTTTGAGATTAATAACCTGTTGATAATGTAAGATATTTGAAAAATCTCTGTTTATCAGTTACAGTTAACAATTTGTACCAATAAATGTTTTCAAATTCCTTTCCATGTTGTTTTTCATAAAATTGCTTCACAATAATGTTTTCAAGATCTTCCTCATTTAAGTTCTGATCATTCATAACATTTCCTGAGAAATTTTCTGCTTATTCTTAACAATTTTACTAATTACACTATTTTCAGTATTCAATAAAATTATAACCCTTTCTAATTACTTCTTTTTTTTGTTTCCATATGCAAGTGACAATGATAATGAAAATTTCAAAATATTACTTAACATTTTTACAAATTTTACATGTTTTAAAGCGTTTTTCTTCAAATATTCTGCATTTATAAATTCTGTAGTATGTCAATTAATTTTTTTTTTAGCTGTGGTCGTGTATGTTAATTAAGAATGTCCAGTGCACTCTGATGAAATTTCACTTTTCTTCCTTTAGAAATGTGCTGTTTTGCATGAATAATCAGCTGAGTGCACTATTTTCAACCTGAAAGTTCAGCTTCTCATTCAGGTTTTGTTTATATTAAACAAGGTGCTTTCACATTTAAATTTTGAGCCATAAATTATACATAGTGTAACATGTATAATGTGGTCCATTCGTACTACTGTTGACTGCAGAAGGCCTTCTGCAATCAAACGCCTGCCTTACAGAGCAGCCTTATGCTGCATGATAATAATAATAATAATAATAATAAGGATTTGGAAAAAGAATTGGATACTCAACTCAGTATCATATTGCTCAACTTGGGGTTCATCACAGATGAGTTCGATGTTGAAGGGTAAATCCACAAAATATAACTTGGATAAGACCGTGTTGTCATATCTTACACATTTTACACTTGAAAGTTCTGTATAAGATGTGTATAAATTTATATTATAGTTTGAATTTTACAAGTTTTGAATATGTAATTTTTATAGTGTGCCACTTTGGGGTGAATTGGAAGAGGTTAAAATTCCAGACATTGATGAGTTTTCGCAGTTATTTTCACGTCAAGTTGTTGACAGAAAGAATACAAAAAAGAAAGTTCTTAAGCCAACAAAAGCTCAGGTAAATAGGCTGATCAGGAATCACGACAGTAAACATAGAAGATATAGTACGATTATAATTTATAATGTAGATATAATATCATTATTATTTATATTATATGGAAGTAATATAGCCTATTATGTCTGCCATCATCATAGTAATTCACTTAATGTGTATCGTGATAATAACATTTTTGTCTTCATAAATTGCTCTGCCTTCCTGATTCATTCAGTACTTTTCTCTCCAATCTTTCCTCCTCGCCCCACTCTCGTCTTATTTCTTTTTGTACCCTACCACTCTCGTGTCTTCAGTTCTAACAATAGCACATTGTCTGTGCTACATACATTACTACAGTGGTGCAATGAGGGGCATTTTGGGGTTAACCCTCCCCAAAAAGAGGGTACAGTAAAAATGTATGGTAAAAATGTGGTCACATAAGTCAGTTTCATAATCACTAATTATTTAATTAGTATAATTAGTTATGTTAGTATGAACATTGTTCATTGTGGGTACGCTATAACCATCTTGTGAGTTTGAAATACTGTAGATTTATGTAAACACTAGTAGTTGTCTGGTGGTGTGGTCACTTACTTCTTCTTGAGTCAAGCATCCAGCATCAGGGATGCTGATGGCCTGATGTCCAGAGTATGCCACAGCTGCTGGACCCCTTAGAGCCATAGAGCCTTGTTTTTGAGGATATCTTCTAGTTTTGTGTGGTCACCTATAAGGGCTCTTAATCTGTTTCTCTCGGCTTTGGTGGACGTGCAACCCAAGAGGATATGAGCTAAGGATTCTTCTTTTTGCTCATTGTAGGCTCTCCAGTCTGGAGAGATGCTGTCAGTTGTAATAGGAAATATATTGTTGAGTGATTATATGTCCCAAAATTGGAGGGATAATTCAAATTTTATCCTAGTTTTTGAGGTTATATCCTCTGAGTAGGAGAGAGGTAGCTTTAGGATGTTTTTCAGCCTGGAGTGTATCCAACTCAGTTTATGATATTTATAGTATACAAATTTATACCATAGGAACTTACAAATTTATGTCTAAACAATTACTATTTGAATGTCATACATATGTGCATATTTGTATATATGAGTTTTCAATCCATACTTAACAGTTTTCCACATTTTTTTATTTAATGCTTTATTATAAGTTTGACAACAAATAAACAAATTGAAATGTTAAAATGTGCCATTATTCCATACATCCATAACGCTAAGATCAAACATTAACTTTCTGGTCTACATCAAATTTTTGTACCTCTTCTGTATAGATTCTCACAGAGAATTTGGATAGTTTGTTATTCTATATTTTCACCTCTATGATTATATTATTTTGTTATTTTCAGTTCATTGCATAATTTTTAACATTATAATATTTACTCTTTTCTTTACACTTGCGCTATTAATATGTGTACTTTTTGTTTCAATTTGTTCCCTCAAATTTATATTGTGAGTTCAATATTCTGTTCATTCCTGCTGCTTTACAACTTCCCCTGTTTCGTCTTCTTTATTACTTCATAGCATTCTTATTCTAATGACACATCCATTTTTATACTATTTTTGGTGTTCTCCTTGTAAGCTTTCATTTCAGTCTTTATTTTTTGTCCATTCTTTCTTTTCCATGTTGCCTTTTATTTTCCTTATTTTAACATAATTCTGTATTAAAAGATTATATTGTATTCACGTCTATATAGATTTATATAAAAATTGAAAATATTTATTATTTATATTATTTTAGATGTTCAAGTCTTTATCACAAGACAGATTTTAACATTAATTATTTAATGTACTTGAGACATGTTTCAACCATTAATCCATATATATCCATTAATCCACAATGTGATACAATAAAATATATAACAAGCTATACCTCGGAGTGAAATATACTGACATTTAAAAATATGTGTGTAGGTTGCCTGTTATTTACTGTTTTTTTTTTTTTTGTAGGTCGTTAAAATACTAGATAGCAAGAGGTCACAAAATGTTGGAATTCTATCACAGAGTTTGCATGTTGACTTCTCAGAAATTGAAAATGGTTAGTATACAATGAAAATATTACAATTATATAACCTGTGTTATATGTTATATCTTCAGTTATATGTAATTGACAATAGCCTACTGAGAAAAACATATGCTAAGGCCATACCATTATCAAAGGCGGCCATCTTTCATAACAGTGTAACAAAACACTTTTATTTTTGTATGTTTTTTTGTCATATATAACTTACGGACATACATGTAGGACTGGCATCCATAAAAAAATATGGTGGTAGTAAGTAGTACTGGTACTGTTGAGCAACAGTATAGAGTGAAATTAAAAAAAAAATAATAATAGTTATAAGCAATATTACCTTAACAGAGAACATTTTAATTGATGTGTTATTTAGAAACTAAACAAATGTAAGTATGAATTGTGTCTGAAATGCGCACACGCACACACACACACACACACACTCTGAACATAATAATAAATATAAAATTTTGAATGGTAATGAAGAGTATAGAACAGGCAGTCTCTTTCAAAAATATAATTATTGTAGAATGACATTTTGTAAGCTGTGCCTTCCTTCTGTATATCAGTATTGTGTTAACACACTATACCGCACTCATAGCTTTGGAGGACTTTTAGTATATCATACATTAATAAGGAAACAAATGAAACAGTGCACTCTAGCTGTTATACATTAGAAGCATAAATATACAAAACTCAGATTACGGAAACATGAATGGGTTGCAAATGTTACAAATTTGAAGGTTACAAGTACATCAGAAAATAACAATGTAGGCGTATTAGTTTTTTTAATATTGTAACGATACAATTAAGCCAAATCTCGTACCAGTGATAAAAAAGATAATTCTTGATATAAAATTACTTCATATGAAATAAAATGTGTAAAAAATGATTAAAATGTAAATACTTTGACATGACGTACCACGATATTACCCAACCCAAGTGATTGAGCCAAAAAACACAAACATAAAGAAGGGAACCACGTAACATACTTATTAAAATGTAGATATTTTGACATGATTGAGCCGACAACCCAAACATACTTAAGAAAATGTGATTGACAAAACAATGATGGACATAGAACTAAAGGAGGACCAAACCAAGATGAAGAAAGAAGATGAAGATTATTGAAGAAGAAGAAGAGGAAGAATGAAGAGGAGACAGATAAAACCCAAAGGGAAACTAACACACATATATAAAAGGGAAAGATTGTATGTTAAAGATAGAATACGGTCAATAAACCTTAAATAATTATAAATTAATGAAACCAATGTTATTATTATTATTGAGTTAACATATGTAACCATTTTTAAGACAATACCATTATAAAGCAAAGTAGTATAGGAAGAGTACATTAACCCTGTCAGAAAGGTTAGATTCAACCAAAACACAACTAGCCTAATATTGTTTATAGTAAACATAATACTAGAACAAAATAGTGAGAAATGGTAGGAAAAAGTATAGGGGTTACCCATTAAATAACACTAATTACAAAACAGTGAACCAAAGTGAAGTGTTTTAGTGAAGTGTTAATGCCCTATAAAATAGTGAAGGTGAAACATTCAAATTAGAATGCTAAGGAAATAGACACTCTTTAAAACATTGATAAACCACCAATGATTAGAGTGGAATTATAATTAATTGTATACCTAGAAGTAATTAAAAATAGTATTTAAAATTAATATAAGGAAAGCATGTGACATATCAGGGAGAAAGCCCAGTACCATAACTTGTGTTAACATGGCATGATAGGATAGAAGTAAAGTTTGTTATTAAAGATTACATTTATAAAGAATACAACACCCCATGTTGAAAGGGGAATCAACCTTAATAATATTAGAGAAAGTGACAATGTTGATCACCATACTTTATAAGACAAGATAGAAATCAATGTTAGTACTAAGAATAATTTATGATTTATAAAGAATAGTTGATTCAATGTTAAAGAAGGAATATGACTGAAAAGGGACATACAGTCCATAAACCTAACTATTATATTTTAAATGAAAAGTAATGAAAACTTATGTTGAATAATAATTAAAACACAAACAAATAAGTGAAGCCCATCAGGCTGAATTCAGAATGTAATTTAAAAGGGAAACACACTAGAAAACAATCATGGCTGTTTGTAACTAGAAAAACAGTTAACTGCCAAGAACATTTTAAATGCAAATTGTATCAATTTCACAAAAAATCTTACTAATCTAAGAACAGTGAATGGACAATGATTGTATATCAGTTATTTCTACACAGAAATATTATTGTAATAATTTAATTCAAGAAAGATATGTTATTTTTTAAATGTCGACTAATTACACTATAGTTAAAGTGTAACAAAATATGACCTTATGAGGTATCATTGTAAACTTTGAAAGGAAAGAAAAATAATAGTGATGTCATTTATTATCCCAAAGGAAGTATAAGGGAATAAAATCATTGGGAAAATACTTAATAAATTTGAATAAAAATTCAAATATCTCTAACAATGTAAGTAAAGAGTAATGAAACAAGCATGGAATTTTTAGTTACTATGACAACGAGTCATTTGAGGCTTATTTTTCCGTTAAATTATACAGACGCTGAAGAAACGAAGCGTGGGTACGCCACACAAGAAATTGGACAAACTAAAACTTTAATTTAAATAGTTATAACAAGTCAACTAGTGAATTCAAATGATCCCATGTGAAGAGACGTCGATCTGTACAGAATTAATGATGACCAGGAACGAAATTGAACAAACTAATTAAAGAAAAAAAACCCAGACCAGTTTGAAGAAGATGCTGGAAGCCTACAACCAGCCCAAATTCGAAAAATACACGCCTACCCATGATGACCCTCCAACGTGAGACGAACTGATAAGTACCGAATAATTTCTTACTCCTAAAACCCCAAATCACTTAAATTATTTTCAAATGATAAAATTTCTCACTATTTAAAAGTAGTATTTTCTTTCAAAGGTAAAGGCATAATTTACTTATATTAAAAACCATTTATTAAGATAACCTTATTTGTAAACATAATTACTGTAACAGAAATACGACACTACGGAACAAATTGTACAAACACATTATAAATCCTAAGTACCTATAAGGTATAATAGTGTACTTTCTTTTCATGTAATCAACGTTTATGTCTATTTTCATGATCAAAAGAACTCCAGATTTTAAAAACATGGTAATTTGTTGACATAACGGAACGATAGTGTTTTAAAATCGAAATTTGCCAACCTTGAGATGTTTATGTTTCACGCTCTAAGCCGGGGCATAATATTATAATCTGTTTATGATTCAATTGTCATATTTATTAATAATTAAATTTGTATTAAAAGATACAGTACAACACAATATTCTCTTGTTATTTCATAGGATTTATTTTTGTAAAATATATGTGTGTTAGCGAAGTAGTAAGTATCAGCCAACTAGCGCTTGTTACGAGTGGCCGAGTCGACAACCTGTGTAGCAGCGGGAATAATTCGAACGCCACAGCTGTCCATGCTAATACCACATATTACTTTAAAAATTAAATGTTTTAATTGTTTTAATAAAAACAATTTGGCACCACCCGGGAATCGTAATCCCTATGAATTGACAGGTAGGTTGTACTGGTGACATTGACAATGCTACGGACTCCAGTAGTGACGTCGATTTATGTAACAACCAGTGTGAGGCAAACACACTACAATCACACTAATACACCATATAAACAAGTGTGATACATTTTAACAGGTACGACCCCTATTTATTGTTACAATATGCTAGTAAAATTTACTAATTTTGAAATACACTGGCATGGTAAGGAAGGGAGGTGTGGGTGGGTATTTTAATTCTGATATTGGAAAAACTCTATGTTAGCCAGTTAATAATTATATTTATTTAATTTAAGTGTTATGTTATAATGAACAGTATATAAAGTAAATTATATTCAACCAGAAAAAAAGAACAGTTATTGATAAATATGTGCACTGTTTCAGCAATCTACAACTTTGATACATCAGTCGTGAGCATAGAAGCTTTACAACAAATATATGATGTGGTGAGTATCAATGCTGCGTTTACCTATATACTCTTCTTCCCCCCCCCCCACACAGAGAGAGAGAGAGAGAGAGAGAGAGAGAGAGAGAGAGAGAGAGAGAGAGAGAGAGAGAGAGAGAGAGAGAGAGAGAGAGAGAGAGAGAGAAGAGACCATTAGATGGGATAACTACAGCTGTTGAGACCATTAAGTGTATGGCAGAAAGCTGTCTTCATAACCATTCTAAAACATTATCCTACAACTTCACTATGAAAATGTATGTTTTTTCATTTCTCTCTTATTTATTGCTATGCCAGAAAGGTAAGTTATAAGTAGAGCTAGGATTTTGGGTGCTGCACCTTAATTTTTTTTGCTATTAAAATGCCCAAATTAGCTTGTCTTGCAAAGAAAACATTAAATAAACACTCCTAACTGTGTTTTGGTTGCACCTTTTTGCACTTTTTTTCAATGCAAAAAACCTTTTTGCACCTTTTCTCAATGTCATTACCTTTTTAAACTTTTTTACCTTTTTTTGCAGCATTTCATTCCAATAATAATTAAACAATGGACACCGAACGTGTGCAGCATCACATTACTTTCGCTTCAGTGCAGTCCCATTAGGCTAAAGCTTTTAAATTAGTTTCCGCCTCAATAAACTCCTGTTAGGCAAAAGGTCCACAAATTAGTGAGCGCTGCATTGCACCACTGTTAGGTGAAAGCTACTGAATAGGAAGTAAAGGGAAATACAATGCAATAAAGGTGGAGTGCGACAAGAGTTTATTGGCGAGGCACTGGCTTCTTCAACTTCAATAATTAAAAATGAATGTTTTACTGAAACAGCAAAGACATTTGTGGCATATGGTATTCCTCTTTCCAAGCTTAACAACCCTATTATGAAAACGTATTTGCAGAAATATACTGGGAAGCCTGTTCCAAATGAGAGCACCTTACGAAAATCATATCTTCAGCCTCTACATGAAGAAAAATTAAAACAGATCAGGCAAGTAGTAGCTGAAAATCCAGTATATTTTATACTAGATGAAACCACTTAGAGGCAGATGAGATATGTTCTAAACATTTTAGTAGCACTCCTAAATGGACAGCAAGTGAAACCCATGCTGTTGAAAACTTACTTTCTGAACAAAACAGACAATGCCAGTGTGATGCGAAGTTTCAACAATGCGTGTGTTGTGTTGTGGCCTGAAGGAAAAGAATATGATTGAGTATGGCTAGTACTTACGGACCAAGCACCTTACATGTTATTGGCTATTGCCAACCTGAAACCTATATACTCTAATCTAAAACATGTGACCTGCATTGCATCGAGTTTGTGAGGCACTAGAAGATGAATATTCATATGCAAATGAATTTCTGTCTTGCATTAAGAAATTGCTGAAAAAGGCTCCTGCTAGGATACAAAAGTATGTTGAAATTACAGGACTTCCTCTTCCAACTTCCCCAATTCTCACTAGATGGGGTACTTGGTTAAAGGCTGCAGTGTTTATTTGTAACAATTATAAGGCTATATGCGATTTTTTAGATGCTATACCAAGTGATTCTTCAGCTGTAAAAAAGGCCAAAAAACTAGCAGGTAAACAGGAGTTGCAAGATGAACTTTTTATTGTGCATGGGTATTCTTTCCTGACAACTGCCATTACAACATTGGAGGACCAGTGTCCTGAGAAAGATGCACAATGGGCTGTTCTGATGGTTGTGAAGGAAGCACTGGAGGGTATTGGAAAGCAGAAGCTAGAACAGAGCGAGCTATGGTATTGGAGCCATCCTGATGTTGAGGATGTTGCAGCAAACAAGGATTTAAATTGCTGACTACAAACAAAATATGCACCACTTGTGTCTGTTGACGTTGAATGTCCCTTTTCTACATACAAGTATTTACTTAGCGACCAAGATGCAGCCTCAATGAAAAAAATATTGAAATATTAAATGTTATCTATTTTAATTTTAACAGTTGTCTAGACTTGTGGCTTTAATAACATTGTGTTCTGGGA